>OZ020485.1:2139270-2739270 GCA_963971405.1 Psococerastis gibbosa
GGAAGAGGAAGGAACACAACTAATATTTTTGACTTTTTCCTTCTGGTAGAAATTGCCTTGCATTGACTTAAAGTTTCCACTCGAATTTCCTTGCTTCAACATTTTCTCTGGCGGGACGAGACGCCTCCTCTGCTCCTGTTCCTCGAAATCTGCTGCCCTAAAAATGTCAATAAAATTAGCCTACCGATACATACCAATAAAAATAAGACAATATATTTTGTTTTAGTTAATTTAAGCTGCAGTGGACCCATAGAGGGAAGTCACTGTCCCAAATTATTACTTCGCAAGCCCCATGCATGCAAAGGCTTAAAAATGCTTCTCGTAGGTTGTACAGTAACTTGTTGGACTCGGTGTGTTTGGGGAGTGTGCTAAGTGACTTAATTTGGCTACAAGACGGCAACAATGCAACATTTTAAGAAGAATTAAAGCTATTGTGGGTTTAATATAAATTACTCACTTACCTTTTAGAAGTATTATTGTAGGCCTACTGTACTTTACATAATGTGTAGCATAGTGTGAACTCTGAAGTTTTCAATCCAACAACCGAACTTATTTTATTATAGTACAGTAGGTATTGCTGTAGAGGTTGAATCAATAAATAATTTTATCCTTTTTGTTTATCAAAAACCCACTAATTTCTGCTGCGTTGTTATTGTTTTGAAAATGAATGTTGACTTCAAAACAGGCAGCCAATTGTAGGCCAAGTTTTATAGAACGTTCGAATACACTCACAATTGTTTCTTAATAAATTAATTTGATTGGTTAAAACTGGGACGCAAATATTTTGTGACTCGGCTCATGTGATTTTCCTATTTGGAATCACAGACGGCCCTATACCGACTAGCATTCTATAGTAAATATTTTTCTATGGACCAATCAGATGTGAAGATGGTCCAGCCCTCATGTTATTGCTATCATTGGATTATTTCATGAATTTGAAATATCAGGAACCTGCTGAGAAACCTGGACAACTCGATAATTGGCCAGGCTGTATCGGCCGGGGCTGGTGCGGTGGGGTCATTGCACCTGGAGTCGAGCTACGCTTCCATGGCAAATACTGTACTGCTATACAGTATGTATGAATTTACCTCAGCGACCTCAAGGTGTTTGATGTTCGATTGTGGTGGTTCAGGCCTTTCAAAATATTGAATAAAACGTCAAAAAACTACCTCATCTCGCTAACGCGTAAGAAGACATAGTTATTTTCCCTTGCACTTATACATGTGAGAAAAATGTCTTGTTAAGGCTGAATTTCGTCGCATGGCGCCCCTGTGGGAGCCTGTTTGAAAAATGCGCCCCATTCACCTCTTCCGGCTAGCGCGTAAGAAGACCTTCATCATTGGGAATCCATCATTGATGGCGAAAATTTGGATGTCGCCATGTACCCTTTTATGCATTTGAAAATGTTGTTTCCTACCGCAATCGAGAATGAAACCTTTCGCTGATTCCTAAAACAAACTGTTAGGTCCTCAACTATGAGCATACTCCGTACTGGCCATTGTTACTATACAGTTGTACCTTGACACATGGTTGTAATTTTCTCCAAACATGACAGGGGTGACTAATTAAGTCTTGGATTTCCTTCAAGTTGTCAGATTTCAGTTACATTTTACGAATATGCGTCTAAGAAATGTAATCGCCCGAAGAAAGTCATTTATAAATACTAAAATCTATTATATTTTATTATTGAGCATCTTCTCCAGTCATCTCGGTTTTGTACAACGCTCCACCATCTACGGACTCCTAACTCGCGAAGGTCAGTTTCAAACTCATCCTTCCCGCATTTTCGAGGACGTCCGGCCATTGGTGTTCCTGTTTCTTTTTCGGCATGCGGTCGTCTGACATGTCCCAGTCTTCTGCATATGGTGAGATTCTTCTTATTGGGAGATTTGAGAAATCCTTGTATGCAATATTAAGGAGCGTAATTCCTCTGTAGTTCTAGTTTGTGTCACCTTTCTTATTGATTGCTACTATAATCCCTGTTTGCCACGCTTCCGGTATACATTCATTTTCAAAATGTCGGTTAAAATATCATGTAGTTCCTTCACGAATTTCGTTCCCGAGTTTTTAAGCTTTTCGATTGTGATGCCATCATTGCCAGCTGCCTTTTAGTTCTCCATTCTTTTCATGGCATCCTCTACCTCTGCTAGTGATGGTCAAGGTTTAAGGGCTTCCGCTGTTAGTGGGAGTGGCTCTTCGCCAAGCCTCACGTCGCTTCCTTTGTTGAGTAGCTCACTGAAGTATCGTACTCCGTCCTGCGTTTTATAATGCTTTCTTCCTCACCTAGTAGTTTCCCTCCTTTGTCTTTATTGAGTATGCTGTTTAGGCCATTGAAATGTTACATGAGCTTTGCATTTTTTAGAGGCAGTAATTTTATTTTTGAGACATGTGAGGGGGGTCAATAGAAGCTTAACCTCAAGTTTGTGGGGTTGCCACCCTTGTCCCCCGGCCGCCATGTTGAAAAAAGTTGTGAAAACATTTTTTTCACGACATCTCAGAAACCATGCGTCTTACACAAACAATTTGATACCAATTATGTCTGAACAAATTGTTTGTAAGACGCATAGCTTCCGAGATATTGAGAAAGAAATGTTTTCACCCCTTTCTTCAATATGGTGGCTGGGGGACAAGGGTGGTGACCCCACAAACTTGAGGTTAAGCTTCTATTGACCCCCCTCACATGTCTCAAAAATAAAATTGCCGCCTCTAAGAAATGCAATACTTGGTCCTTAAATTGTAACATTTCAATGGAGTAGTTATAAAATGGAGAACGTTGTTTGGCGAGAAGTTGATGGTAATAACACGAGGCCATGTTCGTATTCAGGTGTATTTCGACATAAAGATCGGAGGTGAGGACGCGGGGCGCATCGTGATCGGTGTCTTTGGGAAGACTGTGCCCAGGACTGCAGAGAACTTCATTGAGCTTTCGAAGCGCGGGCCCGGCGAGGGCTACAAGGGCAGCAAGTTCCATAGAGTCATCAAAGACTTCATGATCCAGGGTGGAGACTTCACCAAGGGAGACGGTACTGGAGGTAAATAATTAAATCTCAATCATTTTTATAGGACATGGGCTACCAATATAATAGCCCATGTGTGTAATTCCATTGATTGATTATAACAGGTAAAAAGCCGGGATTGATCAGTAGAACAATACAATGCCGAATACAGTTTAACACTTAAACTATTAAATTAGCGAAACAACAAGAAATGCATTACATAATTATGTACTGTATCAAGCGTGCCTTTAATTTCACTTTTAGACATAAAATTGAAGGCCCGGTACAATTTGACGAATCTGCAGTTGCCGACGTTTTTAGGGACATTATCTAACAATTGAGAAGAAGACAAATATTCGATTTCTTCGCATATATATATACTATATACTAGTATAAATATACTGTATATGTATGTGTAGGGGAAAGTCAGGTAAAGTGAGCCACTTAATTTTTATTTTTATTTTATTTCTCGGTCATCAAAGCCAACATGAATCTGCATATATCGCCAACTGATAGTGTGATTGATCAGCTGTCAACGACATGAAGGCTTCATCATTCATTTGTACAGTTTCGGCACATAAGCACTTCTGGCAAAAGTCGACACTTGTCCCACTCTACCTTCCTAGGTCAAGCAAAGCGGGACATTGAGCTCTCTGACCAAGATAGTAGATTTGATTACCTCTAGTAAACATTAGGCATTTCTGAATGAAAAAACACGCAAAACAAATGAGTGAAAAGGGTTAGACAACTTACGAAAACGGTAAGGTAAGTGTCAGGTAAAGTGAGTCACATGATGTTTCGCATATGGCTTATAATGTCTCACTTTACCTCCACCTGCGCTTTTGATTTCAATCTGCCCTAACATGGATCAGGTATAAACAGTTGTAGTATTGCTGTTATTTGTGTAAAAGAAGCCAATAAACTAAATAAAAATGATTGACAACATATAACTATAAAAAATTGAAGGCTATGTTTACATAAGTGAACAAGAAATATTGCAATCCTACCCGTAAAAAGTAGAAAAAAAATCGTACGCTATTAAATTTGTACCAAATGAATCCATATTTGTTTGCGTAGCGTACCTAGGTCAATATCGCCTACTATGTGTCATTAGACGATTTCCCGCCAATAGTCTAGAGATTTAAGGCTTGTCTCACTTTACCCGACTTCCCCTAGGTATGTTATCGATTTTAGTAAACACTCTAACTTCCGTAGATATTATCCGGTTTGATGAAACGTGGCACAAAAATTAATCATACAAATGTCTTGATAGAGTTCGTTAACCAGCGCGATCCGCGATTTTGGTTCAAGATGGCGTCCGATCAAAAACTTAAAAAATGCATTTCTCAGTTAACAGTGGTCGTAAAGGGATAAGATAACATGTGAATGAAAACCCGTAGGTTTATCTACGATAATGGTAGTTAACACTTTACGACAAATCAACGATTTCAAGATGGCGACTTTTTAAAGTAAAATTGATCAGACAAGTTTGACTGAATCTCCATACACCTAATCGGCCAAAGCCGAAAGGGATTTTTAATTGGCTATAGCAACTAACCCGATTCTTTGGCGTTCATAATATCCCATATTTATTGTATCTATCCTGTTTTAGTGAGTAATATTTCACATAGTTTGCGTTTAGCTCTTGTCCCACTTACTATTATATTTTTATGGAATAAAATAGAATACATTTTTTTTTTATTAAAACTCATAGTCGTCTACATAAGCGGAGTCGGTGATTGTGCGAAATATTGTCTAGTGTACTTTAATATTGAAATATGTTATCATTAAAAAGAAAAGAGAAACGGCGGAGCGGGGTCTGCGCCTTTATGAAATTGCTCTACACCTGATCAGCCAGGGCCGAAAGGGATTTTTTTCATTTCAAATGAATAGCGAATTAGTGGGCTAGCAGAAAATTGCTTTCTCTTTTATTTCTGAACCTTGAGTGAAGTGACGCGAACCCGTCCGAACGAAATTGCCCGGTTTCCCATAGACACGCCAGCTCATAAAAATGTTCTCAAGCAGACCCTGCTTTTGCACCAACCCTTATGGCTACAATGGAGGAAATAAAACGTCGGCAACTCCCGACCCCAGACTCAAAAGAGCTACCGAAGGGGATGAAAGATGTTGTGAAATTGTTTTTGCCAGTGGCCCGTTTCCGGCCACGACCGGGTCAGGTGCCGGGGTGGTATACGTCACGTATGCGTCAGTAGATACTTAGGTGGCGACGGATTTGGTGGAGGGAGACTCGGGTTCAAATCCCGTTTCCGTTAATTTTTCCACGGCCTTTCTCTAATTCTCTTAAGTAACAACATACAATATTGACATTTTTTGACGATGTACGGCAACACGAAGAAATATTTTCCAATGCACAAGAATGAGTATTAAAAGCTTTGGTAACTTACTTGAAAAAGTTTCTCACTCAGCCAGTGGCAAGGTCATACTGACCGGGGCATTAGTCGTACCCCGTAGGCACGTCCAGCACCAGTCGCCATTACGGTATATGCGTTATTTGTAGTCGGGGTGCGACCAGTGATCGTGCACCACCAAACTTAAAATTGTTGGTCGGTAGGACCAGGGTCCGACTTTTTCGATAGTGCGCGGTGATCCACACACTTCCGGGTCGGGAACGACTGTGATGGAGAAGACGTGGAGCGGTTTTCATAATGGCCAAAATTTGTTTAAAGTGGGTTTAAAAAAATTAAATAATTTAGTGGTTAAGCCCCCACAGGAACTTACTAGGTCGATAAAAGAAAGTATCCCCACAACAGGAACGGGGGGTTGATCCCATTCAGGCAACTGATAAAGCTGATAACTATGAATTAGGGCAGTTACAGTAGCTCAATTATTCGTTGTTGTTGCAGGGCGCAGTATCTACGGAGAGCGTTTCGCGGACGAGAATTTCAAGTTGAAGCACTACGGCGCGGGCTGGCTGAGCATGGCCAACGCGGGCAAGGACACTAACGGCTCGCAGTTCTTCATCACCACCAAGAAGACCACATGGCTAGACGGAAGGCACGTCGTCTTCGGCAAGATTATCCAAGGAATGGTACGTGCAACATGGTTCGAGTCCCACACTGGCTACATTTTCTGGCCATGCTTCGGAGGGCATGTAAAGCAGGCGGTCCTAGTTGAGTGTAAGAGAGAACTCCCCTAGGTTGGCTTAGTAATATAAACAATGAAAAGTCCTTATTTATTTATTTAGTAACATAATTATGTCTTCGGGGACATGTGCGCCTTAACCACTCCGACTATCTTACAGCCAACCTTTGCCGTCGGGTTTCGCGCAGGATAAAACAGACAAAGGCATATGCCCGATTCGCTCTCCGGGAAACAGCCGTCAGCAAAGCTTCCTCACCGTACTGACTGTACCTCAGTGTATCCAACACCCATCCTGGACTGAGCCGTATTACCCAGCAGATGGAGGAGTAAAGTCAATGTGAAACAACCAAGAGTTTATGTTCCTTGACTCATTATGAACCGGGTACAACAACTTGTAATTTCGGATTGTAATTGTTACAGGATGTGGTAAGAAAGATCGAGAGCATAAAGACTGGGGCCAACGACCGGCCGACGCAGGATGTCGTGATCGCCGACGCGGGCTCCGAAGCCGTCGCTGAGCCATTCGCGGTTCCCAGACAGGACGCTACAGAGTGAAAAAAAACTGGCAATATATTATATTTTAATACAAAACCAAGCACATTCACTTAGCTAGCAAAAGGTAAGGCATTGACGTAAATTTTAGGAGACTGCTAGTGACTGCCCCGTACGATAGGTTTAGCTGGTCGACCGCGCTCAAAAATCAAGCAATGTTTGAGTTAGCTAATTAATTGGCAATGACAGTACCAGCCGGTAAGGTTTGTAATTAGCTTACGGCACTAGCAGCCTCCACTTGGATCAATGCCAATGGAAGTCACTCTCTTGTTTTAAATGCAACATGCCATGGCAAGCTGTCCTTTGAGATGATTCCGAGGTATACGCAGCTAATAACAAATTCAGTTTCTAAGGTACTTGACTAATAAGCTATCGAGCTCATTTCAATGTATACTAGGCTACTGCATGAGAGAAATAGCGGCCACTTGAGACGTTGTGTAGCCATCACAGCCAATTCTACCACGATAAATAAGCGCTTGAAGGAAAACTCAACTATCGTACAATTACGAGTGTGTGCCTATGCCTTCGGTATGAGGCCCATCTTGCGGCCCGTCTCTGTAAACTCGTGGATGGCCTTCTCTATCTGTGTGGGCGTGTGTGCTGCCGATATCTGGACCCTGATGCGGGCCGCGTCCTTGGGCACTACTGGGTAGTTGAAGCTCACCACGTAAATGCCTCGCTCTGAAATCATAACAATCGAATTTCGCATCTGCAACAAGTAAATTGCATAAGCCGATTTTTAATCATTTCATCTCTGATCTCTGAACTGTATACCGTAATAACTAGCTTCTACCACACAGCCATTTAAGAAATAAGCTGTTGATCCGTATTAGATGGTCAAAAATACTATTATTATTGCTTTCCTATTTATACGTCAGCATTTTGATCTTCGAAATGATCAATTTCGAGATTTCAACGGATTTACACGTATTGAGGTCCCAGGAACCAAAAAAGAATGTTTTCTTCGAAATGTCTCTCTGTCTCTTCATCTCGTCGATTTGTGGGCAAACTACTCGGTGGATTTTAATGACAAATGCACGTATTCAAGGGGAAGCCCTGAAAGCCTTCTATTCGCATAGTAGACATTTTTATGTCCAATGCCAACGACCCCATGGGTTTAGGGTATTATTTTTATTGTTTCCGCATGAATTTGTTTAAAAACTTTAAATTTAAAACACTTTTAATTTATTTTTAAAACTTTAACAATAGGTGACTAAGATCAAGAAGTGGAGACTTTTGAATACCTGGGCTGCACTCTTGGACAAAACTGTGGCTGTGAGGAAGGCGTGAACGGAAGAATAAAAACAGGTTTGGCGAAGTTCCATGACATGGCGCCAATCCTCAACGGCAGAAAAATGCCAAAGACGTAGGGCCGAATCAAGTGGCCAGACAATGCATGCTGTACTGGGCGGAAGCGAGATGAATGTTGCGAGAGTTGTGTGGGCTCACCCTCCAACATCGCCGTCGTAACGAACAATACTGATTTAATAAGGGGACAGAAGAATCCGGGCTAAAAGGCCGTGGTCGATTTGAAAGTAGGCTTCCAAACGTTTCGTCAACAACTGCGGTCGACATCTTCAGTTGTTGACGAAACGTTTGCAAGTCTACTTTGAAATCGACCACGGCCTATTAGCCCGGATTCTTCTGTCCCCTCATTAGACTCCGGCCGTGAAAGCCTTCGTTATTACATTAATACTGATTTAACTCTGAAAATGAGAGAAAGAAGACTCAACTGGTGGGGGCACGACCAGAGGAGAGATGAAACGTCCTTATTAAGGCGTATTAAGAACATGGCACTCCCAGGACATCGCCACCGGGGAGCACCGAAGTTGACACTTCCCAGAACTCCAGAGGACTCGCCCTAAACAGAGTTGTCTGGAAACGCCACTGCCGTTCTGCTGACCGTCCTTGACGACGAAGGCGACGTAAAAGTAAGTAACAGTAATAGCTGTCATTAATTTATATAAAATGGTATGGTTGTATTTACTCAACATTTCGTCGGCCAGCTGGGCGGCCTTTCTGGCGTCGCCGATCATGACGGGGCAAATGGGGTGGTCGTCGCCCGCCACCCTGAACCCCACCTTGGTCATCCCCTCCCGGAACATCTCTGTGTTACTCCTAATGGTCTCCTGGTACTTGTTGCTCTCCATCACGAGGTCCAGTGCCTGCAACAAGTTTCGCCTTATCACTTCTCTTAACGCGGAACGTTGTGAAAACCGTAAATGCATGTATTTTTACCTTGCTGGCCGCTGCGACGACAGGAGGGGGCAGTGAATTGGAGAAAAGGTACGGCCTTGACCGCTGTCGGAGAAGGCTGATGACCTCGCGGGGTCCCGTGGTGTAGCCCCCCGCCGCGCCTCCCAGTGCCTTGCCAAGGGTCGAGTTGATGATGTCCACTTTGCACATGACACTCTCGTACTCCTCTGTCCCTCTACAACCAAACACCAATTACTTATGCAAATTAAATATCTTTCGGCACTGAGTTCATTGATTTCATGCATTAGTTTTTATACCAGTCCTAAATAATTTCTCGCTCTTACAAAGGGATCGTTACCCCAGAAAACGCATTATAGTATAGTATATTTCCCAATCGTTTACTAAAAAAATTCTTTACTTCTATACCTAGCCACGGACATTTGCCGCGTGTGACTTAATTACAGGGAGCGTCTTTAGTCAATTATTATATATGCCTACACGATAGAATGTTAGTTTATGACGTAGGTGGTTAAGTTAATGTCAGTTAGTTATGTACATGTGCAATGGGTTAGGTAGTAGGCTACGTGTTTTAATTTAGGGTTAGGTCTTCTAGGCTTATCCATAAATAAAAAGAAACGTCACGTTCCTATTTCTGAAATAGCCTAAACAATGAAAATGGTGATGTCACTGAACAACAGGTAATATGCAATATCGTAAATTGATTTTGTTGTCTCAATTACCGATTTTGTATTTGTGGTTGTTCTTGGTTTAGTCGTACTGAGTGGTGTTTCTTCTTTGTATCTGGTGTTGTGATCGTGCTCAACCTGACTATATAAGTGGCGTTCCTTGTAGAGTTGACATAAAGCGGCGACTTGAAAAGTATGTTGCATAATTGGGTCATTACCAATATTAAATAGCTCAGCAGTGGGGAATAGTTGTGGTTTTTTATAGATTATGTTTATGATTGTCTTTTAGACATGGAAGCTTATAGGTTTGTACGGTACCTGCCTGTTCTACCGAAGAAGCCGGTGGCGTGGCAGTCGTCGACCATGGTGAGCGCCCTGTACTTCTCGGCTATGAGGACGATCTTGGCGAGGGGCGCCACGTTGCCGTCCATGGAGAAGACGCCGTCCGTCACGATCAACTTGGTTCTCTTCTTCCCGGCCTCCTTCAATTTTAGCTGCAAATCTGAAAATATATATATATAATTCAAATTGTACGGACCTAAGTAACAAAATTACCATATCTACTGTTTAATAAATTAAGTATAACCTGCCATGTCGCGGTGCTTGTAGCGGATCTTCTCGGCCTTGCACAGGCGCATGCCGTCTATGATAGACGCGTGGTTCAGTTCGTCGGAGAAGACGGCGTCGTCGGGCCCGAGCAGAGCCTCGAAGATGCCGGCGTTGGCGTCGAAGCAGGACGCGTACAGGATCGTGTCCTCCCGCCGGTGGAACAGTGACAGCTTCTGCTCCAGCTCCTGGAACAAGTTAATCGCGTCACACCTGTAGGCCTATAACCCTATATAGTTCACATAGGTACCTCTGTGACTTGAATTGGGCAATAGCGGCCGTGTTTGATGTGGCAGATAAGCGCGTCAAACTGTGCATCATTGGTATTGTCTTTCACACCTAATAAAAGAGACTGACATATACGTACAAACACAAGCCAAGTAGGAGTACGTAGGAGTAACGCACTATAACAGACTCCCAAGATGCGTAAAAACTATTCAACAATTGTACGTATTTCGAAAATATTTAAAAACACGTCTCAATGAATTAACACGGATAAACGAAGACTAACTTAGACAATTTTTAACGATTACACACACTACTTACGGTACTCAATGTTAGGTTAGGCGTTTTTTTTCAATTGTAAGCTGAGCCTTGCAGTATGGACGGTATGGTATACTTTTTAATGGAAACAATAACGTTATTGTCATTGTATTGTATTGTAATAACAGTCACCGGACAGGTCTAATAAGAGAGCGCTCGAAAGTTTCACGGGCCCATAGGTAGGCGGCCTACTCTAACTCTAACCTGACTGATAGCCAAGTATCACCAACTCGTAATCCGGCAAGATTATCGTACCTTGTGGATGTCCTGTGTCCCGCATATAAACCTGACAGAGCTCATGCCAGCGCCGTACTTTTTGGCCGCCTCCACACTTGCCGCGATCACTTGCTCGCTGGACTGTAAGAAAACCGGGCATGTTAAATTTTCTGCCTTCGGAAATGTGGGCAGGGCCCTTACAAAACTGCCCCTTTCTCCCTTGAGGGCATTGCTAAGTGCCACTTGCTGACTTGCGGCATATATTGACTATGTGCCTTGCTCAACATTGCAATGCGTATGACACCTATGAATCTACAATGCTTATCAGTTTGGAAGGGCAGAAGACCTATTGCCATTGGGGCTGGATTGAGACTGTGGGGACCACTTAGTCCCACATGTGTAATAACCAGTCTGCTTCCAGCTTCACCTTTTTCCCGGTAGATGGCGCTGTTCACATTCAGATAATTCAATATTCCTCAATCTTCCTTTTACGTATTTATTTCTCTTATTCAATAATATCTTTAATCTACCCTCTGTGTCTCATCAGCTCCTTTAGCTGTGGACACAGAGTTGGTTTTTCTATATGGAAGCAGGCTGGATCAAATTCAATATTAATTGTAAGCATGTATCGTTCTCGTCTCACAGCTCATATTGTAACCACTGTGTGTTAAATTACTCTAACTTGAGTCGAAGCACTGCAATACAAACCAATTCAAGTCTACACTGCCTATTCAATTGCATCGTCCTTCGACAAGCTACATTGGTGACCCTCGACAACGGAACAAGCAGCCTTCCAGATTCCAGCTCCAGTTCCAGCCAGTTCCAGTTCCAGCCAATTCCAGTTCCAGCCAGTTCCAGTTCCAGCCAGCTCCAGTTCCAGCCAGTTCCAGCCAGTTCCAGTTCCAGCTTCCAGCCGCAGTTCCAGCCAGTTCCAGTTCCAGCTTCCAGCCGCAGTTCCAGCCAGTTCCAGTTCCAGCCAATTCCAGTTCCAGCCAATTCCAGCCAGTTCCAGTTCCAGCCAGCTCCAGTTCCAGCCAGCTCCAGTTCCAGCCAGTTCCAGCTTCCAGCCAGTTCCAGCTTCCAGCCAGTTCCAGTTCCAGCCTCCAGAACGTCTCATCCGGCCATAGGCGGTGGAAACCACCCCGGAGCAGCTACATTCACCGCAGCAGCACAGCCACAACCTGCAAGATGCCGCAGACCACAGCCACAACCGCTACAGCTACGACCGCTACAGCTACAACTGCTACAGCCACAACACCGACACCCACGGCTACAACCAAGATGACAGGCCCTGCTAGTACGATGGCAGTCTCGGTCAAGCTTCCACCCTTCTGGACACAGTCGGCCAACCTGTCACCGGCACTGTGGTTCACTCAAGCGGAGGCTCAGTTCGCACTTGCTGGGGTCACAATGGAAACGACGAAATATTACCACGTCCTTTCAGCGCTCGACCAAAGTACCCTCAGCGAGATCTCAGATTTGTTAGCTGCCCCAGTACCAGTAAACCCATACACTGAGCTAAAAACGCAGTTAATCCAACGAATGAGTCTTCCAGCAAGCAGTCGCATTCAGCTACTAATGTCGGAAGACATAGGGGACAAAACTCCCAGCTCTTTTCTCCGGAGACTGCGGGCCCTCGCAGAGAAAGCCATATCAGACTCGGTTTTACGCACCATTTGGACGTCTCGCCTCCCGCACGCTATACAATTGGCAATCATCGGTCATGATCACCTGTCACTAGGTGACGTCGCGAACCTCGCCGACAAGATGGCCACCATCAATTCAGCAACACGTGACCGGATTCTTGAGTGCACAATGGCCCCTGTGGACCTATTGAAGACGTTAACAGAGAACGTCGCGGCTCTACAGGCACAGTTCGCCGACAGATACGGACAACGTGCCACACAGCCACGGTTCCAGCGCCAGTTCCGTTCACCAGCGCCTAAACAAGACCCAACTTGGTGTTTTTACCACCAAACCTATGGGAGGAAGGCCAGAAAGTGCCAGCAGCCATGCAGATTTCCGAAAAACGACGATCGCAGCCAGTAAAGGCAGGGCCTGCCTGCGCCACTACACACCTGCTTAAAACCTCACATCGCCTTCTTATCACGGACCCTTGCACCAAGATACGTTATCTCATTGACACAGGGTCCGACATCTGCGTTTTTCCACGTGCCCGTCTCAACCTACCGCTCCGTCGTACTCAACTCGAGCTGACTGCCGCCAATGGCACAATCATCAATACGTACGGAACAACAGCTCAACAACTGGACCTGGGATTACGACGCAGTTTCCGTTGGAATTTCATCATTGCCGATGTCACGCAACCCATCATCGGTGCAGACTTTCTCGCAGCCTCTAATTTGCTGGTGGATCTCCAGAACTCAAAGCTGATCGACGGGACAACGCATCGCAAGGCGAACCTGTGTCAAAGCCCCTCCAAGCAACCTAGCGTTTCTACCTTAACAATACCGCACAGTACCCCGGCCAGTCTAAAAGTAATAATTGAGGAGTTTAGCGACCTCACGCGGCCGAGACAACCCACAGACCAGGTCAAACACTCCACGGTCCACTACATTAGAACGACAGACGGACCTCCCGTCTCCGCTCGCCCACGCCGGTTGGCCCCGGACAAGTTTATTATCGCCAAAAAGGAGTTCAACGACATGATCCAGACCGGCGTATGTCGTCCGTCCGACAGCCCATGGGCCTCACCATTACACCTAGTACCTAAAAGCGACCATTCATGGCGCCCATGCGGGGACTACAGACGGCTCAATGCTCGAACAATTCCTGACGCGTACCCAGTCCGCCACATCGCAGATTTCAGTGCAGAATTGCGAGGAAAAACCGTATTCAGCAAAATAGACCTGGTCAAAGCATTCACCCAGATACCAGTTTCCAATGGTGACATTCCAAAGACAGCAATAAATACTCCGTTCGGCCTTTTCGAATTCCCATTCATGACATTCGGTCTTCGCAATGCTGCTCAAACCTTCCAACGCTTCATGGATAACATCCTACGCGACCTCCCGTGGGCATATTCATACATCGACGACGTACTGGTTGCATCGAGTGATAAGCAGGAGCACGAATCACACCTACGTCAACTCTTCCAACGATTCCGAGAATATGGCCTAGTCATTAATCCTAGCAAGTGTACCCTCGGCGTTGGGTCAATCAGCTTTCTTGGTTACCTCGTGTCAGCAGAAGGCACACAAGCCCTACCAGACAGGGTAAAGGCACTCACTGAATACCCTCTTCCAAAGACATTCAAAGATCTACGCCGTTTCCTTGGCATGATTAACTACTACCGCCGGTTCCTACCAAATGCAGCCAACGAACAAGCACCACTCAACACGTTGTTATCTGGAGACAAGGTAAAAGGGAACGCTACGATACCATGGACAACAAAGCTTACCGAAGCTTTCAGCTCATGCAAACACAGTCTGGCACGCATCACCCTACTCGCGCATCCAGATCATACGGCTCCGATTGCACTAGTCACAGATGCATCAGACACCAGTATCGGAGCTACAGTCCAACAACGGATCAACGATCATTGGCAGCCATTGGCATTCTTCTCGCAGAAACTTAAAGAAAACCAACGAACATGGTCCGCCTACGATCGCGAATTGCTTGCGGTACACGACGCCATTCGTCATTTCCGTTACCTGCTAGAAGCGCGCGCTTTTGTCGTGTATACCGATCACAAACCGTTGACGCACGCTTTTCAGAATCCAAAAACAAGTTGCTCACCTCGCCAAATGCGGCAAATGGAATTCGTCTCTCAATTCACCACGGACATCCAATACATCGCTGGGCAGGACAACTTGGCCGCTGATGCATTCTCAAGAATCGAAGCAATCTCTACTCCCGTATCTCCTGAGCAACTTTCTTCTGCTCAGAAAGACGACAGAGAACTCAAAGAGCTTCGGTCCAGTAGAAAGACGTCCCTCATCCTCGTTGATGTTCCCATTCCGGGCTCTGATTCAGTCCTTACGTGCGATTCTAGTCAAGACATACAACGCCCATTTGTGCCCAAACCATTACGTCGACAACTTTTCGAGCACCTACACAGCCTACATCACCCAGGAATAGCAGCGTCTGCTAACCTGGTTGCCCAACGCTACATATGGCCTTCTATCCGTAAGGATTGCCGCGCTTGGGCTCGTCTGTGTGTCAACTGTCAATTGTCCAAGATACATCGACACACCCTCACTGCGATTGGAACCTTTACTCAGCCTGACCGACGGTTTCAGCACATACACCTCGACATTGTAGGCCCATTACCACCGTCGGAAGGCTACACGTATTTGTTAACACTCGTTGACCGTTTCACGCGATGGCCGGAAGCCGCTCCTATGGTGAACATCACCGCCGAAAACGTCGCCAGAACCCTCATTTCCTGCTGGATCAGCCGGTTTGGGTGCCCGGAGACAATTACTACAGATCGCGGCCGACAGTTTGAGAGCCATTTGTTTGCTGACCTGGCCCGATTATGCGGATTTCACCATGCACGGACTACCAGTTACCACCCTGCATCCAACGGCATGGTAGAGCGTATGCACCGCTCACTCAAAGCCTCCATTATGTGTCATGCCAATGACAAATGGACGGAAGCCCTTCCGCTAGTTTTACTGGGCATGCGCGCCACTCTTAAGAAAGATCTTCAAGCTTCTCCAGCAGATCTGGTCTATGGTGAACCATTAAAACTACCAGGACAGATGCTGACAACTCCTCCTTCAAATCAGAGTCCGGCGGACACTCTCATCTCACTTCGAAGGAAATTCGACTCACTACGCCCCACTCGCGTCAAGAGACACGGGGCTCATCAAACATTCATCCCACAAGACCTTGCCAAGGCCACGCACGTTTTCGTGAGACAAGACCACGTCCGTGCTTCCCTCGAACGTCCTTATGCGGGACCATTCCCTGTGTTAAGTCGCACCGACAAAACAGTTACGATTTCAAGCCGCGGTCGTGCGGTTACTGTATCAATGGACAGGGTCAAGCCGGCCTACATTAATGCCAGTACAGACGAACCGTCTCACCAGTCTACGATCAACCCCCCGCATCAGCATACTGCTCAAGATAAACCTCAGGAGAAGGTCTCCTCACCACTTCCTGCCACTGACGTCGTGCCGACACCACCGACTCGCACCACTCGCTCAGGTCGTCACGTCCACGTTCCACGACATTTCTCCGACTTCCAGTCTTAGGAGGGGGGTAATGTGGGGACCACTTAGTCCCACATGTGTAATAACCACAGTGTAATAACCTTCCAGCTTCACCTTTTTCCCGGTAGATGGCGCTGTTCACATTCAGATAATTCAATATTCCTCAATCTTCCTTTTACGTATTTATTTCTCTTATTCAATAATATCTTTAATCTACCCTCTGTGTCTCATCAGCTCCTTTAGCTGTGGACACAGAGTTGGTTTTTCTATATGGAAGCAGGCTGGATCAAATTCAATATTAATTGTAAGCATGTATCGTTCTCGTCTCACAGCTCATATTGTAACCACTGTGTGTTAAATTACTCTAACTTGAGTCGAAGCACTGCAATACAAACCAATTCAAGTCTACACTGCCTATTCAATTGCATCGTCCTTCGACAAGCTACAAGACAATAGGCTTCCCATCAACTCCAATGCTGTTATTCTGGCCTGACCTTGGACGGTTTCCCCATTGCCCCGTTGCATGAGCAAACACAGGCAGAGTTGATGCATCTGTCATCTCAAAATATATACTATGCCATGGTTCGAACCATCAGCTAGGGAACTTTGGTAGGGCAAGTCTGCTGTCAGATGTATTGTATTCAGAAAATTGGTCTCTAGAATAAGTAAAGTACCTAACTCATACCTGTCGATTGCATAACCATATATCATTGCAGAGATTTGCAGCAAGAATTTATTCCATTAGGGATTTTGTGTACTCACAGCCAGGCCCAAGTAGTTGTTGGCGCACATGTTGACGACGTCGTCACTGCAGCCGTCGACCCGTATGAGCGTGGCCTGCCTGCCGCGGAGGACCTGCTCGATTTTGAGCAGCCCCTGGCCCCGCAGTTCGTTGATCTGCCTGCGACAGAGCTCACGGAGCCCGCTGCGGGCCGCGTTCCCTGCACCACCACTCATCTTGTATACAAACACGGTCAAAGAGAGTAATAATAATATAAATAACGCGGTCACGTAGCAACGCCAACTGGGCCGGAATGATGGCTAAGTGGGCGGCCTTGAGACCAGTGGTATGCAGGCACAGTGTACAGTACGTATACACCACAGAATACTATGGTATACACGGGCGAACCTACTTGTTACACTGCACTCGCACTGTCATCGGCCTAGGGATTAAATAGGTACCTAACCTACCTGTAGTTGGTAGGTAGGCATGCAACTGCAGTAGACTACGTTGACCGACAGCTTCGCCTAAGTTTAATTTGACAATTGATTTAGTCTATTTGACGTGCAGTAGGCATAGGCTATAGGCTACAATAATTAAAGTAAAGTAAATTTTATTTATCGAGGAATACATTCTACATACATTTCATTAGTGGTTCAGAGGGGCACCTTTGGGAATTCCCGTGAATTATATGTTAACCTTCTATACTCCACTGAAGCCTTGCTTGATACCTACCGTCCATGCTGTTTTGAGTTCTTATTCCTATGACACAGTCCATGC
This sequence comes from Psococerastis gibbosa, assembly GCA_963971405.1. Taxonomy (NCBI): domain Eukaryota; kingdom Metazoa; phylum Arthropoda; class Insecta; order Psocodea; family Psocidae; genus Psococerastis; species Psococerastis gibbosa. The sequence goes on from OZ020485.1 coordinate 2,156,849, forward strand.
TGTTTTGAGTTCTTCTTATTCTTATTGTTGTTTTCTCGTTTTTGCTTTGTTTTGTTTGTGTTTTTATTGAATTAGGGAAACTTAAGGACAATACTAACAACACTAGTCTTAAGAATCTTGATTATTGTAATACTAATCATTCCTTGCCTTGCCTGGGTTAGCCCATAGAAGACTTTCTAGTCTTATGGTTCGCCCAGGTAAAAATAAAGTCGTTATTTATTTATTTATTTATTTATCACCTTTAGAAACCACACCACATCCAGGGGTGGCCAAAATGTAACAAACCCGTGACAGTCGACGGATCCATTTCTCAACCCACTGCAAATGTTAATATATTATATAAGGCGGCCCTGCCCCAACTCCACAGACTTATTTGCTTCACTAATCGTGGTAGAAGACATCATTAAATTCCAGAGGCGGGCGCAGCGACCGGCACTGCGGGCAATGCCCCCCCCCCCCCCCGGAAGGCAGTTATATTCTTTGCCTCAAAAATCCAAGTGTTAACTGAACTCAAAATGCGTAAAACCCCACTATTTTAGCCCTATTTTTCGAAAAAATTTCTCCCGTGCCCCCCTCGTGCATAATTTCATTAATTCCCTGTAATATAGAAACCTTATTGCTCTGAAAATGAGTAAAACCCCAATATTTCAGCCCTATTTTTCAAATATCTTCTCCCGGGGGAGACCCCCGGGCCCCCCATCATATCCTCCGAACCCTCTGGCTCATGCTCAAAGGACACTAAGGTCGTTAATGTAAAAGCTGCGTTCGTCCATGAGCCAATTTTTCAAAAAATTTTAACCAGGGGAGACCCCCGGGCCCCCTATGTGCAATTGTATTTTTCGCCTTTAAGATCTAAATGTTACTGCTATCAGTATACGTAAAGCCCCATTATTTTAAGCCAAGTTTTACAAATTATAATACTGCTATCAATCTGCGTAAAACCCCACTATTTGAGGCCTGTTTTTCAAAAATTTTCAAGCGGGGGAGACCCCCGGCCCCCCTTGTTTCCAATTACCTACTTCATTCATCGCATGTAAAATCTGAACGATACTGCTATCAAAATGCGTAAAACCACATTATTTTAAGCCAACTTTTCAACAAAATTCTACCGGGGGAGACCCCGGGCCCCCCATGTGAGCAGTTGTATTACTTGTATTTTCCGCCTATCCAACTCCGCTATTAAAATCTAAACGTTACTACTATCGAAGTAACTAAAACCTCGTTAATTTAAGCCAATTTTTCAAAAAAATTCTACCGGGGGGGGGGGGGAGACCCGGGCCCCCTTGTGTGCAATTGTATTCGTCGCGTGTCAAATCTAAATGTCTAAAAGCTGCGTACGTCCTTGCGAGAACGGGTTTCCCCGTAGAGGCCCTCAATATTTTTGATGCTAACTTATTGCACTTGCCCTAGATGTCGAAAAAAATAGGTATAGTGTATACTGTATTTTTTATAAGCCAAACTGAAACCTCCCGGTTTTTTAAAAATATTAAAGTATTTAATTTTTTAATTATAAAGTATTTTAAAAATAAATCTGGCAGGCTTATCTTAGCAAGAGTAACATAGTAAAATTTAATTCTCGCTGCTTTCAAAATTTTGTAAGCAGCGGAGCATTCTTCTTATATTTCGCAACTATAATGAGAGAAATCAATATGTTAAGCCACCCCTGGCTTCTAACGATATGCTTGCTATCAAGCAAGGCCTTAGTGGAGTAGCCTTAAAGGCTTGAAGAACTAAAGTGCTTGCATATATTTTGGGAGAGCTTGAAATCCAAGGCCAAGCTTAGCCTGTGGTATTTTATAGTCAATTAAGATATTTGCCATTTGTTCATCAGGTTATAATATACCCGTATATACCTTATTACATTTTTATTATAGGCCTAGGCCTATATTTTGTCTGAAGACCCGATATAGTTATACCTATACGACACAACAATAATTTTTTTTTTTCAATATAAGCGCGGAGCTTGGCCCCCTTGCGCCTTCGGGGCACGCATGACTTGTGTGTGAATCAATCAATCAAATCAATCAAAATTTATTTCCAAAATAAAATTGGTCGTAGTCCCATATCGAATGGTTTTTGGCCAGGACATGTAGGCTATTGCTTTATCACGTACCTTTGCCCAGTCGAAGAAACGGATAATGAAACCTAATATATGGCTAGAAAGAGAAAGAAATGTGGAAACGCCCTTAAGTAGTTTGAAATTTTGAAGTTTACTCCCACAGAATACTATTATATGTTTACTATTATATGTTATTATATATGTTTACTCCTTATGAATCGATTTTCATATGAGAAATTAATACGGGGTAAAAATAAGGTGATCGACTGACTACGATTTCAGCGTTACCAACCTTTTTCAGCAGGGGCCCAACAACAGCCCCCATGGCGCCTGCAGTGTACCTTTTGTGCGCATTGAATCCCAACAAAAGGGAGGTGGACCACCACGGGGGGGGGGGGGGGGGGGGGTCCACAGCCCATTCATTATTATGGTTGGATAATGCACCTGCAGGCTGCCTAGTGCGTCCCTAGGCTGTATATGTATACTTGTATATACGACGTAGGCCTATACATGAGCTTGTGTGATTTGTATTTATTGATTTCCAATTTATACGTAGTAGGCCCTATAAGGAAAGCTTTGTGATGGTCCAAATGTTCGATTCCGAGATTTCAACAGATTTACACGTTTTGATGTACCAGGAACCCAAAAAAGTGGTTTTTACGAAATGTCTTTCTGTGTGTTCATCGATTTCCGGGCAAACTGTTCGGTCGATTTTGATGAAATTTGACATGTAGGTTCACAAAAATCATACCTCGAGACCATTTTATTTTTATTTTGGTGGGGTTTTATTCTAAAAAAACGTCCAAAAGAACCGGTCCGAGTTTACTCGAACATGCTTTCCAATTTATCAATTAGTAGTTAGAGAAAATTAGTAATTTTGTGGTAAATAATTTTCCTATGGCTAAATTTTCGATATCTGGGGGGGGGGGGTTGTCTACCTGACGTCACTGGAGGTGAGGTAAATTCAAGAAAGTTCAGACCAACACATTACCACACAGTAATAACGGCAGGGCACGCAATGCATTTGACCCTGAATTTTCATCATTTAAAAAAAAAAAAAAAAAAAAAAAAAAAAAAACCAGAAAGTTTTTTCCGAAAGCAACCTGTCCGGCTTCGTTACTCAATTTAACACCTAAAACATGCCTGAAGATAGAAATCACCGATCGAAAGGTTTAGCAGATAAATTATTTTTTAGTTATTTTTCATGAAAATTGAGCTATTTTTATTTTTTTACCCCCAGAAGCAAACTATCAAGGGGCAAGCGACCCTATGCATTTTGTTATCATTAATAATGACTACAATATATGTGAATTTAAAAGAAATCGTTCGAGCCGTTTTTGAGAAATAATTTTTTTAGACGTTTTTTTGGACTTTTTTGAGAATAAAACCCCCCCAAATTGAGTTAGCCCAAAATAAAAAAAAATTGTCTCGAGATATGATTTTTGTGAACCTACATGCCAAATTTCATCATAATCGACCGAGTAGTTTGCCCGGAAATCGACGCACAGACAGACAGACAGACATACAGACAGAGCGACAGACAGACATTTCGTAAAAACCACTTTTTTGGTTCCTGGGACCTCAAAACGTGTAAATCCGTTGAAATCTCGGAATCGAAAATTTCGACCATCACAAAGCTTTCCTTATACTACGTATAAATTGGAAAGCAAAAATTATTTCTCAAAAACGGCTCCAGCGATTTCTATTCTTATAAATTCCCATAGCCTATATTGTAATCGTTATTAATGTCAATAAAATGAGGGGGGTCGCTTGCCCCTTGATAGTTTGCTTCTGGGGGTAAAAAATAAAAATAACTAATACATTTTAATGAAAAATTAGGGCCTACTTGCTTGCTTGCTTTCCAAGAAAACTAGGCCATTTAGTTTTGTGCAAAAAAAAATGTTTTTGAAAAAATGATAGAACATTCACGCTCAATTGCATTGCGTGCCCTGCCATTATTGCTGTGTGGAAATGTGTTGGTGTGTCCCTAGGCTGTATATGTATACTTGTATATACGACGTAGGCCTATACATGAGCTTGTGTGATTTGTATTTATTGATTTCCAATTTATACGTAGTAGGCCCTATAAGGAAAGCTTTGTGATGGTCCAAATGTTCGATTCCGAGATTTCAACAGATTTACACGTTTTGATGTACCAGGAACCCAAAAAAGTGGTTTTTACGAAATGTCTTTCTGTGTGTTCATCGATTTCCGGGCAAACTGTTCGGTCGATTTTGATGAAATTTGACATGTAGGTTCACAAAAATCATACCTCGAGACCATTTTATTTTTATTTTGGTGGGGTTTTATTCTAAAAAAACGTCCAAAAGAACCGGTCCGAGTTTACTCGAACATGCTTTCCAATTTATCAATTAGTAGTTAGAGAAAATTAGTAATTTTGTGGTAAATAATTTTCCTATGGCTAAATTTTCGATATCTGGGGGGGGGGGGGGGGTTGTCTACCTGACGTCACTGGAGGTGAGGTAAATTCAAGAAAGTTCAGACCAACACATTACCACACAGTAATAACGGCAGGGCACGCAATGCATTTGACCCTGAATTTTCATCATTTAAAAAAAAAAAAAAAAAAAAAAAAAAAAACCAGAAAGTTTTTTCCGAAAGCAACCTGTCCGGCTTCGTTACTCAATTTAACACCTAAAACATGCCTGAAGATAGAAATCACCGATCGAAAGGTTTAGCAGATAAATTATTTTTTAGTTATTTTTCATGAAAATTGAGCTATTTTTATTTTTTTACCCCCAGAAGCAAACTATCAAGGGGCAAGCGACCCTATGCATTTTGTTATCATTAATAATGACTACAATATATGTGAATTTAAAAGAAATCGTTCGAGCCGTTTTTGAGAAATAATTTTTTTAGACGTTTTTTTGGACTTTTTTGAGAATAAAACCCCCCCAAATTGAGTTAGCCCAAAATAAAAAAAAATTGTCTCGAGATATGATTTTTGTGAACCTACATGCCAAATTTCATCATAATCGACCGAGTAGTTTGCCCGGAAATCGACGCACAGACAGACAGACAGACATACAGACAGAGCGACAGACAGACATTTCGTAAAAACCACTTTTTTGGTTCCTGGGACCTCAAAACGTGTAAATCCGTTGAAATCTCGGAATCGAAAATTTCGACCATCACAAAGCTTTCCTTATACTACGTATAAATTGGAAAGCAAAAATTATTTCTCAAAAACGGCTCCAGCGATTTCTATTCTTATAAATTCCCATAGCCTATATTGTAATCGTTATTAATGTCAATAAAATGAGGGGGGTCGCTTGCCCCTTGATAGTTTGCTTCTGGGGGTAAAAAATAAAAATAACTAATACATTTTAATGAAAAATTAGGGCCTACTTGCTTGCTTGCTTTCCAAGAAAACTAGGCCATTTAGTTTTGTGCAAAAAAAAATGTTTTTGAAAAAATGATAGAACATTCACGCTCAATTGCATTGCGTGCCCTGCCATTATTGCTGTGTGGAAATGTGTTGGTCCACACTCGTAGCCCTTGAGGCAGGGGGGAGGGGGGGCTTTGAAAGTACCGTTTTTTGCTTATTCGCTTATATCTCGGAAACAATGCGCCCTTCTTCATGGGACCCCTGGTCAGGGACGGATCCAGCCCATTGGGGGGTGGGGGGCTGGTTGTGGGTGAAACAGAAAAAACATATGTATTGTATAGTATAGTATCGATTAAATTAGAGAGTAATATATTAACTTCCAATATATTTAGAAAATTTAGGGAAGGGGTGAAGTGACCCTCTGTCCCCCCCCCCCCCCCTCGTATCCATCCATGCCCCTTGTCCTGTAGGAAATCGGCCAGTGGATCGGTCTTCATCTGAGTACACGAGAGGAACCCTATTCTGGCAGTTCCCCTGGCAAATTTTACATAGTGGGGAGTATTTGAGGCGCTAGTGTGTTGGCTATTAAGTACGATACGTTTGAGGCTCTGGCACAGTTTTTTTTGTTTTTTGCACTGGAAGAAAATTTTTAGGACAGCGTCCGGTGTAGCTCTTAGTTCATTTAGGACTGCGACCAGGCAGTTCTTGTCTATCTTCCACCAATACGTCTGAAAAGACAGGTTATTATTTCCCAGTCACAGCTGAACGTTTAAGAAAAGTTTGGAGGGAATGTTGTTTTGCTGCTCCCTCGGTGGACGGAAGATATGACATGTCAGGCTTGATGGTGGCTACCGATTTATGCGGAATGTCTTGTATCAGTAAGCATTCAGGGAGACCTCTTTCGTTGGAAACCCATACCACCTCAAGATGCAGGTTTCACCTGCCTTTTGTACCTGGGCGATGGTGGAGGAAGGGTCTGAAAAGACCGCTACTGCTTTCTGGACCCCTGGACAAATGCCACTTTGCTTTTTCAAGGTGCAGATGTAAAATGTACTAAGATGTACTATGTAAAATTTGCCAGGGGAACTGCCAGAATAGGGCTCCTCTCGTGGACTCAGATGAAGACCCATCCACTGGCCGATTCCCTACAGGACAAGGGACATGGATGGATACGGGGGGGGGGGGGGGTGACAGGGGGTCTGCCCCCCTTCCCAAAATTTTCTTAATATATTGGAAGTTAATATATTACTCTCTAATTTAATCGATACTACTATACAATACATATGTTTTTTTTAGTTTGACCCACAACTAGCCCCCCCCCCCCCCCATGGGAAAATGGGCTGGATCCGTCCCTGACCAGGGGTCCCATGAAGAAGACATTGTAGAAAAAGACGCCAAAATTAAAGACGAAGAGACCCTTCCCACCCCATGAGAGCAAGGAAATTGACTGAAATTGCGCTCTATTGTATTTTTTTGACTTTCTAACAGGTACCAATATAACTCTTTTTCATTTGTGTCACTTGAAGTTTTACGGGTAGGTTTTCAAATTCGACAAGCACATTAACAATCTGCCAAATGTCATCTGTCAAATTTCAAATTCGACAAGTACCTAGGGCCTACATTAACAATCTGGCCGTAAAACTTCAAGTAAAAGTTTGTTGCTATTCGTTTTTTCACTTGTCCGTTGTGATTCGTTTTTCCACTTGTCTGTTGCTATTGGTTTTTCCACTTGTCCATTGTGATTAGTTTTTCCACTAAGTGGACAAGTCTTGTCCGTTGTGATTCGTTTTTCCACATTGAAGTTCCACTTCTACCATGTGTCCAAGCACACATGTCTTTTTTTAACCTAGCTAACCAAAAGTTATTATTTTTTCAATATCTATAATTTAATAATAATGGTTATTACAACTATTTATTTATTTTATGAATAATTTTTGAAATTTTAATAATTATAATCAACAATTAGATAATATTATCTGATTAATCAAAAATATTTTTTCAATATCATAATGTTTTTATAAAATTTTCTTTCAAAAAGTTTTATTTTTTTTAGCATTTTAAAATTATTTAAATTTTACAGCCTATCGGTATATAAAATTTGCCACTGATGCGGTGTTTTCAAGATTCGTGAACCGCGTATCTACCGACGATAATGTGAATTATCTTAGTAGTTACCATATAAACCACTTGTCACAGTAATTAATAACGAAGACAATATTCATCTAGTTAACATTCTTCTTCTTCTTCCCCCTTAATGCCGCGTGCGCAGCGTGGGGCATTATCTCACAGTTTCACGCAAACATAATGGCAATATGGCATAATGGCAAGGCAATAGGCCATTATATTCCAGTATTATATATATGGAGTATATAACACTGACTTTTTAAATTAACATTGGTTGAAGAGGCAACCACCACGTTGTAACTGAAATTAGAGGATAGATAAAACCTGGACTTGGTGGGATTCGAACCCACGATCTAGGCCTAACCGATTTCATCACTCCCTGGGTCTAGAACCACCCCTCGTTCAAAATGTTATATAGATTTTAGGACACACTGTAACTTCCCTAGATATTATCCGATTGATTTTGATTAGAAAAATTTATCATACAAATGTCTTGATCGAGTTCGTTGGCCAGCGTGATCAGGCCTTAGAAAATTCACATCTCAGTTAATATTGGTCGTAGAAGGATTGGAAATGTGCGACTGAAAGCCTGTAGTTCTATCTACGATAGTGGTAATTATACGAGAAATCAACGACTTGAAGATGGCGACCAGTCAATGTGAAAATGATGTGACATGTAGACATAAGTTTAGTTCCACAAAATACTACACATTAAAAAAAGAACCGGTAAGAGTGAACCCGTGCATGGTTTCCTGTTTTATCAATTAGTACAGGTGCAGTAATAAATTTTAGTTCATGTCCCATGGTTTTCCCTATCATAAAGCACAAAGCTATTAACGTATAAATACGAAAGCAATAATTTTAGTAATTTACGTTGGTTTCCATTAGGGTACTTTTTGTATATTATACGGGTATTCTCAGCCCGTGAGGGGTAATGGACCTGAGCTTGAAAAAAATATGTGTCTATTGGAAGATCGGTTCCTATTTTCGCATTCCCATATCCGTAGGAATGCGAAACAACTTATTTCAAGAGAAAATGCCCAAGTTGGCGTATTTGGTTCGTTGACAAAAATATTGTATCCAATTTCTTTTATTCGATCGAATATACAATTGAAGTTGAATTTTTATTACTACAAATTTTTTTTATCAATTTTTATTGGATGGAATATTGGAACAATATTGTGTGCCATCAGGGGGAGTTGGTCGACCAAGTTTATCATCAAGTAGTTTGATAGGTTGTCTGGCCGTGTAACCCGAGTCACTTCAAGTTGGAGTCATTGAGTCGGATTGGACTTTTCCCTAGAAATGACGTAACTGGGGTAGGGGTGTTATTCGGGGTGGTAGGGCTTGATGAGGTTCTCCGAGAAGACCCGGACGTTGTCGACGCCGCGGACCTCCTTGTCCAGCAGTGGCAGCTTGGTCACGTGGAAATCTTCGTACAAATCTGCTATCTGAAAGTAACAGAGCACAAAATAAGGAGAATATCGTCATAGGCACTAGGCGTCGGCCTTTTTGTTGTTTTGTGGATGAGGATATTGCTCTCTTTGTAAATTATTGTACAGCTGGGAAGACAAATATTGGAGAATGTAATAGTTTCATTACTTGGGCAGTATTTTCACCAACAAAACTATACCATCAATGATGGAACATTGCTCCCACCAAATACCACGCTCAATTTGGAGACCAATAACAGACAAAACAGTTGCCTACAAGCCTCAGAAATAAATGTAGCCTTACAAAGGACCAGAAGGGACAACGCGACAGAACTGGTCACAACCAATAAGTAAATACTTGAACTTATAATTAGCATAATACCTTTAGAGTTAAAATAAACAAACAAACAATGGTATTGACAGAAAGACGTGACATGGAAAGTGGAGAGTTGCGGCAGCGGCACCAGCCATAGCGAGTACAATATTTTAGTACATACCTGGTCAAGGTATTTGAGTTGAACCTTGTACCGCGCGGAACACATGCGACATGGCTGGTCTCTCGCGGTGGGGAACAGCAGCTGGTTGACGACGACGTTGTGTGTGTCGATGTCGCACTTGGTCAGCTCCTGGACTAGCCGCTCCGTCTCGTACAGGGACAAAAACTCGGCGATACACACACACACGAACGTCGTCTGCGTCTGAAACAAAAACCACACTGCAACATATTGCTTTCTACCGGATGGAAAAGTTCTCTCTGTCCTTTCAGTGTTTAGTAGCTGTAGTCGACCGATTAAGGCAAACTTTTGGACTTGACTTGAGGGCTCCATCCCCTACAAGCGGTATTGGCAAGTACAGTCACCACATTGTAATAGACATGCTAATCTGATGAAAGCCACATTCTAGGAGATGATTTGGGCAAATTACAGCATGGTGTATTTGAGTGTGTGGTACTCACTGGGTCGCGGAACTGCTGGTTGACCTGCCGTATGATGGCCAACATGTCCTCCAGCCTACTCGACAGCACGTCCGCGTTCATGTCGCTCATCCCAAACATGCTCGACATCTGAAAGCAACCGTAACAACTAATCAAATATGCTTCTTAGGCGCTGTTAAGTTATGTTGAGTCTTTTCCAAATTTTCAGTACAGTTCCACTTTTGAGGCGTCAATAGAAAGTCAATAGACAACATTGCCGGAGCTATGTTTGGATACGGTCTGGACAAGTAGCAGTATACGGAGAGGCATCCATGGATCATTTCATACGATGCACACACGGGCGCACTGAAAATGGCTTGTATCAGAAGTCTTTTAAAGTCCAAAAATTATCTAACCTTCTTACAAGCAAACTTTTACTTCTTGGCAAAACGTTTTGTGCACGAGCAATAACTTTTTATATCGTTCGTAGCATTGAGAACTTTTTGTTGAAATTGTTGATCAAATCTTCCACCAATCATCATGAAAGAGAAAAAACAAATACCTGCGAGACAAACGGGTTAATTTTCTGCTTGAGCCGGAGAATCTTGCCGAGGCCCTTTTCGACGACCTGGGGAAAGGAGAGGAGGCGGAGCGTGTGTCCGGTGGGGGCGGTGTCGAAAACGACCACGGAGAAGTTCATGCCCTTGACGAGCTTCATGACCTCGGCGTAGCTCATGGCCTCGTCGATGCCAGGGAACGCCCCGATTATCTCTCTCATCACGCCTTTGCTCAGCTTCATCGCGTCGCTCTCCCCTTCGAAGTACTCGTCCGGCAGCTCATTGAAACCTATGTTTGGGTCTATTTCCTAAAAATAATACTAATAATGAATAAGGTAGTGAAGAGGACCGGCCATGGCGTTGAGTGACTCAGTCTTACTGTTGTTGGAGGCAACAGTGTGGTTTATTAATTATTTAAAATTAATAAATAATACAGAACTGCTAACAGTGAACTCGTGCATGCTTTCATATATATCAATTAGCATGGTACTGCAATGCTTCCATGGTAAATAATTGCCATAGGGTTAAATATCGGTTGCCTCGAGTTTTCCCATTCACAAAGCATTGAATTGATATATTGCATAGTCTAGAACGTTATGTATTGGATCATTAATTTTTATGAACCTTGGGTCTTTTTTATTTTTTACCCCCAAGGTCAAACTATCAAGGGGCAAGGGCCCGATTGGATTTTGTTTACATTAATAACGACTACAATAAATATAATATGTGAATTTTAAATAATTCGCTAGAGCCGTTTTTGAGATGTTTGTTTTTAGTTTTTAAACGGTTAAACACCCTACTTAGCCCAAAATATAAAAAAATGGTCCCGAGGTTTGATTTTTTTGAACCTACATGGCAAATTGCAGTTGAGTGGTTTGCTCACAAATCGACGAGCAGACAGACAGAAATTTCGTTCATTTCGATTCCTGGGACCTCAAAAAGTGTAAGTCCACGGAAATTTTGAACAGCTTTCCTTATTAACTACCATTTAAATAGGAATGCAATAATGAGGCACAAAGAATTACTTGTTCTTCATCTAATGGTGCTCCTGATTATGAAACTGGTTCAGTTTAGCTGTTGGGGTTTACGATAGACTCAAAACTATCTATAACTATTATGGTTGTAATAAGCTTGCCAAGATTTCATTCCTACTGCGTAAATTTGGGCGTCTGGTGCCGGAACAATATCTTTTTTTGGGCGTACTATGGCCTGTTGCATACAAATACCGCGTATAAATTACGACCTACTGGCATGGGGGCACTCTGCAAGGGGTAAGCGAAATCGTGCTACTACGGAAAAAGGCTATTCGAATAGTTACATTCAGCCCATATCATTGCAGACCCCTATTTAAGACCGATGGAGTCCTAACTGTGTATGACCAGTATATCTATAATAGCCTCATTTCCAGTAAGGTTGAGTTCTGGACTGTGCACTCCCATAATACATGCAGGTGTCCAGGTGTCACCTGAATAAGTCTAGAGATTTCCCGTTTTCCTCACCAGCTCTCAATAAGATACCATTAACAGTGAGACAACTAGACACGACTAGTTTCAGGGCATGAAATTAAGGGCAGGCTTATTGGCGCACCTGTTTACAGCCTCGTTGAGTTCGACCCCAGGAACTGGATGGTGTATATCCAGCCACTGTTGTAAAACACTCTTTCGGGGGGGGGGGGGGCTATTTTAGTTTGGTTATTACTGGAAGATTAAGATCCGTGCCGCCGGCCCCGTAGGAAGGATAAGGCGCCGTTAAAGTAAGTAAAGTAAGTATTACTCGAAATCTTATTGCGGTTTGTGTCAGGGAACTTAATGTTTATATTTGTTGTATTTCTAATTTGCACTTAATGGTCAGGTGCCGCATAGCCAACTTCGTCGATCATCATGACTAGTATGAAATATGTGTTTTGTCCACAAAAATTACATACCATTGCATACAAATTCTCAAAACCTGTAACCTTTGTGGGAACTTTGGAAAATTTTTGATCAAATGCATCGGAAATGTTGTGAGCCGGGTCTGTTGATATAATGAGAACGCTTTCACGGACTTTGGACAGTTGCACCGCTAGGCTGCAGCTACAAAAAAACAATGTTAATGTCAACAACAAAATACTACGATAGTGGTAGACGTCGTCCATCCTACCTAAGATTGATTGATTGACTGACCGCACAGGGGAGTTTATACTACGGCAGTAAGACACCACCAGTAAAATAGACATAGCCGTCCAGCTTACGTCTACACGTAGCTTAATATGTACAATCCAGGCATACAAGTCGCTTGATTTTATCGAGAGGAATAATTGAAAAATTTGAACCCGTCTACGTGTGCCGGCGCTCCTTGATGGCTTCATTTTTAACTGGATCTATTTAGTAGGTTTTACACAACAACTACGTGTCAGTCAATTACTGTCATACACGCATACTGTAATATTGTTGCCTATCATCCCCCAATAATTCACATATCGTCAAATGTGTGGGTGAAGCTCACCTGCAGGTCGTTTTACCTACGCCTCCTTTTCCTCCAACAAACACCCAACGCAATGATTTCTGGTCAATAACGTTTTTCAAAGAGGGTTCCAGGGGTAAATCGCTCATTTTATTAGTTATTTCCGGACTTGTTTACTATAAATTTAGATTTGGACAGCCATTTTGTTTATGCTATAAAGCATCAATAAACAGCAGGGGATGACAACTCCGCCATTTTCATGAAAATGGCGCGAATTCAGTCCCCCATTGCATTGGTGGCCTAAATTCAAATTTATTATGTGAGGTCCTATACTTTTTTGGCGATATTACATTGAAAATAATTAGTTTGACTCTTATTTGGTGCAAGCTATCAAAAATATTACTAATTTTGTTTGTCGTGCATAAAATATAAATCTTCTAAGACTAGTATTTTGCTTGAAATGGCAATAGGAAAAATTCTTTAATATTGATAGTACCCCTAGATAAACGCTGAGTTTTCATTTATAATTGCTTTTTCTTGGCTTAGTTTGGGTTCCATAATAGAACTGGCCTTCAGGCGTAAGCAGAAATAAAAAAACGGACACATTAAAACATCGTAGGCAAGAAAAAAAAATGATGCAAAGGACTTGTTCACACGTTACAACACCCAATAGTAGGCTACCTACTCTACCTTAACATCAAATTAATTTTGTTGTATTGCCGTCCGTCCGTTACTCGATCGACACCATACGTGGGGTCTTGTAGTAATTGTAGCTACCTAAATGGTAGTTGCTCGCCTATTCCGATGACGACACTAATAATGATTATGATATTTTGTCATAAGATTATAAGGTACCTAGCTACTTTACTATGCCTGATGATAACTGTGAATTTAAGATGCTTATCAGACAGGTAACTTAATAATCACTAATCACACAGTTATTTGCTGAAGTTTGTCTTGCCCACCTCGTAGTTGGTCCTAATTATCCAGTTCTGCACCTACGTACACCTAAGTACCATTTGTAGCCTACCGTGCGGTACCTAATGTCCTTAACGCTGAATACGAAAATAAGGGGCATAATTTACAACAAATTAACTTATGAAATTGAATTTTTTTATAATATATATTTTTCCATGTATCAATAATAAACCAGCAATGAATGCAGTAGGGGTGTTCATAATTCCGCGCTAAACGTGTTAGTTAGCGTCCAGTTTCAGCATATGAATTTCGAGTCAACTTAAACAAATATAGGATACCTGTCTGCTGGGTGTGGAAATGTATGCTCGCCTGCGACAAGGTCACAACCTAAAACTAGTAATGCTGCTATATTTACGTGAACACCATCACATGAGCGGACTTTAATCCCAATATGATGAAGCTGTCATCAGTATTCTACTGAGAATAGAGGCGTCTAATTTTTCAATAAGAAAATACGCTTACGGGCATTTGAAAGACCTTGACAGAGAGGCAACTTGCAAAACAAGGGCCCCTTTTGCGGGTTTACCAATTGCTGAAGCAGCGAAATTTCCCAAATCAACATAGCCTCCCATTTTATTTCTGCTCTTGTCATACAATATTTGGGAACGAATGCTCATAGAATCGATCTCAATAGGCTAACATGATCTTGTAAATAGGGACGAGAATGTTATTCTCAGACAAATAAGTAAAAAAGGTAACATAATCCCTGGTTCCACATACTCCTCCAACTTGACCTGCAGCAGTTGAACTTCCGCTTTCTTTTAAAGACGACGTCTCTTTCAACACGCTCGCCTGGGTCGAGGCAACTTTGCTTGGTTTGGCGTCGTTTTTCGCGTCATCCATTAACTGAAAGAATATACCAAAACACTATAGGAAAGATGAATTAACATTATAGAAGGTAAACTACAGAACCAGGCCCATCAAGAAATATATAAGAGGAAGAAATGGGGTGTGAACGGAAACCGAACCCGCTTCTCCATGCGGCTGACACTACAATCTTTCCAATTTCATAACCCTTAGGGGCTAACCAAGTTGAAACCACGAGGGCAGAGCGTGTTTCAAACTGCGGCAAACTTGGTAGTGTCCACAGCGTCGGCAGGGGAAAATGGTGGGACATGTTAACGCGCTTAGACTGTACCCTCCAGTCTAATTGCGCGTGTCCTAGTCACCTCCGTTTTCATCGTGTGACTTTACTTTACTATAATATTTTCCCCAAATGGCTTGGAATCCACTATAATCAGGAGGTCAATCCTGTCAGTCGACTCCCCTTCTCCCCAAGGTGAAGGAGTCTTCCCTTAGGGTGCATCGAGATAATAAACCGACTCATTCCCCTCACCAGGCTAACAGGGTTGCTTAAAGCTGAAAGCAGGTGTCAGAAAAAAAATTGTTTCTTACTTAATATGAAATATCACGAAGTCAAGAGTAACGATAGACTAATTTTGGACAAAGATATCAAAGCATTTGAAAATAATAATGCTACATACCTTTGGAGTTGGATGATCAGGTTCAAGTTCTTGTAACTATATCCCCTGTCGAACAATTTGGCGACGATTAGACGCTTTCCGCTGCAGCCGCTTGGGGAAGTCAAATAATAAAGGCACGGCGTCCGACTTTAATAATAATAGCTTTCTGATACTATTTGGTCGCACCAAATAGGAATTTCCTTCAAAATGCTGGCCACAGATTCGAGACCATTTAGTGGGCATGCACAAATCTCTTCGCATGACAATAAGCATTTCTTTAACAGTTCATTGTTTAAAGAAAATCTGAAAAAAAAAATGCATAAAATAATAGGATGCAAAGCAGGAAGCATTATGATAAAATTAAAGAAATTGCCACCAAATCTTTCTTCAACTTCTTTTTCTTACATAAACAACATTATTCTGTAATAAACTTAAAGTTGGACTGAGGCCTATCATCATGTAAAGGCAAGTACACTTTCGAAGTGATACTGAAATAGAAACACACACTCAACAACATTGTGTCATTATTGGCGAACAATGAGTAAATATTTCAAGACCAAGATTACAAATATTTATTGCATTACATACCATTCAGTCGCATCTTACTAAGAAATGCACAACAGGTAATCTTAACCTACATAAATTAGTTTAAAATGAAAATAAGGCCATGTAAAACAAAAACATGCATTGTTTGAGGCTTCCACAAAAACATCTTAAATTTTAGGTTTCCAAGACAAACACTGACTTACCTGTGTAAAGGTATATTCGAAATAGATGAGGGACGGGTTTCGCATAAAATTCCTGCACAATAAACCATTTTTTTCTATATAAAATAATATTTAAAATTTGCTAAATTCTAATAAGCAACCATGCTTTATAAGATGGTGTAGGCCATCAATGTAATGGCGGCGACCAGCAGAATGATTTTGATCTTAAAACTGATTCCGCTTATTTTTAGCATACGATATTTAAAAAAAGTTTCCTATCCAGTATTTTATTTAAATCCGTGATAAACAGGGAAGTTTCGATAAGGTGAAGTTATGTTGGCAAAATTGTAAAGATAAAAACATAAAAAATAAAAATCATAAAATATAAAATACAAAACTTTGAGTTGAGTTTGATAATTGATTGCTTTTGCAGTTTGCGTACAAAACTTAATAATAATATAAAATTTATTAAGATTATTAACGTTGCCATAAAATGGCCCAAGGCATGGCCCATCCGCTGAAAATTGATGGTAGTATTCTTGGAGGAGTAAGTCGGCATACCATACCATACCAATCCCACTCGTTACTACTATTGTATAGCTGAATATAACGTGTAAGCCTCGAAGGGCGTTGCGTTTTTTTTTTTTTTAAGAATAAAGATTAAGCTACTATGATGCTGGAGCGATGAAATGTTAAATCGCGGACTTTTAATGAGTACATAAGTTAGTTCTACACAGTCCTACAAGACCTAAAATCATGAGCTCCATTCATTAGCTTTTTTAAGGTAACAACCGCTACCTATTTATTTTACAGGGTGGTCAGATATTACGTATTGCAATCTCTTCAAGCGTTATCACTGGGAAGACTGTCCATGTGGAAAAGATCCGTGGTGGCCGTAAGAGGGGAGGCCTGGCGCCGCAGCACCTGAAGGGCGTCGAGCTGGCCAGGGAGTTGTGTGGGGCGACAGTGGAGGGAGCGCACATGGGCTCTTCGGCGGTGCTGTTCCGGCCCGGCAGCGTGCGCGGGGGGCACTACGCTGCTGACACACATACCGCTGGGTTGGTTGTTACACTCACATGTTTGCTTAGGAAAAAACTTTGGTGGAGAGAATAGCGGGATGGAGACTGCAATTGTAACACGTAAAGCGAAGGTTATCAGCAGGTGCGGGAGGACATGGTTTGGAGGAAGAAATAGACGGAGTACGCAGAAGGGGGTGACCCAGGAATCAGATTCAGGACGATCTCTATGTCAGAAGAGTGGGACTGATACCTAATCTTTAATTAGTTAATTGTTAATATGCAACGCAATTTACTGCGCACCGTATTTAAAATAAAAAATAGTTCCCATCCCAGACCTGGCCTTTTCAAAGTTTTAATGGTGCGATCGGTGACCTGTCGTGACTCAACACAGGTATTACAGAGGCGACTGAAGAGGCTATTCGGATACATTCATTGAATTGTTTGTATGGGAGTAATCTTTTATAAAAGTAAAAAATAAACTTTTCGATGTCGTTAAATTGTACTAAACTAGGCTATGATAGCTATGAAATTGAACATCCAGGTAATGATCGAAATTGAAGGACTAATACGATTCATAAACATTTCATTGAACCACTAGCCTTTAATTCATACGGATACAATGAGCTTAGATGTACCGTTCCGCGTCACTAATACATTGCCCGATCAACTACAAGGTTTCGGTTCAATAGGGGTTTTGAAGAAACAGCTAAGGCTTTATTTCTCCAGCTTACAGAGCTAACATTCTAAAAAGCATGTCGTTACCTTCAATAATTATTATATTATTAGTTATATTTAAAAATATTTAATTGTAATAGTAATATTAGTAATATAGTAACTAATCTAAATTTTTCATGAGCGATGAACATGGAACATGTGTTCAGACAAACTTTACGGCTTTGAACTTTTATTATTGTATTTTTCTCCATCGTATAATAAATTATTTAAAAAAAAAAGGATGTGTTGAACATTGAGAGGTAGAGATAGTTGACAAATCACATCCGGGTAACTCAAGCTGACCATTGAAAGAAAGAAAGAAAATTGACTTTATTTTCTATATGGGCGAATTTTGGGCCTTTCGGTAAGTAAGGTATGGTAAGCAGAGTGAAAAGTTGCATAATATTGCATATTTTGCAGGAGCGTGGCACTGCTGCTACAAGTGGCCTTTCCGTGCTGCTTATTCAGCGATGGCGTCACCGAGCTCACTTTGAAAGGTGGGACTAACGCCGAAATGGCTCCGCAGATAGAATACGTCGCCAACGTGTTCAAACCCATGGCCTCCCACTTCGGCGCTCACCTCCACTTAGATGTTCGCCGAAGGTACATCGATAGCTTTATAATAATTCACAAACTTTTGTAAATATTTATGGCGTATACTTAGGAAATATAATATGATGCTGAGATTTATGGTACACATTTCAGAGGGTTCTTCCCGGCAGGGAACGGAGAGGTACTGTGCCGGATCGAGCCAGTGGCGCAGTTGAAGGCGGCCACACTGACGGACAGGGGGAGTATTGAACACATTGCGGGGGAGGCATTCGTAGCCGGCAAAATACCACCGAGGGTCAGTAACGCACCTGACGAGGGATAAGTAGCATTGCCTGCCTTAAAACCAGAATTACAGCCACACCGCTCAAAAGTGGCCCCTACACCGCACCCTGACGCAGAATTTATTTATGGTTCCAAGACTGAATGATGTTATGGCCATCACTTGGCGGCCTTTCCTTGTGGTATACTGGTACTGTTGCTCGAGTTGAGGACTGGCGTACGTCACGACTCAACAAATGTTGTTTTCTGTAAACATGACCACACTAATCTTTATGCTTGAATACGACGATAACAATATGTGCTGAGACAACTCCGCAAGCTATTTTAACGTTATGTTTCTGTTCAATATAGCTAGGATTTGGTTCTCTATATCAGAGTCCCGGTACTAATTCACGTTGTTGTGCGTTTCAGTTGGCTGACGAAATGGCGCAGTCAGCAAGTGGCATACTGCGGGTCCACTGCAGCCGTCCTGTGTCAGTCAAGGTCGTCGAGATAGCCAAGGACGAGGCAGTGGGTAGCGGATGGGGTATCAACCTCTATGCCACCACCTCCACAGGCTGTGTGCTGGGGGCATCGCAGCTGGGCCGACCTGGACGTACGGGGGAACAAGTTGGCAGGTGAGATAGCTGGGGAGAATGCGTAGATTGGCAGGAGCTTGGCGTGAGCGGTACAATGGGTCAGTTTTGCTCACATACATTTCAGGAAGGTGCAGCTGACTGAGAATTCGCTTGTGTTGCCAGGTTGGCAGCAGAGGAGCTAGTGGAGGCGATAGAGAGCCAGTCCTGTGTTGACCAGCACCTGCAGGACCAGCTGGCCTTATTGATGGCGCTTTCGTGTGGGAGGTCGTCGCTGCGGACCGGACCCCTGACCCTCCACACTGAGACCGCCATGCACGTTTTGTGGCACATGACCGGGGCCAAGTTCACCGTCACCAAGGTCACCGGTGGGTCCTGCATCATTGCCTGCCAAGGTATTGGGCTCACCAACCCGTACATGAAGTAGCTGACCTGTTGTGGGGGTAAGCTTTTTTTACGACCTACTGAAAAAGATTTGAGATAAGGAAAGAGAAGAAGAGAGTAATTGGAGCCGTTGAAAGTACTAAATGTATTTTAAGTATTTTTTCTGATAAACAGCTCCAACTATTTTCTCTAAATTCACGTGTATTGTAGTTGTCATTAATATTAAGAAAATCCAATAGGTCACTTGCCACATGATAGTTTAGTTCTGGGGACAAAATTAAAAATAAAAAAAATCCATTTTCTTGAAAAATTACCCAATAATCGTTCTTCTGCGGAACCTTTCTATCGATGCTTTCCAACTTCAGATATGTTTTAGGTGTTAAATAGGTAACAAAACTTTTCCAAGAAACAGTTTTGTTTTTCAATAAAAAATTATTTTTTAAAGAAATGATATGCCAATACTTTGCATTCCCTGTCATTATAACTGTGTTGCATTACATTGGTCTGCCTGCTCTAGATAATGCAATCGTCCCATCGATCGATTTAATTCAGTGCTTTGGGATGGCGAAAGTTGAGGCAACCCTAATTCGCCTATTGTGTCATGTTAATGACTGAATATTCTATTCTGTTCTAACTCTAGGACAATTATTTATCATGGAACTACTCATTTGTATTATCTGTCTCGGTACTAATTGATAAATAGGAAACCATGTACGGGCTCACTCGTACCGGTTCTTAGTCGTAATGATTGAAAGAAGACTAAATGTGTAAGTAGATCGCAATAGTACTAATGCAAGGTATAAAAGCTATTTTGATATAATTTGAGTCACTACCTCAGATTGCATTGTTGTAACAGTGTTTACTGTAAATTCGGCCTACGAAAAGTACATGCATACAATATGTTTGTGCCCATTGTACAATAGTAAGTATTGCATATTTAATTTGCCTTCGTTGGCGTGGCCTACAGCCGTCCTCTGATGATGGCATGAAGTCAGAGGCATTTATAAATTTTGCAAATTTCTTTTATCTCACTCATCTCACCCCATTCGAAAATATGAGAATGGTCGTTATTTGGATCTTTTCTTTACCAATATTGAGGCCAATACTGGCGTAAAAAAAATCTTTTTTTCCACTTCTGCCGGAGGATCGTCATCATCCGGCACTGGAAATTACTGTTAAATGCAACGACACTAGAGCAATGAATTCCATAGAGAACACAAGCTTTGATTTTAGGCGGGCCAACTACAGTGTCCTAAATGACAGATTAAATTGCGTGGACTGGGAGGTACTATTCGCCAGCACTAACGTTTTTGATGATAAAGTAAATATTTTTAATAATTTAGTCATTCAAAATTACAATAATTCGCACTATTATTGTACTAAAATATCATTGACCTGACGAGGGATAAGTAGCATTGCCTGCCTTAAAACCAGAATTACAGCCACACCGCTCAAAAGTGGCCCCTACACCGCACCCTGACGCAGAATTTATTTATGGTTCCAAGACTGAATGATGTTATGGCCATCACTTGGCGGCCTTTCCTTGTGGTATACTGGTACTGTTGCTCGAGTTGAGGACTGGCGTACGTCACGACTCAACAAATGTTGTTTTCTGTAAACATGACCACACTAATCTTTATGCTTGAATACGACGATAACAATATGTGCTGAGACAACTCCGCAAGCTATTTTAACGTTATGTTTCTGTTCAATATAGCTAGGATTTGGTTCTCTATATCAGAGTCCCGGTACTAATTCACGTTGTTGTGCGTTTCAGTTGGCTGACGAAATGGCGCAGTCAGCAAGTGGCATACTGCGGGTCCAGTTTAGGTGTTAAATAGGTAACAAAACTTTTCCAAGAAACAGTTTTGTTTTTCAATAAAAAATTATTTTTTAAAGAAATGATATGCCAATACTTTGCATTCCCTGTCATTATAACTGTGTTGCATTACATTGGTCTGCCTGCTCTAGATAATGCAATCGTCCCATCGATCGATTTAATTCAGTGCTTTGGGATGGCGAAAGTTGAGGCAACCCTAATTCGCCTATTGTGTCATGTTAATGACTGAATATTCTATTCTGTTCTAACTCTAGGACAATTATTTATCATGGAACTACTCATTTGTATTATCTGTCTCGGTACTAATTGATAAATAGGAAACCATGTACGGGCTCACTCGTACCGGTTCTTAGTCGTAATGATTGAAAGAAGACTAAATGTGTAAGTAGATCGCAATAGTACTAATGCAAGGTATAAAAGCTATTTTGATATAATTTGAGTCACTACCTCAGATTGCATTGTTGTAACAGTGTTTACTGTAAATTCGGCCTACGAAAAGTACATGCATACAATATGTTTGTGCCCATTGTACAATAGTAAGTATTGCATATTTAATTTGCCTTCGTTGGCGTGGCCTACAGCCGTCCTCTGATGATGGCATGAAGTCAGAGGCATTTATAAATTTTGCAAATTTCTTTTATCTCACTCATCTCACCCCATTCGAAAATATGAGAATTGTCGTTATTTGGATCTTTTCTTTACCAATATTGAGGCCAATACTGGCGTAAAAAAAAATCTTTTTTTCCACTTCTGCCGGAGGATCGTCATCATCCGGCACTGGAAATTACTGTTAAATGCAACGACACTAGAGCAATGAATTCCATAGAGAACACAAGCTTTGATTTTAGGCGGGCCAACTACAGTGTCCTAAATGACAGATTAAATTGCGTGGACTGGGAGGTACTATTCGCCAGCACTAACGTTTTTGATGATAAAGTAAATATTTTTAATAATTTAGTCATTCAAAATTACAATAATTCGCACTATTATTGTACTAAAATATCATTCGATTTTATTTTTTTAAGTTATGTAACGTTAAACATACTATTTAAGAACGAAAATATTGCTATTTTTATTTTAGAGCTGATTGACGCAAATATAAATATAGAGCCTAGTAGATTAACTAAATTGATGAGACTAGGATATTTTAAATATTAAAGACATCATTTTTCGATTTCGTTTTTTGCATTTTTTAAGAAAATTTTGCACTGTAGTGTAGGCCTATATTGTTTTTTATACCATCGGAAAGTAGAGGTTTCAACGAACAAAATACCCACCTAATTTTTTTTTTTTTTTTTTTTATCGACATTTTGACGTGAGATTTTTTGATCGAAAATTAGGGTGCTTTTTATATATATAGTCAAAGTTAGGTTAAAAAATTAATGCTTTAAATCAACCAAATTACAGTGTATTTAGAACATAAAAAGGTAAGTTTTCACCTAATTTCACGTAAAAAAATGTTTTTTTGGAAAGGTTAAAAATAAAAAGCCAAAACCTACCTTTTTGGTATTTGACGTTTTTCGATAGGACTTGTAGTTTTGCCGGAAATGAAGATATACCGTATTTCACCCTTAAAAAAACCACCCCTACCTACTTCCCGAACTCAGATCGCCCGTAATTTATTTTTCCATTAATGTCTATCATATTACGATATCTTCCATTTCCGATGGGTTTCATTCTACTATAATTTAATATCTTGGGCTAAAAGGGGAATAATTCCAAATGATTTAAAAACAACAGATTATTTATTTCTCTGCCCAGAGATATTGACCAGCATGCCCTTTAAAAACCTCCTCCTATTATAAACTGTGATAATACGCAATTGATTTTGTTTTGCAAACTTTCGTTAATCCATAAAACTCGATGCAGTAAGTCTTTTTTCTGAAATACGTCGTCTTCTTCTTCCTTTCAGATTATTTAACATTATATATTGACAATAATTGTATTGTATAGTAAATTTATATTATTAAAGTATATAAATTGCAGGAGGTGTTGAAATAGCGGTTTTGTCAATATAGCCCCTGTGGAACAACATTTTAATTAATTAGCTCCCATGTCACGTCCAAAATTGGAAAGATTTGCTTAAACACGCGCCAGCCAGCCACGTGTTGGTTTTTATTTTGTTGATGCATATATTCTGAATTTGAGTAGCCTACCCCAAGTCAATATTATAACTCATTAAACGGACTGCTGATATAGGCGCGGCATGGCGGGTGTGACGCGACGGAGAGTGGGCCGGATGTGACCTCGACCCCTGACCTGGGAGAAAGTGCGCCCTGACCACTGTCATTCAGCATCTTTATTACCAACACTGTCTGTGCGCTGACTGCAAGCGGTGCGGGTTGGTTGCATAGCCCTCCACTTGCAGGGAACAGCCCGATGTGGCAACTGCCAAAAACATTTCTATAAATTGAAACCCTAACTACAGTTAGAAAAGTGCATCCGGTTCAAAATAGTCTAGTTCCTGTGCTGTTTAATTGTTGTAAATGTTGTAGCGACCTCTGACCTCTTGTTTTACACAACACCTGTTTGCAAGGTTGTTGCTATCCTAGACAGCTTTCTAGCGTTAACCGTGTCTCTCCGCTAGCCTGCAATATAGGTACTGTATATTACCAGCATCACAAGAGAACACATCCTTGAGCACTGTCCTACTAATAATGCTACCTAGACGGAACCTACCTCCCCCTCACACTCTGCCACATCCTCTCACCAATATCCCAAACGCTCAAACTGTTGGGCAACCTTGTTGTTCAGTGCACTCCTGGTAGAAGTTTGCTAAACCACCCATTTCACAGCCGCCACCTGACGGCAACTTAATATTATAAAATATATTCAATCTTACGTTAAAATTGCTGATTGTTTTTCGTTACTCGCATTATAAACTCTTATGATGCCCGACCATTCTTAGGACCAACTGCCTTACAGTTAAATCCGACTGACATATTTGTCTACCCTATCCCAAAGCATTGAAATATTGTCGGTAAGACATGCGAATAAGTTGTCCTTAATCCTTGATACCATAGGTTGTAGAATGGCTGAGCCGCTGATGTGGTTGTAACTTGTAAGTTGATATGTTACGAAATGGCACACACAATGTAGACAATGGAATGTCCGTAGCGAAATGGTGTACACGATGTCTGCAGGCGTCATTTTAAAATAATAGCCACATTGCATCGCTAATTTATGCAACACGGCTCATTGATTTGCAATGCAGCCCGTCATCATCTCCCCCAGTTTACTTTTACTTCCATGACAAGAAAAATTAAATCAAACTTGATTGCCATCTGTAATAAGCTCCTGTGGCCCTACACCTGAAAAGAGAGTTGAACGAAATTGAAGCAATTATTTCATCAGCTCTTCCAAATTTCCTTGCATTTTAGTTTTTGGTTAGGGCAATAGTGTATCGTACATGGTATGTAGAAAGTGAGGCGATTCCTGAATAACCATCAGTTAATTAGCAGTCCGAACTATTACAAGTGTAGCCACCAATTGTATTGTTCACACCTGATATCAGTGTTTGTTTGCGAATTAGTGATTTCCTACGCCGCGCCCTAATCATCAACAAAGGAACTTTTGTTATTGTTAAGAAATCTACAGGCATTGATCGCACTCCCCAAACGAAACATTCCCTCTGCTATTTGTAGGTATTTCTTACGGCTAGTTATTTACTATTTATATGGGCTATAGAAATGGAAATTGGCGTGTTGACTGGCCTACTGTCATGGTGAGGAGTCTTGGTCATTAGTGTTAATTGCTAGATATTAGGTACCGTAGCTCTGCGTCAAAATCATGCAAACTCTTTTGCCATGATTATTAATAATTGTTCTAGGACCTAATGTAACTATAACAACAAGTGAATAACTTAGTCGACGTCATCAGTCGTTTCTGATTTTTATAGCTCAAGAGTTTGTGGGAGTTTGTTACCCTTCGGCTCCGTCTGCTTTTATTAGTAGTTTGCGTCCCTTTTAACTTTCTTTTATTGGCCTTGGCCATTAAGCCAAACTTGTGCTGAAAACGTTTTCGAAAACTGTAAAAATGGCTGATTAATTGGTATTTACACGTATTAGCCCATGCAAGGCAGTTGGTAGAGGAAGATGAGGCATTGTTGGCGTAACAGGGTGGTCGTGACACCTGCCGTACCTGACCTTCTACTGCTCGTGCGGCCGAGGAAAAGTCAGGTTGAGGGGCTTTCCCCGGCAGTCGACACCTCACGAGCCCGCATGCCGTTGCCAAATTAGACGCTACCAACTATTACGAGTTCATTTAAAAAACGCACCCGACATTACGACTTACTGCTTCGGGACAACCATGCTAAACATTTGCCCTGATCCGTCACCTGAACTCGAACTTGCACGCCTTAAATGCGTGGTGATGGGAAGCATTAATTTCAAATTGATAAAATAGTGAGGAACCAGTAGAATCGGGGCTGATGGGCCGTCGTCGATATGAAAGTGAACTTCCAAACGTGTCGTCGACATCTGCGGTCGACATCTTTAGTGGTGCTGCGTAGACTTGGAAGGTTGTACCTCCCTACCTCTCACTCCCTACAGAGCCAGGAGCCACCGAGGTACAACCTTCGAAGCCTTCGCAGCTCCACGGAAGATGTTGACAAATCGTTTCACATCCACCACGGCCCATCAGTCGGGATTCTACCAGTTGTTCATACTACTCTGACCGTGAACGGCTTTGCAGTTACATTGATGGCGGAGGACAGAGCCCAGAGGACTTAAGCCAATGGAAGACCTGGTCCACATTTGTGGGGGGTTGCTTAAAAGAACGGAACGGAGCGTGGCCAGTGGGGTGCAGGTACTAGAAGATGACAGGACTTTCACTGGAAGGCCGCGCAGCATCCTCTCGTTGCATCACTCACTAGACACTAGTGCATGTACACTGGCCGCGCTAATGTGCCACCTGACCCCGGCCGTAATCACCAGCTCAGAGTCCTCAACCACTTTTATAATATTCAAATATATCAGTTACGTAGGTAGTTGCTTTATTTCAAAAGTAGGTTATCGTTTATTGAAAGTTAAAGTACAATATAATATGACGATAGAATTGGATGTTTAAGTGAACTGCTAAATTAAAAAAAAAATAATAATAATATGATTACCTACTTACATAGGCCCGATCCGACGACTTGATACTTATCTT
Organism: Psococerastis gibbosa; assembly: GCA_963971405.1. Classification (NCBI taxonomy): domain Eukaryota; kingdom Metazoa; phylum Arthropoda; class Insecta; order Psocodea; family Psocidae; genus Psococerastis; species Psococerastis gibbosa. Next base: position 2,183,388 of record OZ020485.1, read on the forward strand.
ATTATTTTTATTTTCATTATTATTATTTGGATCGTTGGATCGGTCATAGGGACCAATATCGAAGGAAATGACATTGAGACACTTTACAGAATCCCAGCAAGAAATGCCGACAGACCTGGCCCAATAATCATTGAATTTTTATCAAAGAAAAAAAGAAATGAAGTAATGGAGAAAAAAAGAAAATTAATGATCACAGAAGACATGCTGCTAGGAAACGGTAACAAGAACAAGATATACATAAATGAAAGTTTAACCAAATCGAGCAAGCAATTATTATTCCAGGCAAAAGAAAAGGCAAGAAATGAAGGTTTTAAGTTTGTGTGGACGAAGGAAGGCAAAATATACATAAGAAAAGAAGAAAACAGTCGCGTGCACCGCATAAGAAATGGAGAAGATCTCAAGAAGATATAGCAGAAAAAGATTATTAAAAAAAGGAAAAGAGAAGAAAATCAACTTTATTTACCCTCATGTAGGAATGGTAATGGCACTGCAAAATATAAATATAAATGTGAGAGTAATATAACAACCACCACACAAAATACTATAAAAATTTTTCATCTCAACATAGCATCAATTAGAAAGCACTTTGCCGAGCTGCAAATATTAAATAATGAAATTAAACCCGATATAATATGTTTATGTGAATCGTTCGCGAAAGAGGAAGAGGTACAGTTTTACAAGATGGGGGGATATGACAGATTTCACTACTGTAGACCACCTGATGTTAAGGGTGGGGGGCTAATGCTATTTTTAAAAGAAAGTTTCGGTTCCCAAAGAGTAAATGAATCACTGAGGTACAATTCTATGGAAATTTTAATGGTCGAAATCCACTGTGGAAACTCAAAAATAACATTAATTCTAATTTACAGATTACATAAATCGATAAGTAACTTTTTGGAAGACCTAAATGAAGTGATAGAAAATAAAATAAAAACAAGCAAGGTTATAATAATAGGAGACATAAATATAAATTTAATGAAAAGAAGCCGAGACGTAGAGGATTATCTAAATATTATGATAAGCGACGGTTTTGAACAATGCATAAATAAAGTAACAAGGGAACATTATAAAGGAGTAGAACTAAAAAGAAGTTGTCTTGATCATTGCTTTATAAAAAACCAAAAGCTTAAAAACGCAAAGGTCATTCAAACTAAAATTTCGGACCACTATCCAATACTCATTGAGATAGAAGCGAAATGTCACGATAAGTTAAAATATCGTAGTGCCAAGAAATTACGTTATGACGAGAGTGTACTAAACAAACTCATAAAAGAGGAAAATTGGAATAACATACTTAATAAAGAAAATGAAAACGAAATATACAATACGTTAATAAATAAAATGCGAGTTATTTATCACAGGGCTGCAAATAGCCTAATAATGACTAGTAAAAGACCTGATACAACATGGATAACACAAAAAATTAAAAATCAGATCAGAATCCGAGATGATTTATTCAAAATATGGAAGCATAGAAGAACTGAAAGTTCTAAGAAAGATTATGTAAAACAAAGGAACAAAATTAATAAAATGATACACTCAGCAAAACTACAACACGTACACCAAAAATTTAAAATAATAAAAAACTATATAAAAAAACATGGCAAATGATTGCCGAAATAACCGGCAGAAAAGAGACAAACACCATTGAGGACAACATCATGAAATATTTTTATAAAAATAAGCAAAATGTAGACATGACAGAGTTGTCCAACGAATTTCTGGACACATTTATACGTGAAATAAAATTAGTAACTGTAAAATGCAATAAAAAAATCTCAAACGTATTTACCCCCAGCAGGCAGCAAGACACAACAGACGTATTTAAATTTAGCGAAGTAACCGAGGAGGATATAAATAAAATAATATTAAAATTAAAAAATAACAAATCGCCAGGAATTGACCAACTAAGAGTAAGAGTATAGGTTGAACGAGCACCGAAGGGCAATCGGTAAAAACGATTGCAATTCGGTGTTCGCCAATCACTTGCACGACAATGGCCATACTTGCGATTTTGACAACTTCCAGCTGATGCACTGTTCTAACAAGGGAAAAATTCTCGATAGGTTAGAGAGTATAGAAATAAATAAAGCTTTACACAATAACGAAAATCTAACCAACGAGATAATTTTCCAAAATTGCTCCCCACTCCTAATGTTATGTTCCCAACCCCGCCCACCTCCTACCAATTAATATTGTATCCCCCACCCCTCCTTGGTATGTATATAAAGGCGTGTTTCATTTATTTGTTTATGTCTGATGATGGTATTTTACCGAAACCGGTCACGTTTAATATATTTTATTGTGGATCAGTTGCGTCTCATTCTTTCTACAATTATAAGTATGATGAAGTTCCACGAAGTCACTTTGGAGAATCTCACTATGAAGAGTAAGGGATTTAAAAAGTCATAAAATATTGATAAAACTAATCTATAAAATAATACACGGATCCCTAGAACATGGCAAAGTGCCAGACATAATGAAAATTTCCGCAATTCGTCCAATTTACAAATCCGGAAAGCATAACGACATAAAAAATTATAGACCAATCAGCTTACTAAGCTTAGCAGAAAAAGTCCTGGAACAAGTTGTGCATAACCAATTATTAACGTCCTACATAGACCGCAATAAAATTATTACTCCCAACCAATATGGGTTTCAAAGAAAAAAAAGTGCGGAGATGTGTCTAAGCGATTTTACTGAGTACATTAACAAAGCATTACATTCAAATAAGCAAGCATTCGTCTTGTTTGTAGATTTTTCGAAGGCCTTTGACGTCCTTCCCCATAATAACATAATTACAAGCTTAAGTGAAATAGGAGTGAAGGGGACTGAACTCGAATGGTTTCAAGATTATTTAAGAAATAGAAAAGCGACGGTGCGCCTGAATGAAAAAACCGGAAAACTGAAAGCTTGGGAGTCCGGTGTGGCCCAGGGTAGTAAAATCGGACCCCTATTGTATATACTTACAACCAAGTCAATACCAAAACTTCTAGGAGCAGAATTATTTATGTTTGCTGATGACATTGCCATAGTAATAGTAAATGACAGCGCAGAAGAAGCATCAAAAGAAATGAACAAAATAATAAGAAAACTACAGAAACTAACACACGATGTGGGTGTCACGATAAACTGCAATAAAACAAAAATTGTTCACATGCGAAACAGGGGACCGGTTTATAAGAGGAAAAAATTTATTTTCCACACTCATCACTGTCTTCACCAAACAAACTCAAAAAACTGTGACTGTGTAGAAGAAATAGAGATTAAGGAGGAGCATAAATACCTTGGGTTAATATTGGACAGTAGACTAACATGGCAGAATCAAATTGATTGTATATACAAAAAAATGAGGTCAGGGTGTTGTGCTATACAAAAATTAAAATATTGCCTTCCGCTAAAAACCCTAAAAATGATTTACCATGCACTAATAGAATCGGTATTAAATTATGGAATACAAACTTGGGGGAGAGATAACAACAGCTATTTCACAAAAATACAAAAAATGCAAAATAAAATAGTAAAAAACATGCTATCTAATAAATTAAACAAAAAATTTAAAAATATAGACGAAAAATACAGATTTCTAAATATACTACCAATAGGAAAACTGTACAAATATCTTATAATAAAGAATAACTATTTTATGTATTTAAGTAAAATTGTTGGAAACACACAGAATAAGAGGCAACTGAGAAATGTAGACACATTGAGACAAAATATTCCTATAACACATAATAAGTACGGCAGACGCCTCAATGAAACAGTTTTACCAGAGATATTTAACAAATTGCCACTTAAACTAAAAGAATTGAACAAAACAGGGAAAATAAAAAAAGAATTAAAAAAATACTTAATTTTAAATACAGACTATTAGCCATTTCATTATACATATAATTTTACATCAATATATAATAATATATAATAGTATAAATAATAAATATCTATAAATACATCCTTCAGAGTTCAGAAGGATCTCACTCAATGCAGAAAGCTGGAGTGAGTACTATACAGTGGTTTATTCTTATTAATTATTATTAATTATATTTATATCTTGCAGTGCCACTGCACTATGATCGCTCGTTAAGCGGAAGCTTGAGCGTGACAATGCTGGTTAATAACAAATTGTTGTTCTCAATATATGCACCTTGTCCGGGGTTACCGGTCAAGGAAAAAAGTGAAGTGAAGTGATTATTATTATTATTATTATTATGTAAAACAAAGGAACAAAATTAATAAAATGATATACTCAGCAAAACTACAACACGTACACCAAAAATTTAAAATAATAAAAAACTATATAAAAAAAACATGGCAAATGATTGCCGAAATAACCGGCAGAAAAGAGACAAACACCATTGAGGGCAACATCATGAAATATTTTTATACAAATAAGCAAAATGTAGACATGACAGAGTTGTCCAACGAAATTCTTGCCACATTTATACCTGAAATAAAATTAGTAACTGTAAAATGAAATTAAAAAAATACAAATGTATTTACCCCCAGCAGGCAGCAAGATTCAACAGACGTATAAATTTAGCCAAGTAACGTAAAAGTAGTAGAGGATATAAATAAAATAATATTAAAATTAAAAAATAACAAATCACCAGGGATTATTATATTATTATTATTATTATTATTATTATTATTATTATTATTATTATCCTTCAGAGTTCAGAAGGATCTCACTCATTGCAGAAAGCTAGAGTGAATACTATACAATGGTTTATTCTTATTAATTATTATTAATTATATTTATATCTTGCAGTGCCACTGCACTATGATCGCTCGATAAGCGGAAGCTTGAGCGTGATAATGCTGATAAATAACAAATTGTTCTCAATATATGCACCTTGTCCGGGGTTACCGGTCAAGGAAAAAGTGAAAAGTGATTATTATTATTATTGACCAACTAAGAGTAAGGGATTTAAAAAGTCATAAAATATTGATAAAACTAATCTATAAAATAATACACGGATCCCTAGAACATGGCAAAGTGCCGGACATAATGAAAATTTCCGCAATTCGTCCAATTTACAAATCCGGAAAGCATAACGACATAAAAAATTATAGACCAATCAGCTTACTAAGCTTAGCAGAAAAAGTCCTGGAACAAGTTGTGCATAACCAATTATTAACGTCCTACATAGACCGCAATAAAATTATTACTCCCAACCAATATGGGTTTCAAAGAAAAAAAAGTGCGGAGATGTGTCTAAGCGATTTTACTGACTACATTAACAAATCACTAATAAATATAATAGTCTCCTTAGTAACTTTGTTAAACTTGCTGTCACTCATTGTTAAAATTAACTTTGTATAGTTTTACCAATAAATTTATTCGTAAAACTATACAAAGTTAATTTTAACAATGAACAAATCACTACATTCAAATAAGCAAGCATTCGTCTTGTTTCAATACATTGTAGTATTATATGGTATATATAACACTGACATTAAATTAACTTTGGTTGAAGAGGTAACCTCCTCGTTATAACCGAAATTAGAGGATATGGAAAAAACTGGGCTTGACGGGATTCGAACCCACGATCCTGCATAGCTGCATCTTACATATCTTAAAGCCTGAGGTGTGGGGGTCATTTAAACAAAACGGGGACACTCACACCTACAACACGAGGCAACGGGGAGACCTTGTAAGGCCAGCGCCATGCACAGCCAAGTGTGAGCGACTGGATCCTATGATACTACAAGGTTTCGCCTACCTTAGAAAACTCCCGATTGAACTGAGAGCGGCGAGAAATGCTTCTAACTTCCCTAAATTGCTTAGAAATCATCTCTTAGAGAAAGCTTTCTACACTGTCACTGAGGCACTAGCACAATGACAATGACAGAACTACCTGACGATTTTATTTTATACTTTACATGTATTGTATAATTTAAAGGAAATATATATTGTATTGTATAAACTTCCATAAACCTTTATTGGGGTGCCCTAAAACTTCTCTCAAACCCTACTGATCGTAGGGTGTCCGCGTCTTCAGATTTTCCGAGGTCTTAAGTCAAAAATTCCGTTTTTGCGCATTTATTGCAAATATCTTGTGGTCGGATACGGGGGGGGGGGGGGGGGTCGCTGCCTCCTTCCCAAAATTTTGTTAATATATTGGAAGATAATTTATTACTCTCTAATGTAATTGATACTACAGTACATATGTTTTTCTGTTTGACCCACAACTAGCCCCCCCCCCCCCAATAGGACATCGGAGAAAATGGCGCCGAAATCAAAATCAAAAGACCCTCCCCGCCCCATGAGAGCAAAGTAATTGACTGAAATGGCACTCTATTGTATTTTGTTTGACTTTTCAATAGGATAACATCTTTTTTCTTCTTTTCTTTTAGCCCTTTTGCCATATGCACAAACAATATGTTCATAGCAACGGATGCATGTTGTTGGGAGCTATTTAGACGTCCGTCCAATACTCATTATGTGTACTTACCGATAATGGTGTATATTTTGGCCAATACGTTTGACGCCTCTCAACACTAGAATTGGTTTAACTTAGGAAGGGAAGTATATCAAGCAGTATAGTAATATAAATTATTGAAGGGAATTTAATATTCTACAACTCTATGGCCTGCATTTATTTTTTGGTTGCATCGTTGAAGAGTTATCCTGTCAAAAAGTTCAAAAAAAGTTAGGAAAAAGTGGATTTTTCCTAAATTACTGATTTCCTGAGCAGATATCTCGAAAACTATGCAAGATATCGAAAAACTTTACTTCTTATAAATTGTAGCAAATTTAATCAGCATTAATTTGGTATAGAGCAGAAATATCGCTGGGGCCCATGATTTCCGAAATATAAGCGAAAAACCAAAACACGGTACCTTCAAAGCCCCCCCGGCTCAATGAAATGAAATGAAATTATAATAGGCCATTTTAACCACATACAGTACAGTGTTACAATAAAAGTTACTGCATGTGCTCGGCACCGTCAAAAATTATAAATAGCTATATACATATATAGATTTTAAAAAAACCTACGTACAATCATCAATAATACACCAATACAATCCTTATCCATTAAAATCCACAACTTAATAATAAAGAACCGGGGTCCGAGTTCACTCGAACATGCTTTCCAATTTATCAAAATTATTAGATAGAGAAAATTAGTAATTTTATGGCAAATATTTTTCCAATGGTTAAATTTCCGATATCTCGGGGGGGGGGGGGGGGGGGGTTTGTCCACCTGACGTCACTGGAAGTGAGGTAAATTCTCGATAGGTCAAACAAACACATTAATTACCACACAGCAATAATGGCAGGGCATGCAATGCATTTGAGCGCGAATTTTCTATCATTTTTTTCAAAAAATAATTTTTTGGGCAAAACCAAATATTTTTTTGGGAAAGCAACCTATCCGGTTTCGTTACTCAATTTAACACCTAAAACATGCTTGAAGGTAGAAATCATCGATAGAAAGGTTTCGCATTTTTTAGTCATTTTTTCATTAAAATTTAGTTATTTTTATTTTTTTACCCCCAGAAGCAAACTATCAAGGGGCAAGCGACCCCCCGCATTTTGTCAACATTAATAACGACTACAATCTACGAGAATTTAAAAGAAATCGTTGGAGCCGTTTTTGAGAAATAATTTTTTTAGACGTTTTTTTGGAGTTTTTTGAAAATAAAACCCCCCCAAATTGAGTTAGCCAAAAAAAAAAAAATGGTCCCGAGGTATGATTTTTGTGAACCTACATGCCAAATTTCACTCAAATCCACTGAGTAGTTTGCCCGGAAATCGACGAACAGGCAGACAGACCGACAGACAGACATTTTGTAAAAACCACTTTTTTGGGTTCCTGGGACCTCAAAACGTGTAAATCCGTTGAAATCTCGGAATCGAAAATTTCGACCATCACAAAGCTTTCCTTATACTACGTATAAATTGGAAAGCAACAATATAGGCACTTATGACTGTGATGGGAATGTCAGCATGGAGGGAGGTTGGTCGCTAGAAATTAATTGACAGAGTAGGGGCAACAACTCACTAGGAGACCCTTTACCTTGCTCTTGAAAACGTTAGGGCTAATATTATCTCTTTTTAGACCATGTGGGAGCTTGTTGAAAAGCCTAGAACCAAGTTGGGAGGGTCCCTTTAGTACTTTAGTGAGCCTAACGGGTCCCAAGTGAATGTCACCCCTTCTCCTTGTGCGATAATGGTGAACCTCATAATTTTTAATACCCAGTCCCTCCCTTCTGACATAAATTAGCAGGTCTAGTATAAAAAGGGCAGGGAGAGTGAGTATCCCCAAACGAGGGAAAAGTGATCGGCATGACACACGCTGGTCCGATACTCCTGCCAGAAGTCGCACAGCTTTTTTCTGCAGGCGGAAAGCCTTAGTGCAGTCTGAAGAATTACCCCATAGGGCTACGCCATATGACAGGTGAGATTGCATGAGGCTGTAGTATATTACCTTAAGAATGTCGTTACTAGCGACAAAGGATATGTTTCTCATAAGGAACACCGTGGATAAGAGTTTCCTACATAGTTTGTCGATATGACTTCGCCAATTGAGGTTGGAATCAAAGGTAATGCCTAGAAACCGGACGTCAAGACCATTGCAGTAAGGACTCTAGGAGTTGGGTGGCCGTGCTTGGTGCAACTCGGGATAATGAGTTCGGTTTTAACCGCGTTGACGATCAACTTATTCGCTGCGAGCCACCGGTGGGCTTGTTCAAGAGTCTCACTAGCACCTGATAATGCTAACTGAGTATTGGGCGATAGTAGAGTCAACACGGCGTCGTCCACGTAGAGTCCCACATGGGGCTCCAGGGAAGTAGTTGACATAAAGGACGCAAACTCGTTTATGTAGATAAGGAACAGGGTGGGACCCAGTATACTGCCCTGAGGGACGCCTGTATTGAGAGCGCACCAGTCTGATGACGCTTGGGAGCCGCCAGATCCAATTACCACTTTTTGCAGTCTTTCCTTAAGATAGCTGGTGAACCACTTGAGGGCTACACCTCTGATGCCGGCCCTTTGCATTTTTTCCAGAAGTATGTCATGGTGGAGCGTGTCAAATGCCTTAGATAGGTCTAAGAGCAGGCTAAGAGGAACTTTTCTACAGTCAAGGCCATCTAGGATCGTGTTATAGAGTTTGAGGCAGGCGTCGCCTGTAGACTTGCCAGGTAGGAACCCAAACTGGGCTGGGGAGAGTACCTTATGTTTTTTTAGAAAATCAATTAGTCTCTAATTTACTATTTTTTCTATAATTTTAGATACAGATGGTAAAAGACTAATGGGTCGATAACTATGTACTTGGTCACGGGCCCCTTTCTTAAACACGGGTTTAAATATGGCCTTCTTAAAGCAATTTGGAAAGACCCCATCCTCAAAGCTTTTGTTTATCAGAAGGACTAAAGGTCCGATGAAGTGAGCGCAGAAATCTTTAAGTAGCTTAGAGGGTATTTTGTCAACTCCGGCGGACGACGTGCGCCTCATGGATTTAACCGCAGCCTGAATTTCCCCAGCATCTACAGGGGCAAGGAAGAACGAGTCACCTACCGGCCATCCCACGTTGTTGACCCTCGCATGGGGAATGCGACTAATGAGATCCTCAATAGTGTTTCTGAAATAGCAGCTAAATTCATTTGCAATCACTTGAGGTGATGAGATCGATTCACCATTAACAGTTAATTTATCAATAGCTGATTTGGAAGATAACGGCCTACGTTCGTTTATAATCTCCCACGCAGCTTTTGCCTTATTGTTGGCGTTAGAGATTCGAGCACACATATCCTCTTTCACCTGCCTATGACATTCTAATTTTAGACTCTTAAGAGCTTGGCTATGGTGAATTTTTAACATGGGTCACCAGAGCTTTGGTGTAGGACTTAAAGTCACGGAGTTGGTCAAACTTATCTTTAAGAGTGGTCCTCTTTGTAGTTTTTCTTTTATCTTTAGCCATCTTAAGTGGGAAGGATAAGTCGTAGAAAGTGGTTAAGGTACCTGAGAACGCTTCAAAACCAGAGTGAGCGTTTGTAGTATAAAAAATGGAATCCCAGGTGCAATTTGACCGCAGGGCCTTAAATTTATTGACGTTACCTTTAGTATACGCTCTTTGAAATTGGGGACTACTCTTTTGTGTGATGTGGCAGGAATTGGGGATCGGTGATGCAGAGTATCTGGGCATCGTGGTCAGAGAAGCCATCTGAGTGGGAGAGTGCATGGCAAATGTCTCGGCTTTGATCAATATTAGCAAATATATTGTCAATGCAGGTAGCAGATTTACCAGTAATCCTTGTAGGCACTGATATGAGGGGGTTGTAGTTATAACACTTAAAGGCATCCAAAATTTTCTGGATTCTGTCACTATTCAGTAAAAAGTTTTCATTAAAGTCACCGGCGAGTATGCCTAAACTGTTTTCTACAGATAGGTCCAGTCTCTCTTCAAACCGAATATTGTCCCTTACATAGATACAAGACCCCCCATGACCGACGGCTTTAGTAGATCGACAGTAGATGCTGGCAAGAATGTAATTTTTTATTGGAATAATTTCATCTGGTTGCAACCAGTGTTCGCTAAAACAGGCTATGTCAACGTCTTCTAGTTCAAGGACATGAGGGAGAAGATTCGTTTTGCATCTGAGACTTTGGACATTTAAATGAAAAACAACTAGCTTACCCCTACTTCTAATGTTATGCTGGTATATAACTATTTTCTCGCCAAGATTTGAAGACACAGTCCTAAAAAATCAAAATAAACCTTCGCTCCCTGATAATTTAGGTAGGCTTTGTTGAGAGAAAAATGACTGGTATTTAGAACGGAGGATGGCTCAACAAAGGTAACATTTAGAGAGTTGCACATCCATTTTATACCCGCGTTTAGTTGCTTCAGTTTATCCATATAAAATTTGCTTTGGTAGGCTTTAACAATGTCGTTCACAATAACATGGGCTGCAGGATAGACTTTTTTAACAGTTTCACCTAGACTCCATAAATCCCCAATGATATAGTCTAAGGGTTCATTGTTTTCCAAGTCATTATCACCTACGCACAACATTACGGTTTTAACACCCCCTTGTACATTGAATTGACTGACTTCTTGAGTTAGTTTATTAATCCTGAAGCCTGGCCTATACAGAAGAGAGGTACTTCTTTTGAGGCGCTTTCCTAGACCCTTGAGCAATTTCCCACCAATGATGACATCCTTCGCTTCAGTCTGTCGGGGGGTAGATCCGCGTGATGATCCACGATCTTTCAAGGGCTACGAGTGAGGACTTTTGATATGTTCACCTCCTAACTAGTCTAAATAAAGTTACGAAGTCAAAAATTGTGTTCCCTCCAACTCCCTCTATACCTTTTTTTGAGCGTTCACTGTCTGGGCTATATTGGTTTCCGGGTTTATGCTCTCTGGGGGGTAAATTAGTTTGAGGTTGTGTTTGATTTTGTGATGTCGTAGAATTCTGTCTACTTGATTGAGATTGAAATTGTTATTTTGGGCAATTTGTTTTATTGTATTTAATTCATTATTATAGTTGGTTTCATTCATAGGGATGTTAAGAAGTCGAAAATTCATACTAAGGAAGGCTGCGTGTTTGTGCTGGAATGGGTGAGAAGAATCAACAGGGATTATATTATCGCTATGGGTTTCTTTACGAAATATCTTGAAGTACTAGAGTACTATTATTTTTGGTGATAGTGAGGTCTAAGAAGTTCAGGGAGTTGTTTTCTTCTACTTCCATGGTAAATTGGATTTTTGTGTGAATGGTGTTGATAAAACTTAAGAAATTGTCTAGTTGTCTGTTACTTCCTGTCCAAATGCAGAAGATATCATCTACATACATACCGTGTCCAGAACAATTATTTGGGATTTACTAATTCGGGTTGTTATAACAAGTTTTTCTAAAACTATTTTTTGTTTATTAAAATGAAATACCACGAAGTCACGAGTAATCTAATTATTTCTGTAAAATAAAATAATTGAATTATTTGTATACATGTTTATAATAATAAAAGCCTTTTGCTTAAAAGTTATCTGATTTAGCTTTACTTAACCAATTTCTGTAAAGTTGTAAATATATTGCAGTAGATAATTTTCCGAAAAATGATGCCATAAGGAAGTGTCACTTCTTACGTGTGTACACCGATACACGCACGCTAATTTTTGATAATATTATTTTTGGTCTTAATTTGCCCAGTGGCGTGATTTTTGTATATTGTTGTTGTATATTGTCGCATTGTATTGTATTAAAATATATTCATTCATTCATTGTGGGGTTGACAGCTGCCAGGGAGGAGCCGAGCCTCGCAACAGTGCTGCAAGAAAAGTTTGTATGGAACAGGTTGTGGCTGTGGGCTGGGAGCCGGAGGAGTGCAGTGTGCAGTATAATATGTCCTCTTAAATCGATGACTCATCTCAATTATTGTGCAACCCAATATGCAGTCATTGTGTAATATCCCAGCCTGTCCCATCTGTACTTAGTACCAGCACCTAGCCTAACTTATCATTAACTAGTCGCAGCCATGACTGCGAATTACGCTCAATGCTTTTGAATTGATACCATAATAATTATGACTATCATTATCAAATAAGCTGTGGTGTCGGGTGGTGGAGTGGCCTCCAACCTGAGCGTAGTAATGTAAAGTAAAGTGAAGTAAAATTTATTTCCTTCAAATTATAGTTTTACTAGTCCGGTTGTTTAGATATTTATGGTTGCCTTAAATTTCTGCAAAAAATGATGAAACGGGTAAATTAACTGACGTTGAAACCCATCATGTGAATGGATGGCCTAAAAGCCAGGGTAAATGACGACATGATTAAAGTTTCTCAATAAATATTAAACTTTTGAAACTCCAATTTCCAAATGACTATACTATGGCTACTGCCCGTCCTTGGCTGATAGACATATAGTTGATGTCAAACAAGCCTGCAGCCATGTAACAAACGATTTACCACAGAAATTATTTTTCAATGTAAACAATGGTTGTTATTGCATTGGTCAGAAGACATGGCGTCGGTTGTCGCCTGCCACAACTCTAATTCGAAATAGATGAAATTTGCGGTATCTCTCCATTATGGAGTCTAATTAGTGCGTTTTCCATTGATTGGTGTGGTCGAGTCGTGACGCCCTTGGACGGACGATGGTACATTGAGCTGTATGGTAGAAAGGAGATAGCTGACCACATCGGGGTCAATGCCTAATGAGATGTCCCGTGTCCAAGGCGACTTCCATACATATATTGTGAATGTTTTTGTGTGTCAATTGAGCGAGACCTTGTCATGTGAACACGCTGACACTTGGAATAAGTCTTTTATGGAGAAATGTGGTAATTGTGATCGTACATAACTCGGGAGAAAATAATAATAAAAATAATAATCTTCTTTAATAAATAAATAAATAAAAACACAACACAACCATGTTCGCAGCGAATATTGGGGCCAAATGCCTACTCTTACTTGTTACGGATCCGGAGAGCAATATATTGGTTTTAATACTATTGTACGGTTGCGTGCTCTTATTGGTTTCCTAGTATTTTAAAATAGTTAAGGGAGAAATGGAAAAAAAATGTCTAGGCTATGCTGAAAATGTACAATATAAGTGTCTAGTAAAAGAGGCGGGGGCGCCTATAATTAGGACATTAATAAATAACTCGTCTTACAAAAAATCAATAATTTCAAGAAGCCCGCCAGATAAATTGCAAAGAACCGGTCCGAGTTTACTCGATCATGCTTTCCAATTTATCAATTAGTAGATAGAGAAATTGAGTACTTTCATGGTACTTTCATAATATTCCTATAGTTAAATTTCGGACATCTCGGGGGGGGGGGGGGGGGGCTTGTCCACCTGACGTCACTGGAGGTGAAGTAAATTCTAGATAGGTCAGACATTCCATTACATTACCACACAGCAATAATGGCAGGAGCGTGAATTTTCATATTTTCCAAAACATTTTTTGTTGTTGCAAAAACCAAATAGTTTTTTGGAAAAGCAACCTGTCCGGTTTCGTTACTCAAATTAACTCCTAAAACATGCCTGAAGGTAGAAATCATCGATAGAAAGGTTTCGCAGAAAAATTATTTTTTAGTCTTTTTTCATTAAAATTTAGTTATTTTTATTTTTTTACCCCCAGAAGCAAACTATCAAGGGACAAGCGACCCCCCGCATTTTGTTAACATTAATAAGGACTACAATATATATGAATTTAAAAGAAATCGTTGGAGCCGTTTTTGAGAATTAATTTTTTAGACTTTTTTGGAGTTTTTTGATAAAAATAAATGATCTCGAGGCATGATTTTTGTGAACCTACATGCAAAATTTCATTAAAATCGGCCGAGTAGTTTGCCCGGAAATAGATGAACAGACAGAGCGACAGACAGACATTTCGTAAAAATCACTTTTTTGGGTTCCTGGGACCTCAAAACGTGTAATTCCGTTGAAATCTAGGAATCGGAAATTTCGTCCCATCACAAAGCTTTCCTTATACTTCGTATAAATTGGAAAGCAATAATGTGATAGGTACTTGCTGAAAAGTACAAATAGCGTTTAAAAAGAAGGAAAGTGGGGTCGGCGCAAGTGCGAAATATTTTATAGTGTTTTTAAAAGTGCAATAATATGTTATAAGGGAAGCTGGGTCTGTGCTTTCATTAAATCTCCCTTCACCTGATCGGCCAAAGCCAAAAAAATATTTTTTTAACCAGATCCTTTTCAATCATTTGTAATTTTTTACTTTGCCATTTTTGTGGCGACCCCCTCGCTTGCTATGCTTAAATATTATAGGCTGAGGTTATGGGTATTTTCATGTAGATTGTGAGTTGGAGTAGGATGGACGGGGAACGCCTACACGAGCCGGGAGCGCGGCCTAATTCCGTCGGACTCCCTCTCCACATCCTGCTTGGTAACTTAACATTTTTATCTAAATGTCAAACTTACCTTTCACTTGTTACTAACGCCTATTGCAGCCTTTAATTTAAATCAAAGTCAGCCCCTGATTGGATTTACGTTATAGCGAGGTAATTCCGAATATGCGCGTTATCATGTATGTTGATGTGATTTCTAGCAGTACGACTTGACGACAGATAAAATGTGCCAATGAAGCTGATGTCTTGTAGTAGCTTTCCGTATTTGTATTGTAGACTGGAGTGGAGCCCTTGAAGTGTACACACAGACATAACAGCCTTTCACGAATTGCATAAAGAAGAAATCAATCCATCGGTCTGCTGATGACTTCCGGGCATCCGGTAGGAACACAATGAGACGACACTTCTCACTGTTGTCTTGGGTGAAAACATCTCAACCTGAGCAAGACCCGCCATGCCCTGTGGCCTACCATGCCATTGTATCCAATAAAACGTTCAATGTGATGCTTGGCTTATGCATGGCAAGGTTTACGACTTTTCGTACACATGTTTATCAACCAACTCGAAATTTCCAACTAGTTGTGTGGAGTAAAGTAGTAAGGCAAAGGGCAGAAGAGCGATTGTGGCAGCACTGCAGCATGTGGATCGGTCATTTTTATCAACCGTGCTTTTGTTTTGTTCGGACATGGATTTAGTTGCCGCCGACACGTTTGCATCCCTACATGTCTAGAAGATACCGTATATGAAGGATTGTGGTCCAATAAACCGTCAAATAACTTCAAGAGCTGGGACACCCAATCTGATAATTGACTAATTGTAGGGGAGTGACTTAGTCATGGCAAGAACTTACTTATTCGGGATTATGTGAAACAATTCTGGTCAATATTAAATACAAACAGTGGTTTAATTTTGATAGCAATTAGAATTATAAATAGACATAGTTCCTGGCTATTTCTTTGTACCATAGACATATTCCTTTTTTATTTCGCTAGATATCTAATAATATCATGTATTATTTCATTTCAATGACTTAAGGTTGTCGCTGCATCCAGATGCCGTATCCATGACATGTAGGAGGGGTATTGAACAATTTCCAAAAGGTGTGGTTGCTTACGGTGTCTCAGACAAAGAACTCGGACAGATGCTTTCCCTCCCTCATGAAGCACTGTATGAGTTGGTAGGCGGTGTCGCAGATGTCGGCGCCCTTGGTCGACCTGCACTTCTCCACCACGTCCAGAGCCCCCAACTTCTTTATCTCCTCAGGCAGCGCCTGCTCTATGACGTCGTGGTCGAGCTCTCCGTCCTCACCCAACTGTCAACAAAGTAAATAATCTATGAATATTGTTGACATTCAACTATTCTCTTCCACCATGGCCATGAACAAAGCAATGGCGAGAGTGCCGGATGTCACCACCGAGTCACCGACAATGACCCGGGGTGCTCTTGCGCTGACTGAGCCAGACCAATCATATAAGCGGGATGTGCGCTAAGAATTTGAGTTAATGTCTGCGCCCTTGGTACAACGCCCTTTCTCTTCTTCAATGGCATCCTGGAACTCGCAGTTTTGTCGCCGGTCACTGAGATGGCAACTGCAGTTCATAGCAGTGGAATTTCTTATTATGTGGAGGACAGCTAAAACTGGACCAAGCCTTGTCTATTGCACAAGCCTAGAGGCGGGTTTGTAACAGCATTGATTGGATGCACGCTGTAACCCACCATATGTTTTTGTCTTTCGTAGGACCCACAGTTGACAAAGGGTTGGCTGGGCCTGAACTTACATTGTATGTTGTGTTAATAGTCATTAGAGGCAGGGGCCTCACAGTCATCAAACAATTAGGGCACAGTCATAATGGCGGCTACATTACACATCACAGCAACAAAAAATCACTTATACTTACAACTTGGAAGTTGAACATCATACACTTTATGAAGCATTTGAAATTTTGATCTTCTTTAAAGTCCATGTTCCAAGCGGCTTCTAAAATTTCTGAAACAGGAAATTTCTTAGGCTGTTTCAACTGCGGCTGCATCTCATTTCATTTCGGTCTAAGATTCTTGCGTTAAATTGCCTTATTGGGTAAGATATTATTCCCAGTTCAGTTCATAGCTGTCGACAGTAGTCAGTAAGAGTCCGGATGTAAAGCACATATTTTGTCATTACGTTATGCTGCAGACTGATGCTCGTACATACTTGCTTAATTTTGAGGGATGGCATTACATTTTCAGCCCTTCAACCTAAGTCATTTAATAAATTGATAATCAGTCATTATCCTACGTTGTTTCCTATATTTTTTCCTTCCTGTATATAAGCTGTCTTTTCCTCCAATTGAGCTCCAAAGCTCTCCTTGCAATAAACAGTAATTACATTATTATGTGGGCAGATGCGTACGGGACTGAAAACAATGTTCCCGGTTAAAAAACCATCCCTTAGGGCTTAGAAAGAGGGAACGTCGTGTTAGGGGAACGTTGTCAATTAATGAGATTCCTGTTCCACGTTTTTACGATTTTCGTGGGCAGTTTTTTTAAAAACGGGAACGTTGTTATTTATCAACTTTTGAACTTTGAACTCAACTACAAAAAATATAACGTACAGACACCCGTGCCTTTGCAAAATAGTCGGTTTGTTGACATGGGAAGCATTGACAATCATTACTGGTACATACTACCTAGGTAAAGTAAGATGGCTTTCACGTGGTAAAGCTCTCTCACTATTGTTTCAACTTGGTGAGAATCGTGTCTGCAATTTTTAAATAACAAAAAAGTTCACTGGCATATTTTTGCAATACTAAGAATGGTCGTCCATTATTTATTGATTCTTTGCTGGAGTGGTTATTTAAGTGGTGTTATGTTACCTGGGGCGACTCCGGACTCCTTTTTGCAGGTCTCTTCGAGGCTGTGGACCATCTCGGCCATCTCGGGGGGCATGGAGAGCTTGGCATGGGCGCCACTCACCACGAGCACACACAACAGCAGCAGGGCGACAGACATGGCGATGTGATGGCCGGGGGCTGCGGTGCAGTACGCTATATACCATTGGCTGATTGTAGTGTGTATGCATGGCGTGGCTGGATAATAACATCCCCGGGAAGGCCACCGGCTAATGTTGTGTTGTCTCCGGAAAATGCGGTCTCATGGGCCATTACAGCTTTTGGAGGCTGGGGAAGGGCCCCCTAATTGAGGAATTCATTTACAGATTTTAAAAATTCATTATTAAAAAAGACCACTCCATAAGTAACTCGTTGTCAGCCAGTGACGCCAAATTTGCTCAGCAATTATTAGGGACACATTATATGACATATTACTTGGTAACAATTTTCCAATGTGGCCCCGGCGAACTTTGCAGAGCCCAGCTCTTGTTCTTCTTCTTCCCTCTTAGTGCCGCTTGCGTTATATTTGTTCAACTTTACTCCGCGTTCCGGGACGAATGGCTCAAGTTGAATTGATGGCAATATTTTCTACAACTAGACTAGCCCAAAATGTATTGTTGTAGAATATAGCAACATTTCATGTTGATAACTTGAAAAATCGGAAGGGGGCGAAAACATTGATCCATTGATCGTGTGTCACTCTGCGAATCCCAAGCCCTTATTGGCTTATGGCACTTCTAGCCCATTTATATTTCGTCTTAACTACACCTCAAGGCCACGTTGAGAGTAAAAAAATAATAATCAAGGCGCGTTTCTCCAAAACTAGCTATGATGGAGAAAATGGGGAGTCTCCATGGAATCTGTGGGGACTTGTTGTATTTTATTATTATTGAACATTTCAGTGACTAGTAAGTTTTTGTGAATGTTTAGCAGTTTGAGCATAGACGTATTTCAAGGGAGGTATAATATCCTGTGAGTATTTTCTCATTTTCAGTTGACTCCGTAGGGACCAATGTTTTCTGTTTTGGGAATAGGCGCACTGGAAGGGGGGAATGAGGTTGCATGAAGTTGAGTGGGTAGATGAATTTGTGTAATTTCCATTTTTTTCTGCGGCAGGTTCAGGTTGAACATTTGAAAGGGGAAAACCTTATAATGAGCACTTACTTATAGGTTTTTTGGAAGATATAAAGTAGATGGTTGAGTAACAATAGTGCATTTGTATGTGACCTGCAGCCTATGTCGTCCTCATTCGGCAAATTATTTACATATTTCCATGACAGACGATAGTGATAGGTATCAGGGCAAAGATGGCGTTACATAACCGACATGGCCCACTTACAGCTCACCCGTTATTCCTTCTCTAGTCTCCATTCTGTTAGTGTAGGCATCAAATACTCGGAAACCCCAATAAAGAGGGGTGGCCGCACTATGAGAGGTGTCGGGTCAAAGGCCACTGCGCGCCGCCTGTTTCGTACTCGGCTCGCATTAGCACGCTTTCTCGGCACTTTGGTGGGTACTGCACGTTTTGTGGCTGTAGTTTTCACTGTTATAGAATCAGCAGTAAGGTCTGTGCTCATGCATAATCTTGTCAGTTCACTACGTAATTTGGCAGCATACTTTAGTAATTAACAAGTTTATCACAGTTATCTTGGCCTAGCTCTCCATTTATAAAATAAATACCACTTTTAAACATTTAGTCAATAAATAGATAAATAGCAGTTTCAGTAATATTTTCCATACTCACTTTGTAATACGTCGTCACAGTAAAATTAAAATGACTTTGTCTAGTATTGTATTTCCTAAAAAATTTATTAATACTTGTCAAAGTTATTTTATTGTTAGGTTTAGGTTATGCCGAACCGTACAACAATTTGGAAACATGCGATACTAATACCCGTATGGTTCCGAAGTTCCGCCATTCTTTAATTTAATTAAGAATTCGATTTGAAATATTAATTCATAGTGTGTATTCTGGACCTAAACTTAAAAGTAAAACAAGCAATCCAACTGAAATGCAATTTGGTTGCCCATGCTTTAATG
Source organism: Psococerastis gibbosa (assembly GCA_963971405.1). Taxonomy (NCBI): domain Eukaryota; kingdom Metazoa; phylum Arthropoda; class Insecta; order Psocodea; family Psocidae; genus Psococerastis; species Psococerastis gibbosa. The sequence continues at coordinate 2,203,120 of OZ020485.1, forward strand.
TAATTTTCACTTTGAGGCGTGCCCTGAAAACGCTATTTTTTCTTGTACAGTTTCGCGAAAACGATTATAATTTTGTCACTTCGGAGTAACTTAATAATTGATGATGGCAGCCCGATATGGCCGATGAGAGTATATATTATTGTATGTTGCTCTGTTTGACGGGGCTGAAACTGAATTGTAGACTATTTTAGAAATGTCAAATAAAGGCGTTAGTTTACGTGGTAGTATTGTAGCGGAGATCCTGCGTTGTAGGAAATGACATGAAATTATAGGTATGCGGCCCTGACCCTGGCCAGTGCCTTCCTAATTGTTAGCTATATCTTACAAATTAGCAAATGTCCACAATCAATGGGCGGAACGTAACTCTTGCTCAATTGCTACACATTTTCAACCGCTTACTGTTCAGCATTGACAGTTGACACAATAACAGCGTGCACCTCTTGACGACCAACTTGACCTGAATTTTCGTGTTTGCAATGTTTTGTACAACCAACCATCTTGAAGCCGGGACGTCCAGCCTTCAGTCACGATCAATGACAGCTGCATTTCTCATTTCTGTGTGCGGTAGCCGGCAGGAGAAGTTCATATAATGCCATGCGATATCAGCCAAGTTGTCTAGGTTCGTTTCATTATTTTCAACAACCTTTGTATCACGTTGCATTCGACCTTAAACTGGTGGTCTGTCCTAGTACAGTAAACTTCACCCCTTTTGCCGCATTTTCCCCCCCATCAATTTTTCTTTTGGCGCGCTGAGCACTTTAGATGAGGATAAAAAGGAGAATTCAAAACCGCCTTGAGATGATCAATATAACAAGACAAGGCATCTAGGGTTGCAGCTCCGATCGGTGTGCGATTCTATCACGCGTGTACCTCTACTGTTCACTTTATCGTAAGATGGACACCGGGTGCATTTAAAATTTTAAATGTTGTTAGGACAACTTAGAATGTGATTGTCATTGTATCGTAAGATGGACACTGCGTGCGTTTAAAAGTGTAAATGCTGATGGGACAACATACAGTATATATACAACCCAAAGGCAGAATAGTTGGTACACCTCAAAAATTTATAACTCCTGTTTTTAAAAAAATTAATAATCAACTTAATAGATAATATTTTAAAGAATACTTGCTGTCAGTTGATAGAGGACATGATAGAGTACATCTAGCAACATAAACTTGAAACAAAATACACATGAACAATTCAGGATTAATATTTGTTTCAACAACTTGGGAGGCTTAATAGTTCGCACAGTCAAAGTGAATTGTCCATCAGTTCTGCGATACCCCTCTTTTGTTTTTTTTAACAGCGGCAATTCTTTTGGGCATTGAAGACACAATATTACTGCACATCGCTGGTGTAATACCACTCCACACATCTAGGAGGGCCTTCTTCAGGTTCATCCTTTGTCTTCGGGCTCTTTGGCTACTACTATTTTCATGATGAGCCAAAGGTTTTCAATTGGTGACAAATCTGGGCTATTAGCTACCCATGTCAAAACCGAATCGTTTTTTCACCAAACCACTATGTTTAGCAGAATTTGTAGTGTGACAAGTGGCCCCGTCTTGCTGAAATACAATATTGCTATCAGGATGTAGGGCACTTATCGACGGTAAAAGATGGCTGTTTAGAATTTCTAAATACTGCGGGTCATTGACAGTGCCTTCTACGAAGAACAGGTGACCAACTCCTTTCCAACTCAAGCATCCCCATATCATTACGCTGGTCGGGAACTTGACCGTCTGTCTTATGCATTGTGGCTGATAAGCTTCAGGCTTCATCCTGATGACTTTGGGTCCTTGATTGCCCATGTGTAGAACAAACCGTGACTCATCGGGCCAAATAATTGTTTCCCTGCGGTCTTTGGGCCATTTTGAAAAGTTTCTAGCCCATTGTAACCTTCTTCGTGTTTGACGCCTTGAAAGCGCGGTCATTTTCTTCGCTGAAAACAATTTGTAGCCTATTTCCTTCATGACCCTTCGGCAAGTTCTTATAGAGACAGCTTCACTAATAGCCTCCCTCCACTTTTCAGTGATTTCCATCAACGTTCCGCGCCTATTTAGAAGAATTAAGGTCTTTAGGTGCCTGCGTTCTCTCAGAGAAATTGGAGTTTTTCGGCCTGTTCGTTTAGGATGGCTACTGCCTTTTCCACGGAACAGGCTGATAATTGACTGCACTACTGAAGGTGGTAGAAACAGCTGCTGAACAATGTTACTCGCAGATACGCCGGTTTGGTGAAGATATATGATCTTCTTCCTTGTCTCTTCAGAAATTGGTTTTTCACTAGGCATTTTTGTAGATGCTATTTTTACAATATTTTTCAACACTTTTCAGGTATTAAACATAAAAACAGAAGTGTAGATTTTCCAATCTGCAGTAAAATTTGGCCTTTATTTAGCCCAAAGGGGGTTCAGTAAAAGTGTGCGAACTAATATGCCTCACGAATGGATAAAGAAATTTTTTTTCTGAACTGACCATACTTCTTATATTTGAAGTAAATGTAGCTAGATATACTTAATCATGTCCTCTATCGAGTGATATCATGTACTCTTTATGATATCATATAATATTATTATTATTATTATTATTATTATTTTTAAAAACAGGAGTTGTAAATTTTTCAGGTTTGCGAACTATTTTGCCTTTGGGTTGTAGATATGATTATTATTTCAATTTCCAGAACGACGCGAAAGTGCTGTAATGTATTGACTATAATTTTCTAGGCTCAATATTGATTAGTAGCCTATTAAAATTTTTAGTGTGCATTATTGCATTAGGTTTGACATACAACACGTGAGGCAGTGGATGCAGACCGTTGGATTCCATTATAGATATAATATTTGTAATATGTTTGTACTTATAAATACATACAGTAACTATCTAATCAAAATTTAGGCAAATACACACTATAGGCCAGGTTAGGTTTCAACGCCAGTTTTTTTAAATTTTTAGTAGGGTATAGTGTACCTACAGCCCTTACTAATTATTTAATTTTATACAGGTCAGGTTATGTTTCGTTAGGTGAGGTTGGAGATTTCTTTGATTTTTTCCTGCGTTTGATTCTTCCACCTGTGCGTTTCCTTGTCTGCCATGATGAAATTTCCAGCTTGCCCTTGCGTTTTCTTCTGTGACTAAGAACAAACCTATACTAGTTGTAGGTCTCAGAAATGTTTCTTGCAGTGAACAGCTACATTGCCGAATATACTGTATGAGCTCGAATTGACACTCAACATGTTTTATTTTATTAAGGCTTGTCTTAAACGGATTTTTATTGTTTTTCCTTTGGAAAATAAACCTGACTATTTAAAGAATCAATGATATGTTTTTGAATGCTCATTTTAGCCGTTTCTTGAGAAAAATAGGATGTAGCGTTCATAAGACCTACCTGTCGTCTGGCGCGTAGTGCCAGGGGTCGTATAGGCCTATTGTGTTTAACCACATAAATGATAGTATGTACTCCTATACTGATAAAAAATAAAGCATTTCGAGCGAAAATAATTCGTGACCATTCCAAAATATTAAAAAATTGACAAGTCAATGTTCATGTTTTCACTTCTGCCGACACTCCCAGAGTGCTCCCGGTTTTTTTTAAATCAAGAAACGCATACGCCAAACTTCGTAAAAAGTTATTGAAAATGCTGATGGCATACAATAGACACCAACACATACTGACAAAAGGGAGCCCTGGATTCTTATATCAAACAAATCTGTGTAGCTATGAACTCATTAATAAAAATATCTTTATTTATGCCTCGTAGAACCCCGACGACTAAAATTTATGAAGATTTTAAGGTGCCTAATTTTTTTTAATTTTTATTGTGTTAATCTGCTATTGACTTTAAGAAATTCTCAAATACATAGTGTGAGTTCCACTCATGCCCTTCATACCAGACACAGCTTAGCCAATAACTTGAAAACAGAGCGTCCTTTCGTTGAGCACTTTAAACAATTGCCAAATTTCAGAGCCGTCAAGGTTTTTAATGCATTGCCTAAGGAAATCAAAGTACGGTATTATACTGACAGTTTTTAAAAATTTAGAACAATCACAAAAAAAAAAAAAATTATAACATGCCTTTTACTGAACTTAAAGATATTTTGAAGCGATAATGTTAATATAACATAAATATAAATAAATAGATAAAATATTCCAAGAGTTGTAAGTGTTTTAGACCATTATTTATAATTATTTGTTATGTAATGTAGTAGTATGGTTGGACACAGTCCCAGGCCACGGTGTGGGCCCATAGGACAGTATGTAATGTAATATGTAATGTTTTTGTTTTGTAATAGTTATGAGGGCCACGACGCAAGTCCCCTTCACAGGGTGCACTTAGTGTGGCCCTTGGATATTTATTAATTGCATTGCGTTTTTTGATTAATAAATACTTACTTACTTAAAAAAGCAAATTCGATCAGTCTCCCGACATATATGCTCTTATTGACAAGATTGCGTACCCCAGGAATACTACAAAAACAAGCAATGCACTACGAATGTTAGCAAGTTAAATGATAATAATTATAAGCTAAGCTGCTCAAGGACTCCGTGGCCTAAATTTTTTTGCACTTTGTTGGAGCAAAATTGACTTATGAGGTCACTTGCTGACCTGGGCTCGTTAGTTACAGTAGGCTGACAGACACAATGAGGTATTCATGTAATACCTGAGTTTGCTGCCAACAAGTACACAGTGTTATGCACATCCGCTGCAACTGATACAGCCTACAGACTCTCATTTACTTTTGATTAATTAACTTGGTAGCCAATTTCCAATTTTGTTGTTCTCTGCAATTGGCAGCAGTGAGCTGTTTTACATAGGTATATTCCTATGCATTTATACGTATCCATAATTAAAGGTGGCTCACCATCCATGGTAAATAATTGCAGAGTTTCTACTGTTCCTCTGTTGTAAAGCAATTGTATTGTATGATTGATGGCACTGTCATCACCGTCTAAAATACATTGCATTTTCATAATTTGTATGTCATGGATCATGTATACAGAATGCTGTCGTCGGTTACTTGCAGTTACCCCAAGTATGTCGTATGTTTGTCGTAGAAAATAATAATAATTGGCTCTTAGTAAGGCTACCTACCTGAATTTGGTGGCCATATAGGTGTACTAGCCAAGTTTAAGACTAATTATTTTTAACCATAATAATATTTTAACAAATTTATTTACAAGTGTGCCTAGCCTCTTTTTGTAGCCGGCCGCAAATAACTTGGTCGTGTGCACAGTGCCGGTAGGGAAACATGGTAGGACTTGTCCTGGTCACCTCCGAACTAATCATGTGACTTCACTGTGTTTCCCAAGTGGTTCGGAATATACTACATACTACTACTACTAACCTGTTTTTGTAATTGTATACGATGGGTCACCCCTTGTAAACCTAGTACCTACAAATGGTAGGCTGGACAATGACCTGCCGTTCACCGTGACATTTTCGCGCCTCGAACGGACGTCCAGAATTGTTCGTCGAGGCGAAAATCAATCAACGCATCAGCTCGAGATGTCACAAACAGGTGGAAAGTAGCTGACACCACCAACTCCTAAGGGACGTAAGCGGGGGAAGAGTATGAAGACGTAACGGCTACTTGTTTCCACAGTCTAAATGCAAATGCTGCTGTGGTACCGGCTGTGCAGGTACGGCAAGTCGCGGAGAAAGAGCTGCCGCACATGCAACAAGGGTATTTGTACATGTGAGGAGCCGTGCTGATCTGGCCCTTGTTCACGGGGAAAGTGGCGGAGGTGCGAGGCCGGTGGAAGGAAAGTGGCGCGGGCGCGGCAGTAAGGCCCGGTGTGCAGGTGCGATGAGACGCGGTCGCGGGTGACAACTCTTTTTTGGATTTACTAAAAATGCGGACCCTTTGCTTACTGGTAACGTAGTGTTTTCAAATATGACTTCGGAATGCAGCTTCAAACAAATCATTTTACATTTAAAAAGAGGAATCGTTTAAAAGAAATTATTTCTCTAAAATGGTTCTACTATTTATTTTTAAAAGTAGCATAATTTATATTGTAGTCGTTATCAATTTAAACAAAGTCCACTTGGTCGCTTCTAGTTCTGGTTCTGGGGGCAAAAACATAAAAAAAAGTTTCAACAAAAATGACTGAATATAATTTTTTAATGTAACTTTAATATTGAAGCTTTCTTACTTCAGGTATGTTTTAGGTGCTAAATAGAGTAATAAACCCAAATAAGTATATACGGCAATTTTGCCACGCAAGATATTGTCGATAATTTGTGCACCGATCCATTTCATAAGATGCTGCTCTATAGTATTATTGTGTATTATTATGTCTGTCCATTCTAGATTTTTCAATTGTCTTGTCGATCAATCCAATGCTTGAAGATAGGGAAAATCAATGCAACCTAAATTGAGCCTCGTACCGGTTCTATTTCTGCTGTGGAACGGAAGACGTGAATTTGCGTCTGGGGAATCTAGTCTCACGTAGATCGGTCATGCGTTCGTTCAGTGTAATTGGTACTTTACTGTAATATGCTTGCCGGAACTTTTAATGGCTATTCTTGTTGTTGACTACTCGCTCGTACCAGGCATTTTCCTCGGATATTATTGGTGAATTTTTAAATGTGTTGCAAAATTTGCCATCGCTTGGAAAGTATCGCTAAGGAATACGTACTTGCCGTTCATTATCCATCATTGCACTATTGGTAAAGCTGCGGAGAGTGGAATCCGAAAGAAACTGGCATGCATATAGTAGTTTCCAAAACCATGGTGCCTCCAACGACTAAAAGGGCAGTTTTAGGCGGATTTGAATTGATTTTTTTTTTGCATTTCAAAGAAGTGGTACGAGTGAACCCGTAAATGGTTTCCTATTTATAAATTATAGGATAGGTACCTACTGCAATAGTTCCATGTTTCATTGCCTCGAGTTTGTCTATACCAAAGTACGGAATTGATATATTGCACAACATAGAATGGGCAGATCAATATAATACAACACAGTAATAATGGCACGGAATACTGCCTTTATGTGTTGGATCATGAATTATCCATAATTTCTTCAAAAAATATTTATTAATGAAAACCAAAACTTTATTTGGGTAAGCAACCCGTTTGGTTTTTTACTTTATTTAACACCTAAAACACACCTGAAGTTAGAAAGCATCGATAAGAAGGTTCCGCAAAAAAAAAAATATATTTTAGTCATTAAATTTATTCCTAAAAATTGAGTCTTTATTTTTTCGCCCCCAGAACCAAATTATCAAGGGGCAAGTGACATATTGCATTTTGTTTACATCAATAACGACTACAATATGTCAATTTAAAAGAATTCGTTGGAGCCATTTTTTAGATTTTTTTTTTTTAGTTTTTTGAGGGTTAGCCATATATAATAATCATAGCTTGTAGTCAGAATGGCGTAGAGGTAACGACTCGGACTATCATCCAGAAGGTGACTGGTTCGAGTCCCACCCGAATGCCAAAATTTTCTAGTGGTACAATTATTTATCTTCTGACTACCATGCTTCGGAGGGCATGTAAAGCCGGCGGTCCCGGCAGTCTTCCCTGACTGTCGATAGGTTAAACAGGAGGCTGTTGATGCAACCTGAAAACTCCTGTACCACGGGTAGTACCGCCCCGACACGAATTTACTTTACTTTATCATAGCTTGATTTTTGTGAACCTTGTCATATTTCATCCAAAATCCGAATAGTTTGCCCACAAATCGACGAACATGCAGACAAACATCTCGTAAAAACCACTTTGGGTTCCTGTCGCCTCAAACCGTAAATCCTACATTTTCTGGCCATGCTTCGGAGGGCATGTAAAGCAGGCGGTCCCGGGCCTTCCTAGTTGAGTCATGAGTGTAAGTGAGGGTTTTATAGCCCTAACTCCGCTAGGTTGGTTTAGAAATAGAACAAAAAAGTCCTTATTTAAATCCACTGAAATCTCGAAACCATAGGAAAGCAATAACAGCTAAATTGTTATTTAGTTGGTTGTAGGCCTACTCTACTAGTCTTGTCTGTCCATTAGTTATTATTTATTTTATTGCAGCCAGTCACCAAGATCACTATTTCGCCTTAATTTTGAATACATCAGTCACTGAAAGTCACTTTTTTCCTGAAGAATTCACATTTGGCAACTTATTCTTTTGTAAACATGTTGTCAAGGTATAAATATCCTAAGTGTTTCGCGCGCTGAAAAATATTTCACATCAATATTTTGGTGATTTAGAAAACTTTGAAAACTTTCAAGGCACTGGCGCCGGGACATTATATGCGCTATTGTTGGAAGCAATGAGCACGTATAGGCAACCAACAGAAATGACGTTCCTGATTGAAAACCGCCTTGACAATATTAGAGAAGAAGCACAAAGAAAAAATTATTAGCAGACAAGCTTTATAATGAAGAATCAGTTTTAGTGGCAGCCACACACTACCGTAAAAATCTACATGTAGAGGAGTACTTGTTCTTTCTCAAACCTGTTTCAATGATAGATTGATAACGTTGTTTTGGATATTCGTTGTGAAAATAGAAAAAAAATAACACAAATTTTTGGCTTGTTCCATATTTGAAATTTGTTGAATGTTGGGGTGCCGTAGTGTGGGAGTGTTGTGTGTGATGTGTACAATTATTTTAATGGCTGCAACCTATGTCACTGCACTTTCCTCACTTTCATCGTGCCAATTCCCCACAAATTTCGTGTAGTATATGCAAGTAGTACACTCGGTTCTAACGAATTAGGAAACTACCACATGCCATGAATTCTTGTAGAACGGGCAGTTAGGTCCAGCTGAGAGTGTTTTTAATTATTTGTGGCAGATACTTTGGTATGCGGAAAACACTAACTTGCCTAGATGTTCTTCCCCATAATAATATGATTTCAAGCTTTTCTGGAGTTTGAGATTATTTGAGAAAAAGCAATGCGACGGTGCGGCTGAATGTGAAGACAGGGAAGCAGAGAGTCACAATGTATTGTAGGAAAATAGGGCCCCTCTTATAAATTCTTACAACCAATTTAACACTGAAACTTCAAGGAGCACAAGTATTTATGTTTACAGATGACATGTCGGTAGACCCTTGGTGGGGTGCCCGGGGGTCTCCCCCGAGGGAAAAATTTGGAAATTACAGTGCAAAATAGGGGTTACGCGTTTTAACGGCGCAGTACAGTATGAATGTTACAAAGCTTACATTAGAATGCTTATTCATAAAAACAATATTGCATTTAATTCAAAGAGGTGGGCCCGGGGAAGACATATTCGTGTTACCGAACTAGATTTATTTAATTCTCAACTTTTAATTTCGGGGGGTTGGGGGGGGGCTGCAGCCTAATAAGCCCCCCCCCCCTTGGCTACTGCCTTGATTTACAGCAAGATTAAATTTAATTCTGGTGTTATGTGTGTTTATCTAGATTGATTACAATACAATATTGTATATTTCAGTTAAATTATACAATACAAGTCAAGTATAAGATAAAATCGTCAGAATATCGTCAAAATCAGGTAGTTCTGTCATTGTCATTGGGCTAGTGCCTCGGTGACAGTGTAGAAAGCTTTCTCTAAGAGATGGTTTCTGAGTAATATAGGGAAGTTAGAATCATTTCTCGCCGCTTTCAGTTCAATTGGGAGTTTTCTAAGGTAGGCGAAATCTTGTAGTATAGGATCCAGTCGGTCACACCTGGCTGTGCGTGGCGCCTGCCTTACAAGGTCTCCCCGTTGCCTCGTGTTGTAGGTGTGAGTGTCCCCGTTTTGTTTAAATGCCCCCCACACCTCAGGCTTTAAGATGTGTAAAATGCATCTAAATATGTACAGACTTGGGGCTGTCATGATTTTTCATGATTTGAAGTGAGAGCGACAACTGTCACGAGGTCCCAGTCTTAGCATGTAGCGCACTCCCCTCTTTTGGAGCCTGAGTACAGCGTCCATGTTCCCTACGGAAGTCCCTCCCCAGGCCAATATGTCGTAGTTTATATGGCTCATTACAAGTGAGTGGTAGGCCTGGAGAGTTACCTCCGGAGGACACACAGTGCTAAGGCGCCTGACTACAAAGAGATTTAGTTTTTTAATAGCTCAGCCACGTGTTTATTCCAGTTTAAGTCCTTGTCAACTTGCATTCCTAAGAATCTGACGCTGTCGGTTGTACTGCTATGCGTGGGTATATGTCAAGCTCAGGTTGGGAGTTAGAGAACACTGTTAGTTTCGTTTTTGTTTCGATTAGCAAGAGCCCATGTGTGGCAAATTCGAGTCTTATGTCATCCAACTTTTTAGTGCACTTTTTCGCAGTTTCTTCTATTGAAGGACCAGTTATGATGAGCGTAGTAGAGCCTTTTCATTACTTTCAAGTAGTGAGTTGACATAGAGTAGATAGCAAAATGGTCCCATAACGGAGCCTTGCCCTACGCCTATGTTGTTTGTAGCTACTTGTGATTGGTAATCCTCTGTCTGATCTTCCACTTCTGGATTTTGCTCTTGGATTTCTACGTATTGTTTTCGGTCAGATAGGAAACATGCGATCCAGTTTAATGCTTCTCCTCATAAACCGTAGCACACTAGCTTTTCCAGTAGTATTTTATGCTGTACGCAGTCGAATGCGGCTGTGAGATCTAGATAAGTGCCTATTGTGATGAGCTTTTTTACTTTGTTGTTCAATATGTGCTTGAGTGCTTTGATGACAGCGTCAGTTGTCGATTTACCCTTTTGGAATCCCCGCTGATTAGGACTTATTATACGGTGTTTTTCAAGGAAAGCTAATAGTCTTTTGATAAAACCCGTTTCAAAGACCTTTCAAAAAACAGAATTAAGCGCTATATGCCTATACTGGTTTATGTCTGTTTCTTCACCCTTGTTTTTGTATATTGGCTTAATTTATGCCGTTTTCAGTGCTGTGGGGAAATTTTCTTTCCATGAATGACTTATTAATTAAGAATGTAATTGGTTGTGCTAGGGCCTCTGCATTGTTCTTTAGTAAGTTCGATGAAATCCCGTCAGGTCCAGATGAATGGGTATTTTTTATTTCGGCTATGGTCCTTTTTACTTCTACACTATCTGAAGGTGTGATAAAAAATGAACTGGATATTTTCTTCATGATACCCAATGGCCGTGTGCTCTTTCCCTCCCCAATTACTTCTTGAGCTTTTTCGCTGATTTTTATCGGCTTGCTTATAAAAAAGTTGTTGAAAGCATCTGCAACCTGCCTTGGGTTAGTGATTAGAGCATCCTCTAGTTTGAGAGTTGTTTTTCTAGTTTTTTGAGGCTTTTGCTGGCGCGCTTGGTTGACTACCTGCCACATGGCCTTCATTTTATGTGGAGCTGACTCAATAATTTTTTTGTTTTCAGCCATTCTCGCCGCCTGTAGATACATTTGGTATTGCTTGTGCTTCTGGACAAGCTTTACTCTTACCAAGTCGGACTTCTGGGAAATATACATATGGGAATAACTATTCGTTTTTTTTTCAGCTACCTCTTTTGCATATAAAAGAGTTCGAAATAGATACAGAGACGGCAATGTCAATAAATTTAGCTCTTTAAAGGCATATCTATATGTATGCCTTATTGTATATTTCATAATTGATCTTATGGCTCGTTTTTGAACTCTAAAAACCGATTCAAATAAATAACTTGTATAGCTACTCCATACCTCAATTCCATAACTGATACGACTCATGAAGAGACGAGTGAATTATATATCATAAGTGCCAATTTTTGTCGAGTTGGGCACAGAATTTAATTTCTGAGTTAGGTCAATGATATGGGACTTGCATTTACAATTCTCATCTAGACTCACCCCTAAAAATGTGCCCGTTGAAATCGGTTTTAAATTTGCCTATAACATAACGCATATCAAATATGGCAAACTACTTAATGAATCTGTTTTGTGTCGGCTGTCTTTAAATTTTGTCAGATTAGTTGTGGGCGGCGTAAAGAGACTAGAGGTATGGGAGAATCGTGTTTGTTGAGCATTGCTGTAGTTGCGATGCTGTTGTAAGCAAGATGCCAACGTCCTCATTATGTCAGGCCCATCTCTGTTGAGTCTCGAACCCGCACCCTCCGTTTCGTAGTCTTGCAGGAGGACCAAACCGCCGGCATTTACACATCTCAAATTACTTATAAATGACTGCAGATTTAACGGAAATAGTTTGGTCACCTAGAGCTCTGGCTCGTGGGAACGCGGTAAGTGAAAGAGGCTGGCGACCTTGTACCTGGTATACCTGTTCTCAAAGGTAATTACTTCTATTACAGGCCTGCTCCGGCCTCCGGATGGTCCCATTTCTAGCCTCAACAACATAACATTGTTCTTGATGACTTTATTTTATATCTTTATGGGCTTTCCTATACATATATTCCAACATGCTTCTTCCCTCATGAATGCGACTTACTCGTCGTACTTGTCTTACTACGTCGATTTTGAGCTCAAGTTATGTTGCCCGGTTCTTCCCTTCCTAATTGCCTAATTGCGCACTTCTAGCATCAGTGGCCTCTATTAGTGTGAGCTGGCTGTGTTACGTGGATGACCCGGCCTATTTAATGCCTGCCTGCTGTAAAATGAGATTTATTTGAAAGTTGGTGGTGCCTGTGGGGATATCTGGTTCATTATAACAATGACTTTCGGATTGGTTGTTGACTGTCAGATTGCTCGTTGTTTTCATCAATAATTTCCTCCTTTCTCCTCCAAAGTGGTGGTGGTGCTTTTATCCCACTAGCCTATTCACCAACTGTTATTCATTTGAATATTTATGACAAGAAATACAAGTTTGACTCCAATCTTCCCTGTCTTGAATAATGTGAGCAACTCTGCCAACCTTTGGCTTGTTTTAGCAGAGCAGGCCGTGTGAAAGAAAATATATTGGTAAAGGTAAAATAATGTAGGCTATAGTGAGTAGTGAGACTGAATAAGGCCTAGGTACATGTCATGTGTAAATACGAATTACCACTATGCATGGGGGCGCGTCTGCTGCTCAACAAATACAGAGTGAAAATTAATTATGCAATTATTATCAATCATGTCAATTATTTACAAATTTAATATTTTTGAACATGGTTAATGCAGTTTAATTAATAACATACCCAAGATAACAACGTCAATAATTAGTTTATATTGCTTGGGTTTGATGCAGAGACATCTGGATGGGCATCGGTGTTTAGGCTGACTAGCTATAACGATATTAAGTAGGTCTGGCCATTACGTAACGGACGGCTTTAACGACATCTCTCACGATAATCACCACTTCCTCGTCACCACACATCGTAAACCCATCTACTAATGCCATAGTCTCTGCATTAATATACGTTTATAGGTTCCCATTCTTTAATGTTACTGTGCTAAATAAGATGGAATAAAAGGTTATCAATACCAAACTAACTGATTGATCACAATCAGCAGTAAATATTTCCATAAATATGGAGGAAAATTATGTTATCATTACGGTGGACCTTATATTATCTACTTGGGCCTGACCTAACTGCTACTACTGTCTAGGTTGCAAATTGTATGTCAGTAGGCCTGTATGTACAAATACCGCAGCATATAGTACTATGTTGTTGCATTCTGTGGCGCCAGTTTACCCATTATAATGTACAAACTGTAGATCGACTTGAAGTTTCCAAACGTATCCAATAACCGAACAAATTTTTGATTCGGTTTTAATAATGAATCCGATATTCCAAAAAATGTAATTTAGGTGATGCTGTTAATGACAAGATAAATAGTCTAGTTATTAAGTGTGGCTGCATGTTGTTACAATTGAACTATATTGTTATAGTGGTGCAATATAAATAGATGAGATGTACTTTGAAATCAATGACAGCTCTACTAACGGTCGTTGTCAAGGCTTAATATTGTATAGTTTCGCATAGTGCATAGCGCTAGCACAACCAATAACATTCTTAATTCATACGTCATTGATGGAAGGAAAATTCCCCACAGCACTGAAAACTGCAAAAATTAAGCCAATATACAAAAGCAAGGGTGAAAAATCAGACATAAACCAGTTTAGGCCAATAGCGCTTAACTCTGTTTTTTCAAAGGTCTTTGAAAAGAATTTTGTCAAAAGATTATTAGCTTTCCTTGAAAGACACCACAGAATAAGTCCTAATCAGCTGGGGTTCCAAAAGGGTAAATCGACAACTGACGCTGTCATCAAAGCACTCGAGCATATATTATTGAGCAACAAAGTCAAAAACTCATCACAATAGGCACAACATAAACTACTACTGGAAGAGCTTGTGTGTAGTTGTGCATGTTAGTGCGAAACTTAGCAAATGTCCAGTGCCGCTTTTTCTCATGCAGCAGTTCAGTTCCGCATCTTGCCAAAAGCAAACGCATTTAGGTTTACCTACCTTTATCTATTTTATTTGTTATTTACCTATTAATTACTCGCCGCGGACTGTGTTATTGTACTTCCTGCCTAACACCTCATCCTGTTACACTGTGGTTCTTACAACTCTGCTACTGTACTTCAGCACCGGTACCGGTAAGCGTCGGCTACACGTCTCAAGGTAACCCACAGTGCTCCTGCACCCCCTGCGTCTAGTGTGCTACGGTATACGAGGAGAAGCATTGAACTGGATCGCAAGCTTCCTATCTGACTGAAAACAATACGTAGAAATCCAAGAACAAAATCCAGAAGTGGAAGATCAGACAGACAGATTACCAATCACAAGTAGCTATACAAACAACATAGGCGTATGGCAAGGCTCCGTTATGGGACCACTTTGCTATCAACTCTATGTCAACTCACTACTTGAAAGTAATGAAAAGGCTCTACTACGCTCATCATAACTGGTCCTTCAATAGAAGAAACTGCGAAAAAGTGCACTAAAAAGTTGGATGACATAAGACTCGAATTTGCCACACATGGGCTCTTGCTAAACGAAACAAAAACGAAACTAACAGTGTTCTCTAACTCCCAACCTGAGCTTGACATATACCCACGCATAGCAGTACAACCAGTAACTGCAACCGACAGCGTCAGATTCTTAGGAATGCAAGTTGACAAGAACTTAAACTGGAATAAACACGTGGCTGAGCTATTAAAAAAACTAAATAGTGGCCTCTTTGTAGTCAGGCGCCTTTGCTCTATGTGTCCTCCGGAGATAACTCTCCCGGCCTACCACTCACTTGTAATGAGCCATATAAACTACGGCATATTAGCCTGGGGAGGGGCCTCCGTAAGGAACATGGAAGCTGTACTCAGGCTCCAAAAGAGGAGAGTGGGCTCATGCTAAAACTGGGACCTCGTCACAGCTGTCGCCTGTCGCTCTCACTTCAAGTCATTAAAAATCATGACAGCCCCAAGTCTGTATATATTTAGATGCATTTTACATATCTTAAAGCCTGAGGTGTGGGGGACATTTAAACAAAACGGGGACACTCACACCTACAACACGAGTCAACGGGGAGACCTTGTAAGGCCAGCGCCACGCACAGCCAAGTGTGAGCGACTGGATCCTCTACTACTGGGTTTCGCCTACCTTTGAAATCTCCCGATTGAACTGAGAGCGGCGAGAAATGATTCTAACTTCCCTAAATTGCTTACAAACCACGTCCTAGAGAAAGTTTTCTACAACTGAGGCACTAGCACAATGACAATGACAGAACTACCTGATTTTGACGATATTCTGACGATTTTATTTTATACTTTACTTGTGTTGTATAATTTAACGGAAATATATATTGTATTGTATAAGCTAAGGCCGAGCCCTTCCTCCTTCAACCCCCCTCCGTCACGTTCAGTGAATGCCTCCCGGTTGTCCCTATTCGTAACAAGACTGGCTTATACCGTGCTATAAAATACCCTGCAGTTAGAATAATTAGGTCAACGCTGCTCATGGGCGTCTTTTTATTGTTGCAGGTGTTGTGCACGTCAACGGCTCTGTCAGTAACTCATCCTCAGTCCGGTATCAAGCCTCCCCATGAGTTGAACTACTCACCCCCGACTAATCAGAGGTCGCGGCGTTTGCAGGCACCCACCGAGTACAAGCGAGTGTCTTTTCCGCAGTATGCAACCTCCCGTTTATCCCCAAACACAAAAAAGTCCCCGAACAAAAGGAATGGTGTGCCACCGTATGCAGTGCAAATGGACCCTATGGTGCAGTACTCCCAGCCTGATCCACTGTACAGCATAGAGAAGCAGTATATTAGTGAAGCCAAAGTACCCGATCTCTCAAACAATGATCTCATCAAGAAGTCGTTTCCGCAAGCGTCGCTCGGGGAGATGAAGGAGGCTGAGTCGATATCCAGAGTAGGGTCCATAGTCCATGGGACCAGGCTGAGACCTCCCCCCAGGCGGTCCCCTCCTCCTCAACGCCATCACCACCATCACAGTCCTCACCCCCCGCACTCCCTGGGTGACTTGGCTGGCATCAACCCTTCAGACGTCGAGTTCTCATCCTATGGTACATACTATGAGGGGCCAAGTGCAGCATTCGAGGATCCGGAGCCCATCATTGAGATCATCATTAAAGAGTCCAATGAATCCTTGCCAGCCCCTCCTCCCCCTCCTACGCCCCCACCGCGAAAGAAGACTAAAGAACCAGTGCAAGTGTTTTATGTTAAGTATAAAAAAGACCCGGCTGGCGGCTATGGCGGTGAAGAGAAGGTGATCTATGACGCCCCTGTGCCTGCGGTCACACCTCCGTCCAATGTTCAAGAGTCACATGAGGAACACGAAGAGGAACCTGTTGAACACTACCCGCATGAAGAAGTAACTTCGCCACCAGCGCCAAGCACGACATTAAAAGCCATTATACGTCCCGATTCCGAGACTTTTCATGCAAGTGGCGTTCATATCACCTTTGGAGAACCTCAGGAGAACGATTATGGGCCCAGGCATCACGAAGAACTAGAGCAACAGTCAGCACCGCAACCTGCTATAGCTTTCCCTACAAAGGTACCTGAAACCACTAGCAGAAAACCTGCCATTAGCCGCTCTTCCAGTGGCGGCACCTCGCAAATAACCAAGCGCACACCACCTCCTTTCAATGGACCTCAACAGTCTTTCCAACAGCCGCCCCAATTTCCAGCACAAGATTTCCAACCTCCTTCATTGAATCCCTCGGAGTACTTTACATTGCCACAACATTTTCAAGTCCAAAAATCACAGCAGCCATTTGCGTCTCAACCACAACAACAATTTCAGAACCAACCGCAACCCCAACATCAACAGCCGTTTTCATCCCAATCGCACACCCAGCAGCCCCAAAGATACCACACTATAAACAATCCCCCTCCTCTTCCTCCTACCATTAGGCAACCCGCAGTTCAGCCTACTCAACCCCCACAGTATCACACTATCAACCAAGCTCCCGACAATGCACAGCAGGCAAACTTCCAACCATTTCCACAGCAAGCCCAATCGCCACAAATTTCAAATCCCTTTCAGCAGCAAAGGGCTCCTATCGCAGTTTCTCCGCAAGAACAGCATAAAAAGCAAGTGGAGCAACTGAATCGACTTCAAGAACAACAGCAACAATTGCAACAGCAGTTCCAACAGCAGCCACAAGTGCGTCCACATACAACATTCATTCAACAGGCTTCCCAATCTTTTGAAGCCCAGCCTTCACAGCAAATCCGGTTTCCAGAACAACCGAAGCAAAGCAGTGAGTTCACGCAAAATTTAACTCCGCAGCAGCTAACACCTCATCAACAACAAGTACAGTATAGAACTCCTCAACTGCAGTACCCACAGGAGAGTATTCTGACGCAACAAAACAATGCTCAAAATCATCGGCCTGAAGTTGAAGCGCATAGGCCTGAGGTCGTCACTAGACCGACACTGGCCCCTTCCTTCTACAAGCGAACAACAACCTCTACTACTCCAGAACCGACCACTCCCGAAATCGTAACTGAAGATCCACAAAAAGTGGAAGAGGACAAGAAGAATAAAGCAGAAAAGGTCAAAGAAAATGTCGCCAATTTACCAGATGAAGTACCAGCAGACTTACGAGAACAATTGTTGTCGT
Source organism: Psococerastis gibbosa (assembly GCA_963971405.1). Lineage (NCBI taxonomy): Eukaryota > Metazoa > Arthropoda > Insecta > Psocodea > Psocidae > Psococerastis > Psococerastis gibbosa. The sequence goes on from OZ020485.1 coordinate 2,221,036, forward strand.
CGGGCATCCTTAGTAACGCCGATATCCAAATTCTGGATTATGACAAAATTGGAGATATTCCGATTGAGAATCTGCCGCCCGAAGCGCTGGCTAATTTTCAACAGGCGACAGCCGGCAGTGAGCGGCGTGAGCACGTGTTGAGGCCGGATAGCGACGACTCGGCGTCGTCCTCGTCGGAGCAGGAGACGGTGGCGGTGCGGCCAGACAGCGATATGGAGATGAAGGTGGTGCGGTTCAACCCTGAGGAGAAGGCCGCGGTGGCTGACCTTTACATGAAAAAGGGTGCCACCCAGCTCGACCCCGTCGTGCTCAATGACAACAAGTACAATAGATATCTACCTTTAAAGGTAAGAGACACTAGACTTTTGTAAACTAGACTGTCTGTAATGTATATATCTAATGTATGTATCTATCTTGTCATCATTGTTATGACCATGCGGGTGGAGACGGGGACCATGTGTCGATATCCGGACCTTTGGGACATGGTAAAACATAGTAGCAAACAAATATAACCTCGAAATTAATATTTTCAAGCAACATTTCATGAATTATGAAAATGGCTTATTAAATAAAATGGATGAATGATTGTTGCCCGTCTGTTCTCACACCGCAACTCAACAAAAAGTGTTGTCTAGTCCACATTCCTAAGAAATAGGCACGGAAGTAGTAATCATGATAATAGACCGGTAATAAATAATGACGTACCGGTATGTGTTGTTTTGACCAGAGGCCTGTTATTATGAGTGAAGATGGACCTATACAACAGGTAACGTAATGTGGCCCTTTGAACTTTTACTAATAGTGAAAGTGAAAATCGAATTAGACATTGCTAGCACAGGGAACTAACACGCCTCGTCGGTTCCTAAACCAACACAATGTAACATGCTTTGAAATAATATCACTGATAAATCTAGTCGTATCCTTTTGCGGGGAGGTACCCTACTAAGACATTCCCTAAATCTTCATAGTAGTTAGTAAAATTTGAGATCTGAAATCTGTGTTCGGATCCAAACTCAAATCACAGGATTTTATGGACATTTTGGTGGAATTTCGCATGCTCAGCACGTCACATAATCCCGAAACCAAACTATCTTGACAACTAACCTGCAGCTAGCAGTTTTGAGTGTACTGCAAGGCCGTACACAGAGGGCTTAAACCCCCCCCCCTTTCGAAAGAACATTTTTCTGCCAAAATGCAAAGGCATAAACCCCCACAATTTTGCACCTATAATTTTTTAAAAATGTTGACCCCCGGACCCCCTGTTTGGAGTCATTTCAATAAGTCTTGTGAGAGTGTAAGAATGTGTAAACTCCCAAATTTCAAGCCTATTGTTTCATACATCTCACATCATTGCAGGGTGTAAGATGTTATGTATACTTAGAAGTTGAATGAATAGGCTATAATTGTAGTACATTTCATTGTATTGTACTATCAACTGAACCCCCTCTCAGATGTCCTACCATCGTATGTTATGGCTGTCTGTTAAGGTAGTTACTGATTAGATATGATGAGACATGATCTAACCTTTTGTACCTATGCCTGCAGGTGGCAGGCGCACAGTTCCCAGTCCCTGACGTGCCCGAGCTGCGCGGCCGCAACGTGACATCGGTTGTGGTGCTTGCGCCGGTCGACTACGAGTTCTTGTCGCGGCAGGACGACTTGGGGGGCGACCGCGTGGGGCGATCCGCAGCGCCCGTGCTGGAAGTGCAGGGAGTTCGTTTTGTCGCAGGAGACGTGCTGAAGGCGCTGGTGCGCATGCCCACGATCGAGAACTACCGCCGGTGGCTGCAGCGGGAGAACGAGACCGTCACCGAAAAGCAGTCGGTCGTCCTGCTGGTGGTCGAGTGAGTGCATGCTACTGCTGCGTGACCACTTCCACAATGTGTGCAAACTCGCGGATAGTAAAGTCATTGGTATAAGCCAATACATGGCGGAGGATGCAGGATCCGACACATGGTGGGAGTGGTACTAATAATAGACTAATTTTAGTACATTGGGTTGAATTGAATGCTGGTTAGAAATAGGCCAGAACTGGTCGCACACAACACAACCATTACAATTTGGTTGAAGTGACTTGCACATTCTGTTATCTGATGAACTGATGGTAATAGTACAATAATAAAGTGTGTATGGCAACAAAACCGCCGGCATCCGTAATTATGATGTGTTGAAATTACTCTTAATGTTAGTCAACGAGGGAGAAATAAAGTTTAGAGCTATCGACCTCTTTTTGTACGTCATGTCTCGGCGAGATTGCGCAACACTTTCATTATTTTGTCATTTATGTCCTCCTCAGCCATATTTTATTACCAAGTCCATGCATCAACGGCACTGGTTTGATATTGCCAGTTAGAGACAATTAGACTTAGCCCACTTCATGTAAAGGTATACTGTATGAGTGGTTTCTACGTTGCAGGCCGACGACCGAGCACCCGGACAAAGAGATATACATGTACGACATCGCATCGGGGCGAGTCAGCAAGCTGAGGGGCGAGCTCAGCGCCACCTTCGTCCAGGTCGCCGAGTCCAACTCGACCAACGACGACCTCGAAGAGATCCAGGACCCCCCGACCACCGACGGACCCCCCAGTGAGGCCAGCAACAGATGATGACAACCCTTAAACACTGAGTTGTAAGTAATCGCTGAGAGTTAAATCAAATGCGATATCGAAAGTATGGCCGCGTACTTTCCTCCCTGTGCCACGTATTATTATTAAGTGTGAGAGACTACTCACTGGTGCTCTTCATTGTTTCCACGAGAAGAAACAGACTGTGTACAGTTTAGGTTGTGTAGTACATTTTGGTACCAGATATGATAGCTGTTAACGGGAAGGCGATCGAGCAAGCTGCATCCAAGTTTAGCTGAGCACACAGGTTCTCTTAAAAAAAATAAGGATGGAAATTGCTTGTTCTGCAGACTAAGGAATATTGCATTACTAAAGACTACCTACAGTTTTTACTGTTGCGTACATGCCGTAAAAATTAAGCTAAAGCTTTGGAAACCTGTAAGTGAAAATGGTGTCCTGGCTAACTATTAATTCATGAGAAAAAAACTGTGTCAACCCCTGAGACCATTTATAGAGTTCTATATGAGAGAGATCTCAAATAAATATTTTTTTTTTTTTAATTTCTGTCCCCCGTCACGTCTTGTATTAATTGAAGAGATACGAGTAGTAGTTGGCCTCAAAAAAATTATAAAGTAATTTTTGGCGGGCTGGAATATCCCATCTCTCCTATACAGAACTCTATTTAGAGCTTGGCCCCTGCATCGCGCTTAGCCGCCTCTTCGTTCCAATATTCATCCATAGACTCATTCAAATTTATTTAAATTGCAATGTTCTTCAATGTTCCTTCGTAGTTCCTACTTGTAAATTTATTTAAAAATGTTCAACAGAGGGCACATTCAGAAGCATGCTCATAATCGTAATCATCATCATCATCATCATCAGTAATGAGTGCCCTGTCCCTCCTATACCTGTTTGAATTCAAAATTCCTGTGGTTCTACTCGCAGTCGCCAGTCCTCAATTTCGTTTCTGCATCTCTCTCTTCCTCTGCTTCGTATATCCTCAATTTCCCACTCCAGCCCTTTCCTCGCACAGCTGCTGTTATCCATTCGCTTTGCGAGTCTGAACCATTGCAGTCCCCTACGTATCCTCTCCACTAATGGCTCCTCAATCCAGAACTATCCCTCACTTTTTTCGTAATTCTATCCGTTCTTCTCCTTTGACGTGCTGTTTAGAACCATGCTGACCATTAAAAAAAATGCAGGCAAATTCCGAATTTAAATACAGCCACTAATACGTATTGATGGCCAAGGATGTGACCTTGTACGCATACACGCTGTCTTATTTGGTGATTAGGGCCTACCTATCACTATTATAAATTGCCTTTACTCATTTTGTAAATACCCTGCCCATTTTAGCAGAGAATTTAATTAATATCAGCTTACGTGAGTCATTTGAGTGAATGTGAACGTTTATTTTTGTAATAAATTATGCTTGTTTTCTGTATTTTCAGTGAAATTTTCTTCCCTTATCTGGACATGCCCCTAATCCCTAATCATCTTTCGTATCTTCAGTATGGTACGAACTGCACCGCAATCGCTTTATTAATAAACAGACCCATATTAGACGAAAAGAAACGGGCGAAAGGGTGGGTTGTTGATTATGGTAACAATATTAGGCATGGCACTGTAGAGGATTTCAATGAAAGTAATCCCCGGAAGCGAGTGAGAGTGGCAGCTGAGTGTTTTGCTGTTCCCGCTAATGAGCTGCACGCAGCCGGGCCGCCGCTGAGCCGAACTTGATTACTGTCACGTCTAAATCACTACGGTACCATACAAATGCCACGCCGTGGCAACCTAGCGTCCGCCGGGGCTAAACTGCCGCTACAAATGTATATATATCTCTTGTTATGTCCTATCTAATATTTTGCCTATTTCAACACGCATATATTCGAAATAAAATAATGACTTATAAAACAATAAATAAATATTACTTATATTGTGGGATCTTCGTCTGGGTACCTGAGACGAATCGCAGGGATGGGGCCGGATCCAAAATCATGTAATTCGCCAAATAAAGGAAGTACCTAACTACAATAGTTTGACCAAGTTTGAAAATAGGGGGAAACGGTGCGGCTGAGATCAAGGCGTTTGAGATGAACCCTGTCAGGTGCAAAAAGTGGACACGAGGTGAACCCCCCCCCCCCCCCCCTTACTCTGCGCATGTGGCACTGATAGGGCAGAAGTAGAAGAAATATCTTAGGCTGGGTATGTTCGTCGGAAATGTTGTGGCGCTGCTCAGTCCTTGGAGCCTTTCTTGGCTTTATTGAGGTAGGACCTGGTGTAAAAGTCTTTGAACATGAAGAAGATGAAGATGATGTTCGGTATGAAGAGGAAGCTCATGAATCTGTACGACCTGCACTCCTCCACCGTGAATGACTGGATGCAGTTGAGTACCATCAGCCAGAACTGGATCTGAAAATTACAAAAAAATTTACGTTGTATATGGGGGTTCCCTTTTATTTTGATCTAATCCCCACTTGTTGCCTTCGTGGTGGACTGAACATATCTCAAAGTGATAGTTAAGCCATGGCCTATCGTGTAAGTTACCAGACAATTGAGTGTAGATATTTACCATCTGCATCATGGTGAGGGTCTGCTTGAACTTGCTGAGTCTCTTTTGGACGGAGGGGGGCACGTAGACAGAGACCAGGTAGTACGTGTACATGAGGATGTGGATGAAGTAGTTGAGGGTGATGACGTATGCTCCAGTGCCACCTATGTCATGGAAAGTACACAAAAAATAGTAATTAATATTGATGTAATATAATATTCAACACATACGGGCTAAATACAAAGTGTGACGGCGTTTCAAAATGATATTAACCCAAGCATTATTATTATTAGCTAGAGCTGTTGACTCTTGTTAATTGTACTAACTAGGCTATTTCGTCATACCTGCGCCATATCGGGCGGTGAGCCAAGAAAAGAAGGCGGTAGACACGTGGTGGTACAAATGCAGCCCTGAAACTTGGTTCTGCTTCTTTCTCAGTACAAACACGACCTGAAAATAATCATTGGAAATCTTTACCACTGACTTGTAATTGCATTGATCCACACTAAATAAACTTAAGTTAGATGTGCGGTGTGCAAGTTGAAATATTGTTGGAAAACTTATACAAGCGTTACTCACAGTTTCAATGAATTCAATGAACTTGACGAAGATGTTGACCCACATCAACACTGCCAGATTGTAGGGCTTTTCTTCAAAGGAAAGGTCTAGCGGTTTGCAAGCCAGAGGATTCCCTGACAACATATCATTTTTTACAAGCTGAAACAAAATTGTCAACTTTGCATTCGAAACTCTTCGTACCTAGGCCTACTACTAATAAAGGCTTACGTACTAACGAATAAAACAACTGTCTCCACTATTTAGCCCTGCCTATTTCCCGCTTTTATACCAAAATTGAAGCGTTTCAGATTATTTCTAAATTAGTGATAATTAATGTAATTTTGTGACTCACGTTATAGAAAACTAGTGTGCAGATGATGATTTGGGCGAGGTTGTAGACCGTCATGAACTTGGTAAGTTTGTAGGGCTGTCTCTTGGCCATCCACTTAGGCCCGATCTGGACGACGAAGGCCAGGTAGGCGGCCGTGATGGTCAGCAGAAGAAGGGGGTGCTCCACCAACACCCACCCCCTGGTCCGCGGGTCTGCACACAACCAACACCTCGTAAACAAATTGCTAGGCAGCGGTTGCAGTTCGCCGAAAACTGAAACCTCTGCCTAGCGCCATCATTGCGACCATCCTTGCCACAACTGGGTGAAATCGACTAAAATGCCGCAAAATAATATACATGACATACCCCACAAGAAATGTTCCTCCACATGTTTGTGGTGGTTGTATGGAGTGGAAAATACTGAAACTATTACAATATTACCATAACTGACCAATCCCTGTAAGTGCTGGCTATGGAAATTTGATGTGCAGAATTTCAGATTTGTTAAAGGTGACACGATAACCTCTTCGGCATTGACCTTGGTTTTGATAATAATATTTAGTATCATTGAAAATACATGCAAGGTTATTGTCGTCCTGTTTTTATTGTCAGCTTGTTCTTCACTAGTAATAAGCTGCGATTAGTATGCCACTTACCTGCGTTGTGGTACCGTCTCGAAACCTCTGCCCACGACAGCGACTCCATTTCAGCTGAAGCAAAATATGATAATACTACAGCACACGCTATAAACCGGTAGCGGTATGGAGGAAGAGTCATACAACCTACTATATGCGTGCGTAAGCCTACTGTGTAATTAGAAAATAATAAACCAATTTGTAACATTGATTTGAATATTTGTGGGAGCCTATTTCACTATTCTTTTTGCCAATACCTAACCTTGCAACGAAATGTGATATTGCCAATAGAGGAGTTGTATACTGTATTTCACCGGCATGAAAGTCAGCCCTAGATGAGTATAAAGTAGGCAACGTTCAATTCGCAATGGGCTAAGTGGCTTTAATGCTTGTAAATGTTAAACGTTATGGACGCTACAATAGAGTAATAGACCGTAAATAACATGATTAATAAGTAGGCTATATTATATATATATAAAAAATTGCACTTAATTACAAACATAAATTTTTGTGAAATTAAGTGTACTTTTTTATATATATATAATATAATTATTATAATCATGTTTCACTTCCACGAAGTCACTGAAGAAACTCTCTCGTGGATTCGTAAATAACATGTTTGAAATGAAACTTATAGGCGGTGAAATTATGTGTTGACCTACCTCAGTGTGGAGACCCAGTGGAGCAAAAGGGAGCTGAGACCAAGTGATAACACGGACGCGTTGGACAAAGGTCAACAGCTGATGGCTGATGCTCATCTTTGTTATCATCAACAACAACGTAGCGACACAATAGTGTTGCAAAACTATATCATTCTATTAACGCAGGCCTGCAAACAGTCCTTACTTATTGTAAGGGTTATTGGCGGCCTATTTTTTCAACGGCACGAACCGGAATAAATTAATTTTTACCATGTCTGCTGACCACAATGAAGTAGAATGAATACCAGGACAAACCCTGTAAAATGTTGATCAGACAACCAAATATTTCCATATTTTCATGCAATCGTTGCAGTAGTTTTTTGTAGCGGGTCCAGTGAATTTTTACGCTTTGATTCATTTCTTTTCTGAGTCTCGGAAGCGAATGGACCGAGCAGTGGCGTAACAGAAGGGTAGCAAGTTACGCGAGGCGTAAGGGCCCCTGGCCAACAGAGGCCCCCCCTGAAAGGAAAAAAAAACTTAATTTTTTGGGAATTTTCTGGAAAAATATATAGGCCTATAAAAATTTAAAAAAAAACTAATTTAAGAAAATAAAAGCTTAGGCCTTCTGTAATTACAAAAAAATTGTAGGGGGCCCCACTGCTCTGTTTTGCGTAAGGACTCCCAAAAATTAGTTACGCCACTGGGATCGAGGATTTTTTATTGAAAGACTTTTCTTGGTACCTACCTATTTCAATAAGTTTGCAAAAGGTAGGTAAACATTTGGCCATTCAATTCTGATACAAACAATAACAGGAGTCATGCAAAGCAGGCACCTATAGTTATAGTAGTTCGTAATATATTAGTATACAATAATTTTACTGCATTATATCAGTTACATTAATTGGTGGTAAGGATTAACAACATTCGCCTATATCTTTTCTTCTTTACTGCTATTTTTAAGGCAAATCATTCCGTCAAATAGAACGGGCAGATCAATACATTACCACACCAGGGTCGCTCTTGCGTTACTTGCAATCCACCAGGAGCGCCTATCCAGCATTCCAGCTGAATGTGGATTCAATATTATTACTAGATTTGCCAAACAACGCGAGCGGAAATTGGACTTTGTACTGTAATACGAGTAGCTATATAACCATTATTATAAGAATTTGTTGGAATTCCCATTTGCAATATTTATGTCGTTTAATGCTCAGCAACCATTTTCCCCTTCAAGACAGATGTATGACTTGATTAATTAATTTTTCTATTTTTTCACTTAATTTAAAAAAATTAAAGAAAACACTAGCTTTGTGTTGTTTGAATGAAAATAGAAATTACGGTACACTAGGCCTAGATTAAATTGGGTTTTCAGGAGAAAAAAAAATCTCTAGTGGATAAAATTGGAATTCACGAAAAAAATAATTGTGACTAAATACAACGCCTTTTGGGCCCTTGTCCGGTTTTGAAAAATAGCTGGATCTGGCAGCCCTGTTGATGACCCCCCCTAAAAAATATCGCTGTGCCTGCCCCTGGTAAAAGATTAGGTACCTATAAATATGGATATTTGTATGAAATTGCATTCGAATGAGGAAAAGAACCACGATTCTCAATAATATCTAGGTGCTGTAGTTCATATTACTTACTATCATTATTTCGTAAAATTAAAGTTAGATATCGATAAATAAATAAATACAGACTTCCTAAAAAATGAGTAGTAAGAACAAAAATTATAAATCTGGGGAACGAGAAAAACTTATAACTTTTCCCGCAATTTTTTAAATGAGATGAGAGTACAGTTTTTCAAGTTTTTGTTTTGTCTGGTGCCACTTAGTTTCAAAATGACGCGACCGACTTTGGAAGGATCGCTGACAAAATGGATAAATGTGATGAAAGGATGGCAACACAGGTGGTTTGTGCTGGATGAGAATGCGGGTGTGCTGTCGTACTACACGGTGAGTACCCCACAGGTCCCCATAGGGTTCCCAACAGCTGTGGAACCTGGTTTGTATAGCTGCCAGGTGACTAGCTTAGGTTATCTAGGCAACTTAAACTGACTACCAATTTCCAAAAATCAATTTGTTGTGAAAGGTTTTTGTGTTAAACTAATTTTGATAGCAATGTGTTTTATTATAACACTTTCTCCATGTAAGATGGAATGTACTTGTAAATTATGGTTGTTTTGCCAAGGCTTTCTTATCTAATGACAGTATAAAAAGTCGTCCCGATTTGCTTGCTTAGCAATTGCTAATATTACATTTTAGGGCTCAACCTACTGACTGGCTCAGAGCAGTGGACCAGTTGCTGAACTGCTTATGAAATGGGTACCAGCATTATCGAGTTGCCATTATCAGTCAATAGCTGAAAATATTCAATAAATATATATATTGATCATTTTTTATTTTTAATGGCCGAAAGGAGGTTGACTGTGCAGAATTGAAGCCAATACAAACTGCGCACACTACCGAGACTTAATTGTTGCGCTGAAATTTGGCTAGCTTACATAGCGAGTTAACACTAAATATGGAATTAACATTCGTCTTAAAATCAAAAGCACAACAACCGATACACTGCAATGGCGGATTGAATCACTAGTACCTACGTCCTACTGTAGTCACTATCCTATCTTATGAAAACAACTGGCAATGTCAAAATTCTTTTCTGATGGCGTACATCTTAGGACGTTCTACGCCGGTTTTAGACGCTGAGAAATTTGTCAATGGAGCAAATGGGTTGGTGAAAAAGCACGGAGTCTACTAAGGCGGCTATTCCACTTGTCAACATTCCATCATTTATGCATCAATAATAAGTCTCTACCATATTATAACTTAATTTATAATAGATGCGTTAAGTATCTACATAATAGTTTCCTTAAAACGGTGACGTGGTAGCAGACATTCAAGAGTTAGCTGGCGTTTCCACCGACCTCGCATTGCAGAATGCAAATAACATTGACAGAAATTAGAATTTTTCTTTTTATAGAAATCTATTAAAATGTTTGTACTTAACATATCCCATGACGCCATTTTTTAATTTTAGTTTGTTTGTTTGTGATTTTACTGTATGATCATTGATCAATTTTAACTATGGCATAGAGGAAAATAAACATTTCCGTCAATTCTGCAATGCGAGGTCAGTGGAAACCCCGCCTAAGTCTTGAATGTCTGCTACCACGTCACTGTTTTTGTAAATAGCCCTAGCCGGTCGGTGGAATGGCGTCTTAAGAAGACTTCAACATTAGTGCACGATATTCCGAAAACGATGACCCGAAATCAGCTCCTAGCCAGAAATCATTTGACGTTATGTAGATTGTGGTTCCTCACCAAGCCACAAATTTCCCACCCACGTCCTTGCCACGTTCCGACCGTCCGTGTGCTGGACCTATACACAATAACGGAAGTAAATCGATATATATATTTTTTGTTTTATGGTTAATCGCATACAATGTCATGAATGTATCCCATTGACTTCTTCAGTCGTCTCACTAAGACGTAATGTGACGCGCCTCCGATCGCATGGTGTGTAGAGTATCGCACAAGTAAAAGCACGCTACCACCTTGCCACCGAAGCCGATTAGTGCTCGAACCGTTTAATACTCGTCTACGAGTGAATGTAAGTTTTCTTCGATAGACCTTTAATTAAATTAATTTAAAATAACGGTATTTTAATAGTATAGTGAGATTGAAGTACAGTTGGTAACGTGTGCAGTGGCGTCGTTTCACCTTTTGCTAAGGGTTTCCATGGATTAATATTATAAGTTAGTGCCCCTTTATTTACTAAATAGGAAAGCAATTTATAGCAAAAATTAGCCAATTTTATTACAGAACGGATGGTATAAAATGATTGAGAGTGAAAGTTTAGTTTTTCTTGCCATATGCTCTCTGGTAGAAGTCATAAAACAGGTAGAAAACTAGGAATACGTTAGGGATGAACATGTAGGCGACGCCCTTGTTGAAGTCACAGGATGGCATCAGCCCTTGGAACGAGTGGGCCAAGATCACGCAGAATTGCACCTGCCGACAAAAACCATTTACATCGCATCTTCTGACTGAAGCTTTAAATTCATTATCGTATTTCAAGTGACAAATCTAGGGTCAAGACTTGTGGGGAAAGTTTTTATGAACAAGTCTGGGCTGTATTTTGGTTGTGCCTCCGCTGCAGTATGTGGGGAGATGGTGCTTACTGCCCTTTTAATCTTGTTCCTCTGTCGTCATGTGCAATCGATTTGGGTTGCAGCTAATCTTTCCATTTTGCCTTCCATTCATCTCATTCAATGAAATAAAAGAATATCGTAATAGCCGATAGCTAAATATAGTCCTGACACTTGCATAGTCATATTTTTGCAGGGGTAATGGATGTGTCATCGAACCAAATATTTTTAGGTTTAGATGGTACTCAACTGCAAAACGGAAATTCTCCGAAATAATTGCCATTGGCTTTGGTTTGGTGAAGATGTGTGTGGGCAGAGTGTCACATTGTGCTCACATTTGGGAGAGAAGCAGACAACAATGAACTGCTTACTGCTTGCTAGTTGGGGTTTCTTGTAGACATTGGAGGGGATGTGATTTGTGCGGTCGACATTGTGCAAGGCTTACCATCTGGATGAGGGTGAGGTAGCGCTTCCACTTGTTGAGCTTGGCCTGGAGCTCAGTGCTGGCGTGCAGTGACACCAGGTAGTAGCTATACATGAGCACGTGCACCATGCAGTTGGGGATGATCGGGAATGTGCCCATGCCACCTGCAAACAATACAACTCTTTATAGTTGTATGACAACAATAACAAAATAACCGCTAACCCGTACATGCTTTCCTATTTATCAATTAGTGTAGCTCCATGGTAAATAATTACCCTGAGGTCAAATATCAGCCGCCTGTAGATTTTCAGTATCCAGAAGCACTTGAACGATGGATGGATGGGACAATTGCAAATTCTACAATTGGCAATAATACAGGGTGATCCAGAGCAGTTGTACCACCCTCGTAACAAAATTTTCTATGGTCTTACATAGGTCTGCATAGGCTCACTCAAAGTACCGCTTTCAAATAGAAGCTTGGGCCGTGTTGGGCATCGGATGAAAGTTCTTTTTAACACCGTCAATTTGACATGTCACTTGTGTGCTTGAGGCTTAAGGTATACTGAAAATTTAATGTTACATTTATTTCAAATATTAACTCGTGTGCCTAGCCGGCCGCCTTACCAAGTTGAATCCAGCGGACCAGAGCAGGTTCAAAGCTGCAGATAACTGGTACTACTATCTCGTGTGCCTTTTGTGTGACAATGAATTATGATACCTTAAATGAGAGATAATTTTTTGGTCCAATACTACATGAACAGTTCAAATCATTCCGTGACCCTCAATGCACGATTTTCCATTGTTAAGGTTTTAAAAATAGCAGGCAGTTTGAAATTCGAATCAATCGAAACGATGCATGCATGTCATTTACTTAATTTTTAAAACCTTAAAATTTATAATATAAATTAAAATAATATGTAATATAAATTTGATATAATCCATAATCGCACAAAGGACACTTAAGTGAAATGTGAAATGATATGTGTTAATAAAAGCGTTCATTTGATGCCCAACCCATTTTATGCCGCCTATGCATGCCATACATTACCTCAATAATAACGAAGTTAAGGATCACCCTGCATAATATTACACAATAATAATTGTATGGCAAATTATCCATAATTAATTTATCTTCAAAAAATAATTTTTTCTTCAAAACCAAAACCTTGATTGGTAAATCAATACAGTGCCTAAAACATACCTGAAGCTGGAAAGAAAATACGTATATATTGTAGAAAGGTTCCTCAGAAAAAATTTAAAGTCATTTTTCAAAACAGAATTATCGTTTTTATTAGTTTGCATCCTCAACAAAACTATCAAGGGGGATACGACCTAGCAGGTTCTGTTTAAATTAGTAATTACTGTACTACAATATACAGTATGTGAATTTCAAAGAAATGGTCGGTGCAATTTTTGAGAAAAAAAATGTTATATGTTTTTGGAGTTTTTTTAATAAACCCCCCTCCCCCCCAAATTAAGTTATAAAAAAACTGGGCAATATTAAACTGTTAGATGAAATTCAATGGAGTAGTTAGGCGTGAAATTGAGTTTTTTCGAGACGTTTTGTACGATAAATACCGTTGAAATCTCGACACCGAAAATTTCGTCCATCACAAAGCTTTCCTTATACTACTAACGTATAAATAGGAAAGTAGGAAAGCAATAACTTGATTTTAAACTGTGGTGGACATGTAGGCTACATTAATCAATAGCAGTGAGTCAATGAATACTAGCTATACTAGCCAGGTGGGCCAGGACCAATCAATCCCTAAAATGAAAGCATAACAATGTAGTTGGTGATTGTGTTACCTGGGGTGTACTTGGTGCACACGTAGGCTATGATGAGGGTGGACACGTGGTGGTAGAGATGCAGCACCGTCACCTGGCTCTGCTTTTTTCTTAACACGAAGAAAACCTGCAATTGCCATATAGCTGCTTTAAGGGCCAACCGAAGTCGCCCATACTCCATTTTCTGTTCAAACTTCAATTTGTCATGAAATATGGAACGCAGAACAATGAAAAAATACAGAGTCGCAAGGAGAATTTTTTCTCCTAATTTTGTATTATAGTATGTGGCTAACCCCAATTCGCCACAGTTAATCAACTCCTTCAACTTGAACCGTTATTTTTTGCGCATCAAGTTCACTAACTATAGCCGATCGGTATTGATGATTGCAACATACTATTTATCAAAATTAGGAGAAAACATTCTTCTTGCAACTCAGCATTTTTTCATTGTTCTCCGTTCGATATTTCATGAGAAATTGAAGTTTGCACAGAAATGGAATATCGGCGACTCCGGTTTGCCCTTAAGTGCCGTGCTTTTCTCAATAAGTTACATGTGTTGTACGCGAGCTTCCACCCACGTTAGGCATCCGTCCCCTCACTTAGTGTTGCTCACATGCTAGATTTTACAGATTATTTGAAATTCCTGTCATTTACGTAAAAGTGTCCTTTGACTGAAAGAAAGAGTTCATCTGCATGTGCAATATGAATTGCACCTAAGCTGTGTTAATTAAGTAATGACTCTCCGGCATCAATGTTGTTTGATGCGCTGTTAATTATTATTGACGCAAACTGAGTACTGACCGTTTCCAAGAGCTCGGACATCTTGAGGATCATGACCCACCAGGAGACGTTGGCCATCCGCATGGGCTTGGGGTTGGTGGAGGTGTCGACCGGCTGGCAGCCCAGTGAGTAGTCGTTCCACCACCCCGACACGAATAGCTGCAAACAAACCCACACTTCATACCCTGTGCTACGACATTTCAGTAGGAACACAGAACACTCAGATGCTGCTCGCTGGGCCGCTACCAGGCTACCTAAGCAGAGGCTAATGCCATGTAAGCAGGGAACATCTCTGAAAGCTTAACGTCTGAAACTGGAGAAAGTACAGAAACGAATGATCTGGTGGTCTCAGGGTTGTTAATGTCTTAACCATTAACACTGATGACGCGGGCAGAGTCTTGTAAGGGAAGTGTCACTTAGTTTACAGTTGGGATTATTATATTTATTAATTTATTGTGTACAATTTACCGGCGTCAGTCCAATATGTTATATTTTAGTATTGCTGACCTCGTATACGACCCAGATGCATGCGAGGACCTGGCTGATGTTGTAGAGGGAGATGACTGGTTTGAGCTGGTACGGCTTCCTGTGTCTCATGTAGTCTGGCCCACATTTGGTCACAAAGTACAGGTAGCTCGCCAGAATTATCAACAATGGCACAGGGCTGCTTATCAGTGGCCAATCACTCGTCCTGTTGTCTGCAATAACAAGCAAGCATATCTAGTAGTTCTTGATATGTAACAAGACTATCAGGGAAGTGAAGGTATGACAATAATTGGCCCGAAACGGGTTTGGAACTCGAGTCTCCACTTTGCCCGAGTGGTGCTGTAGAGTCTACCTATTGTGTAAAAGTTAAATAGGTATACATGCATACTCATGTACCACTAGTGTAAACACTAGAGAAGGACAGGAAGTTTAAGGTGTGTATATAAGTTACCTGCATACTCGTTGAAGAAGAGGTTTATTTGATCCACTGTGGACGTCATCTCCACCGGTTATGGTCGTGTCCGGACGTTGTCTCCAGATTCGATTGCAGCAGGGCAACCGACGGCAGCTAAACAGCAGCAAGGCAGCAGCACATTCCTAGCTGTACTGGTTCATCAATAAAGAAACTGTAAACCAAAACTTGTCGAGATCAGAGTGCAGTATAGCTTTCGAAACGAACGGGACGTCGAAATTTTCAAAAATAATGCGAGAGGCAGAATTTCAATTCAATTCAACTTCCCTTCCTCTTTTGCCAGTCTACTAGTTCCCTCGTCCATTCACGGACCGAAATTGTTGTCTACAATCGTCTACTTGTGAAGAAAATGTCGAGTTTTGTGAGGGTTACCTGCTAGTGCTGGTACTCCCTGTCGAGGCCATGGCCACTACTGGTGGCCCCACTCATCGTCATGCTAATGAACCCCATGCTAATGTAAGTTATGTGCATACAATATCCAATGTCAACCTCTTCCCGTTATACAAACAATATTTTCTCAGTAAAATAGCCCATCGGTCTACTAGTCTCACGACAGCACCAAACAAGGCCAAAAGAAAAAGCTCTTCTGCACAACCGAGGCGCCAATCTTGTTATGTGGTGCGGACACCCATCATAGCCGAACATAGGTTCCGAAAACGGTATCCTCCGAGCTACTTACTGAGGGGTTAAGGAGAATGCTGTCGGCATTGTACATGCAACACAGGTGCATATGCATCGTTTGCATCTCCAAATCTCATGCCCACAAGGTTACCGTTACAATGTTTTCGTCATGTTCATTGCTGAAACGAATCTGGGAGACATAAATGCAACGATCTGGCTGCGCCCGGTTTTAGGTGCTCCAAGCTAATGTGCAGTTGGTGAAGCCAAGTAACCGAATGGAGAACGGCAGCGGAGGACCTGGTAAGTTGGCCAGGCGTAGTGACTGCAGCCTATTGCCTCTACTGATGTCACGTCCTACCGGTCTGGTTAAAGGCTAAACTAGGAAACCATTTTAAAACGTTTGTCAGATTAACGGTAAACATTTTGTTTCAGTCCCGGGAAAAGATGACGCGTGGAGTTAGACGCGGCTGTGTGCGTCTACGCGGCGCCGTCATAGGCATCGACAGTGAGGAGGACGGAAACTTCACCATCACCACCGACTCCAAGACTTTCCACTTTCAGGGACGCGACGCTACTGAGCGTGAGGTTTGGGTGAGGGCGCTGGAAGACACCATTTTGAGGCACGCGCCGTTCCCCCACACACACGAGGTCCAGCACTCGGTGGTGCTCCGCAAGCACATGCCTCACCACCTCCTCAAGGTACCACACACTAAATTTGAATAATTATTACAAAGCCTCGAGTCCTCGACTGGGCGTCAGATACAATGTCCGACACATGACAACAGCTGGGTCGGGATTCATATGCAATGTAATTATGATGAGTAACTGAGAATTAGCGAATTATTGCAGGTTCACTTCGAGGGCGACGACGCGAGTTACGAGAGCACCATGCGCAAGTTCGACTCGCGCATCTCCCAGGCTGACGTCCTGCTGCAAATACTCATAGAGCAGACAATGCGGCTGGAGGAGCGGGCCGGGGCCGTCGAGGACACTGCGCTCCGCATGAAGCTCGACAGACTCGCCAAGAATTACAAGGTACTCGGTACTCGGTGTTCGACTCGCATTGTAGGGCACAGGGCAAATAGAGGTAACTAGCCGCCAACCTTTCACTTGGCTGATCACGTCAATTTTCGACCAGTCAGCATCTACATATTGGAACCACATTTCGTCAACATTTATTTTATGGTTTCTGTACTTAATATTTAGTGAAATGGAAAATTAATTATAATTCATAGTGACTTATCCAAGAAGCTAAGCGAAAACCGGACAGGGAAAACCGTACAAAATCAACTTCCCTGGAAATATCGAACGTGCAGTTGTCAATTAGGTCACATCCCTTAGAAGAAATGTTCCTGCACATTATGGTATTGCCTAAAGTTTGTAGCCATCACTGTCCTACTGTCTAACTAACTAATAGTTTAGCAGCAGCGTTTTTTAAGTAACATCTTTTTTGTAAATTTGCTCTCTATTTTTGTTTTCAGCAAATGCTGGATGCCGTGAAGCTTGCCATTGTTCGTCTGCAAATTCTCAAGGTCAGTATAGAGCTACTTATAATAGTGCAAGCCCGGGCGTTACATCTTATGTCACTGATTGCGGTAAAAATATTCCAATGGACTGTAATAAAACTTCTGCTTTCGGTTGGTTTTGTAATGGAGCAAAGGGCATTAAAGCATGGCCAACCCGGAAAACCCTACCATTATATTACCTTCTATTGTGTAATAATTGTGTAATTATTAATATTAAGTGAATTCTTGTGAAAGTACCCCCCCCCCCCCCCCCCCGTCCTTGCCCCACCCTATCATCCTATATGACATACCACCTAAAGATGACTGTGAGTTGCTGAGTTACTTTTTTTTTTGTTAAATTAATATTTGTCAAACTTCTAGCAGCCTATACTGTCATCTTTAAATGGTGTGTCATCTATTGGTGCCTTTACCTTTTTATGTTTTAATCCTCGCACTCAGTAGCACCCTGTAATACCTTATTTATACAATATTAGAGTTATGGGAGTAATTTTGCATGGGGGGGGGGGTGGTCTTCGACTATTAAATCCACATTTTACCACTATCAAAAAACGTAAATTCGGGTCTTTTCTTTAAATTCCTCTTACTGGGCCCCCACCAACATTTTCTTTGCAAACCCTTGGGGTGGCCGTGTGTATACATAAAACTGAAAACCCTCCCCGAAGTGAAATCCTTGATACGTGCCTGAAATTAGGGACAAATTTTGACGTCGGTTGAGGACTGGAGGTGGCCTGCAGCCAACTACGACGGAAGCAGCTGTGTCGTGTGCGATGTGTATCGCTATGTACAGTACTCGGCCAAGTCATGCCGACAACCCAATTCAAATGCACAGCTGCAAAACTTTGTCAAGTAAAAGTTAGCTCTCTCTTTTAGGCCATTGAGCCATTTTTTCTTTGCTTGTTTGGCTGAACTTTTTCAGTTTCAAAAGTTACAAGTACAAGCTATTTTTCATTGCAAGGCATTCTTCGCGTCGTAATAAATAAAATAACATGGTCACTATTACTGAAATATACCACCGCTGTTAGCTCCCTGTTAGCAACTGTTAGCTGCTGTTGGGGATTGCTAAACTATTTATTGTATCGCAGGATTGAGGGTGCAATATCATAAGTCATGTTTCAATCAATGAATACAACAATTATATTAAATGTAAAATAACAAGACACTAACCAATAGGAGACAGCCGGTGCCCGACACTTTATATATATATATATATATATATATATAGACAAATACTATAAGTTATTTAAGTCCCTTAATATGAAATCGACTCCTTGAGTCCTGAGAGGTTCCTCCTTCTGTCCCTTCCGTCTTCAATCTGCCCTCTAATGTCCCTCTGGGGTCTATTTAATACCTCGGTCGGCGATGTCACCAAAATGGCTGTCTGGTCTCACGCCACTCGCTTTCGCGGAAAACCGTCAGCAGTTTTGGGCCGGGACCAGACAGGCACTCAGCAAAATTCGCCGCCGGAACGTCCATAAGTATGGCTAGAATATAGATCCCAGAGGGGCAGAGGCGACGATCCTCTGACACCGCCAGGCTTCAGACATACCAACAACACTTCATAAATTAACAAGGAAAAACAATAGTTGGGGATATACTGTATACATATGTTGGTCATCTCAAAAAGGTTGCATTGTTAAGAGCGTTTATCCATGAGCTCATAGCTCTTTTAATATCTGTCACCTCACCACCCAGGTGTAAGATTTTAAAATGATTGAAATTACAAAGAGGGCCCGACATGGTTGTATATTTTACCCCTTTAATTCTCTTTAATCCTATCCTGAACATACCTTCCGGTCTGGCCCACGTAAAGACATTTTATTTGGTACACAGACAAATCTCTACTGACGGCTTACAATTGATGAGATGCGAGTTCATTTAATTCAATGCAGCAAAAAAAATCTATGCGTCTTCCCTGCTCAGCTACTATTTCGAGACCTCTCCTAGATAAGGAATTTTAAAAAACCTTTCACTATTTACCGTTTTATTAACAGCAAAGGCCAGTGGGAGTACGAGGTCTTTTTTTTAAAGCCACCTCGCATATAGAGTTAAATTCGTTTTGGAACCTCTCGGCTTTTAAAGGCACACGCAGCATTTCACTAATCATAACATGAAAATTAGCATGTTTATGTTGGTCGGGTACGGTTTAATACGTACAGTCAGTATGGATCCGCTTTCGGTAAATGTCCAACGTGAGCCCATTGTTTTCTCTTATAATTTTCAAATCTAAACAATTAAGAACCCCAATCTCTTCTGACTCCCTAGTGAATTTAATGTTATGATGTAAGTTATAGAATTAATATGGCTCTGAAAGTGGTCCAGTTGCCTTTCTGTCTCTAACCATAATACAATAGTATGTTGTCGACCTACCTATAATAAACACCTATATTCATAAAAGAACTGGTTAGACACGTTAAAAAAATTATTTTCAAAATTGTCCATGGAAATGTGATCAAGAGGTGGCTGGCACAAGATTCTGCAAATATAACTAATTCCCAATATAAAATAATTGTGGGTCAGCACAACTCGTAGGTCCAATTGTAAAATTGTATGCATGGAGGAGAACGGCGTTTTAATTAGCGAATCTTAAATAGAAATTAAATGAAAAATATTATTAACACCTGCAATAGGCACATTTGTGAATAAGTTTGAAATTAGATCTCTCATGAACTCAACTAAACAATGTAACTTTTATGAGAAGATGACCGCCAGTGGAGCTTGCCGCCAATTTGCCAACTTAAATATCACGAACCATTGTTAATTTATGAACTGTTGTTTGTATGTCTGTCTACCTGACGATGACCTAGTGCCGAAACCGGTCAATTTAAATATATTTTAGTAATACTTGACAAAGTCATTTTATTTTATTTACTATGACGAATAATTTAAAGTGAATGTGGGAAAAGATTAGGTCTACTGAAATTTCTTCAAGTCGTTCGGACCTTTGCTGAATTATACGTAGGCTATATTCTGCATATTATCTTATAGATATCCTGTTTTTTCATTAAATCAATGGTATTTGAATTCAGGAATGATAGCAGCTTTCGCTTGCGTAAAATTATTATTGTCTCTCCCCTCTCTTGCACTCTATATAAAGATGGTTTTGGTTGGCCTAGGAAATTATATGGTGCTGAGCGATAACTCGTCTGAGTTATAGAGCTGTGTCACACCGAAATTCAGCTGCCCCAACGTTATAGTTTTGCAATTGGTGACCCTATCCAGTCGAGTGCCTAAGGCAAGAACAAACAAATATGAAGCTTGTTGGGTGAGAAATGACTTAATGACTTACCTAGAGTGTTGGTCCATGCCCACTGACCGCCATACTGGTCGCCAGTACCGCCCCCCCCCCCCCTTTCCCAATGCTATACGCGATACACAGGTCCTGACATGGAAACGGTTGGAGTGCTGATTCGCAAGTACATGCAGCTTGAGTTGAATCAGTATGCAGCTTTTCCTATTGAATGAGCGAGTTAATGTTTTCATAACTTGCTCTCGATAGGTAATTAAAATGATGCGTATTTTTTATTGATTTTTGTTGTTCCTTGCACAGTATCGGATGCACTTTTAAGCCTTAGTGGTGTATTGTGTCCCCTACAAGGCATTATTTCTAAATTAATTTCTGAGGAGGGCCACAGTCTTCGTTCCTTTTCTTAGCTGAGTTGGCTGTGCCGTTATTGTTTTGGTACAGATTAGCCACTCAACACCCGTCTGACCCCCTTGAGAGTGTTTTCGCGGTTGTAACGAGTTTTGACAGTTATTGAGACTACTGCCCATAGCAGCAGAGTGCACGGTGTTGAGATTGTTGCCATGACAAAACGCTGCTGTGTTTCCTCCTTAAGTATACTACTAAAGTACACACATACTACATAGACATAGTCACCTCAGTCTGACTGTGTTTTTTAAACTGAAAGTATTATAACAAGTTTTTGTTTTTTTCATATTTATTGAAATGAAATACCACGAGTAATTTAATTTTTTTCTATAACTGAAAGTACCTTGCTGTGTAATTAACATTTGTCTGCAGAAGAAGCATAGCCTGGTAGGTTTGCCTTGCCTTTAAATGCGTCACCACGAAAGAATGAACTCTACTGTACATGTAGTCAGCATGCAGATACAGTGCATAGTCGGTACATAAGAATTTTTGTGGCCATTGAGTTTTCTGTGAGGATAGCGGACTGCACTGAATCAACACTTGGTGTGCAGATTGGACCCAATCAGGCTGGGGCCTGTGTGAACCGTGGTCGTGTCGAGCTGGAGCACCCTCCATGTGTTTTCCTTTGTAACAAAGCCTTGCCTGAGTCCTGTTATACCTGAACTTGTGTACCTGTCCGTGAGCTGGCGCTTTTCTGGGGTCATTGTAGCCAACCTCTGTTGCGTGGCAGTATTGTATTGAATTCCTCTCGTTTTACCACTGTCCTGACACAACTCGACTGATTAATTGTCAAATGCTTCAGATACGAATAAAACGGCCTCCGTGGCATTGCCCCTCACAAAATTTGGCACAAATTAACAACTGCCATTTATCACTTTTGTGCGAAACTTTGTATTGTATTGTGTGGACATGTATACATTGTACAAAAGTAAACATGATCAAAATGTTAAAAAAATTTATGTTTCAAAATTTCTAACAGACGAGTATACACATACTGTAAATTATATATTTTACCTTGAAATCTTAGTAAAGTGATGTTGGGAAGAAAAGCAGTGCGTTAATACAATGATGAGACATTGGAGTGGAGGAGATGTGAGAACGCATGTGTAGGGCGCAGCTGCGGGCAGTGCAGTGCAGTCGTGGACCGTTCGCCGCGTTCGAACGCCCGCCGCCCGCCCGTTTATCCGTTGGCCGTCGTTATCGTGCTCTGCTGACTGCTGCACTGCTATACGTCTCCATCTATTTTTACTGGTGTGTAAAGGCTTCACCATCCTACGACGTCGTGTGCAATTTTGTCTTTGGAAATGAATACTAAAAATTTACTTCAAAAAAAGTCATAAGTTTCACTTATTGACCGGCATTGGTTTTATTATTATTACTATTATTATGAGTTTACGATATTCATTTATTAGTTTCAACGTATATTTTGTAGAACCATTGCCAAAGATCGCTCGATAACCAAAGGCTTGAGTTTGAAAATTAATGGCATTGTAAAACATTGCCTAGGCATTAGTTTAAAAAGTTATTAAAATTTGTTTTTAGCCAGTATTTTTACAATGACGGGACAAATCACTAGTTAATCGATGTGTTGATATGCATTAATAGTCTGTTCATCTACAGTAAAACGGTGCCCTTAAGAGCAACTGGACCCATTTTCCGCTTTCTTGCACAAAGTCAAATTTCTTTGAAAATTCAAAAATTCAACCTTCGAGGCGTAAATGTGATGTCACAAAGTACAAAGAAGGTTCTTCTTAATTTGACCTATTTATGTATACAGTATTATAATATATTTTGTGGCCATGACTTACACGGTTTTGGAACTTTGTACGGCTACATAATGTACATCAAAACGTAGAGGAATATTTTTTCTACTTTATCACGCCTCACTTTATGGCTCTATCATCGATATTTCCCCCATTGACACTTAACCTGTTTTCGGTGAAAGTACCTTGGAAAGATAATAATATTCTCAATCCCTGGAATTTATGCTCTGGGTTCACACACAATTACATACTGTACCTCACCCATCAGTATTTGCCCGGCCCTGAAATGGACCTTCTATTGTACACTGCGACAATACTCGGACGTGCTATGTCAATTGTAACTGTTCTCTGCCGCGGTAGAAACGAACCGTGTCTTTGCACCGGACGTAAGTAACTTAGGCTCAATTTAGTTTTTCCAATTTACGATAGGTATGGAAGTATGGAAACCGTCAACAATTCGAGAAAATCTCTTTATCAAGAAAACTACTATTTTACTCCTCTAAATAAATTCAAATATTTTCCCCGGGGACAACCCCCCCCCCCCCCCTCCTCCCCATAAGTCTTCGTCTGTATAATCAGAAATTTTTGGTGGCAAAAATTCGGAAACGCCCACTATTTCGGGTCTATTTATTCAAAATATTTTCCCACGGGGAGATCACTGTTGCGGTTATATAAATCTTCGTACGTAAAAACATTGTGGTGACCCCCTCCAAGAAATATGGCTGTGCCCAAGTGATATCGGTCTATATGCAAGGTCCAGCCCCCCCCCCCATAAGTCTTCGTCTGTATAATCAGAAATTTTTGGTGGCAAATATTCGGAAACGCCCACTATTTCGGGTCTATTTATTCAAAATATTTTCCCACGGGGAGATCACTGTTGCGGTTATATAAATCTTCGTACGTAAAAACATTGTGGTGACCCCCTCCAAGAAATATGGCTGTGCCCAAGTGATATCGGTCTATATGCAAGGTCCAGCCCCCCCCCCCCATAAGTCTTCGTCTGTATAATCAGAAATTTTTGGTGGCAAATATTCGGAAACGCCCACTATTTCGGGTCTATTTATTCAAAATATTTTCCCACGGGGAGATCACTGTTGCGGTTATATAAATCTTCGTATGTAAAAACATTGTGGTGACCCCCTCCAAGAAATATGGCTGTGCCCAAGTGATATCGGTCTATATGCAAGGTCCAGCCCCCCCCCCCCCCCATAAGTCTTCGTCTGTATAATCAGAAATTTTTGGTGGCAAAAATTCGGAAACGCCCACTATTTCGGGTCTATTTATTCAAAATATTTTCCCACGGGGAGATCACTGTTGCGGTTATGTAAATCTTCGTACGTAAAAACATTGTGGTGACCCCCTCCAAGAAATATGGCTGTGCCCAAGTGATACCGGTCTATATGCAAGGTCCAGCCCCTCCCCCTCCCCCAAAATCTTCATAACCCCCCTAAAAATTCTAAACCTACGTGCCTGGCCACCATTTGAATGTTGGTTAATTGATGATTTGCTTTAATGGCGTATTAGATTGTAAAGCAGCCTGCCCGTGCCTGTGCACCTGACCTAGACCCTCGTTGAATTGTAATGTATATAGGCCTATTAACTTTTTATTCATGACTGGTGAGGAATGAAACTGTTGCGGTTACGAACCCTGGTATATTCTTTATAAGTATAGAAGTGAATAATTATTGTACACATGTAGTATTACTTCGTTACTTCTTTGAAGAACCAGCCCGAGCAAACCGTTCCTACTTATCAATTAGGATGTGTACTCTAAACTCCATGGCAAATAATTGTCCTTGGGTTAAATTTCGGTTGCTTTGACTTTCCCTCTCAAAGCATTGAATTGATCGATGGGACTGCTTTATAGCCTAGAATGCAACCCAGTAATAAAGGCAGGGTCTGCAATGTCTTCTTCTTGAGGTACAATCTATGGATTGGTTTGCAGCGAATGTTGTAGTCTTCTTCTCCACTCTTGTCTTTTTTGTGCGGTCCTTTTCAGTCCTTTATAGGTGTCGCACCCTACGTCCTTCATGACATCCTCTAGGTACTTCTTCCTCTGTCGTCCTCTTGAGTTGGTGCCTTCAACCATACCCTCAATGATGTTCTTGAGGCGGCCTTCGTGCCTCAGAATATGTCCCATCCATTTGCCTCTTCCTGTTGAAATGGTGGCCATAATAGCTTCCTTTTTCGTTTATTCTATAGAGCACTTCTTCGTTGGTTATGTGGTCTCTCGATGGAATTTTAAAAATTCTTCTGTAGCCCCACAACTCAAAGGCTCCCGGTTTTTTTCGTCATGTTCGTAAATGCACCATGTTTCACTTCAGTACAAGAGCACACTCCACACTGGAGTTTTGAGAAGTCTTTTCCTTATATTAAATCCAAGTCCATGTTGTTAGATTCGATTATCTTTGACTTTACATTAAAAGCTAGTCTGGCTAAGTGTATTCGGCTGGATATTTCCTGGGATGTTTTCCCTTCTTGTGTTATTTTGCTGCCAAGGTATGGAAAGCATTTTACACTCTTTATTGCAGCACCGTCGATAGCTACGTTTGCTTGAGCCTTGATAAGGGTATTCTGCATTAAAAAGAATAAAATTGTAAATATTAAAAATAAATAAATAAATTGGTGTTTTAGTTTTGGATTACAAGACCTGATATGAAACACTAGTGCCGGTAATTCTCCATGACTTCAATTGGGACCATCACAAAGGGTTTCCCTATCCTATAAATAATGTATAAATACTGGTAGGAAAGCAAAAATGACTGCAATGCCTTAAGCAGCTAATTATAGTCAATAGTGTGTTAATTATCAATTTTTATGCGTTGTATAGTATACTGTAATGCAGTCATTGAATTGACTTAAGCTGCAAATGCACTATCCAACTTGGACCAAATTGGATCGTGTGCCCGATTTCAGTCGAATGTGACAAGCTGATATTGTTTTGGTTTTATCTTGTATTATTTATTATTATTATTATTATTATATTATTATTAATTCATATAACAATGGATTGAATGCGAAAGGCATTGCTGTTATGTTAATCGGGTACCGGGTTGTACAACTTGGGTCTGTCATTGTACAACTAAGTTTGCCGCTCTAGGTTCAACAGGCAGCCTCCTTGTAACCGCAATTAGAGAATTCAGAAATAACTGCAAGTGGCGGGATTTCAATGCCAAGTCAAATTTCTGTCAACCTATGAGTTGACTTAAAATTATGTGACGCTGACGCACGACACTCGTGTGGAAACTTTGCCGCTATGGCATACTACCTACCTTAGTCAGTTGATTATAATATTAGTGCAATATCAAATGTTACGTCATTTGTTCGGAAAGTAATATAAGTTGGCTGTAAAATTGTAAATAATGCATGACCTGCAGCTGCAGCTTACCTTGCGTGCCGTGCTGCCCCTGCCATTTCCATCTTTTATTGCAGAGGAACAGTTGATAGCGAATTGGATAGCTGCTGTATATACAATACAGCAACAGTTTATTTATTACTTATTCAATAAAATGACGTTTTTGAGTAGTACCTACGCTGTGATTGGCATAACTCAGTAGGCGCGGATTTAGACA
Organism: Psococerastis gibbosa; assembly: GCA_963971405.1. Taxonomy (NCBI): domain Eukaryota; kingdom Metazoa; phylum Arthropoda; class Insecta; order Psocodea; family Psocidae; genus Psococerastis; species Psococerastis gibbosa. The sequence goes on from OZ020485.1 coordinate 2,247,546, forward strand.
CTTTTCTCGGGTGAATGAGGATGGGCTATGGCCATTCATGGCGAATAAATTGTCCTAGGGGAGTAATAGGCATGAAATATACATATACAGGTTGTATCCATTTTTAATGCAGCAAGGTTTTCATTTTTACCGACCAAGATTCTTGTAATTGGCGAAACCCTTTCTGTTTGTCGGTCTATCCGCGTCGATTAGTGGGCAAACAACTTGTTGGATTTTGATCAAATGTGCCCTGTGTAGGTTCACAAAAGTCATATTTCGGGAGGCTGTTTTTATTTTGGGGGGTTTTACCATTAAAAATAAAAAAGGGCTGAAAAAACTTCTCTCAAACACGGTTCCAACTATTATTTTTTTAATTTACACATATTGTAATAATTGTAAAACCGAATAGGTCGCTTGCTCCTTGATAGTTTGCTTCTGGGAGAAAAAAATATAAAAAAGTCAATTTTCGAGACGAATTACATTTTTTTTTTTTTTGTGGAACCTTTGTATCTATGTTTTTAACTTCAGGTAAGTTTTTTATGTTTTAAGTGCTAAATAATGTAGTAAAATCCAACAGGCTGCTTTTCCAAGCAAAGTTTTGGTTTTGAATAAAAAAACTAATTTTTGAAGAAATTGTGGATTATCTAAACTTATCTAAAATTATCAAAATATGTATCGTTCCCCCAATAAATTTATATTCCATTCTATCTTCTTTTGATGTTTCATCTATCGAAGACTGGCGATCGCCGTGGCAATTTTTTCCTCGGAAGCTGCTGCTTTGAAAAGGGAAGTCGTTCTGCCTCATTTTTTCAACCGGAATGTTCTTCTGGCGGGAGCCCTCTGTCCTTGTATATTATTATACTATACATGCAGAAGGCGATACTTCATACATGCCACTCAGGCGCGGATCTATGGGGAGGGGGGGGGGGCTATAACCATTGGGTTCCTCAAAATGCGTAAAACCCCAATATTTCAGCCCTATTAAAAAAAAAAAAATCGTATTTAATCTTAGCCCCCTCCTTGGTCTCATTCTAGAACCGCGCCTGATGCCATTGTTACTGTATTGTATTATATTGGTCTGACTATTCAGTCGTCCCATCGATCAATTCATTGCTTTGGGATGGGGAAACTCGGGGCATGACGAAGCAGTAGAATCCGAATGGGCCGTGGTCGTTCTGAAAGCGTACTTCCAAACGTTTCGTCAGCATCTGCGGTTTTCAACTTCAGTAGACTTCTAAGATTGTATCTCGGAGGCTCAGTAGCAACACTTGCAGATGTTGACATCCCGGATTCTACTCCTTCGTCACGTAACTCCCGCCGTGAAAAGCCTGTGTAATTAAACTAAGGGCAACCAAAATTTAACCTTCAGACAATTATTTACCGTATATTACCAATCTCAGTACCTATACTAATTGATAAATAGGAAACCATGTACGGATTTACTCGTACCGGTTCTTTTGTGGGGGGCTTGCGATTAGGTAATAATATTTTGTTTTTCAAGTCTTACTCATTGAAACTTGAAGATAAGATAAGATACTGTTTATTTCAAAGGTATTCGAGGAATACATAGAAATCGTTGCGTACAATATAAATAATACAAAATAATCACTATACAAAATAGTGAGGCACCGTAACATCGTAGGCTATAAAACCTGTGTCATAAAGTTAACAAATTCCGAATAAAAAGCGTTTGCCGTTAAGAGTGTTTTTAGATGTTTGCGAAAGAGTTTGGAGGATGGAGCGTTTTTCAAATCATGAGGTAAAATGTTAAAGAGCTTACTGCCTACAAAAATGTCCTGATTTTCAGTCAGCTTCAGGGAGTGATTTGGAAGAACCACATTGGTCCTAAACCTAGTATTGTGCTCATGAACCTGCGCAAATCTAATGAGCCTCTGAGGATTTTCATGCGTAAAACAAATACATTCAAGCATATACAGTGATGGTAGCGGCAAAATTTGAAGGTTTCTAAATACAGTATATCCCGACATGATATTGGGCGATTATTTATAAATTGGGTATTATTGCTTATAATTCGCAGTGCCTTCTTTTGCAGTAGGAATATTTTTTTTGCTATAATTGTTACACCCCCAGAAAGTTACCCCATATCTAAGAAATGAGTCGAAATTACTGTAATAGAGCATAAGAAGTATTTCTTTACTGACTCTATGCCTTATAGAGCGGAACATATACACGATAGAGGAAAGCTTCTTGTCTAAAGAGTCAATGTGGTTCCTCCAAGATAACTCGCTATCTACTACAACTCCAAGAATTTTGGTGGAATTTTTATACGTGACAGGTTGGTTGCATAAAGTTAGAGGAGCGGTGTGGTCTTTAGTCCTATTTGTATGAAAATTCACCGCTACTGTTTTATCAGGATTTATGATAAGGCAATTGTCTGCGAACCATTTCTCCAGTACTTTCACAATATAATCCGCTGTTTGCTTAAAATTTGCTTCATTGAATGCACGGATAAGTACATTTGTGTTATCAGCATAAATCACAATATCTTCAAGTAGTTTGACTAAGTCATTTATAAAAATAATGAATAAAATTGGACCGAGGACAGATCCCTGAGGAATTCCCATTGTAACAGTTTGTGTGTCTGATTTTGATCCGTTCACCTCTGTGAACTGCTTCCTATTTGTGAGGTAGGTGAGGAACCAGCTCAATTCTTTGCCCCTGACACCAATATGCCACAGTTTGATGAGCAAAATATCAAAATTCATACTATCAAAAACCTTGAATAAATCAAGGAAAATCGCTGTAATTAAGTCATTGCAATCTATTGCCTGATATACTGTATCCAAAAAAGCGGATATAGCCGATTTCGTTACAAACAACGAACAAAGCCATGTTGAAAATTTGATAAAATTTCATTGTCATTTAAGAAAGAAAGTAGCCTTTTACGGACTACTGTTTCCAATAGTTTGGAAATTGCTGGTAAAAGACTTATGGGACGGTAATTACTTACTGAAGTTTTAGAGCCTTTTTTATGAACTGGGATTACCTTCGAGATTTTGAAAACATCGGGGAAAATGCCAGATGACAGTGATTCATTGTATAAATAACACACAACTGTTGCCAGACAGTGAAAAAATCGTTTAAGGATGAAATCTGGAATGCCATCGGCTCCAGATGAGGCTTTGCCAGGCCTCTCATTCACTAGTTTACAAAGTTCAGAAACACTAGTTGGATAAAAAATGAGAACGTTATCATTGGGGGGGGGGGGGGGGGGTGCTTGTTAAAGCCGTAGCAATGTTGACAAAGTAATTATTGAACTCATCAGCAATTGTTTTCTTGCCCTTCAATAAGACACCTTCAGAGGATTCAATTTCGATATCGTTACTTCTGTTAGTGCCCCTCTGCCCAGCTCGCCGTTGATGATCTGCCAAGCTTTCTTGGATTTGTTTACCGAATTGTTTAGGATCTCGTCATTGTTCATGATTTTTGCGGCCCTAACCACTTTTTTTATAAGCCTTCAGATAAGTCTTATACTGATATTTGGAATTATTACAGTTGGAAGTTTTCTATAGTGAAAATATGTCCTTTGTAATCCATTTACATTTTTAAGAAGAAGCCGTTTTAAGAGGGAAACACATTTAAAAGTAATGCTTTAGGCTGTTACAAAAGTTCGTAAACTTTGCATTTACCTCACCACTTTCATAGACAGCAGACCAAGTTTCCGAAAGCAGTTTACCTTCAAAATGCTGAAAATTCTCATCAGTATAGCTGCGAAAAGTAACTGTCTTTTGAACAGGGGCTGGCGATATGTGAATAGTAGTAAGTATTATTTTATGATCGGATAACGCTGTATCTAAAACGTGTACCTCTGCAGGTATCTTATTATTAGTGTAACAATGATCGATGCATGTGGCGGACTCATTTGTAATTCGAGTAGGCGACTGCACCAAGTTTTTCAGGTCAAAAGACTTGAGAGTATCAGCCAAGAGTTTATTCGCAATGGTATCCTTTAATGCGTCGACATTCATGTCACCAAGAAAGAAAATCGGTCGATTAGGATGCTTATCAGTAAGCCAATCTAAAAATAGTTCAGACTCCGTTATAAATCTATTTGTAAAGGATGCGTTGGACATGTATACGGAACAAATAATTATGGGTGTAGGCATAGTGATTGCAATTGCACAGACTTCGAAGACTTGTTCTGACTAAAAGCGCGATGTGTCGATTGTGGAAAACACCAAGTCCTTTCTAGTATAAATTGCTACGCCGCCACCTGCCTTGTTTGCGCGACAATAACTAGCTGCTAAATTATAATTTTCAATTTTACACACATGACCTGTGCATAGCCATGTTTCTGAAAGGCAGAGAATTGGGGGATAATGTAATTTATCAAGCTCCAACTCTGTTAGCTGTACCTTATTTACAAAACTTCTAATTATGCTGGTATATAACTATTTTCTCGCCAAGATTTGAAGACACAGTCCTAAAAAATCAAAATAAACCTTCGCTCCCTGATAATTTAAGTAGGCTTTGCCGAGAGAGAAATGACTTATTTAGAACGGAGGATGGCTCAACAAAGGCAACATTTAGAGAGTTGCACATCCATTTTAAACCCGCGTTTAGTTGTTCAGTTTATCCATATAAAATTTGCTTTGGTAGGCTTTAACAATGTCATTCACATGGGCTGCAGGATAGACTTTTTTAACAGTTTCAACTAGACTCCATAGATCACCAATGATATAGTCTAAGGGTTCATTGTTATCCAAGTCGTTATCACCCACGCACAACATTACGGTTTTAACACCCTCATGTACATTGAATTGACTAACTTCTTGAGTTAGTTCATGAATCCTGAAACCTGGCCTATACAGAATAGATGTACTTCTTTTGAAGCGCTTTCCTAGACCCTTGAGCAATTTTCCTCCAATAATGACATCTTTCTTGATTGTAATTTGTGTTACGAACTTTCATCGCAGTATTACTGTTGTGGGTACCATACGACTATTTGTCTTTTGCTTGCAGAACACAATTGACCCGTGCGAGGGGATCGGTCTAGTCGCCAAACATTTCAAGTGTGCCAACACTAGTCATCGCTCAGTCTCAGGTAAACTGATAACTACAGTATTACTATAATAATAATAATAATAATAATAAACGTCTTATATTTACGGGGCGAGACTTAAGACTAGAAAGTCTTTTTCTGCCTAACCCACATCCAAAAACAATACAATTTACAAAACACATACGCTTAACGTAAACAATCTTATTCTAACAATGCATAAAAAGAACTTATTCTAAAGTGACGTGACGTAAAAAAAAAAAAAAACACATACAGTAAATATCTAGACAGTATTCTTATTCTAAACCTATTCTGTTCCTAGTAATTTTTTCAGCAACTGGCTTTTGAACCCACGAATCTTTGGCTGCGATCTAATTTCCTTATCTAGGGAGTTCCACTGGCGGCAGACATTTACAAAAAAAGAACTACCATATAAAGCTGTGTTATGTCGGGGTATTCGCAATACAAGTCCATTTCTATGGGAATTCAATGGCTTTAGGCGGTCATATAGATATGGAGGAGCTGCACTGTTCAAAACCTTATATACTAATAATAGTGAGTGGAAAGTTCTTCTTTCACATAATTTCAGCCACTGAGCCCTGCGGTAGAATGGGGTTATGTGATCCCGCCGTTTCACATTGTAAATGAACCGCATGCATGAGTTCTGCGCATATTGGAGGCGCCTAGCATCGACTTCATTACAACTACTGTAAATCAAATCAACATAGTCAAATATAGGAAATATTAATGATTGGATCAGATTTCGCTTTATAGCAACAGGAAGTAAAAATTTCAGGCGCTGCAGGGCGTGTAAGGAGTAAAAAACCTTTTTACACACTCTTTTGGTATGATCATGCCAAGTAAGACCCGGGTCAACGTAGAGGCCAAGATTTTTAATGGCTTGCTCTTCGTAGGGGATATTTCTACAACCTATTATAATCGGAGGTGGGGCACTTTTCATAATTCTGGACACAAGCTTTCTGGAGCCAAGGATTATTGACTGGCACTTATTTGGGTTTATCATTAGAAAATTACTGCCACACCAACCCTCCACATTCTTTAGATCGTTATTGACTTTATCCACTGTAGCAACAAAGTTGAACTGATTCGTATGCGCGTAGAGCTGCAGATCATCTGCATAAAAATGGTAACTACAGTATTTCAGACTCGATGCTAAATCTGACACATAAATTGAAAAGAGGAGAGGACCAAGGACAGAGCCTTGAGGCACTCCCGAGCGAATAGGGGAGGCTGCCGATAGTTTTTCGCCAATTTTTACAATCTGTACTCTACCACTGAGATATGATTTTGCCCATGCAATAGCGTCCGACGAGAAATTCAAGGCTGATAGACGAGCCAGTAGAACATCATGGTTAACGCTGTCAAAGGCTTTACTTTTATCCAGTAATGTAATAATGGTGACCATCCCGCCATCGGCTGCAATAGTTACATCATCCATCACATTTAATAACGCTGTTGTGGTACTGCAACCTGCACGAAAACCAGATTGGAAGTTGTCAGTCAAGCTGTTGAATTTTAGGTACTCACTCATTTGCGAATGAACTATTTTTTCTAGAGCTTTTGACAAGATAGGAAGAAGACTGATCGGTCGTAAGTCGTTGAAAGATTCTGGTTTCTCACACTTCGGCAATGGTTGAACAATAGAGGTTTTCCAAGTTATGGGAAAGATGCTTGATGCCAGAGATTGGTTAAAAATGGTTACAACAGACGGTAAAATGTGATCTATTAGGCGGCTAATCATGTTTGCGTTTATGGTGTCAAATCCAGCGGCATTAGATTTAATTGAAGAAATAGCCTTCCGAACCTCATGAGGGGATACTGCCTTAAAACAGAAAGGCGGGCAAGTCGGCTTGGGCTGAGACATAATATTTTCAACCGTACTGTGTACTTCATTTATAAGAGGTATAGGCACTACGGATGCATAGTGATTATTTAATTTGTCTGGATCAAAATGTGAAATGGAATTCGTTGTTTTCTTTCTCCAAACTTTTTAAGACCTGACCAAAGTTTCTTCCCAGACAGTTCGCAAAGAGAGTGAGCTTGTTTTAATTTGGCATTCCTGATGGCCTGTGACACCCTGTTTCTGAGTTTTTTGTACCTGGCGCGCGCTTCCAATGTAGGGTGGCGTTTGCAAAGAGAGAATGCTCGATCCCTATCCTTCATTAGAGTTTTGATGACTGGCGTAAGCCAAGGCGCGGGGGGGGGGGGGGGGGGGGGGTGTGTCACCCTACGTGTGACTACTGGTGCAAATCTGTCATACAATGAGATTATCATTGAATTCAGCCTGTCTATTTTGTCATTAACACTGGATAGTACCTGAATTTCGTGCCATGGTAGGAGTGCCGCGCATCTCATAAAATCCTCTTCACTGAAATCTTTAAAACTTCTGTAGGTGATAAACTTTGGTGGTGGTTTAGGGGGCTTAATAGAGTAACTTAGATAAATCAAGTCATGGTGAGAAAAACCTGGAGCGACTAACTGCCCATGATTCAGTGCGCGCCTGCTATCACTAACAACCATTATGTCCAATAGAGCATTGTTGTGGGTGGGAGATAGCGAAAGAGGTTGTATGCCACATGACTCGAATATGCTCAACAAGCTCCTCGTATCAGGTTTCTCCTTTTTTAGCAAGTCTGCGTTGTAGTCACCAGTTACAATAATATGATCATACGCAGTTGAAAGCTCCAGAAGAGCTGATTCATAATCTGAGAATGTACTATCAACGCAAGGAGGCCTGTAGCAAACACCAAATAAAAGCTTTTGTTTTCTCAAAATTATTTCCATGAATATAAATTCACACTTTTCGTTATACTGCCCGTTTGACAATTCGAGGACTTTGGCTTTAATGCTATCGTGTACGAATATCCCAACGCCACCACCACCCTTCCCAATGCGATCATTCCGAAAGAAGGAGTATTCGGGGAGAGCAACCAGGCTAGAGTCCAAAGAGGGCTTCAACCATGTTTCACTGACCGCTATAATATGAAATTTACAGGAGAGAAAGGAGGCTTGTAGGTAATCAACATGAGCTAAGAGGGATTGTGAATTAATGTGAGCAATATGAAGTGCAGTAGGGTGAAGTTGAGCAACTGATAGTAATGAGTCCTCTAACGAGGATCCATTATCAATATTAATAGTATTCTCCGCTGAATCAGCGTCTATTAATGAATAATTATTCAGGAGGAATAATAGCTCATTAGAGAATAATTCAGGATCATCAGCCATGGTTTAGTGACTCAAACTCCGGCAATGAACGATGACACTGTTCGATAATCCTGCATCAGCCTCTTGTTGTCCCTTAAAACTGCAACTGCTTTGCGAATATCAGCTACTGCTTCTCTGGTGTGTGTTAAAATGAGATCCTTATTAGGATGATGTTGCTGTATTATAAAATGAGATTTCCCTGACCCTGGGCAACCCTCAACCAATGTGATTTTTGGCATCTGACAATTTTGAAGGGGAATTTTGGACACCACTTGTGTTAACTCGGCATTGAGCATTAATTCCGTTTTCTCTGTTACTAGGACGTATTTTGCTGAGGTCACGAATTTCTGTGTTTGAGTGTTGAAATGAACATAATCTTCATTTAATGTGTACCCCTTTCTGTACACAGTATTAGTTTTAATCAGGTACTTTTGAGTCTCATTATTGAATAAATTTATTTTCCTTGACCTAATTAGGCTAATAGCACTAGCCGATGAATTGTTTACGGGTGAAAACGCTGATGCTAATAACTGACCGTATTGAACGGCGTTTTCACAGTCAGCATTTAGAAGTAGGTTGCGCAGTTCTATCATACTGTTGACATAAAACTCGGAGTGGGATTTTGGCACCATGTACCCTGTAGGGTTTGGCACTGATAATTTCTTCGGGGCTGGGATTTGTAGAAAATCCAGGTTTCTGTAGCCTTTATTAAAGAAGACAAAGTAAAGGTTTTCGTGTTTTAAAACTGTGTTTAATACGTCTAAAGCTGGAAAATCTAGGTACCCAGTCATGGTGTATATATCAATTCCAATGACCAATGGATAGTTTTGGGATGCCCAGTGATCCAAAGAGCTAATTAGACAAGCCCAATCTGCCGTGCCGCATATTGAGTCGCTTGTTTCGAGCAGTAAAAAAATATTTTTCAGAGATGAGCAACACTGCCTCAGGGGCAGTTTCGACTTGTGGCAAATTTGGGTGAAGTTGGCTAGTTTCTCCTTGTTTATTGTGCGATTTTTTAAAAGTTTGGACGTCCCTTGAGAAAGCCTGTATTTTTTATTTGTACAATCATAGTGGGCAAAGCCTATTGTGATATCGACACTGTTTCCATAGTTATACACTAAGTTAACCTTACTCTTTGGGGTGGAGGCGTTGGAAGAGAATTTAGATCTTGAGTTTAACAAACTTTCAAAAGCTATAGGTTCATTTTGCTTGAGCCCCTGTTTTTTATTTGGTGAGAAGAAAAGCACATTATTCTTGAGAATGTCAGTTAGGGCCATAGTTAGTTTTATCAATAAGTTGCTTCAGAGCTTTTAAATAGCTTGGGCATTCAGGAGAGCTGACCTTGTGCTTAAAGTCCGTATAATTATTCCTTTTACAATTTATACAGGTTGGGTTTTTATCATTACTTTCTTTACAAGACTTTATGTCATGGCCCACTGTACCACAATGACCGCATGTTGATTTTTCCTGCTTACAGAATTTGGCTGAGTGAGCGAAAGCCTGACATTTATAACATCTCGAAATCGCTACATAATCTTTAACTCTACAGGCTGACCAATCTATATACACTCGATTTTTCTCCACTAAACATTTTCTAGCTCTTGGTGAGCACTCGACAATCCAATGAACGGTATTTTTACCTTTAGGGCCTGTTTTGAATAGGGGGATGATCTCCGGCTTATCGCAGTTTCCCTGCATGTTCCTGTTTAAAATTTCGTCCACCATGACTTCTTTTGAGATGTAGCTGGGCACATTGTAGATAATTATCCTTGGCTTTCTTTCCGATGGCTCCGAGACGTCTAGCTCGGGATCTTGCTGGGCGATCTTTTGCAGGACTAACTTTTTATCCTCTGAGGGATCTAGCACTAAAAGGACTCCACCTCCAGAAATGTTGACCGCCCTCTTTATTTTAAGGTTTTGATGAGCCGGTATGGCCTTTCGCAGGGACTCACGTAACTTCTTGTTTGCCTCTTGGTCATTTCCGCCATTTCTTTGTTTCTGCTTTACTATTATGACGCTGTCCTTTGGCTGCTGTAATTTATGCTCTTGGATGACCCTACCCTTGCTTTGGGGCTGTTTCAGGGCATCTGCAAATGTAATTTTCCCTGCAGGAGGTTTATTTACCTGATCGGCCATGTTTTTCAGGCATGATGTAAGGCCATCCAGGTGCTCATACGTAGGCCCAATCATTTGGCACATTGTTTTTGCCCTCGTTTCAATTTTGGCTAAGTGCACGGTCATTTCTTGCATAACTCCGCATAAGATGTCGAAGTCAGCTCTCAGGATTTTTCTCTTTTCGAATTCGGCGCTGGCCCAAGCCTTTGCCGATTCCACAGCACCCGCCATGACTGAGATGTCCTCTTCAAAGTCCTGGGCAATACTGCTCATGTCTCTGATTAAAACCTCACTTGGAGGACCCATTTCCTCAAATTCGGCCACAAGGCCCTTTGGCAAAGTGTCGAAAACTTCGCTTGTCATTAACCGAGGAAACACTGATGACAGAACAATACCACACACATTCACAGCAGTCTAATCTAAAAAATAAATGCGCGATTTGCGGACTAACTAAACTAGGTACGGTAACGTAAACACGTCTTTACTGCACCGCGGTTACTCAACTTATATACTATAGTCTGCCCAGCAATAGAAACAATTGAAGCATTGCCTACAGGAACAATGGGGATTCCCAAAATCGAAGAAACGCAAAGTTTCATTTGTTCCAAATAATTAAACTGGTGGTCGTGCTAATGTAATGTACTAATTCATGAAAAAAATTCAAAAAGCATTTGATGCAATTCCACATGACAGGCTGCTAGAAAAACATGGAATAAGAGGTGTCGCATGGAACCTCATAAGAAACTACTTACTGTATGCCTGTATGTATTTAACAAAAGATCAGAATAGCCCCTGCATATAGGAAATCATCTGAGCAACGACTGGCCCTCGGTTTGGTGATGACAGGGGACAACTGCATGGGGGAAGACATTAAGAACCGTATCAAGGCTGCGAATATGGCGTTCTTTCAAGTCCGATCTCTATTTAGATCTCGACTCCTGTCTAGAACTACCAACGTTCGCCTGTACAAGACCCTTATTCGGCCTGTTCGAACGTACGGAGGTGAGGCCAGGACTCTATCCATAAGGGACGCCCAAAGATTTAGAGTCTTCGAGAACAAAATTCTTCGCATTATCTTCGGCGGTAGATGGGGGAACGACGTCTGGAGGATCAGACACAATTTCGAATTCCTATTCGCCTCCCCGAGCATAATATTAGAACTAAAAGGGCGTCGAATCCAATGTCTGGGTCATGTGCACCGTATGCAAGCGGAGAGGACGCCGAAGCTGGTTTTCGAAGACACCTTCAACCACCCTAGGCGACCGGGTAGGCCAAGGATCACATGGAGAGACCATGTGCTCGATGATGTGCACGCCACCGGCACCCGATTCTGGAAGCTAGCGGCGGAAGATCGTCCGAGATGGCGTTGTGTAGTGGCAGCGGCCAAAAGTCCCCCCGAGCTGGACGCTCCTAGCTAAGTCAATGACTGCCCGAAGGTACAGTGTTACCGCCCTTTTTTAGCCTTTAGTGCCCACTATTTTTTCTTTTTATAAATGATGTATTACTACTTAATGCAAACGGATCCCTCGCTGCTTTTGCTGATGACCCGCGCTTCACATGCACCGCTAGTGCAAGTTCGCAATTACAACAATACGCAAACTCAGCCCTAGTGCTGCTAGTACAAAACTGGTTCAATGAAACTCTAACCCTCGACCTAACAAAAACAAACTATATAAATGTATTTCCAACCAAAGGAACATTGCTATAAACAACATCCAGTAGATAAAACCTGTGAATTACCTTGGTATAATAATCGACGAAAAGCGAAAATGAGACCAGTGCATTCAATACACACTAAAAAAACTTTGGGAGACAATCTACAATTATAGTTCAACACAGAAACATTGTGCTCTCGTACAATCACACTTGCATTTTTTCAAAGAAATTATACACTACCATGAAGCTGGTGAATAATACTATTGCGCTATAATTTTTATGAGATTTATAGCCCTGCTCCCCTGTCGTTGTTTTCGAAGAAGCATTGAATCCTATTGGTCTGATGCTGGTTTGTCGAAACTTGTTGTGGCACTTGTCAACTGAAATTCGAAACACACGGTTTGGCGGGAGACACTGACTCTCATGGTGTATAGTGTATTGTGGATTGATCGTTTGGAGTGACTGCCTACTTTTAAAATGAAGTGTGTGGGAATCCCCTGGCGCTGACTGTCTAAAAAGTCTGAAATAAAGAGCAAGTATCGATTGGTCTGGAGTATATAAATAATGGAGCCAAGGCCGCGTTGTATTGGAGGGGGGGGGGGGGATATCCTATGCCTAATGCCTCTGTAATTTCGCGACTGTTTATCTGGTTTTCGTTATATTGATTGCTTTCATTCTTATAATTGATGACATAGCTTCCGTTTCAGACTTCCTGCGATTTGATCGGTTTCTCCTACGAGTTACACAGCATCGAAATGTGTATATTTAGTAATATACCCTACGAATGTTTCTATAATTTTGCCAATCTTTACCACATCTGACATAATCTGGGTGTGTCGTAAATGGTTGTATGAGTGGTTTGGCCAACTGTTATGGGGAGTTTTATTAAAACCCATTTTTTCCATTGTTGATTAAAATGAAATATCACGAAGTCAGGAGTAATCTAACGTTTTCTATGTCTGCCGGGGTTATTACTCTTTTTGCTCACTGGCAGCACTCTGCACCACAGATGTGCGGCGTCTCACAGCTTGTTTATATTTAGTTTTTTCAGCATCCTCTACCAACACTCCTGCCATTTCTCAGAATTCGGCCCATACTGATTTCATTCTGACTTTTAAATCGCATTCGCGTCCGCCTTCTCCTTCCATCATGCTCCCCAAGCACTTGGACAAGTTGTCCACACCAATAGACACTTATATCTACCACTCCCTGTACTCCGTTTTCCCTCTGTCGGCTGCTTCTTGCGCTGTTACACAAGGCTTAACTTGTCTTGCAGCTGCCGCTTGCTACTACCTGCTATCATGATGTCGTCGGCGAAGAGGGGGCTTTGTAGAGTTGTTGTTGTGACAGTATCCATTATCATAATGGAAAGAAAGGGGTTGAGTGCTGCTGATCGTTGGTGTAGGCGTCATTTTCGTAACAGTGAACAACTCACTAGTTCCTACTGCGTTTCTCACTCTAGCTGACTGCTGTTCTGGATGGGATTGACGAAGCCTTCTGGTATTCCTCTCTTGTTTAGGCAGCACCATATAACATCCCCTCTCTTAACCCTTTTTGAGATCCATACTGGCATACGAATTCGTATAGGGATAACTTTGTGATGGTCGAAATTTTAGATTTTGAAATTTGACGGTCACTGACATTTCTAAGTAGTTTGTGTACATTTGTAGGCCACTGCCGAGGGCGTTGTCAAATATTCGGCTCTCCGAATATTCGGTTTGACCTGTATATATAAACATGAAGAGGGCTGTTAATGTGAAAACTAATTCGCTTCCCTTAAAACACCGGCATTCGCCATTTCTATTTCTATTATCATCGTGCGCACAGGCGCATTCTACATTCGATACATCAAACTAGAACACTTTCAAATAGTTTTGACGCGATTCTTCCATAGACATAGTAAAACTATAGACTCATCGCAAACATTCGGGTTGAAGCCGCTTGACTTCGGCTATTTCCGTAATATAGGACCAGATTGAGCCTTTTGCCATTTGATACCATGTTAACATTTTATTTTTTATTTGATTATTTAAAGTTTATTTAGAACGGAAATTCATGCCAACTAACCAGCAATATTTTTATGCAGAACTTGGAGTACTTTTAATTTACATTTTAAACAATATTTTTAGCAAAGTTTTCCCTACTTTTAGATAAAAATAAATTTTTTAAATGCAGATCTTTCAGTACTTTTAATTTAAATTTTAAACAATATATATAATAAATGTAAATAATAAATATAATTATACATGAAACAACAAAGAAAACATATAATAAAACTATTAAATTTGAATTTCCCGCCAAAATGCACCTATAAGTAGGCGTGGTCATGGCTTCAGTCTTGCAGCACAGGCGAAATACAACATGGTGACTCCATAGTTTTATTAGCTCCATGGATTCTTCACAGGCGTAGCTATGAAGCTGACTCAGGCAATACTCAATACACGGTTCTTTACATGGCTGTTTTAAATAAATTATACTTGAACTTTAAACGATGCTTTATTATTCCCATGGAGCTAATAAAACTATGGAGCCACCATGTCGTATTTCGGCTGTGCTGGAGGACTGAAGCCACGACCACGCCCCCTCATAAGTGCATTTTGGCGGGAAATTCAAATTTATTAGTTTTATTATATATTTTCTTTATAGTTTTCTTTGTTGTTTCATATGTAATTATATTTATTATTTACATTTATTATATATATTGTTTAAAATTTAAATTAAAAGTACTGAAAGATCTGCATAAAAAAAATTTATTTTTATCTAAAAGTGGGGAAAACTTTGCTAAAAATATTGTTTAAAATGTAAATTAAAAGTACTCCAAGTTCTACATAAAAATATTGCTGGTTAGCTGGCATGATTTTCCGTTCTAAATAATCTTTAAATAATCAAATAAAAAATAAAATGTTAACATGGTATCAAATGGCAAAAGGCTCAATCTGGTCCTATACTACGGAAATAGCCGAAGTCTAGCGGCTTCAACCCGAATGTTTACGATGAGTCTATAGTTTTACTATGTCTAATACTAATTAATTATTCAATTAATAATAAAAGCATTACTGGAAGGCTGACACAAAACTAGTCTCTCCCCACGTTATGCGCCAATGAAACCTACACAAAATTTATTATTTATTGAGATGGTGAACAAAAATGTTACGTGTAGTTTATCGTATCATTATAATATAATTAAGTGATATTATATTAAAAATGTAATGTTTATTCAATAAATAAACATTTAAAACTAAAATAAATAAATTTGTAATTTTCTTTTGTCTGTGGTCTAAAATAAGGCCGGCCTGGCCTGGCCTGAGATTAGGGAATGTCGTCTATGATTATTCCCATCCTCCATTATTGACTGTCTCCTGCCACGTTCTCCAGGCACGACATTTTATCAAAACAAACATCACAACAATGGCCAGTCAGCAGTGTGCGTTTGTCGTCAGCCCACGTTCACATCATCGTTCTAACTCAATAAATAACATGTGTTGTAAATTGGGTTTATAATAGTGGAATATATGAACGCCCCACGCCCTCTATAACGCAGTTGAAGGTGTTTTTATGGGGCCCTGCCATTCGGGATTGTAACCCTGACCGGCTACAAGTGACAACTAACCAAGTGAGACATGCATAGTAGTAGGCATCGTTCTAATTATGGGTAAGTGTAAGTGACATAATATACAAGGTGTTTTCCTCTGATGACTGTAGCCTACTAATTATTTAACTGAGATACAGCCAGACCAAGTCTAGTTCAATAACATATAAGCCTAGATTAAATTCTGTTTTTCTAGAGTAATACTGACTCAAGTGCAAGAATGCAAATTTTCTACTAAGACTTGTACTTTTCAGGAATCTTGTACAAGACGATTTACATGCGTTTGCGGAATTAATATATTTAATTACAAGCACTTTCACGATGAATAGTTTTATTCAAAAATACCCAGGCTTCCTTTTTTGACAATAATATTTGAAACTGTTTGCTTGAATGACGTACTAGACTACTAGAGCGGCGGCGTCAGGTCTCAAAGATAACAGTAACTTCTTTTTTGTTTGTTCATCTATTAAAACTCATACTTGGTTGAAGAGCAATAGCTTTTACATTAATGTAGAGGACATATTATTGTGTAGTTAATTGCGGTGGGTCGACAATAAATAAATAAATAATGACTTTTTGTTCAATTACTAAGCCAACCTAGCGGAGTTCTCTATAGTTAAATATTATGGTGCCGATTACAAATAATTGTATTGATCACTTCGGATCCTCATTCTTGGCAGATTTGCTGAAAGTCCCCAACAGACAAATTAAACGACAACCCGGTAAGGGCTGGTTTTTGTTGTACTCATGTATAAGAGAAAAAATTAAATCCAAAATCACGCATTTTTTAGTCGTTTCTTAAGAAAATTAAACATTTTTATTTTTTGAATCAAACTATCGAAATCATTTCGTTCATCACAAAGCTTTCCTTAGCTTAGACTAACATATAAATAGGAAAGCAATAATAAGTTGAAAGTAAATGACGTTAGCTCCCAAATAATCCAGTTTCACAATTATGAATGTTTATTTTGGGTTAACTCAATTTGGGGGGTTATATTCTCAAAAACGGCACCAACGATTTTTGTAGTCGTTATTAATGTTAATAATGCGGGGGGTCGCTTGCCCCTTGATAGTTTGCTTCTGGGGGTAAGAAAATAAAAATAACGAAATTTTCACAAAAAATGACTAAAAAATAATTTTTCGGCGGAACATATCAATCGATGATTTCTACCTTCAGGCATGTTTTAGGTGTTAAATTGAGTAACGAAACCGGACAGGCTGCTTTCCCAAAAATCTATTTGGTTTTGGTCAAAATATTTTTTTTGAAAAAAATGATGAAATGAAAATTCACGCTCAAATTCATTCCGTGCCCTGCCATGTGTTGGTTGGTCTGACCTGACCGATCTAGAATAAGCAATGCCATCGATTAATTCCGTGCTTTGGGATAAGTGATATCCTAGGCCGTTGCCAGAGGAGATCCAGGGGGTCCGCCCCCCCCCCCCCCCCGAGATATCCGAAATTTAACCATAGGAAAATTACCATGAAATTACTCATTTTCTCTATCTACTAATTGATAAATTGGAAAGCATGTTCGAGTAAACTCGGACCGGTTCTGTTTTTTTTTAATGGCTTTTAGGGACATATGAATATGACATACTTTATATCGTATATGTTGTGACACGATAAGTTGTGCACAACTGATGCTGTGAAGCAAAATTCACTGCGGTGATGGAGGAGGTGATTCAACTAGATAATGCCGCAATTTGCCCTCGCTCGCTTCCTTATTACTCAAACTGCTTTGTCTCTGCCTTCGGAGAGCCTTCTGCTAGGTAAGGCACAAGAATAAACTATTAAAAAATATCTTATTGCACCGAAGAATGTCCCCTTAGGCCTACATGTTTTTGAAAATGATGTGTAAACATTAGTTATGCAACTCCTTCAACCTGATCCCCTGAGCGTCTGTCCGGCGGTCTCAATATGTCAATGTGCTGCTGGAAATTGCTGCGTTTGGCCCATATGGTTTATATAGTTTGTTTCCTTTCAAATAAAGTGAGCCATTGGGGCCTATAATGGTAAGAGTATACGTACCTATATATACTGTATACCTGAACCTTCATACTGTTTCCGTTCGATAATGTATATTGAAAAGTCAGAAAGCATCAGGATAACAAGTACACAATAAACTATTGTACTTGTAGCCTGTACTATAAACTAGAGACTAAAAAGGGCCCGTCAACAAGTTCAATGGCCAACTGGCGTTAATACAGCCATAGAACCATTTTACTTAAATTGACAATGCTAGAGTTAATAGAATCACGTTTCATTGTAATGCAATTCTTACATTCTCTACAACTAAAAAGTAGAAACCTAATTTGAAACAAAACGTGTGACCGTGTGAACCCGTCAGTCGTCACATAACTTATCAGTATATGATGTTGACAATGCGTTGCAGTGGATGGATGAGTCACTTGAATCAATCAGTCAGATCTTTCGGTCAGAATACCATTGTTTCGTTTTACATATGAGAGAACCAGTGTTCTAGCGTTAAACGTCGGTTGCCTCGACTGCCCCTATCCCAAAGCACTGATGGGACGATTGCATAGACCAATATAATACAACACAGGAATTATGGCAGGGTTTGCAACGTATTACGGCATAAATTATCCATAATTTCTTCAAAAAAGAATTTTTTATTCAAAACCAAAACTTGCTTGAGAGCAACCAGTTCAGTTTTGTTACTCTATTTTACACCTGAAACATTTGTGAAGTTAGAAAGCATCGATAGAACGGTTCCGCAGAAAAATTATTTTTCAATTATTTTTCATGAAAATGGAGTCTTTAATTTTTTGCCCCCAGAACCAAACCTATTCGATTTTTTTCTATTAATAACAACTAACTACAATGTATGCGAATTTAAAAGGAATCGTTAGAGCCGTTTTGGGGAAATGATATTGTTGCCTTTTTTAGTTTTAAAAGGGTAAAACGATAAATATTGAGTTGACCGAAAATTTAAAAAATGGTCCTGAAATGTGATTCTTGTGAACCTAGATGCGAAATTTCATTTAACTCCACTGTGTAGTTTGCCCACAAACCGACGAACAGACAGACATTTCGGATAAGCCACTTGTTTGCGTTCCTGGGGACCTCAAAACGTGTAAATCCACTGAAATCCACTTAAATATCGACCATCACAAAGCTTTCCCTAACGTATTAAACTAGGAAAGAAAACATCGCAATCAGCCCAATAGACATTTTCGTTAAGTGCGACTTAGTGACCGCCATCTCAAAACCATGCATTTTGATGGTAGGCTCATAGCTTTTTCTTTGAAAACATAATATATCAACTTTCATTAATTTCAAAGATGAAGATTGAAATAAAATGGCGGATCAGGCTTACTTACGAATATCAGCGAAGTAATCATAATATACAAGTATATAGGTACTTGAAGTCAAGTTTGGGTTTATTTTCGGACGTTATCGTTTATAATTGAAAACATCTCCCGTAAGTATTGTAGTATAATAGTACATTGTTTAATAAAAATGCACCATCTTGTAACCAGAGACCGAGACCGAGTTGCAATGCTGTGGCCAATTGCTGACACATTTTTACCCACAGGAGACCACCTTAAATAGGAATGGTTTTGTATACAAACAGGGGCGGATTAAACAAAAAGTTTTGGGAGGGGCGGATCTAATTTGAAAAGCAAGTGCCCCCTTTCCGACGGTGCCGCTGTCGGTAACATTACCGAAAAGCCAATGCGCCTGATGCAGATAGGCACCAATGGGGGGTCCGGGGGTCTCCCCGGGGGGGAAATTTGAAAATATAAGTGCAAAATAGTGGGGTTTTACGTATTTCAACAGCAGAGCAGTAAAGTATAGATCTGATAAAGGAAAGCTTATTTTGTCGCTTACAATTTTTACAAATATTAGGGCCAAAGGCTCTCTCTTACAATTAACTGCTTAAAAATAATAAGGTAATAAACAGTAAGTAATCTTCTCACTCTCACATCCATTTCTACTCATTCACTCTCGCAATCACTCTATGTGATAGAAAACGCTTTTTTTTTTCATATTTTTAGGTGCCCTTTAATCCGCCCCTGTATACAAAACATATCCATCCTGATTTTATGACTACTCATTCCCGCAAATCCTTTAGTAACTCCTGTTCATATCCAACCCGAATGATATTTTTTATTTGCCTATGCAATTTTACGTTCAATTCCTAATAAACTAGGTGTAATTTTTCTAATTTTATCAATCGCAATTTTGTTTATTCAACCTTTTTCACAAAAAAATTTAATTAAAGGATACCCGTTCTTCACTATCAATAAGCTCTTGTTTTGGGTTTTATGTATGTCAACATCTGTACGTATCAGTATGCATAGTACTGTATATTAAGAATTAATCGTATTTTATTTCATATCCCCATGACTTTTCATTGAGGGTAATCGTAATGTACAATATAGATTAAATTGTGTGATTGTTCATTTTAGGTAACCAGCAGAGCGGTAATTCAGCCCCAGCGGCCAACCCTGTTGAACTGGGTGCTGAGTGCGAGGAGCGCCTCCAACCTACAGGTAACACCGTCTGTGGCAACACAAATTACAATTACGCCTGATAGAAGGCAGTTTTGGAGTTAAGTGCACCATGCTGGTACTCTAGCTGCTCTGTAATTTTGACAATGCTAGGTCAATTGAGTTAAGCGTGAATTATGTGGAATGTTTATTTTTGTGACATGCACCCCTTGGCCTTCAATTTGGATAGTAATTATATGTAAATGCCATGGTGTGATGCTAATGTGGAGGAGTTGAGGGTCCTCACAGCTACAAGTACAGTTGTATATACGTATATATTATACTGCCACATATTTTCCGCCAATGTACTCGTAGTGTAGCCAACTCTAAATATTATCTTTCAATCGAACTTGTGCCATCAGAAAATCTTTTATTTAACGGTTATGTAAATTAAAATTATTTGACATTGTTTGTTAAGGTCGATTTGGCCATGCAGGAGGCTGTACACAAATTAATGAAGCAAAAAAACGGCATGGCACGACAGCCCAACATGGGACTAGGTCTGAGGATACTCTCTCATGGCCACTGTTCTATTTGGGATGTTGTGGCCAGCAGCAAGCCCAACACAAATAAATGAACTTACGATTAATATATGTATAATGTAAATACACTTACCCTAGCTCGCTTTTTCTCAATCTTCTGCTTGGAAATTGCCATTTAAGTCGCCGTTGCAAGTCTTTTGCTACTTCAGGGAGCCTACCCATCAGTAGTTTAAAAGCCATGTAACTAGCGCTCTGGTTGCCTAATAATGACGCACAACTATGACAACCGACACTGGCGCACACGTAGCTGTCAAGAGTGAATTATTATTATGCAATTCAGGATATTAATAATTAGAGCTACCCTACAACTATTCTTCTTGTGTGTTGGATTCCACTTTCCCAAACTTTACCGACACATGGTCACCTTGTTTATTAAAACCATCTCATACGAATTCGATATTCAAGTGTTCTTATTAGTAGTGAGTGGATGATTGGCAACAGATGCCGTCCCGGAGTGGCATGACTTCATTCAAATATATATATATAAATATATACATATGTGCAGATGAGCGTGTGATGACTCTGATCGTGTCCCCCGAGATCGTACCTGACCACTCCTTCAGCTCATCGGAGGACGACGATGAACCCTTCTTCGACGCTGAGGAGCTCCAGAGTCCTGGCCAGCGGCCGGAGACCCCTGTCTACGTTAACCTAAGGTAAAGTGCTTGTATTCTTGTCAGGCCTGGCCACTCTCTGGCCACTCTTTCAGCTCTTGAGAGGAAGCCGAGGAGCTAGGAGTCTCCGGCTACCATATAAGGTATGTCTCTTATACATGTTTGGGTGGAAATCGTACCTGACCACTCCGGCTCTTCAGAGGACGGCAAAGGACCCTTGTTCGACGCAGGGGAGCTACAATACTCCAGAGACCCCTATCTACAATAAAAAATCACTAGGGAGTGGAGACTGTTTTTCACCACCTGGATATGTGCGAATTGGTTTCGAAGATTAGTCCTTGCGAATGGCATATACTCTTAGCCTCGATCGACTGTATCAAGCAGTTGCTCGCAATTAGTAGCGCAGGAGGTGCAAGATGTTACTAAGCAAAATGGCAGCACCGTGGTCAAGGAAGTGGGTGCGGTTACCCACTGCGACGCCCCGCAATTAAAAGCCACGGTGAAATAGCCGGGGGATATTGGGCAGTGGGGCGCGAACATCGCTGTATAACATGGGGCTGCCAACATTACCCTATGAAATGGCTCCAATCGAATTGATTAAAGGCCGTGTGGCCTTGGGCAAATATTTATTGCGGCATCTCTTACATTTTAATGGTTACTCGTCGCCTTACTGCACCTCAAGTTCAACACTTCATAAAAAACACAAAATTTCCCCGCGGACTTTCCTATTGCTCTCCTATAAAATCAGTGTAATGCACTTTGTCATTTTTGTATTTCAGGTGAGTAAATGCAAATTTCCTGCCAAAGCTTGTCTTCAAAAGACTATTCTAATGGGTTTGTGGATCGTTAAATTAATTAATTAATTTGTTTACAAAAACTTAGGAACCCTCTACCTTCAGGCAAAGATTTCAAAATAATGCTGTTAACAAAGATAATAGTGTGGATTATGAGTACAGTATGTATGTGTAGTTTTAGTTTTAACACTTAAGCTAATTCCTCGTTTCTCGTGGACTTACAGTAAAGCAATTCATAAAAATTTGAAACTTTCGTAGAAAATTTGCACTTTTGCACCTGAAATATTATGATCAATAGGTAAACACGATAAACTGCATTGTACAGATTTTATAGAGGTTTCGGATTTTTTAAATTTGAATTTCTCGTGTATTTTACATCTTTTCGGCTGTGGAGCGACTAGCGAGAAATTTGAATGAATTTAGTCAAAAATACCAGGGTAAAAGGGCATCATTTGTCGACTAAATGTTTATAAATCTCTGCAATAAATCAATGGTAGACGCTAATTTAGTGGTTTGAAAAACACTGTTGATACCGTGTAAGATTTAGTTCTCGAGTGCCTATTGAGTAAGAGTGTTGTAGTAACAGCTGGGCATGGTGCTGAGCTAAGGTCAGGGGTTAGTAGCCTCTGCACGTAGACTAGTGTGGTTGCTAGGTTACGTTACGTTACGGTAGTGAGAGCATCAGCTGCGGCCGCTCGATATGGGGAGGCTTTCTCCCAGCCCCCGCCCCCGGTGGCTCCCTTTATATTTACCTATTTCCTTCTCAATAGGCCACACAGCCGATTTTCACTTATGAAAATGTTGTGAATAAATCAGCATTGTTAGTATTATAACTCTCGACATGAGTAAATTGAGAGAAGGTTTCCATCAGAATGGGCCTTAATTGAAAATGTCCGTTTGGGGCTGGTTGTGGTAAAGATAAACAGTCGGATTGAGATGGAAGGAATGGAACCCAAGAGTTGCCGGTGGCGGAGCGTGTGCTTTGCTGACTGAGCTACCTATGGGTATTGGTTTAGTTAAGGAAACTGGGAGGGCGGTATGCCAACTGCGACAAATAGCATGTGGGCTTGGCCAACCACAGTTGGCCCACACCTCCACATTTGTTTATATCAAACGTCCTGCGCTTTCTATACATTTATTAATAATTTCATTGCATTGGTGAGTTTCTTTACTTGATTAATTTACTGCAAGTTGTGCATTAGTTAGGTACGTGTTAAAAAACTATAAAATAATAATTCAAGTTCACCAATTTTTCATTTATTAAAGCAAAACATTAGCGGTAATTAAAAACATTAAGGTTGACTTCTTTTGTTTTCTTTCTCTTTTTCTTTTTTCGAATGTAGACAAAACCCAGTAGCGCAACGACAGTACGGTTGGCTCTTCAACGTTTGTAGCTGCTTACAGCTGCGCTTAAGTGCAAAGGGTATTTGTTAACATTTTAATTGGGTTATGTATGATGTGTACAACATAAGTAATGTTTATGGCGGTTTGCACTTACGTAGTAAGTCAGATATACTGACAGCCATTCTCTTCTGCGGCGCTTACCGTTGCGATTTCTAGCAATTGTGCTGTAGTCAACCTACCAGACTTTTAGCTCGACGCCAATCCAAAATTGAGTACCGATTCGCCCGCACACTCAGCTGTTGGTTAGTGTCTATAAATTGAAGCAATCATTGTAAACTATTGAAATCGCCGTCCAAGTGTTTTAGTTTAGCTAATGGAAAAGAACCGGTACGAGTGAACCCGTTCATGCTGTCCTGTTTATACTGTAATTAATAATTCCTAGTGTTAAATTTCGGATCAATCGAGTTCCCCTAGCACTAAGGACTGAATTGATCTATGGGACGATTGTATAGTCAACAATGGGTTTACCAATATAATGCAAAACAGTAATTACTGGAAGGGTCATAAATTATAAATAAATATTTTTTTTATATTAAAAACCAAATTTTTATTTTGGAAAGAAATCTGTTCGGTTTTATCACCTACAACATAAGACCTGAAGTAAGAAATCATCGATAAAAAGGTTCCGTAGAAAAATAATTTTTTAGTCATTTTTCATGAAAAATTGAAAATTGAGTTGTTTTTTCCCTCAGAACCAAACTGTCAAGAGGCAAGCGACCTATTAAGTTTTGCTGAACTTTATAACGACTAAAATAAATGAGAATTTAAAATGAATCGTTGGAGCCGTTACTGAGTTAGCCCAAAATAAAATAAAATGTCACAAGATATGAATTTTGTGAACCTAAACGCGTAAATCCACTGAAATCCCAAATAAAAAAATTTCGACCATTACAAAGCTTCCTTTATGCTGACGTATAAAAAGGACGGCAATAGTCCATGGTAGATAATTTTAGAAACGACATCAAATTATAGTACAGAATGAAACCCATTGCAAATGGAAGATAATATGACAGAAATTAAAGGAAAAATAAATAATTAAATAAAAAAATATTTTAAGAAAATTTTGCACATTAGCCTATATTGTTTTTTACACCATCGGAAAGTAGAGATTTCAACAAATAAAAAGCCCACCAACTTTAAAAAAAAAAAATCTAACTTATATTTTGACATGAGATTTTTCGATTGAAAATTAAGGTGCTTTCCTGATATTTAGTCAAAATTAGGTGAAAATAATTAATATTTTTAATCAAAAAAATTAAAGCATCTTTAGAAAATAAAAAGGCAAGTAAACCTTTATTTTTGGAATTTTATATTTTGAGTTTATGTGAAAAATTTGTAATCACTAAAGTTGTAGATCTTCTCATTACCTACCTTTTTGCTCTTTGACGTTTTTCCATAAGAGTTATAGTTTTTACCGGAAATGAAGAAGTACCGTATTTTACCCCACCTACAGATCGCCCGTAATTTATTTTTCCTTTAATTTCCGTCATATTATCTTCCATTTCCAATGGGTTTCATTCTACTATAATTTGATGTCCCATTTCACCATTTTTCAAGGGATCAGACTAATACTGTATGTATCTTTGCAAGCTTTCTTTAGTAGGGCCGGCTGTGGAGCCCTCTTCCAAGCTATACCACTTCTTTATTATCGCCAAACTCTCAAAATTCGGCACTGTGCGGGGTTGGAACAAATTTGTTGTTATAACTTAAAACAGAAATATTTAGAGACGGTGGTAAATTAGTATTTTGGTATCATGATAGAGGGTCGGACTGCCCTCCATGTGACTGTGTTCGTGGTCCTGTCTGTGGTGGTGCTGGTGGTCGCGTTTTACGTTATACCGGGCCTGCATCACTAGTTTATGTGCTGCAACAGAATCCTGCTCTGCCGGTACCCGACCTTACTCTTTTGTACAGTTCATGGCTATTTCTACTCAACACTGTCTTGTAGGCTATTGGTGTTTTTAGGTTACTTAATAAGACGTACCTTACTGTGTGGTCATGAGGGCGGCAGTGGCGATCCAATGACACTCAAATCGTACCTACGCCTTAAACTTATAGATCAACAGCAGAAACCAAAGTATTTACTAGGTGTTGCCATATTTGGTAAGGAAAGGACCGCCGAAGCTTGCATTGTATGACGGTATGCTTTGCAGTAGCTGGCACCACCCGGTACCATATTGTAGAAAATATTTGGGGTCCGTTTTATTAATTAAAGAATTACAGAAACATAAACGTTAAGTTTGTCAATGTGACGCTTGTAAAATGGTGGGTTATGTTGCAGCGGGTGTCCCCTAAGCCAGGGGAGTGATGCCTGCGAGACGTCGCTAAAGAAGGCGAAGCAGGCGCCCAAGCCCCCCTGCCGCACCGACGGCACTCTCGACTACGATGGTAAGCCACCATGCATTATATATACACATACATCGCCTAAGTGGAGAAACAACCCGTACATGCTTTCCTACTATCAATAAGTATAGTTACCGAGATAGATAGTATGAGTAATACCTTAGTTAATAAATTTCGATAATCCCTATCCCAGAGTTCTCAATCAATTAGGTACCTGTCTATAATTGTTTCTAAAATACATTTTTCGTAAAAAATCAAATATTTGTTTTGTTACTCTATTTACCACCCAAAACTTATCTCAAGTTATAAAGCATCGATAGAAACATTCCGCAGAAAAATAATTTTTTTAGTCATTTTTCATGAACAAGTCGTTAAAAAAATTTTCCCCACAGAACCAAACTATCAAGGGGCAAGTGACCTATTGCGTTTTGTAAACATTGATGGCAATTACTATGTATGTGAATTTCAAAATAATTGTTGGAGCCGTTTTTTTACAAAAAAAAAAAAGTTTTTAGTCTTTTCTTAGGATAAAACCACCAAAATTTAGTTATCCCAAAATAGCTAACGAAAAAACATGTTTATCTATGTAATTATTCAGTTAGGTGGAAGTGAGGGCTCTAGGGCCTAATCTCGCTGTATCTGTATTGCCTTTTTTTCATAGACTTATTTTTATTATTAGGTTATTATTATTTTAATATTATGTATTATATTGTAGAACCACTATTGCGCCTAGTCTCCCCAGGCCCAGAATTATTATAATATTTGTGAAGGGCTTTTGGAAAGGGCGTTGTAACACAAAGCTAAAATCATGTCATTTATTCATATAATTATTTATATATATTACGCAACAATAGCAGCAGCCGCAGGTCAAAAATTGTAAGCTCAGTCTGCCTATAGAAGTCATGGAGACTGACCTTGCCTTCAGGGTTACGGTTAGAGCCTCCTCAATGATGTTTTGTTTTTATTTTGTGTGATGTTAACTTTATATCACATTTGATTTCATTTCATTTATTGCAGCCCTGTACGAGGAATCAGACAATGATGACGGTGAGTAAGCATGACACAGTAAGCAGGAGGCAATGAGGGGGAGGGGAGAGCAGCCGTCCAAATGCACCGCGTTTGCGCTCTCTCTCCTGCAGCTGCCACACAAATAGTTGTACCTGTAACGAGCATAGCAATCACCATTACAGAGATTGCTTGGTTATTTAAGAATCACGACGACGTACTACGTTCCAATGTTTGAAGACTGATATTGGGAAGTCCAAATATTTGTAGGAAGACCAAAATTAGCGATTACTTTGGGTAATTCTCACGTAACACACGAACTGTGCTGTGCAAACCCAAAAGCCTTTTTTTATGAGAGTGAGATACATAACGAACATTACAGCACTGAAACTGGGTAAAGTGCATTATATTAACTATAATAAAATAAAATATAACATTAACAACAATGTAACAAGGAGTGTGACAATCGTATTGTAAATAAATGTGATATTGTGTGCAGGGGTCTCGATGGACGGGTCCCTTATCACGCACCTGCTGTCCCAAGTCAAGATCGGCATGGACCTCACCAAGGTCGTGCTGCCGACCTTCATCCTGGAGACGAGGTCACTGCTCGAGATGTACGCCGACTACTTCGCCCACCCGGACGTCTTCATCAGGTATTTGTCTTATTTATAGCTGTCACTGTACGGCAAGGCCGTATACGATAGTTAACTACAAAAACATTTACATTTTTCATAATAAATAAATAAACGTTTGTTTGCAAACAGACAATGTCCAATAATATGCAAATTAGCTTAACTTACTTAACTATGCTTATCATAATTTACATGTGTGATACATAACTATTGTACAATTATAAGCAGTATATCGTACATCTATTTAACAATGTGAAGATTAAATAAATAAGTTGTATACAAGTTATCTAGTTGGTAAGTAATGATAAAAATAAAAAGTAATGCTATAAATACAAAGATAAATAAAACTGTCAACGCGGAAGACGGGGGGGGGGGGGGGGGGATTTTTTGTTGTTGAAAAATAGGGCCGAGATATACCATCGTTTAGATTTTAGAGGCAAGGAATCAACAAATTGCAGAGGGGCTCCCCCAGGGAAAATTTTTGAATACATTTGCGAAAATAAGTGGGCCTTACTGTGTGGTACCTCTCCATGACACCAAGGTCGTGCTGCTGCGCCAGCCATATGCCGACTACTTCGCCCACCCGGACGTCTTCATCAGTAAGCCTACTATGTCTGATGGTAATAATTTAATATTGCCAATAGGCGATCGAGTACTTGACTGGGTTAACCTGAGGTTAAAAATGTAAACTGAGCCATAGCCATAGAGTAGCACTTTCCATTTTAAAATTGTTTACATTTTTAATCTCAGGTTAAGTTATTACCAAACGGCATAGTAGGCGTGCACGTAGTCTGCAATAACTACTTATAAATGCGTTTGTATATTTGGAGAAGATTTCAAACAATAATTAAGGTGACGCGATAGTAAAAAGCTGAAGAACCCTTTCCATATTATGTAGCCATTTCAATAGCCAAATCATTCTAAGCCTGCGTTAAAAAATTAAATTGTGTACCTTCTGTACGCCGGTTCAAATACAATTCATTTTGAGATTTGTGATGAGGGCGGAACATATATCGTTTCACGATTGCTGCATAGCCAATCCTGCAAACAAATTTGCTTACAAAACCATTCTATTTTTCAGCATTGCCGATGGCCAAACGCCGCGTGACAGGATGGTACGGGTTGTGCGGTGGTACCTGTCAGCGTACCACGCTGGTCGCAAGAGTGTCGTAGCCAAGAAGCCGTATAACCCAGTCTTGGGCGAGGTGTTCCAGTGCCACTGGACGGTGCCTGACTACGTGAGCGAGCGGGGCGAGCGCGTCCCGGACGGGCCTGCCCCACACTGCACGTCCGACAAGCTTACATTCATTGCGGAGCAGGTCTCTCACCACCCGCCAGGTACGCTATGCCACTGCTCACCCTGAAGATTATATAGCAGTGGACAATGTACAATGTTCAGCTTATGGGCGCCAACTACTTTAATGTACACAGCGCACGACTAACGAGCCTCTTGCAGAAGCAAGTGACAGGGCAGAGGAGATAAGCCGCGCAACAGCCAAATTTCTGACTTGAGGAATGGTAGGTTGCAACCTCAACGCCTAATACTATCATACAAATCCCTTGTTTAGTCATGTTTGCACGGCTCCATATATTATTATAGTAGTTGTAGTTGGCTGACAACCTTAGCATATCAAGGTCAAATTACCATGATGTTCTGTTGCTTTCGCACATACGATCCCATATGCCAAGGCAAGGCAATAAATGCTGTAGTCGCGTGATAATTTTTTCGTATTGTTCGCAGTGTCTGCGTTTTATGCAGAGCACGTGGAGAAGAGAATTAGTTTTAATGCTTTTGTGTATACCAAGAGCAAGTTCCTAGGGCTGTCTGTCGCAGTGCACAACATAGGCCACGGCTTAGTCAGCGTGTTGGACCACGGAGAAGAATACAAAGTCACATTCCCTAGTGGTTACGGGAGGTATGTGTAACCAGGCCAGGTATCAATATCCATAATAGTAGGCACTGTGCCGCATCCCAACGCTAACGCCCTGTCCTCTATGTTTGTTTAATTGTAGATAAGTTTCAAACTTTGTCCTGTTTGTAACATAAAAAAAACGTGGCATAGGAACCTATCAAGGATTTAAGAGTAAGCACCGGTAGAGGTTGATCTTTCATGGCCACACCTATCTGGTTGGATGATAAATTCTGTCACACTTAAAACTAACAAAAAGTCAGTAGAATAATAACTTTATTTAACAAAATATTTAATGAACATGTAGAACAGTTGTCAAGGAATACAGGGGGAAAAAATTATTCAAAATGCCCACCTCTTGCCTGAATGCAGGCTCGAAGACGTCAGGGCCAATCATCGACAGCAGTACGCACCGCATCCATGTCTATCTCTTCGACTACCTTCGAAATGGACCTCTTCAGCGAGTCCAAAGTTTTGTGGGGTTTCGCACAGGCTTTCTCCTCAATAATGCGCCAGATAGAATAGTCCAGTGGATTGAGATCTGGGCTGGAGGAGGGCCAATCTTCACTAGCAATAAAGTCAATGTTATTCTCACGAAACCACTTCTGAGTACTCTTGGCTTTATGGGCTGGAGCAGAATCCTGCTGAAAACCCAGCGCTGGTTTTTTAATAGGGTTTCATACAAAGGCTTCACCACCTTATCAAGTACCGTATTTTGATACACCAGAGCACCAGTCTTCACTCTTCACACCTTTTTCACAAAAATGCACTTCAGTCATACCCGGGTATGATGCTCCCAACCAGACCATCACTGAGGAGGGATGATGGCCTCGAATAATCCTAGAAGCGATTTTACTTGCATGGTCAGAGCTTCTGGCATACACCCTATCGTTTTGCCTGTTAAAAGTTTCTTCTATGGTACCAATACACAAATCTTAGCGATAGTCCAAGCTTTTGAAGCAACTTGAAAATGGTACTCGGCGAGTGCCCACATTTGTGAAGAGCTGTGACGGCAACACGATCTTCTCTTTGGCCCCATTCCATGGTCATTTCTTTCATAAAGTGCCACTTGTAATATATAAAATTGAAGGTAATTTCATGAGGAACAACTATATGACATTTGTTTACAAACAAGTTTGAATTTAAATCCAGAAATTCTATGGAAAGTTGAGTGACAGTACTTAATGTCCAACTAGGTATCTATTAAGGATATTACATCCCGGCTTTTCTCCTATCTGTGAACGTAGAAAGAAATTGTCGCTACTACAATACATTTGTTGCAGGTCGATATTGACGGTGCCGTGGGTGGAGCTGGGCGGCGCGGTGGCGATATCCTGCGCCCAGACCGGCTACCACGCCAAGATCGAGTTCCAAATCAAGCCTTTCTACGGCGGCAAGCGACACCTGATCTCGGGCGAGCTGTTCGCCCCCGGCGACAAGAAGCCGTTCCACACTGTGACAGGCGAGTGGAACGGTGCCATGCACATTAGCTATGCCAAGACGGGGGTAAGTAAACATAGGTAGCCCAGTCACACAGTCACTTGACTGTCTTTACTGAGCCAATGAAATTAGAAGTTAGAAAATATGGATGCATCTTATGTTTTTATGCTTTGCTTTAATTACAATATACAATAATTATAGTGTCTTATTTAACAAATATCGAGATAGTGGTGGTAGGTTTATTTTTTTAAGACCCGTTGCCGTAGCGTCTATTCGTTTTTTTTAATTTCGCCAAAGCCTTAGGTTTCCGCAATCAGCATTCTTGCAGGCCAATACAACACATAATCTGGTGAACCTCTGCTATTGGTGTTTTCTGTCCATATCTTCCCGGGGGTCGCACAGAGGGCAGAAAGGTTCCGCTGATACACCTATACGGTGAAGGTGTTTTTGAAGATAGTCAAGACATGTTGTTAGCCTAAATGTTCCATAATGACTTAATAGACTCATAGGCCGACGACATTCAAATGGACGCATACTTTGTAATTTTTCAGAGGTCCGAGTTGTTTGTCGACGTGAACCAAATTCCGGTGATAAAGAAGGAGGTACGCAAGATCTCGGAGCAGGCGGAAAATGAGTCGCGCAGGCTGTGGATGGAGGTGACCGCCGGACTCAAGCTCAACGATATTGAGAAGGCGACCAACGCCAAGTCGTACCTGGAGCAGAAGCAGCGCGACGAGGCCAAGCAGAGGAAGGAGCTGGGCCCAGAGTGGGAGACCAAGGTAATGGCTAGTAGAGGAACTAGGTGAAAGAGTGGAACGTTCGTAGAGTGGGAGACCAAGGTAAGGACCGTAAAATAAACATACGAAAACCTTGCAGTTTGTTTCTTTACCTAGAATGTAGTCTCATTTTAAGATAAGTTTCACGGAACGGAATGGTAAGCTTATGCTATGTTTATTTTACGCCAGACTCGCTCCCGCAAACGCTTGCTTACCCCGCTATAAACGGCAATTCCTTATGTATAAGTGTAAAAATCAAATATGTGATGAAATATCAATCGTAGATTTATCAAAAATATCGTTACCACAGCCTAGCTTCTGAAAAACTCTTCACAATCGCCAAAGCCCATCAGAACTGCAGGTTGTGTTCTGACAGGTTTTGGCAGTACTGGGTCACATGCAGGGTCATTGAGACCACTCAACATTTACCTTTAGCATTTAGCATTCAGATAGCTTGGGCTGCATGTTGCCATAAGTCATTATTTCCAACAGCACACACAAGCTATAGCGAACGGCTTGATGAAGTTGTGGAAATCATGGTCGTGACAGGCTGTTTGTTTCAGCTGTTTTACGAGAACAACAGTGAATGGTTTTACAAATCGCCTTTGAGGGAACGACTGCAGGGGGAGCCCCGATAACACACGACAGACAGACTTGAGTGATGAATCAATAACACTGTCGTCAGAGCTCAACATTATCCGTTGACACAACGCCGTGCAAGTGCTGAAATTGTGAGTGACACTTTACTGTCACGACTGTCTACGACTATTTAACATGATTGCATTGTTTTTGCCCGTTCCATTATTATACTCGGTGATAAAACGATTGTGTTCTATTGAAAATTGTATAATTTGACTTTTTTAACGTAATTGTGCTGCGTTTTTGTTAAATTTGAGGGTGCTGTATATTTTGTATTCCGATTGAATTGTCTAATGGGCGCCATTGTTACAATGTGATTGTGAGGCTACTCCCAGTCCTATAAGGGCTCGGTCATTCAGAAAAAACAGCCAAACGGATATGAGGGTCTTACAGTCAAGCTTGTTTTACAGAAGAATACTTTGTTATTATATGTGCACTCTGTTGCATTGTACATACTGTAGGCAGTGTATTTGGTAAATAGCGTGGCAATTTTAAGATGAGAATACTGCATTTGTATTATATACGAAGGTATGTACGCTCATGCATTGGAATTGCAAAATTACGAAAATTACGAAAAATGGGCATATTAACTTATTATTAAGAATTAATTTTCATTTATTAATTTCTTTGCCATCTGAAACGTACAGTATATGAGACTGCAATTTTTACTATTAGGAATATTACAGTAAAAAGATAGATTATGAAACGAACAACAAGAGTAATAATATGAGCTGTATATTGCTGACAAATTTAATTTCAGCTACTTTGGTTTATTTGTTTAACCTCGGTCTTGAGCTTTATTTACGCCTACCAAAACCACAATACATGTAACCTTTTTCTCTCGGTCCTTCCGATCCGATTTCATTTGATCGTGCATCGAATAAACGTTGTCATTGATTGCTGAAAAAGAAATTCAATAACGGTTGTTCTATTATTAAATATTTGCAAAGTTAAAATGGATGGGATATTAAGAAGTGGTTAATACTAGTTGTGTGCCGTATGCGGGCAGCTGTTGTTTACTGCTGTAGCTGTAGTATGTAGTCACTAGAATAGTCCACGCTGCCTTTTCCTGTTTATTGATACGACGACTCTGTTGTCATGGTTGCTAATGGACGTCTTTCGTTTATACAAATCCATATGTTATTCAGCTATAGGTGGGGATACAAAAACTCGTGTCAATTGGCTCGCCCAAATTCACAATACTGACTGGGTGCGAAACCATTGGCAGCCACTCCTACCAAGTGATGATAAACCGATGGGAACGGTCTCACGGGTATTGCATTACTTTTGCCCAGATGGGTAAGGTGGCCATCCACACCGAATGCAATGAAGGTTCTAGCCATAAGCTAAATGCAGTCAAAATAATCCTATTAAGATTGCCAGGGACCCATGGCCGCAAGTGCGCAGAACATATTGCACCTGTATTCTGTTGTCAGTCCTGCCTGCTGGATTGTTCATGTATTTTTTTTTTTTATGTTGGAACCCTACAAACTCCGGTCACCTTTCCTTTGACATTTCTGCGCTTATTTAAATAAATAAATAAGGACTTTTTTTGTTCTATTACTAAGCCAACCTAGCGGAGTTAGGACTATAAAGCCCTTTCTTACACTCAACTTACTTAGCTTATGGTTAGGCGCCATCTATTCTATTTTATTATCTTTGGATTGGTTCTAAACGGTATGAATTTGAGGGGAAAATTAAAGAAAAGACAATGACTAGTAGGTAGTCTGCTGTAGACATGCTGAACCATGGCAATTGAGTCCACCTAAAGACCGTGACATGGATACCCCAGTTTGCTTGTTGGCTGCGTGAGCTGGTTAGCGGATCTTGGGGTACGTCCAATCCATCGCGGTCGTTGGTTTAATATAAAAATATTCATATCATTGACTACAAAGCTTTTGAGGGTTCAAATTTACATTAATAATGGCTAGTTGCGTTTAAATACCACACTTTTAAGTAGCTAGAAAGGTTATTTGTTTAAAGCGTTTTAAATGGAAGCTGACTTAAGCCCGGTCTCACCATCGCATTGCTTGAAAAGTATCTGTAAGGAATACTTCTACTCTACAAATGCATGGCGGTGCCGTGTAGAATTCCGAGTTCGCCACTTTTCAATGTGATGGCAACCGCCCTTAGGTGTGCATGCGAGACAATTGGGTAAACGCTATAAACGGACCCCCATTCACAAACATGTATTTTTGCGACTCATTCTTTGCCAGTTGACGAGATTTTTTTCGCTATTTAGGACTGTCCCACTGGACAGAATAGGTCGTGAACGGGGTTCTTTAAACAGCATTACCAAGGCCGCGCCCAGGGGGGTAGTCCAAGGGTTCCGGACCCCCCCCCCCCCCGAAATAATTTTTTTAAATGTAAACCTGTATTGTTTGAAGAATTTGAATAAATTTAATTGAGGTTGAACACTGGATATAATGGACTTTCATTAATAGATTACGTAAAAAAAAATTGGACCCCCCCCCCCTGAAATCAGAACCTGGGCACGGTCTTAAGCATTACCACAGCATTGCTATAAGTAAATGGGAGCCATGAGGGCAAATCCGCCAGACAAATGTGTTTTACCCTGCCCCAAAGCACCGGAAATGCATCGGTTGTAGGTAGCTTTCCGGATACATGGTTAGAGTTTTAGTCCACCTTTTGATCCTGTCCAACACTGTAAAAATATTCTTTGCAGCATTTTGTGTTACCTTGTTGCATTGGATGCAAGGCATAACAAAAATTGTGCAAAAAATATTTTTACAGTGTTGCACAGGATCAAAACATTCCATGTCCATACTTTACTCATTTTGCGTGGACTATACCTCCAATCAGAGGACATTTCTAACATGTTACAAAATAGAATGTTAAATGTTCAACACAGACCTATGATTAGGCTATTTTTAAATAATTATTGCATCAAGCCGTACCGATATATTGTATACTGTTATAGCACGTTATTGATTGCAAATTTGCAGATATTTTGTCTTGAATTTTTTTTTAAATGGAATCCTAGATTATCGTAGTTGGAGTGTGATTGTTAAAACACAAATCGTGTGGGCCACCAGACTAACTATAAGCTGTCCAAGTTGCTGCTTAGCTTTTCCATTGAATATATAACACTAGTGAATATATAACACTAGTGTTATATATCCATTGCATATAACACTAGTGTTATATATTCAATGGCTTTTCCAACGGGGGCCGCACCCAGCTCAATGCTTGTGTGGGACGTACCAATGGCCAAGTTACGACTGCCAATCTTGAACAATGTCCAAGACTAGCTGCTGTAGTCTACCAGAATCCAAATGAAATGGAGCGCTACGCTAAAGGCGTATTTCAATGGGTTAGAAGCCAATGATGTGTTGTCCGAGATTAACGCAGTTTAATGTATCCTTTTAACGTTGAGCAATATTTGCAACCCCTCATAGCTCAACAACCATGTATGATACAGATATACCGTTTGACTGCTCATAGCCTATATTTTATCGCTCGGAGATTGTCATGGTTCACCTACAGTATCTCAGAAAGTAAAAGTCACTTTTATACATGGGCCTCTAACTCATTTAATTATAAGAGTGGGCGAAACACACAAAATTAAAGTCAGTTTCTTTTAAATGCATGGAACTCGCCATTCACAAGTATTTGATTATTAGGGGACTTTGTTCGAACGTTGCCATAGACATGTCAGGCCTACCGCAGATTTGGATTAAATACAGCTATTCCAAATGTAGTTGCGACAGGTCCCCGATCGCCCAAGTGTACGAATCGTAGACCTAATATTTCATTGGCTATTATACATTTGAAGCACTCTGCAGTAGGTCTATGTGTAATCATAGCCTCCTTCAAACTAAATATGTTTAGCTCTGCCATTGCGTGCAGTACTAGAATGCCATGGCTCGGGAGGGGGCTCTTGCCATCGATAGGAAACCTACGGAGAGTGGAATCCGAAGGAAGCCACTATGTCTAGGAATATGTCAACACACCCATGGCCCATGGGGCTTTCTTCCACAATCCGTAGGTTCACCACCGATGGGTTTAACCAGACTTTAACTTGTGCGCGTGTTGTCACACAGAATGAGATAGATTTAAGTGATAATGAGTATGTTACAAATTACGTTGACTGTTTGCACTATTTGCAAGCCTTCAGCCTCTACTAATATCATATAGGCTAGGTACCTATACAATATTTGTTTGTACAATTACATATTGACTAAAAGTTAATTTTGTGCCTATAATGAATTTTTCCTTTCTAAACGGGATAAGAACGATGATATTCTTTCAACTTCCCTTCTAAACTGATAATAGTATATGCCACGGTACCTATTCGTAGCTAGCTAGAAAATGGTTTCATAAAGTACGGTTTTGATGGTAATTGTAGTTGTACTATGGTTGGACACAGTCCGTGGTGTCCGTATGGTGTGGACCTCCTGATTATAGTGCATTCCGAACCACTTGGGAAACACAGTCAAGTCACACGGACAAGTCCTACCATGTTTCCCTACCGGCACTGTGCACACGACCAAGTTATCTGCAGCTTTGAGCTCTGGTCCGCTGGATTCAACTTGGTATGGCGGCCGGCCTGTAGGTATTAAGTTTTATTAAGCCTTAAATATAAGTTGATATAAATAAATATAGACTTTTTTTGTTCTATTACTAAGCCAACCTAGCGGAGTTAGGGCTATAAGCCTTCTCTAACACTCAACTAGGAAAGCCCGGGACCGCCTGCTTTACATGCCCTCCGAAGCATGGCCAGAAAATATAGCTAGTGTGGGATATAATGATATTTTAATTTTTAATGTTGATTTCAATTTTCATGAAAGTAATGAAATTTCCTGATGTTAGGGCCAATCCTGTTGGATGACCGGCATGAGAAATATCAATTGTTGCCATGTTATATGGAATTGACTAATTTGCCAATACAAATTCCTTCTGAGTGGTCTGTGACAGTAGAAACAAGAGCATGCAATACATAAATTCCTCCAATAATATAGTAATAGTGGGGAGAAATACCAAATACGCAATGGGGTCCGCGGGGGCAGCGTACCGAGCAAAATGCCGCTGTCAACCCAGCCCATTGCAATAATTATGAATGAAGCGCTGAAAACTGACATAATTAGCCTAATCCATTTTTCTAGCTTTAAAATGTCATCTAGCGAACATTATTGTGGATTAATGAGAGCATTCGGGCGGGCGTGCGATAGGCGGAGAATGAGGTAACCGCTTCAGGCCTCGCGCATTATGCTCAATGTTAAGCTATGCGCGGCTGTCTATTCTGGGGTGATGCAATGTCAACGACCAGCCTCCTCTTTGCCGTCAACATGCATTTAAAAACAATGTCGCTCACCAATAATAATATTCGGTCACGTCCGGAATAATATTCCCTATGATTCATAGGTATTTATTTAGGGCAACCCGCTATCACAAGTGTTTAGTCTGCTCCCCTCTGGAAAGAAAGCTGTCTACGAAATTAATACTTTGACAACAAAGTTCGTTCATTGGAAGTGCAAATTCGTTATACAGGCTTAAAGTTTTGAATTTGCGCGGGAACGTAAGACGTCACATTAGAAGTTGCATCTGGCACTCAAGATAGCGCCACCTGGACTTATGTACCGTTATCAGTAACACATTGGGTACAGCGGCTCGTTGGTCTAGGGGTATGATTCTCGCTTAGGGTGCGAGAGGTCCCGGGTTCAAATCCCGGACGAGCCCAATTTTTTTTCTGTATTGTTGGGGAAGAGCTTGTAATTTTATAGTGTTCGTTGACATTACGTTATTTTCGGTTTCGGTTGCAACCATTTCATGTTGAACCAGTCTGGACTGTAGATGGGGCAGTAGTCAGCTCTGGTGTCATTCTTTAAGAAAGGAGAAAAAAAGTGGAATACAAACAAATGTTATAACAGTTTGAATAAGCTTGGTTCTCTCATTCAAGTAGGCTAATCAAGTTAGGTGGCAAACTTACTGTCATGTAGTAACGTATTAGATTAGATCTGATAATAATTCATAACTTACATAAAAAAAATTTATTGCTTTCCAATTTATACGTAGTAGGCCTATAAGGAAAGCTTTGTGACGTTCAAAATATTCGACTCCGAGATTTCAACGGATTTACACGTTTTGAGGTCCCAGGAACCCAAAAAAGTGGTTTTTACGAAATGATGTGTGTCTAGTCTGTCTGTATAGGTAGTTCTGACTGTTCGTCGATTTCCAGGCAAGCTACTCGGTCGATTTTGATGAAATTTGGCACGTATAGGTTCACAAAAATCATATACTTCGAGACCATTTTTTTTATTATTTTGGGCTAGCCTAACTCAATTTGCGGGGGGGGGGGGGGGGGGGGGTTATTCTAAAAAAAATCTCAAAACGGCGGTTATTAATGTTAACAAAATGGGGTGGGTCGCTTGCCCCTTGATAGTTTGCTTCTGGGGGTAAACAAATAAAAATAACTCAATTTTCATTAAAAGTGACTAAAAAATAATTTTTCTGCGGACCCTCTCTACAGAGGCGGACGCAGCGACCGGCACTGCGGGCAATTGCCCCCCCCCCCCCCTTTGGAAGGCAGTTGTATTCTTTGCATCTAAAATACAAGTGTTAACTGCACTAACACAAAATGCGTAAAACCCCACTATTTCTGCCCTATTTTTCTGAAATTTTCTCCCGGGGGAGACCCCCCGAGCCCCCCTTGTCCACA
Source organism: Psococerastis gibbosa (assembly GCA_963971405.1). Lineage (NCBI taxonomy): Eukaryota > Metazoa > Arthropoda > Insecta > Psocodea > Psocidae > Psococerastis > Psococerastis gibbosa. The sequence goes on from OZ020485.1 coordinate 2,286,425, forward strand.
ATTGTATTAATTCCCGGTAATATAGGACCTTTATTGCTCTGAAAATGTTTCAGTACTATTTTCAACAAAATAAAAAAGTGCCTCCCCCTTTTATGAGGTCTGGGACCGCCTCTGCGGCTTTCTATCGATGATTTCTACCTTCAGGTATGTTGTAGGTGTTCAATAGGGCCTAGAGTAACAAAACCAAGCAGGTTGCTTTCCCAAAAAAGCATTTGGTTCTGTGCAAGAAATTATTTTTTGAAGAAATTATGGAAAAGTACTGCTCCAATACATTACGTGGCATGTGTCATAGTTACTAGGTACTGTTACAATGTATTGGCCTGTTCGTTCCAGAATATGCAATTGAGTTTTAAGGGTTTTTGAATATAAGCCTATTGAGGTTATAAATTGGAAAGCCTGTTTGAGTAAACTCGGACCGGTTCTTTTTAAATGTTTCGTACTACTTTTAACACCGCCTTCATTGTACGTAAAAACCTAATAAACACTAATCACTATATAATATATCCAACCCAAAACACTCCGTGTAAAAAATACCAAGTTCCTTTGGCCCATCAAAGTTGTGATATCCAGATGGGCCAAGTTCCTTTCTTCTGCCTATGTATGTTGTGATATCAGGATGGGCCAAGTTCTTGTAATTTTTCTCTTTGAATATTTTCTCTAAAAAATTAATTTAAATTTTTTTCAGAACTTGATGGTGCTGCTTCATGCTTATGTACCTTGACACTGACACTTGCTGTAATTGGCCAATGATGACGCATAAGATATGGCTAAATGGCAAATGTGCAACTGCAACAGTGTCGTTGAAGAGTTTTGCAAGGGAAGCACCCAAGTTCTGAAAAAAATTTAAATTAATTTTTTAGAGAAAATATTGAAAGAGAAAAATTACAAGAACTTGGCCCATCCTGATATCACAACTTTGATGGGCCAAAGGAACTTGGTATTTTTTACACGGAGTACACGTGTTTTGGGTTGGATATCATATCTTTTTGTACAAATAACAAATAACTTGACATGTATGCATGGCGTGTTAAAAAAATTGACAGAGGAAGAATTTGTCATCTTTTCACCATACATGGCTGTAGCCTACTATGTATTGTGAAAAATGCTGGAACCGGAACAGCCATGATGGAAGATCGAGAATAAATTTGAAAAGTGAAGATTCGAGAATTTTCGGGAAGAGTCTAGCTAGCACCAGAGTAACTAGAAGACTGACAAGTTATAGAAAGCCCATATGAAAGAAAGAACAATATACAACATGCGAACCACTATATATAGATACAAGTGTCTCCGCCACAGGGGCCCTACGGGCCCCACATGGCTCCTACACTTGCGCCTGCCGCGGGCGGCAGCTCGGCCTTCGGCCTCGCGGTCACTGCTCATGAGCACTGATCATGGTGGGTATTCTCATGGGTGTCAAATGAATCCTCGCGTCGAGAGCTTTCCAATGAGCTATCACACACGATTGTATCATGAATGGTACGGGAGTTATGAGTTAAAGAAGGAAGAATAATTGAAAAAGGCGTGTTTGGGGGGGGAGGACGGTTATTGGCTATAGTTGCCACTTTTTACTAAGAAATTACATGGGGGTGAAGATGGAACGCAGTGAAAGTTTACTTAAATACGGAGGAGAACCGTAGGAAACTCGGACCAAACGCAGCTCGGCCCTTCGGGCCTCGCCGTCACTGCTTCTGTAAATTATGTATTGTGGGGTGTCATGGATGTCAAATCAATCGTCGAGTAGAGAGCTGTCCAATGAGGCATCACACATCATGCTAACATGAATGGAACGATAGTTAAGAATTAAAGAAGGAAGAGGAATGGAAAAAAGGCGAGTTTGTGAGAGGGAAGAGGGTGGATGTTGGAAAAAATTTTAAATACTCGTTTCAAACCCTCATTTCAATTGCTTTCATGGACATGTAAGCCATTCATGTCCATTACAAATTTTAGGCTGTGGAATTGTTTTTCATCTGTTTTTCGGTCTTATTAAACCTAATTGGATATTAATTAATTTTACAGTCATGACACCAATACAGGTTGCTATAGAATTCTTTGCAATGCCAATGATAGTATGCCAAGGTTTCAAAAGCAGTATCCTGGGATGAAATGGTTGAAAAAATTATAATTCCGTATGTAAAAAATATGGAAAATATCCCATTTGCTGCATTGAAACAGCACTAAGAATAGATATTGTAAAATGGGCCGATTTGATTTTTTAGATACCCTACGGTATGAAATAAAATATTATGTCATATAAATCTACATAACACAACATAAACCACTGGTAAATAAAACATGAAATTAAATGGGATATTTCCCCGATTTTCCTAACTTTTGTGTTTGGACCGAATTTTAAGGGGTTAGGGGGTGTGCTATTTGGAACAGTTTTTGATCGCAATTCTCGGTATTTAAGAATGAAAAAAATTGGTTGTCTCTAAGTCGGTTGTAAAGGCGGTTTACGGACGATAGTTTAACGTGACAACGCCTAAATTAACTTAAATTTAATTAACTAATTAACTTAAATGATATATGGCTGGAAAGAGAAAGAAACGTGGAAAAGCCCGTATAAGCCTTTAAGTAATTTTAATTTTTTATATATAGGTAGACAATAACGCGGCCGAAAGAGGCCTTTCTTGAGGAAAATCGTGCGCACCCCCTGGCGTTTTACACCCTCAAAGCCAAAAACACTTGCTTGATTATCAAAAGGCATATCATGCCATGAAAGAGGAAGAATGGACGAAGACATGGGTATAATTTAAATTATTAAGATAGGTCTTCTACATCAAAAAATTGCTTTAAACCCGCCCACGCAATTCAAATGGGATTGCCGGAAATGCGTCACTTTGTGTTCCACTCCCGTTTTAGGGGTGAAGGTATGAATTTGAAAATATGTGTTTATACTCGTTTGAAGCCACAATTAATACTGCTTCTAATGAGACATAAAAAATTATTTTCGGTTGAAAATTGCAGGCTGTCGAATTGAATATCAATTTTTTCGTCAATATGCACCGAAATTGAATATTAATTAATTTTACGGTCTTAAAAGGAGTATTCTTGGTTTTAATTAGCCTATCTTTGCTGAAAATACTATAATATACATTAAGCAATAGTATGTGTTAGTTACTCCTGGGACTTAGTGGTGAAAAAAAATTATTTTGCCGAGAAAGCGGAAAATATTCATTTATCTAGCACACAGCTGCATTGAAACAGCTTGAAGCATACGTATTGCGTGTGGGGGTTTTAAAATATTTTGATTTAATACAGTACATGTCAAAGTAATTCGTGATAAAAACATGCAGCTACAAAATGCAACATAAGCCACGGAGTAAATAAATACCAATATCAAACGGGAGATTTCCCCGACCTTTTCATGAAATTTTGGGTTTTGACCGAATTTTCAGGGGGAAGGGGGTTGAAAGTAGTTATATGTCTGCATTTGTTTAAAACCTGTATTTAAGCCGCTTATAATGAGGCAGTAACCGTGTTGCCCTAAGTTGGATATTACAGGCTGAATTATTTTTTAACTCTTTTTTCGTCTATATACACCGAAATTGAACATTTATACTTTTTACGGTTGAAAAGCAAAATAGGTGGCCTAAATTAGTTTGACACTGCTATAGATACTATAGTTAACATTAAGCAACAGTTTCCATTTGTTATTCTAGGGAAAAAAGGGTGCAAAAATAAATTAATGTTCGAGAATACAGAAAATAGTCATTTATCTATTGAAATTGAAATAGCTCGAAGAATACGTAGTGTATTTGGGGTTATTTGACTTTTTTGGTTAGTTTATAGTATAAGCTAAGATAATAAAAGATAAAAACGTCTACTAAACGCAATGTGGGTGGCTGTATATATTTTTTGTCTGTTTATTCGTGTTAATACACCTAAATTGAATATTAATTATTTTTAGGGTTTTCAAAGTAAGCAGAATTACTTAAAATGACTCATCATCGTTGTTACAGATATTTTGCCAAACATTAACCAATATAGTTTTTGTTATGGCTGCAAAAAAATTAATCTGCCGAAAAACCGGAAAATAATCATTTTTCTATTAAGTAGCGGCATTGAAATAGCCCGAAGAATGCATATTGTATATGGGCCTATTTGACCTTATAAAGTAATGTGTGATATAACCATCGACATAACACAACATAACCCACGGAGTCAAGAAATACCAAAATTGAACTGGAGATTTCCCCGAAATGTTCTTGATATTTTTTTTTTTTTTACCGAATTTCAAAGGGAAGGGGGTTGTTGAAAGTTACGTCTTTATACTCGTGTCCAACCTATGTTTATGCCGCTTATAATGAAGTTGTAACTTAAGTTGAATGCTTTTTATATATTTTTTCGTCAATATGCACCGAAATTGAATATTAATTAATTTTAGGGTCTTGAAAGCAGTATAGGTGGCTTTAATTAGCCTAACATTGCTACAGATACTATAGTATACATAAAGCAATAGTATTTGTTAGTATTCCTGGGACTTAGTGGTGAAAAAAAATTAATATGCCGAGAAACCGGAAAATATTTATTTATCTACCACATAGCTGCATTGAAATAGCTTGAAGAATACGTATTGTATGTGGGGGTTTTTAAACTTTTTTTGATTTACTCCAGTATATGGTAAAACATCATGTGTGAAAAAAACATCTACAAAATACAACATAAGCCACGGTGAAAATAAATACCAAAATCGAACGGGAGATTCCCCCGACCTTTTCATGAAATTTTGTGTTTTGACCGAATTTTCAGGGGGAAGGGGGTCGAAAGTAGTTATATGTTTGTAATCGTTTAAAACTTGTAATTAAGCCGCTTAAAATAACCGTTGGCCTAAGTTGGATATTACAGACTGTGTAATTTTTTAACTCTTTCTTGGTCTATATACACCGAAATAGAACATTAATTATATTATATTTTCGGTTTTGAAAGCATAATAGGTGGCCTAAATTAGCTTGACATTGGTATAGATACTATAGTTAATATTAAACTGTTTCCGTTGGTAATTCTAGGGAAAGAAGGGTGCAAAAAAATTAATATGCCGAAAAACCGGAAAATAGCCATTTGTCTATCACTTGGCTGGAAGGTGGAAGAATACGTATTGTATATGGGATTATTTACCTTTTTCGGATAGCCTATTATATAAGATAATAAAAGATAAAAAGTCTACTAAACTCAACATAAACCATAGAGAATGTAAACCACCGAAAGTGGACATGAAACATGCCCTAAAAAGACACAAATATTCGCAATTTTGGGATTTTACATTGCGAAAATATGTTGATATTGTACGTTAATTACATGAATCTGATACAGTAGTATAATGAATGATAGGTTTTATCCATATTAATTACATATTATTGATATAGGAAGCCAAATATATGCCATTTTCAACGTGAAACTTGAAGATATCCACACTGTAGCCAAAATGGTAGGCGTAAATTGGAACATTTGTTGATTTTTTGTTTACATATGTAAACAGTATGTGAAACTGCAAATTTACTTGAAATTTACTTGAAAGCAATGTGGGTGGCTGACATTACCTTAGCATTGCTAAAGATACTATAGTAAACATTAAGCTAGTGCTTCCGTAGGTAAATCCTGGTAATTGCGGGTGCAAAAAAATTAATATGCCGAGAATACAGAAAATAGTCATTTATCTATCACTTGGCGGCATTGAAATAGCTCGAAGAATAAGTATTGTATATGGGATTATTAACCTTTTTCGGATAGCCTATTGTCTAAGATAAGATAATAAAAGATAAAAAGTCTACTAAACGCAACATTAACCATGGAGTATGTAAAGCACCGAAAGTGGACATGAAACATGCCATCAAAATACACATGTATTCGAAAATTTGGGTTCTAAAATTGGGAAAATATGTGGATAATGTACGATAATTACATTAAACCGGTACAGTAGTATAATGTTTGATACATTTTATTCATATAAAATGCATATTATAGAAATAGGAAGCAAAACATAGGCCATTTTTAACATAAAAACATGATGATATCCACAATGTACCCGAAATGGTAGGCCTAAATTGGATGATTTGTCGATTGTTTGTTGACATTAGTAAACAACATGCGAAACTGCAAATTTACGATACATTTTGACCACGAAAAAGGAGGTAGATTTTTCGAAATTATCAAAAACGGGAATATTTTCAGGAATTTAGTGGGAAATTTCGTGTTTGACCCGATTTTACAGGGGGAGGGGGATGATGAAAACATCCCTTGTATACGCCCTTGAAAGCATCATTCATACTGCATTCAACGACGCATTAAACATCCTCGCGTATTGAAAACTGCAGACAGTGGAATATTTGTAACTGCAGAAACGGGAGAATTCCTTGAGTTTTTATGCGTCTCGACCGAAATTTCAGGGGGAAGGGGGAGGAAGAAGTCATGTGTTTGTATTTGCTAAATAGCTGTATTTGTGCCGCTTATAATGAAGCTATAATTGTTGGTCCTACTTGGATATTACAGAGTATATAATTTTTTAACTCTTTTATGGTCTTCATACACCAAAATTGAAAATGAATTTATTTTACGGTATTGAAAGCATTGTGGGTGGCTTAAATTACCATAGCATTGCTACAGATACTTAATTAAACATTATGCAAATGCTTTCGTAGTTAAGTCCTGGTAATTGTGGGTGCAAAAAAATTAATATGCCGAGAATAAGGAAAATAGTCATTTTTTTATGACTTGGCGGCATTGAAATAACTGGAAGAACACGTAATGTATATGGGGTTATTTGACCCTTTTAGATACCATATAGTATAAGATAAGATAGTAAATGATAAAAACGTCTACTAAATGCAACATAAACCATGAAGTATGTAAAGCACCGAAAGTGGACGTGAAACATGCCTTAAAAATACACATATAATTGAAAATTTGGGTTCTTAAATTGGAAAAATATGTTGATATTGTACGTTAATTACATTAAACCGGTACAGTAGTATAATGTGTGATACATTGTATCCATGTAAAATAAATATTATAGAAATAGGAAGCAAAACATTGGCCATTTTTAACGTGAAACTTGAAGATATGCACACTGCATCCGAAATGGTAGGCCTAAATTGGATGATTTGTTGGTTGTTTGTTTACATTAGTAAACATCATGCAAAACTGCAAATTTACAAAACATTTTCACCCCTAAAATAAGGGTAGATTTTTCGAGATGATCGAAAACGGGAATAATTTTGAGAATATCGCGTGAAATTTCGTGTTTGACCCGATTTTAAAGGGGGAGAGAGGATGATGGAACCACCCCTTGTATACTCGGGTGCAACCCCTATTTATAGTGCCTTTAGCGACCCCTTAACTATTCATGTCGGTTAAAAATTGCAGGCTGTGGAATTTTTTATCTCAAAGCATGCACGGCAGGGTATACCTTTTTCCCGCATGTAGGCCTCTTGCACACCCCCCTTACATACCTAGCTGTGGGGAAACTGGTAGACTGACAGCAATATAACTTACACAGCTGTAAAGAGCAAGGATAGTGGAAAGTAACAAGGTGGTTTTAAATTTTTCGAATCAATTTTTTTCCCGCGAAAATCGTCCCCGAAAAACGCGTTTTTTCGTCGAAAATGGGCATTTTTTCGCATTTTTGCCCCTTTTCACTTTGCTAATTATCTGGAAGCCGTCAGATTTTACATAGGTATGAGACCTGGGGGGAAAGTTGGGGAAAGGTTGGCCGAATAGCGCTACGAAGCCATTTTGGCCGCAGCGGATCTCAATTTTTTTTTATCGCGTTTTCCGCAGCATAGGAAAACCAATGTAAAATGTGCACTTTTTTTGGCAATTTTGCAGGGGTTGGGGAAAAATGTCATAACTGGGCCAATTTTGGCCCGATTGGGATGATTCTATTTTTCCCCCACTCGACTTGGTCCTATCTATCTTTTAAGACCATTTGTCGAGCGGCAGCTCGGGCTGCGCCCTCGCATGGATTGATCGGTGAGTGGTCGTAGGTGGGTTCTATTAAGTTATAACAAGTTCCGCCACAGGGGCCCTACGGGCCCCACATGGCTCCTACACTTGCGCCTGCCGCGGGCGGCAGCTCGGCCTTCGGCCTCGCGGTCACTGCTCATGAGCACTGATCATGGTGGGTATCCTCATGGGTGTCAAATGAATCCTCGCGTCGAGAGCTTTCCAATGAGCTATCACACACGATTGTATCATGAATGGTACGGGAGTTATGAGTTAAAGAAGGAAGAAGAATTGAAAAAGGCGTGTTTGGGGGGGGGGGAGGACGGTTATTGGCTATAGTTGCCACTTTTAACTAAGAAATTACATGGGGGTGAAGATGGAACGCAGTGAAAGTTTACTTAAATACGGAGGAGAACCGTAGGAAACTCGGACCAAACGCAGCTCGGCCCTTCGGGCCTCGCCGTCACTGCTTCTGTAAATTATGTATTGTGGGGTGTCATGGATGTCAAATCAATCGCCGAGTAGAGAGCTGTCCAATGAGGCATCACACATCATGCTAACATGAATGGAACGATAGTTACGAATTAAAGAAGGAAGAGGAATGGAAAAAAGGCGAGTTTGTGAGAGGGAAGAGGGTGGATGTTGGAAAAAATTTTAAATACTCGTTTCAAACCCTCATTTCAATTGCTTTTATGGACATGTAAGCCATTCATGTCCATTACAAATTTTAGGCTGTGGAATTTTTTTTCATCTGTTTTTCGGTCTTATTAAACCTAATTGGTTATTAATTAATTTTACAGTCATGACACCAATACAGGTTGCTATAGAATTCTTAGCAATGCCAATGATAGTATGCCAAGCTTTCAAAAGCAGTATCTTGGGATGAAATGGTTGAAAAAATTGTAATTCCGTATGTAAAAAATATGGAAAATATCTCATTTGCTGCATTGAAACAGCACTAAGAATAGATATTGTAAAATGGGCCGATTTGATTTTTTAGATACCCTACGGTATGAAATAAAATATTATGTCATATAAATCTACATAACACAACATAAACCACGGGTAAATAAAAATTGAAATGAAATGGGATATTTCCCCGACTTTTCCTTTAACTTTTGTGTTTGGACCAAATTTTAAGGGGTTAGGGGGTGTGCTACTTTAAACAGTTTTTGATAGCAATTCTCAGTATTTAAGGATGAAAAAAAATTGGTTGTCTCTATAAGTCGGTTGTAAAGGCGGTTTACGGACGATAGTTTAATGTGACAACGCCTAAATTAACTTAAATTTAATTAACTAATTAACTTAAATGATATATGGCTGGAAAGGGAAAGAAACGTGAAAAAGCCCGTATAAGCCTTTAAGTAATTTTAATTTTTTATATATAGGTAGACAATAACGCGGCCGAAAGAGGCCTTTCTTGAGGAAAATCGTGCGCACCCCCTGGCGTTTTACACCCTCAAAGCCAAAAACACTTGCTTGATTATCAAAAGGCATATCATGCCATGAAAGAGGAAGAATGGACGAAGACATGGGTATAATTTAAATTATTAAGATAGGTCTTCTACATCAAAAAATTGCTTTAAACCCGCCCACGCAATTCAAATGGGATTGCCGGAAATGCGTCACTTTGTGTTCCACTCCCGTTTTAGGGGTGAAGGTATGAATTTGAAAATATGTGTTTATACTCGTTTGAAGCCACAATTAATACTGCTTCTAATGAGACATAAAAAATTATTTTCGGTTGAAAATTGCAGGCTGTCGAATTGAATATCAATTTTTTCGTCAATATGCACCGAAATTGAATATTAATTAATTTTACGGTCTTAAAAGGAGTATTCTTGGTTTTAATTAGCCTATCTTTGCTGAAAATACTATAATATACATTAAGCAATAGTATGTGTTAGTTACTCCTGGGACTTAGTGGTGAAAAAAAATTATTTTGCCGAGAAAGCGGAAAATATTCATTTATCTATCACATAGCTGCATTGAAACAGCTTGAAGCATACGTATTGCGTGTGGGGGTTTTAAAATATTTTGATTTAATACAGTACATGTTAAAGTAATTCGTGATAAAAACATGCAGCTACAAAATGCAACATAAGCCACGGAGTAAATAAATACCAATATCAAACGGGAGATTTCCCCGACCTTTTCATGAAATTTTGGGTTTTGACCGAATTTTCAGGGGGAAGGGGGTTGAAAGTAGTTATATGTCTGCATTTGTTTAAAACCTGTATTTAAGCCGCTTATAATGAGGCAGTAACCGTGTTGCCCTAAGTTGGATATTACAGGCTGAATTATTTTTTAACTCTTTTTTCGTCTATATACACCGAAATTGAACATTTATACTTTTTACGGTTGAAAAGCAAAATAGGTGGCCTAAATTAGTTTGGCACTGCTATAGATACTATAGTTAACATTAAGCAACAGCTTCCGTTGGTTATTCTAGGGAAAAAAAGGTGCAAAAAAAAAATTGATGTTCGAGAATACAGAAAATAGTCATTTATCTATTGAAATTGAAATAGCTCGAAGAATACGTAGTGTATTTGGGGTTATTTGACTTTTTGGTTAGTTTATAGTATAAGCTAAGATAATAAAAGATAAAAACGTCTACTAAACGCAATGTGGGTGGCTGTATATATTTTTTGTCTGTTTATTCGTGTTAATACACCTAAATTGAATATTAATTATTTTTAGGGTTTTCAAAGTAAGCAGAATTACTTAAAATGACTCATCATCGTTGCTACAGATATTTTGCCAAACATTAACCAATATAGTTTTTGTTATGGCTGCAAAAAAATTAATCTGCCGAAAAACCGGAAAATAGTCATTTTTCTATTAAGTAGCGGCATTGAAATAGCCCGAAGAATGCATATTGTATATGGGCCTATTTGACCTTATAAAGTAATGTGTGATATAACCATCGACATAACACAACATAAACCACGGAGTAAATAAAAAATTAAATCAAATGAGATATTTCCCTGACTTTTTCTTGAAATTTTGCGTTTTGGTCGAATTTTCTGGAGGAAGGGGGTTGATGGATGTTATGTGTTTATATTTGTTTCAAACCTTTATATTTGCTGCTTATAATGAGCGAATAATTGTTGGCTTAACCTGTTTATTGCAGGCCGTATAATTTTTTGTCTATTTATTAGGGTTAATGCACCCAAATTGAATATGAATTATTTTTACGGGTCTGAAAGTAAGACGGGTGACTTGAAACGACTCATCATTGCTATAGGTACTTCGCTTAACATTTAGTAACCGTATTTGTTAGCAATTTCAGGTATTTAAGGGTGCAAAAAAAGTTAATATGCCGAGATTCGGAAAATAGTTATTATTCTATCATACGGCGGCATTGAAATAGCTGGAAGACAACGTATTGTATGTGGGGTTATTTGTCCTTCTTGGATTGCCTATTGTATTAACTAAAATATTGTATGCCAACGACATCAACAATTGACAACATAACCCACGGAGTCAAGAAATACCAAAATTGAACTGGAGATTTCCCCGAAATGTTCTTGATTTTTTTTTTTTTTACCGAATTTCAAAGGGAAGGGGGTTGTTGAAAGTTACGTCTTTATACTCGTGTCCAACCTATGTTTATGCCGCTTATAATGAAGTTGTAACTTAAGTTGAATGCTTTTTATATATTTTTTCGTCAATATGCACCGAAATTGAATATTAATTAATTTTACGGTCTTGAAAGCAGTATAGGTGGCTTTAATTAGCCTAACATTGCTACAGATACTATAGTATACATAAAGCAATAGTATTTGTTAGTTATTCCTGGGACTTAGTGGTGAAAAAAAATTAATATGCCGAGAAACCGGAAAATATTTATTTATCTACCACATAGCTGCATTGAAATAGCTAGAAGAATACGTATTGTATGTGGGGGTTTTTAAATTTTTTTTGATTTACTCCAGTATATGGTAAAACATCATGTGTGAAAAAAACATCTACAAAATACAACATAAGCCACGGTGAAAATAAATACCAAAATCGAACGGGAGATTCCCCCGACCTTTTCATGAAATTTTGTGTTTTGACCGAATTTTCAGGGGGAAGGGGGTCGAAAGTAGTTATATGTTTGTAATCGTTTAAAAGTTGTAACTAAGCCGCTTAAAATAACCGTTGGCCTAAGTTGGATATTACAGACTGTGTAATTTTTTAACTCTTTCTTGGTCTATATACACCGAAATAGAACATTAATTATATTATATTTTCGGTTTTGAAAGCATCCGAAATAGAACATTAATTAAATTATATTTTCGGTTTTGAAAGCATAATAGGTGGCCTAAATTAGCTTGACATTGCTATAGATACTATAGTTAACATTAAACTGTTTCCGTTGGTAATTCTAGGGAAAGAAGGGTGCAAAAAAATTAATATGCCGAAAAACCGGAAAATAGCCATTTGTCTATCACTTGGCGGCATTGAAATAGCTGGAAGAATACGTATTGTATATGGGATTATTTACCTTTTTCGGATAGCCTATTATATAAGATAATAAAAGATAAAAAGTCTACTAAACTCAACATAAACCATAGAGAATGTAAACCACCGAAAGTGGACATGAAACATGCCCTAAAAAGACACAAATATTCGCAATTTTGGGATTTTACATTGCGAAAATATGTTGATATTGTACGTTAATTACATGAATCTGATACAGTAGTATAATGAGTGATAGGTTTTATCCATATTAATTACATATTATAGATATAGGAAGCCAAATATATGCCATTTTCAACGTGAAACTTGAAGATATCCACACTGTAGCCAAAATGGTAGGCGTAAATTGGAACATTTGTTGATTTTTTGTTTACATATGTAAACAGTATGTGAAACTGCAAATTTACTTGAAATTTACTTGAAAGCAATGTGGGTGGCTGAAATTACCTTAGCATTGCTAAAGATACTATAGTAAACATTAAGCTAGTGCTTCCGTAGGTAAATCCTGGTAATTGCGGGTGCAAAAAAATTAATATGCCGAGAATACAGAAAATAGTCATTTATCTATCACTTGGCGGCATTGAAATAGCTCGAAGAATAAGTATTGTATATGGGATTATTAACCTTTTTCGGATAGCCTATTGTCTAAGATAAGATAATAAAAGATAAAAAGTCTACTAAACGCAACATTAACCATGGAGTATGTAAAGCACCGAAAGTGGACATGAAACATGCCATCAAAATACACATATATTCGAAAATTTGGGTTCTAAAATTGGGAAAATATGTGGATAATGTACGATAATTACATTAAACCGGTACAGTAGTATAATGTGTGATACATTTTATTCATATAAAATGCATATTATAGAAATAGGAAGCAAAACATAGGCCATTTTTAATATAAAAACATGATGATATCCACAATGTACCCGAAATGGTAGGCCTAAATTGGATGATTTGTTGATTGTTTGTTGACGTTAGTAAACAACATGCGAAACTGCAAATTTACGATACATTTTGACCACGAAAAAGAAGGTTGATTTTTCGAAATTATCAAAAACGGGAATATTTTCAGGAATTTAGTGGGAAATTTCGTGTTTGACCCGATTTTACAGGGGGAGGGGGGATGATGAAAACATCCCTTGTATACGCCCTTGAAAGCATCATTCATACTGCATTCAACGACACATTAAACATCCTCGCGTATTGAAAACTGCAGACAGTGGAATATTTGTAACTGCAGAAACGGGAGAATTCCTTGAGTTTTTATGCGTCTCGACCGAAATTTCAGGGGGAAGGGGGGAGGAAGAAGTCATGTGTTTGTATTTGCTAAATAGCTGTATTTGTGCCGCTTATAATGAAGCTATAATTGTTGGTCCTACTTGGATATTACAGAGTATATAATTTTTTAACTCTTTTATGGTCTTCATACACCAAAATTGAAAATGAATTTATTTTACGGTATTGAAAGCATTGTGGGTGGCTTAAATTACCATAGCATTGCTACAGATACTTAATTAAACATTATGCAAATACTTCCGTAGTTAAGTCCTGGTAATTGTGGGTGCAAAAAAATTAATATGCCGAGAATAAGGAAAATAGTCATTTTTCTATCACTTGGCGGCATTGAAATAGCTGGAAAAATACGTAATGTATATAGGGTTATTTGACCTTTTTGGATACCATATAGTATAAGATAAGATAGTAAAAGATAAAAACGTCCCCTAAACGCAACATGATCCATGGAGTATGTAAAGCACCGAAAGTGGACATGAAACATGCCATTATAATACACATATGTTCGAAAATTTGGGTTCCTAAATTGGGAAAATATGTTGATATTGTACGTTAATTACATGAATCTGATACAGTAGTATAATGAGTGATAGGTTTTATCCATGTAAAAGAAATATTATAGAAATAGGAAGCAAATCATGGGCCATTTTTAACGTGAAACTTGAAGATATCGACACTGTAGCCGAAATGCTAGACTTAAATTGTATGATTTGTTGACAACTTGTTTACATTAGTAAACAACATGCAAAACTGCAAATTTAAAAAACATTTTCACCCCTAAAATAAGGGTAGATTTTTCGAAATTATCGAAAACGGGAAAAATTTTGAGAATTTCGCGTGAAATTTCGTGTTTGACCCGATTTTAAAGGGGGAGGGGGGATGATGGAACCACCCCTAGTATACTCGGATGCAACCCCTATTTATAGTGCCTTTAACGACCCCTTAACTATTCATGTCGGTTAAAAATTGCAGGCTGTGGAATTTTTTATCTCAAAGCATGCACAGCAGGGTATACCCTTTTCCCGCATGTAGGCCTCTTGCACACCCCCCTTACATACCTAGCTGTGGGGAAACTGGTAGACTGACAGCAATATAACTTACACAGCTGTAAAGAGCAAGGATAGTGGAAAGTAGCAAAGTGGTTTTAAATTTTTTGAATCAATTTTTTTCCCGCGAAAATCGTCCCCGAAAAACGCGTTTTTTCGTCGAAAATGGGCATTTTTTCGCATTTTTGCCCTTTTTCACATTGCTAATTATCTGGAAGCCGTCAGATTTTACATAGGTATGAGACCTGGGGGGAAAGTTGGGGAAAGGTTGAGCGAATAGCGCTACGAAGCCATTTTGGCCGCAGCGGATCTCAATTTTTTTTTATCGCGTTTTCCGCAGCATAGGAAAACCAATGTAAAATGTGCACTTTTTTGGCAATTTTGCAGGGGTTGGGGAAAAATGTCATAACTGGGCCAATTTTGGCCCGATTGGGATGATTCTATTTTTCCCCCACTCGACTTAGTCCTATCTATCTTTTAAGACCATTTGTCGAGCGGCAGCTCGGGCTGCGCCCTCGCAGTTATTGATGAGTGAGTGGTCGTAGGTGGGTTCTATTAAGTTATAATAAAAAATAAAATAAAATAAAATAAAACAAGTGTCTCCGCCACAGGGGCCCTACGGGCCCCACATGGCTCCTACACTTGCGCCTGCCGCGGGCGGCAGCTCGGCCTTCGGCCTCGCGGTCACTGCTCATGAGCACTGATCATGGTGGGTATTCTCATGGGTGTCCTCGCGTCGAGAGCTTTCCAATGAGCTATCACACACGATTGTATCATGAATGGTACGGGAGTTATGAGTTAAAGAAGGAAGAAGAAATGAAAAAGGCGTGTTTGGGGGGGGGGGAGGACGGTTATTGGCTATAGTTGCCACTTTTTACTAAGAAATTACATGGGGGTGAAGATGGAACGCAGTGAAAGTTTACTTAAATACGGAGGAGAACCGTAGGAAACTCGGACCAAACGCAGCTCGGCCCTTTGGGCCTCGCCGTCACTGCTTCTGTAAATTATGTATTGTGGTGTCATGGATGTCAAATCAATCGTCGAGTAGAGAGCTGTCCAATGAGGCATCACACATCATGCTAACATGAATGGAACGATAGTTAAGAATTAAAGAAGGAAGAGGAATGGAAAAAAGGCGAGTTTGTGAGAGGGAAGAGGGTGGATGTTGGAAAAAATTTTAAATACTCGTTTCAAACCCTCATTTCAATTGCTTTTATGGACATGTAAGCCATTCATGTCCATTACAAATTATAGGCTGTGGAATTGTTTTTCATCTGTTTTTCGGTCTTATTAAACCTAATTGGATATTAATTATTTTACAGTCATGACACCAATACAGGTTGCTATAGAATTCTTAGCAATGCCAATGATAGTATGCCAAGCTTTCAAAAGCAGTATCCTGGGATGAAATGGTTGAAAAAATTATAATTCCGTATGTAAAAAATATGGAAAATATCTCATTTGCTGCATTGAAACAGCACTAAGAATAGATATTGTAAAATGGGCCGATTTGATTTTTTAGATACCCTACGGTATGAAATAAAATATTATGTCATATAAATCTACATAACACAACATAAACCACGGGTAAATAAAAATTGAAATGAAATGGGATATTTCCACGACTTTTCCTTTAACTTTTGTGTTTGGACCAAATTTTAAGGGGTTAGGGGGTGTGCTACTTTAAACAGTTTTTGATAGCAGTTCTCAGTATTTAAGGATGAAAAAAAATTGGTTGTCTCTAAGTCGGTTGAAAAGGCGGTTTACGGACGATAGTTTAACGTGACAACGCCTAAATTAACTTAAATTTAATTAACTAATTAACTTAAATGATATATGGCTGGAAAGAGAAAGAAACGTGAAAAAGCCCGTATAAGCCTTTAAGTAATTTTAATTTTTTATCTATAGGTAGACAATAACGCGGCCGAAAGAGGCCTTTCTTGAGGAAAATCGTGCGCACCCCCTGGCGTTTTACACCCTCAAAGCCAAAAACACTTGCTTGATTATCAAAAGGCATATCATGCCATGAAAGAGGAAGAATGGACGAAGACATGGGTATAATTTAAATTATTAAGATAGGTCTTCTACATCAAACAATTGCTTTAAACCCGCCCACGCAATTCAAATGGGATTGCCGGAAATGCGTCACTTTGTGTTCCACTCCCGTTTTAGGGGTGAAGGTATGAATTTGAAAATATGTGTTTATACTCGTTTGAAGCCATAATTAATACTGCTTCTAATGAGACATAAAAAATTATTTTCGGTTGAAAATTGCAGGCTGTCGAATTGAATATCAATTTTTTCGTCAATATGCACCGAAATCGAATATTAATTAATTTTACGGTCTTAAAAGGAGAATTCTTGGTTTTAATTAGCCTATCTTTGCTGAAAATACTATAATATACATTAAGCAATAGTATGTGTTAGTTACTCCTGGGACTTAGTGGTGAAAAAAAATTATTTTGCCGAGAAAGCGGAAAATATTCATTTATCTATCACATAGCTGCATTGAAACAGCTTGAAGCATACGTATTGCGTGTGGGGGTTTTAAAATATTTTGATTTAATACAGTACATGTTAAAGTAATTCGAGATAAAAACATGCAGCTACAAAATGCAACATAAGCCACGGAGTAAATAAATACCAATATCAAACGGGAAATTTCCCCGACCTTTTCATGAAATTTTGGGTTTTGACCGAATTTTCAGGGGAAGGGGGTTGAAAGTAGTTATATGTCTGCATTTGTTTAAAACCTGTATTTAAGCCGCTTATAATGAGGCAGTAACCGTGTTGCCCTAAGTTGGATATTACAGGCTGAATTATTTTTTAACTCTTTTTTCGTCTATATACACCGAAATTGAACATTTATACTTTTTACGGTTGAAAAGCAAAATAGGTGGCCTAAATTAGTTTGACACTGCTATAGATACTATAGTTAACATTAAGCAACAGTTTCCGTTGGTATTCTAGGGAAAAAAGGGTGCAAAAAAAAAATTGATGTTCGAGAATACAGAAAATAGTCATTTATCTATTGAAATTGAAATACCTCGAAGAATACGTAGTGTATTTGGGGTTATTTGATTTTTTTGGTTAGTTTATAGTATAAGCTAAGATAATAAAAGATAAAAACGTCTACTAAACGCAATGTGGGTGGCTGTATATATTTTTTGTCTGTTTATTCGTGTTAATACACCTAAATTGAATATTAATTATTTTTAGGGTTTTCAAAGTAAGCAGAATTACTTAAAATGACTCATCATCGCTGTTACAGATATTTTGCCAAACATTAACCAATATAGTTTTTGTTATGGCTGCAAAAAAATTATCTGCCGAAAAACCGGAAAATAGTCATTTTTCTATTAAGTAGCGGCATTGAAATAGCCCGAAGAATGCATATTGTATATGGGCCTATTTGACCTTATAAAGTAATGTGTGATATAACCATCGACATAACACAACATAAACCACGGATTAAATAAAAAATTAAATCAAATGAGATATTTCCCTGACTTTTTCTTGATATTTTGCGTTTTGGTCGAATTTTCTGGAGGAAGGGGGTTGATGGATGTTACGTGTTTATATTTGTTTCAAACCTTTATATTTGCTGCTTATAATGAGCGAATAATTGTTGGCTTAACCTGTTTATTGCAGGCCGTATAATTTTTTGTGTATTTATTAGGGTTAATGCACCCAAATTGAATATGAATTGTTGTAACGGGTTTTCCCCGTTATTTCTACGCCGCACCAAGCCTTGGTGCGACGATATTCTTCTTTTCATTTTCATTTAACCCCTAGTGCCTTGGAACTGTATCCCAACTATTTCCCGCCTTCCGTCTTCCGACACGTTCTCCCTTCGCGCCAATGGACATAAAATTTCCCTTTTCACGAGACGCCATTTTGCCATTTATTATTCAGCCATCAACCACAGAAGAATGGTTCGTAATTATTTTCAATTATTTCAGTAAATTCAGCCTTTTCATATTAAAAGTTACAGTTATTTTATCCTAAGTTTAAGCAGCATTCCAAAACATATAATATTGACCAAGTAGCACTTCATTTTATGTAAGTAAACCTTCCTCGTTAAACCTAACCATTCATATTTTGTTCCTCAGAGGCAACGCTAAGTCCGTGTTCGCAGGGGGAGGGCCCCCTTTTTCCTTCCCACCAAATCCACCCACTTCCAAGTTCCAGCAGCTTTATTTTATATGACCATCGTGCCAGGGAAGGATAGAAATTAAGTAACCGGGGTTACCAAAGGTGGACATTTCCAGTGTCCTCGATATTGGGAGGAACAAGAAGTAGAGCCGATGGATTACTCCGGTGGGTGTATTCACTCCTTTATTTTACTTATATTAATTTTGAAGAATAATCAATAAATAATTAACAAAAATCAACTTTAATGATTTTAGACTTTTAAGATTTTTAATATTGTAATTTACTAACACCCGGTATAATTTGTATTTTGAAATGTTAGATAGGTTAATTATTATATTTATTATGACCCGTACCACATTTTATTTTATTAGGCCTTAGGTTGATTCACTAGAATCTACGCCCTGCCTACCGATGAGCTACCCGCAGAGCGGGGGTTGCCTAAGAGCCATTTTTAACAACTACCCGCTACATTTGGCGCCCAACGTACATTGTCTATTTTAACATAACGTTTTGAACTTTTTCCAGTTTGTGATAATAATAAATGTCAGTAAGTTAGTGCATCAGAATTTCATGGCACATTTGGCACCCTATATCCTATGTTATAATTCTATTTCTAACTTTTTCAGGTTACTTGTGTGTATTGTTACTTAATTTTCTCTTCACACGTGTCATTTTTCATATTAGTTTGACTTCTGAAATTTTAATTTTTATCCGCCATTTTATTTTCTTATAATGTAAAAGTTTGTTTTCGCATTTTGGCGACAAACATGATGACAAATTTCCCTACTAGGATTTCGATATTTAATGTTTAAGAAAATGGCGCTTGTTTTGATTTTATTGTTGACAATAATTGTCTTTATTTCAAAAATATTTTATAATATTCAATTTTGGCTTTAAGTTAAAAAATTGTATCATTGGGATGGGTGTGCCGTGTAGTGCTTTGTGATATTTGTTGCGCTTTTAAGGTACGTGGTCATTACAATTCACAAAATTATTTAGTTTTTTTGTTTCTCAAACATTACGGCAAATATGCCTTCCTATTACTTTTCAAATATTGAGAAGATCATTTTAACCTCCTTGGCAAACAACATGATTACTTTCATTTATGGTTTTTGTGTGACAATGAATATTTTAATGTTTCTGTCGGCACTTTCTTTCAGCTAGTTGTAAGATTTTATTTAATGCTTGTAGGTACAAGATTTTTGTTTCAGGGAATAATGTTTCTACTTTTATTGTTGGGTCGGTACAATTTGTAAACTGTTGTAAAGAATTGGGTTTTTATTTTTATTTTTTCACTATTATGGCATTCTATGCTAGCCACTACTTTACTTTTGACATGGGTCTCTAGTTTTGGGGGGTTCTCATTAGAAAGTACTGGTGGTAATTTAATTTGTTTTGTGAATGAATGTGTTTCTCCTGCTATGCTCTATGTTAGTGTACTAGCTAGGTAGTTTCGATGTTCAGTTTTCCCTATTTCGTAATTCTTCTATAGTCTCGCCATGGTTTCGCATTTATTTGACTGAAGTAGCTTAATGTTTTATGATAGATATTTTTTTTCTCTTGTATCCACTTCAGTTTGTTTTACCAGTCTCTCTGTTTTAGGGTTTCCGCCCAGGTGGAAGGCCTCACACCCCGTTCTTGCAGGGATTGTAGTTGACAGTCATGTTAGTTTTCGGTCACGGATTGTCACGTAGGTACTATCAGTTAACTTCTTCCACCTGCGTAGTTATTTCCTATGAATATTTCCAGACTCTCAGTCTTTTCCTTAGGTACCTTCGCGCGGGGTTACCGTTTTCACCTTCGACACGGTGAGGTTCTTGGAGACAGTCGACGGTCTTCCAGAGTTTTTAGTGTCCCTTTTTAAAGGTTTTCTTTTGTTCTTTTCCTGCCCTGTTCTTTTCCGGTCCTTTTTGTTTATGATTCCAAATGTGGGATTTGGCGAGTACTTTTGCTGGTTTAGGTTTGTTTTCAATTGTACCGTCTGGATGTTTTTCCCTGTTGCACACTTTCCTGGTTATATGTTATTCTAATTTTTATTTTATTTTCTGGTGGATTAGATTAAGGGGGCTGTATCCCCACGCTATTTGATAAATATGAACCAATTCAATACAGGATTTTGCGGCATTAGTCGCCAGCTGCAGCTCGTTTCGTTCGACGAGCTGATCGATATTGCTACTGATTTAGGGCTATCATCAGAGGGTAGCATAGCGGCCTTACGCCGTCGTATTCGCAACCATGTGTCCACTACAGGTGATATACCTCGCAGACTACAAGCTAGTGATCCCGATGGCTCATTTTCGGGCAGTGGGAATATTCCTTCCCGGGACCCGTCTCCTCCTAGAAGACCCTCTTTGCCGGTTACGCACAACGTTTCTCTCCCAATAGTAACGGTGCCCTCGTCTTCTAACAGTGGACCATTTTCGGGTGGTTCCGCTTTGCCCATTTCGTCTATGGTGCCGATTCCAACTCCAGCTGCAGACCCTTCTGCTTTGCTAGCGGCCACCTTTGAGGCAACTCTTTCCAAAATCTGTGACACCTTTACCAATTCGTCGAGCACGTCACACCGGGCTCTAAAGGAGGTATTCCAAGAGCTCGCGGCTCGATCCATTTCTTTCTCCGGCAGGCCCTCTGAAAGTTTTGAATTGTTTGCTCGACGTATTGAGGACCTTTTTTCTTCTTTACCCTTATCGTTTCCTGAGAAGGTTCGCGTAGTCGGACAGGCATTAAGTGGCCCAGCAGCCCAATGGTTCCGTCTGCGGAAACACTTATATCAGGACTGGCCTACCCTGTTAGGTGATATGAAACTGACTTATGGCTCTACTGAAAGCGACCTCACAAAGCGAGCAAACCTATATTCCCGCAAACAGGGTCCGAAAGAATCATTCGCGGAATTCTCCACCTTTATTTGTCTGCTGAACAATGATTTGGCCAGACCTCTTCCGCAAGAGGAAATTGTTTCTCTTCTCTGGGAGAACTGCCACCCACGCCTTTTTGAAAGGCTTTCTCTCCGCGTCTCCCCAGAGAACCTGACGATGCAAGACCTAGAGCGCCATGCGCGCTCGCTGGAGATTGCAATGGAGCGGAAAAACACCTACGTAGCTCCGACTGAAGAACTCCTTGCCCACCCTTTATATGGCGATGCCGAGCGGCGAAGGAATTCCCAACGACCAACTACCAGCAAGCTAGCACCGATTGAACCAGTGGTTGAACCGGTTGCCCCCCTGATTCAAAGGCCAACTTCACAAATGGAATCAGCGTCTCCGAACAACTCAGGTTTGTCTAAAACTCTTATTAAGAAGAAGGGACCCCCTCCACGGGCTATGGCAAAACGATCTTGCGCGGGCTGTAAATCGAATAGTCATGGCTCTTCAGACTGTCCGACAACGGCTCGTCCTTTTTGTTTCCGATGTGGTGCATCTAGTACGACATTTGCTTCATGCCCTACATGCTCTCGAAAAGATGTTAGCGGCTTACGCCAAAAAGTTCATGACATGCAGCGGCTTTTGGCAGAGGCACAGCGTGCGTTGGCAGTCGCAGAAGCTTCAACGGGCTCCGGCTCGCCTCAGCTACCTCAGGCAGACGCAGCAGGAATTCCATCCAGAGAACCTGAACACCAACGTTTTTATTTGAAATTGGCCATTGCAGGACAATGTTCGTCTCTGTCCTTGACTTCCCTGGTTGACACCGGTTGTACCGACACGGCGTTATCAGCCAGGCTGATTCCTCAGCTGGAAGCTTTAGGGTTTACCATTCGCCCTCGTAATGGAATGATTGTAGTGGCTAATGGGGCTCACTCTGGGCTAGTTGCGGAGGCAGATCTTCATTTGGTCATCGAGACGGATGAGACTCCCGCGACATGGTTCGGCAAATGCCTATTTGTGGCAAATTTGGCGCAGGACTGTATCATTGGCGTCAATACATTGAGAGAATTACAGGCCACATTACAATTTACCGAGGATGCTGTGATTTTTCTAGTTCAAGGGTCCCCTGTTCGAGCTAGGCTCCATCAGTTGGACTCCCTTCACCTAGCCATTGAAGCGTCATCAGCTGACCTCGATCCAGATGTACACGACGCTGTGAGCCCTCTGGCACCTCCGGAAGCTCACACAGATATTGTTTTTAATCATCCGATACTTTCCGATGATCAATCTAAAGAATTCAATGAGCTCCTGCGACATTGGAAGGAGCGTTTCGCTGACTCTCCGGGACAATGTAACGTAGGTGAGCACAGACTGTACCCTCGCACGGACATTGCTCCCGTGAAACACCGTTATTCCACATTTTCTCCGCCAATCATGGAGTATGTGAAAGAAGAAATTCAAAAACTCCTTGACAAGGGAATAATTCAATATTCGGACAGCCCTTGGAGTTCACGTTTGGTTCTGGCGCGGAAGAAGGATGGCAGTCACCGTATCTGCGTGGATTACCGAGATGCAGGGCTGGAACTAGGTCAGTTTTTCCCACGAAAGTCAGATTTTTCGTTTTAAGTCAGCAAAAGTCAGGAAAATACGAATTTGGTCAGGAAAGTCAGGAAAATATGCATTTCGGGTAGAAAAGTGAGATTTCATTCAGTATAATGATAATATAATAGGGGTATTCGCGCTGGTCTGCTTGCTTGCTAATCGAAACTTTTTCTTGTCTATTGACACTTTTTTTTGTCAATGCGACCTTTTGATTGGTCAATCGACAAAAAAAAGTTTCGATTAGCAAGCAAGCAGACCAGCGCGAATACCCCTAATATATATTATAGCCTATTTAAAATTGTGTAACTATATATAACTTGTGGTGTTCTGCAACTATGACAAAAGTAAAACAGCTCTTCAGCACTGACTGCGGTGACAACCGGTTCTATCATCAAACAGGCTAGTAAGGCGTGCATCCGCTAGAAGGTGCTGCCAGCATTAGGTTGCTTTGAAGTGGCAGCAGTTCAGTGGCGCACTTTTCACTTTGTTTACTTTTCTGCCGCTTATTAGATATTTACATTTTACAGCTCTTGTTCTTCGTAGTTGCGTTGATGCGTTTTCATTGTTGTCTATTTTTAAACGCGTTTCTGAGTTTCCTTTAATAACTTATTGTAATCAACTGAGCGACGCGTTTTCTTATAAAATATTATATGGCTTACATGCTGAAGTAGCCGTTATATACTTAAATATAACTTATTAAGTTATTATTCACACTCAAACTCATAAGTGATAAGCCAAAGCCGACAAGGTAAGTCTAAGTAAAAGTATCAGTGTATCACTAAAGTGTGGCTACTGGCTCGAGGAGCGAGGACTCATCGGACATACATACTATAAATATAAAATACTGTACCTATTTTGGTCATATTTCAGTGCTTGTAGAGTTTTAGTTTAAGAAAAAAGAAATGTCAAATGTCTATTATTGAAATAATTTAAGTCTAAGGAAGTAAGGAAATTGCAATATAGCCTTGTATAGGCTTTGTACTGTAAAACGTGCCTTTGAATTTGACTAACTTACAGTATGTACGTAGATTGTAGGTCTGTACGTCTGTATCTTAGGTGGATTATTACCTTAAATCATATAGCCTAAATAAAGTATTATTTCATTTCAATCGGTGAATTATATAGGTAAAGAAAAAGACACGTGTATTGTACTAGCTACGTGTTCTTTACTGCATTATTAAGTTGGGAAAGCTAATAACCAATTTGATTTAACGAAGGTGTTCTGAGCTAATTTAGGTATATTTTCATTTTCCAGTCTCCGCCAATTTACCATAGTACAATGATGTCTATTTTAATTACTTTTACTTAATTAATTTTTAAATCTACTCAATAATTTTAATGATTTGTATAATTTTCAGGTAGAACCGAAGATGGGAAAATGTAAAGTTAGAGACTATTGGTTGACAAGAATAGATGCAAATGGCATGGCAATTAATAAGTGGGGGAAAAAGCAAGACGATGAGCATATTTTATGCTTATTTTGCAAGAAGTCCTTCAGCATTACATCTGGCTTTCAAACTGTTGAGAGACATGCTGATTCTTCGAAACACAAGGAAGCTGTCGCTCCCTATTTGTGTCCGGGGCAACTTCGGCTGTCCAGTTCCAGTGTATCTAGTGAAGCTCCTGTGGTTCCTCCCTCAATAAATGCAATTCAAGTTACCAGCCCCAGGGATGCCACTACATGGGCGGAACTGCAATGGGTGATGAAGTGTGTAGTCCAGAATTGGTCTGCATCGTCGTGTGAAAACCTTGGTGAACTTTTTGCATCAATGTTTGGTGGGAGTGCTGTTGGGGATTTTTCCATTAGTAGAACAAAATTTCGCTATTTACTAACTGAAGCTCTAGGGCAATTTTTTAAGAATGAACTCGTCAAAGACTTAACCAATGCGTACTACACACTGTCGTTTGACGAAACAACGAACAGTGCTGGGGCAAAAGAACTGCAACTTATGGTAACATACTATTCAGGAAAACAAGAAGCAGTAGTAAGCCATCATCTGAGAACTTTTTTTATTGCTTCAGCGACAAGTGAAATCTTAGCTGATAAAATCCTGGAAGGCATTAATGAAGCGAATTTGCCTTTATCGAAATTGTTGATGCTCGGCATGGATGGACCTAATGTCAACAAGAAAACACACCGCCTTTTATCTGAACAAATTTTAAATATAAGAGGAAAGCCATTGATTAATATTGGATCCTGCAACATTCACGTAATACATAATGCGTATGAAAAAGGTTTATTGGAAATTGGCGAGGACGCTTCAGAATTGATCCGAAAAGTTTACTATTTCTTGAATGGCTGGCCCTTAAGGTTGAGCGACTTCAGAGAGATTCAAAATCAAATGGGTATAAAGCAGCACAGTTTTATAAAGCATGTAAGCTCGCGTTGGCTCACTTTAGAAACGGCAGCAAGCAGAATGCTGGAACAGTGGGAGGCTGTACTTCAGTATTTTTTAACTTTTATTCCTAAAAAGAGGAATAAACTGCTGCCCAGCAAAACATACCTTGAAATAGTGAAACTACTTAAAATAAGTGACATGCGGGCTCAATTATTACTGATTTGTGAAAGCGCCAAATTATTTACGCGCTTCACCGGCAGCTTTCAGAGCTCCAGCCCCATGATACATGTTCTGTATCACGAACTTGTTCGATTGGCAAAAGTGTTGATTAATAAAGTGTGTAAGCCGGACGCAATTAAAGCCTTAGGTGTTTGTGAAAAAGTTTTATTGCCCGACAACCTTATCTCACCCGTCAAATTAATTCTAGGCGATGAAATTGTCTGTGAGATTAGCAAACTGAACGAAATGGACAGTTTACGATTTTTAACAAAAGCTCAAAAGCACTATGTAAGTGCTTGTAATCATATTCTAAAAAAAAGTTCAATCAACAACACTTTTGTAAAAGCCTGTCGTGCCTTGAATCCTAAGGAGCGAAGGACACCTGCGTCTGCGAAGTGGGTGAGATCTATAGCAAGTGCACTGCCTTTTGAGGTTGACCTCAATATATTACACGCTGAGTGGCAGCTTTTACAAGATGAGGCTGATCATGTGCCCATCCAGAAAGATGGAAAATATATTCCTGTAGATCAATATTGGGCACATTTTTTTTCTAAAAAAACGGATGCAGGTGACATTTCATTCCCAGCAGTCAGCAAGGTTGTAAAAGCAGTGTTATCAATGTCCCATGGAAATGCTAATGTTGAGCGTGGGTTCAGCGATTCTGCCCGATACTTGACTGACGACAAAGCAAGCATGTGTGAAAGGTCGCTAAACGCTGCCATGACTGTGAAGTCTGGATTACATAAATATTTTTATAAGCCAGAGCTCCTGCCTTGGAACAAAGAACTTAGTGACTTGGCTAGATTTGCGTGCAGCTCCTATAAATCATATCTTGAAGAACAAAAGAAAAAAGCAGAAGAGGAAGATAGAATGAAAAAAGAAATTGAGGAATCGAAGTTGGAAGAAGCACAGAAAAAATTAAGAATGAAGTTAGAAAAAGATACGATTGATGAGGAAGAGTCCAGGTTGAAAGAGCTAAAAGCTAACCAGGCGGCAAAGAGAAAAATTGAAAGCAAATTGCTGGATGAAGCCAATAAAAAGTTGAAAAATGCAGTGCAAAGAAACGATATGGTTGAGGTTGCAATCGCAACAGCCCTATTAGAGGGTGCGAAAAAAATACACAAGGAAGCTGAAAATGAAAGTAAAACAATTAATTCTGTGGAAAAGATTGTGGAGAAGAAGAAAAAATTAATAATTACAGATTTTTTCAAAAAGAAGTAATTTTATTTAAGAAATTTCAATTAAATATTCCTACTTCTTAAATCTGTTACTGCCAAAAATTGTTGGCTTTCTGTAATTTGTAAGATTTGCGATGACGTGTGAAATATACTATATTTCTTATTTCCATGAAGACGCTGATTTAATTCATTTTAGTTTTGGAATTGTTAAATTTTATACGCTCATGCTCAGTATACAATACTATAGTATGTTTATGCATTTTATAACAAAGTAGCTAAACATAGTTGTTCGAAATATCATTAAGGTAGAAAATAATATTAACATAGGCTACAATATGTATGTATTTATAATGATTTACATTCGATGATTAAATTTTCTAATTTTTCGTTACTTTAAATAGTGGTCAGCAAAAGTCAGATTTTTCATGTTTTTGGTCAGGAAAGTCAGATTTTTAGCTTGACATTTCCGGTTCCAGCCCTGGAGATGCCAACAAGGCTTGCCGCACATCGGGGCAGCCACTTCCACGCATCCATGATTTGTTAGATAAGTTGAAGGATGCTCAGTTCCTAACGACTCTAGATTTATTACAGGGCTTCCATCAGGTGCGCCTAGAAGCCTCGTCGAGATACATGACTGCATTTACGGTTGCATCCATGGGTCACTTTGAATGGGTCTACGCGCCATTTGGCCTAGCCACACTGCCCGGCTCATTCCAGGCCATCCTGGAAAAAATTCTACGACCTGCTCAGGCCTTCGCCTTCACCTACTTGGATGACCTATGCATCTACAGCGCCACCTTTGACGAACATGTCCGCCACGTTAATATAGTTCTTGAGTTGCTACGCAATGCTGACCTCCAGTTGAACTGGAAAAAATCCAAGTTTCTCTCGGCGGAAACAGAATATTTGGGATACGTTGTCGGTGGTGGAGATATCAAAATGTCGGAGGACAAAATCACGGCAATATCCCGGTATCCCACACCCCGAAATCAGCGTGAAGTCCGAGCTTTCCTTGGTTTGGCTGGCTGGTATCGGCGGTTTATCGACCAATTCTCAGATGTGGCGCGCCCTTTGAACAATTTGTTGCGGAAAGACACGCCTTTCCTTTGGGGCAACGAGGAACGGTTGGCATTCGAAACCCTAAAGGATAAACTGATTAGCAAGCCAATCTTGGCGTGCCCTCGTTTTGATCTCCCTTTTACTTTGGCAGTAGACGCTTCAGATGTTGCTTTGGGAGGCGTTCTTACACAAATGATCGATGGACAGGAAAGGGTTGTGGCGTATACCTCGAAGACTCTGGGTCCGGCTCAGCGCAACTACTCCGTGACGGAGAAGGAGCTTCTTGCGGTCATCCATGGTATTACTTCGTTTCGTCAATACCTCTATGGGACACGTTTTACGGTCATTACCGATCATGAAGCGCTTCGCTGGCTCAGCAAGTTGGACACACCCTCAGGTAGAGTCAGCCGTTGGATCACGACCTTGGCACAATACGATTTCGATGTAGTACATCGAAAAGGTAGCCTTAATGTTGTCCCTGACGCTCTTTCTCGCGTTTCAATCATGGCAGCAGCTTTTGTACCCATTCCTTCTACTTTGTATCCCGAAAGAATTAAAAATTCTAATGATACCTGGTACCACGATTTGAGGGGCAAAGTGTCTAAAACCCCGCAAGATTACCCGCTTTTTACATTCCGGGATGAGTTTTTGTATAAGTTGGTAGGTTCCGACCTTCGCTTAGTTGTACCCACTGATGTTCGTCTTGACATCATTAAGGAATACCATGATACTCCCCAAGGGGGACACATGAATCATAACAAGACTACAAAACGCATTCGAAATTTATATTATTGGCCATGTCTAGCAAGTGACGTTCGTCGCTACGTTCAAGCATGTTTCCCATGTCAGCAGTTCAAGGCCAGTAACAAGCCGCCCACTGGGCTAATGACGGTTAAACCGCCCATGCTGAAGCCTGGAGCTCTGTGGTACATCGATCTAGTGGGTCCTCTTCCTAAATCACAGGCCTATCAATATATCTTGGTTGCGGTCGAAGCATGTACTCGTTGGGTTGTCTCAGTTCCTATAACTCATATTACAGCCGTAAAAATTATCTCCGCTCTGACCACACATGTTGTGTACCAGTACGGACCGCCATCGGCATGGCTATCCGACAATGGCTCTCAGTTCACCTCTAGCGCTTTTAAGGAATTCTGTGGGACTTACAATTCGAAGCTAAGGTTTATTCCTCATTATTTCCCATCGGCAAACCCCACCGAGCGCTGGATAAGGACTTTGAAGACGGTGCTGGCCATATTCAGCACAGAAAATCATAAAACATGGTCGCGTTACTTACCTCTGGTGACTTATGCCTTACGAGCCACTGTCTGCGACGCCACAGGTTTTTCCCCTGCAAAACTCTTCCTTGGTCGTGAGCTCCCTGCCTTTCAGGACGCTGTGACCAATCTCAACCACGCCGACCTGGCGTTATTTGATGCCCCAGTCTATGATGAAGCTTTACAAGGTGAACTTAAGGAAATATACGCCTCCATAATAACCACACATAATCGAGCTAAACATGCTCAAGCAGAGGCGTACAATACGAAACGTAAGCCTCTTGTTTTGACTGTGGGAACAATGGTGTGGCGACTCAACCATGCTCTGTCTTCGGCGGCCAAAGATATTACGAAGAAATTTTGTCCCAAATACATTGGACCATTTCAAGTCGCTGAAAAACTCTCGGACACCCAATACAGCTTGCAGAAGTTAAACGGCGAGCCGGCGGGGAAATGGCCGGTGTCTCAACTTAGACCTGTTTGTGTCTAAATTTACTCTTTTGTTTTTAGAATTAATAGCGTTAGTTCCACATCTTTTAACCCTTTAATATTAGTTTTTGTTCGATTGGCTCATTTATGAAGCATCGCTGGTTTCTTTGATTTTTCGCATAGGCTAGTTCTTAAGTTCTTATTCTTGAGGATTTCGATTTTGTTCGTTCCCAAGTGTTTACAATTTCATTTGCCTTTTTCTCTTTTGATGTTATTCCATACTTGTTACGGGTCCTTAATTTTTTTATTGTTTTACGCGCGATGCGCGTTTCCGATTGTTCATTGCATTTTGTGTTGTCTTGTATTGTTCACATATTATGCCTTTTATTGTACACACGCTGAAACATTTTTTTGTTTTACGCGTGTGACGCGTTTTTAGTGTAATTTTTGTACTCCTTCCCGCACCATGGTCTTTTCCCGTCCTTTCCCTTTCACTGCTGTCTCTTTGTCAGAGTTCCTCTCTGGCTGGCGCCCATTTCCCGTTTTGCTCTTGTTTGGTTGTTTTACCCTTTCTACTTGTTTTGTTGTCTCAACGAAGTCGCCTTTCCGGCCACGTTCGTGTCATGGGTTTTACGCGATTGTAACGGGTTTTCCCCGTTATTTCTACGCCGCACCAAGCCTTGGTGCGACGATATTCTTCTTTTCATTTTCATTTAACCCCTAGTGCCTTGGAACTGTATCCCAACTATTTCCCGCCTTCCGTCTTCCGACACGTTCTCCCTTCGCGCCAATGGACATAAAATTTCCCTTTTCACGAGACGCCATTTTGCCATTTATTATTCAGCCATCAACCACAGAAGAATGGTTCGTAATTATTTTCAATTATTTCAGTAAATTCAGCCTTTTCATATTAAAAGTTACAGTTATTTTATCCTAAGTTTAAGCAGCATTCCAAAACATATAATATTGACCAAGTAGCACTTCATTTTATGTAAGTAAACCTTCCTCGTTAAACCTAACCATTCATATTTTGTTCCTCAGAGGCAACGCTAAGTCCGTGTTCGCAGGGGGAGGGCCCCCTTTTTCCTTCCCACCAAATCCACCCACTTCCAAGTTCCAGCAGCTTTATTTTATATGACCATCGTGCCAGGGAAGGATAGAAATTAAGTAACCGGGGTTACCAAAGGTGGACATTTCCAGTGTCCTCGATATTGGGAGGAACAAGAAGTAGAGCCGATGGATTACTCCGGTGGGTGTATTCACTCCTTTATTTTACTTATATTAATTTTGAAGAATAATCAATAAATAATTAACAAAAATCAACTTTAATGATTTTAGACTTTTAAGATTTTTAATATTGTAATTTACTAACACCCGGTATAATTTGTATTTTGAAATGTTAGATAGGTTAATTATTATATTTATTATGACCCGTACCACATTTTATTTTATTAGGCCTTAGGTTGATTCACTAGAATCTACGCCCTGCCTACCGATGAGCTACCCGCAGAGCGGGGGTTGCCTAAGAGCCATTTTTAACAACTACCCGCTACATTGTTTTTACGCGTCTGAAAGTAAAACGGGTGACTTGAAACGACTCATCATTGCTATAGATACTTCGCTTAACATTTAGTAACCGTATTTGTTAGCAATTTCAGGAATTTAAGGGTGCAAAAAAAGTTAATATGCCGAGATTCGGAAAATAGTTATTATTCTATCATACGGCGGCATTGAAATAGCTGGAAGACAACGTATTGTATGTGGGGTTATTTGTCCTTCTTGGATTGCCTATTGTATTAACTAAAATATTGTATGCCAACGACATCAACAATTGACAACATAACCCACGGAGTCAAGAAATACCAAAATTGAACTGGAGATTTCCCCGAAATGTTCTTGATTTTTTTTTTTTTTTTACCGAATTTCAAAGGGAAGGGGGTTGTTGAAAGTTACGTCTTTATACTCGTGTCCAACCTATGTTTATGCCGCTTATAATGAAGTTGTAACTTAAGTTGAATGCTTTTTATATATTTTTTCGTCAATATGCACCGAAATTGAATATTAATTAATTTTACGGTCTTGAAAGCAGTATAGGTGGCTTTAATTAGCCTAACATTGCTACAGATACTATAGTATACATAATGCAATAGTATTTGTTAGTATTCCTGGGACTTAGTGGTGAAAAAAAATTAATATGCCGAGAAACCGGAAAATATTTATTTATCTACCACATAGCTGCATTGAAATAGCTTGAAGAATACGTATTGTATGTGGGGGTTTTTAAACTTTTTTTGATTTACTCCAGTATATGGTAAAACATCATGTGTGAAAAAAACATCTACAAAATACAACATAAGCCACGGTGAAAATAAATACCAAAATCGAACGGGAGATTCCCCCCGACCTTTTCATGAAATTTTGTGTTTTGACCGAATTTTCAGGGGGAAGGGGGTCGAAAGTAGTTATGTGTTTGTAATCGTTTAAAACTTGTAATTAAGCCGCTTAAAATAACCGTTGGCCTAAGTTGGATATTACAGACTGTGTAATTTTTTAACTCTTTCTTGGTCTATATACACCGAAATAGAACATTAATTATATTATATTTTCGGTTTTGAAAGCATCCGAAATAGAACATTAATTATATTATATTTTCGGTTTTGAAAGCATAATAGGTGGCCTAAATTAGCTTGACATTGCTATAGATACTATAGTTAACATTAAACTGTTTCCGTTGGTGATTCTAGGGAAAGAAGGGTGCAAAAAAATTAATATGCCGAAAAACCGGAAAATAGCCATTTGTCTATCACTTGGCGGCATTGAAATAGCTGGAAGAATACGTATTGTATATGGGATTATTTACCTTTTTCGGATAGCCTATTATATAAGATAATAAAAGATAAAAAGTCTACTAAACTCAACATAAACCATAGAGAATGTAAACCACCGAAAGTGGACATGAAACATGCCCTAAAAAGACACAAATATTCGCAATTTTGGGATTTTACATTGCGAAAATATGTTGATATTGTACGTTAATTACATGAATCTGATACAGTAGTATATTGAGTGATAGGTTTTATCCATATTAATTACATATTATAGATATAGGAAGCCAAATATATGCCATTTTCAACGTGAAACTTGAAGATATCCACACTGTAGCCAAAATGGTAGGCGTAAATTGGAACATTTGTTGATTTTTTGTTTACATATGTAAACAGTATGTGAAACTGCAAATTTACTTGAAATTTACTTGAAAGCAATGTGGGTGGCTGAAATTACCTTAGCATTGCTAAAGATACTATAGTAAACATTAAGCTAGTGCTTCCGTAGGTAAATCCTGGTAATTGCGGGTGCAAAAAAATTAATATGCCGAGAATACCGAAAATAGTCATTTATCTATCACTTGGCGGCATTGAAATAGCTCGAAGAATAAGTATTGTATATGGGATTATTAACCTTTTTCGGATACCCTATTGTCTAAGATAAGATAATAAAAGATAAAAAGTCTACTAAACGCAACATTAACCATGGAGTATGTAAAGCACCGAAAGTGGACATGAAACATGCCATCAAAATACACATGTATTCGAAAATTTGGGTTCGAAAATTTGGGTTCTAAAATTGGGAAAATATGTGGATAATGTACGATAATTACATTAAACCGGTACAGTAGTATAATGTTTGATACATTTTATTCATATAAAATGCATATTATAGAAATAGGAAGCAAAACATAGGCCATTTTTAACATAAAAACATGATGATATCCACAATGTACCCGAAATGGTAGGCCTAAATTGGATGATTTGTTGATTGTGTGTTGACATTAGTAAACAACATGCGAAACTGCAAATTCACGATACATTTTGACCACGAAAAAGGAGGTAGATTTTTCGAAATTATCAAAAACGGGAATATTTTCAGGAATTTAGTGGGAAATTTCGTGTTTGACCCGATTTTACAGGGGGAGGGGGATGATGAAAACATCCCTTGTATACGCCCTTGAAATCATCATTCATACTGCATTCAACGACACATTAAACATCCTCGCGTATTGAAAACTGCAGACAGTGGAATATTTGTAACTGCAGAAACGGGAGAATTCCTTGTGTTTTTATGCGTCTCGACCGAAATTTCAGGGGGAAGGGGGGAGGAAGAAGTCATGTGTTTGTATTTGCTAAATAGCTGTATTTGTGCCGTTTATAATGAAGCTATAATTGTTGGTCCTACTTGGATATTACAGAGTATATAATTTTTTAACTCTTTTATGGTCTTCATACACCGAAATTGAAAATTAACTTATTTTACGTTATTGAAAGCATTGTGGGTGGCTTCAATTACCATAGCATTGCTACAGATACTTAATTAAACATTATGCAAATGCTTCCGTAGGTAAATCCTGGTAATTGTGGGTGCAAAAAAATTAATATGCCGAGAATACGGAAAATAGTAATTTATCTATCACTTGGCGGCATTGAAATAACTCGAAGAATACGTAATGTATGTAGCCTTATTTGACCTTTTTAGATACCATATAGTATAATATAAGATAATAAAAGATAAAAACGTCTACTAAACGCAACATAAACCACGGAGTATGTAAACCACCGAAAGTGGACGTGAAACATGCCTTAAAAATACACATATAATCGAAAATTTGGGTTCTTAAATTGGGAAAATATGTTGATATTGTACGTTAATGACATTAAACCGGTACAGTAGTACAATATGTGATACATTTTATCCATATAAAATGCATATAATAGAAATAGGAAGCAAAACATTGGCCATTTTTAACGTGAAACTTGAAAATATCCACACTGCAACCGAAATGGTAGACCTAAATTGGAAGATTTGTTGATAAGTTGTTGACATTAGTAAACAACATGCGAAACTACAAATTTACAAAACATTTTCACCCCTAAAATAAGGGTAGATTTTTCGAGATGATCGAAAACGGGAATAATTTTGAGAATATCGCGTGAAATTTCGTGTTTGACCCGATTTTAAAGGGGGAGAGAGGATGATGGAACCACCCCTTGTATACTCGGGTGCAACCCCTATTTATAGTGCCTTTAGCGACCCCTTAACTATTCATGTCGGTTAAAAATTACAGGCTGTGGAATTTTTTATCTCAAAGCATGCACGGCAGGGTATACACTTTTCCCGCATGTAGGCCTCTTGCACACCCCCCTTACATACCTAGCTGTGGGGAAACTGGTAGACTGACAGCAATATAACTTACACAGCTGTAAAGAGCAAGGATAGTGGAAAGTAGCAAGGTGGTTTTAAATTTTTCGAATCAATTTTTTTCCCGCGAAAATCGTCCCCGAAAAACGCGTTTTTTCGTCGAAAATGGGCATTTTTTCGCATTTTTGCCCTTTTTCACTTTGCTAATTATCTGGAAGCCGTCAGATTTTACATAGGTATGAGACCTGGGGGGAAAGTTGGGGAAAGGTTGGCCAAATAGCGCTACGAAGCCATTTTGGCCGCAGCGGATCTCAATTTTTTGTTATCGCGTTTTCCGCAGCATAGGAAAACCAATGTAAAATGTGCACTTTTTTTTGGCAATTTTGCAGGGGTTGGGGAAAAATGTCATAACTGGGCCAATTTTGGCCCGATTGGGATGATTCTATTTTTCCCCCACTCGACTTAGTCCTATCTATCTTTTAAGACCATTTGTCGAGCGGCAGCTCGGGCTGCGCCCTCGCATGGATTGATCGGTGAGTGGTCGTAGGTGGGTTCTATTAAGTTATAACAAGTGTCTCCGCCACAGGGGCCCTACGGGCCCCACATGGCTCCTACACTTGCGCCTGCCGCGGGCGGCAGCTCGGCCTTCGGCCTCGCGGTCACTGCTCATGAGCACTGATCATGGTGGGTATCCTCATGGGTGGCAAATGAATCCTCGCGTCGAGAGCTTTCCAATGAGCTATCACACACGATTGTATCATGAATGGTACGGGAGTTATGAGTTAAAGAAGGAAGAAGAATTGAAAAAGGCGTGTTTGGGGGGGGAGGACGGTTATTGGCTATAGTTGCCACTTTTTACTAAGAAATTACATGGGGGTGAAGATGGAACGCAGTGAAAGTTTACTTAAATACGGAGGAGAACCGTAGGAAACTCGGACCAAACGCAGCTCGGCCCTTCGGGCCTTCTGTCACTGATACTCGAAAATTTGGGTTCTAAAATTGGGAAAATATGTGGATAATGTACGATAATTACATTAAACCGGTACAGTAGTATAATGTTTGATACATTTTATTCATATAAAATGCATATTATAGAAATAGGAAGCAAAACATAGGCCATTTTTAACATAAAAACATGATGATATCCACAATGTACCCGAAATGGTAGGCCTAAATTGGATGATTTGTTGATTGTTTGTTGACATTAGTAAACAAGATGCGAAACTGCAAATTTACGATACATTTTGACCACGAAAAAGGAGGTAGATTTTTCGAAATTATAAAAAACGGGTATATTTTCAGGAATTTAGTGGGAAATTTCGTGTTTGACCCGATTTTACAGGGGGAGGGGGGATGATGAAAACATCCCTTGTATACGCCCTTGAAAGCATCATTCATACTGCATTCAACGACACATTAAACATCCTCGCGTATTGAAAACTGCAGACAGTGGAATATTTGTAACTGCAGAAACGGGAGAATTCCTTGAGTTTTTATGCGTCTCGACCGAAATTTCAGGGGGAAGGGGGAGGAAGAAGTCATGTGTTTGTATTTGCTAAATAGCTGTATTTGTGCCGCTTATAATGAAGCTATAATTGTTGGTCCTACTTGGATATTACAGAGTATATAATTTTTTAACTCTTTTATGGTCTTCATACACCAAAATTGAAAATGAATTTATTTTACGGTATTGAAAGCATTGTGGGTGGCTTAAATTACCATAGCATTGCTACTGATACTTAATTAAACATTATGCAAATGCTTTCGTAGTTAAGTCCTGGTAATTGTGGGTGCAAAAAAATTAATATGCCGAGAATAAGGAAAATAGTCATTTTTCTATGACTTGGCGGCATTGAAATAGCTGGAAGAATACGTAATGTATATAGGATTATTTGACCTTTTTAGATACAATATAGTATAAGATAAGATAGTAAAAGATAAAAACGTCCACTAAACGCAACATGATCCATGGAGTATGTAAAGCACCGAAAGTGGACATGAAACATGCCATTATAATACACATATATTCGAAAATTTGGGTTCCTAAATTGGGAAAATATGTTGATATCGTACTTTAAGTACATTAAACCGTTACAGTAGTATAATGTGTGATACATTTTATCCATATAAAATGCATATAATAGAAATAGGAAGCAAAACATGGGCTATTTTTAACGTGAAACTTGAAGATATCCACACTGTAGCCGAAATGCTAGACTTAAATTGTATGATTTGTTGATAACTTGTTTACATTAGTAAACAACATGCGAAACTGCAAATTCAAAAAACATTTTCACCCCTAAAATAAGGGTAGATTTTTCGAAATTATCGAAAACGGGAAAATTTTTGAGAATTTCGCGTGAAATTTCGTGTTTGACCCGATTTTAAAGGGGGAGAGGGGATGATGGAACCACCCCTTGTACACTCGGGTGCAACCCCTATTTATAGTGCCTTTAGGAACACATTAACTATTCATGTCGGTTAAAAATTGCAGGCTGTGGAATTTTTTATCTCTAAGCATGCACAGCAGGGTATACCCTTTTCCCGCATGTAGGCCTCTTGCACACCCCCCTTACATACCTAGCTGTGGGGAAACTGGTAGACCGACAGCAATATAACTTACACTGTTGAGAAGAGCAAGGATAGTGGAAAGAAGCAAAGTGGTTTTAAATTTTTCGAATCAATTTTTTTCCCGCGAAAATCGTCCCCGAAAAACGCGTTTTTTCGTCGAAAATGGGCATTTTTTTCGCATTTTTGCCCTTTTTCACTTTGCTAATTATCTGGAAGCCGTCAGATTTTACATAGGTATGAGACCTGGGGGGAAAGTTGGGGAAAGGTTGGCCGAATAGCGCTACGAAGCCATTTTGGCCGCAGCGGATCTCAATTTTTTGTTATCGCGTTTTCCGCAGCATAGGAAAACCAATGTAAAATGTGCACTTTTTTTGGCAATTTTGCAGGGGTTGGGGAAAAATGTCATAACTGGGCCAATTTTGGCCCGATTGGGATGATTCTATTTTTCCCCCACTCGACTTGGTCCTATCTATCTTTTAAGACCATTTGTCGAGCGGCAGCTCGGGCTGCGCCCTCGCATGGATTGATCGGTGAGTGGTCGTAGGTGGGTTCTATTAAGTTAAAATAACAAGTGTCTCCGCCACAGGGGCCCTACGGGCCCCACATGGCTCCTACACTTGCGCCTGCCGCGGGCGGCAGCTCGGCCTTCGGCCTCGCGGTCACTGCTCATGAGCACTGATCATGGTGGATATCCTCATGGGTGTCAAATAAATCCTCGCGTCGAGAGCTTTCCAATGAGCTATCACACACGATTGTATCATGAATGGTACGGGAGTTATGAGTTAAAGAAGGAAGAAGAAATGAAAAAGGCGTGTTTGGGGGGGGGGGGGGGGAGGACGGTTATTGGCTATAGTTGCCACTTTTTACTAAGAAATTACATGGGGGTGAAGATGGAACGCAGTGAAAGTTTACTTTAATACGGAGGAGAACCGTAGGAAACTCGGACCAAACGCAGCTCGGCCCTTTGGGCCTCGCCGTCACTGCTTCCGTAAATTATGTATTGTGGGGTGTCATGGATGTCAAATCAATCGTCGAGTAGAGAGCTGTCCAATGAGGCATCACACATCATGCTAACATGAATGGAACGATAGTTAAGAATTAAAGAAGGAAGAGGAATGGAAAAAAGGCGAGTTTGTGAGAGGGAAGAGGGTGGATGTTGGAAAAAATTTTAAATACTCGTTTCAAACCCTCATTTCAATTGCTTTTATGGACATGTAAGCCATTCATGTCCATTACAAATTTTAGGCTGTGGAATTGTTTTTCATCTGTTTTTCGGTCTTATTAAACCTAATTGGATATTAATTAATTTTACAGTCATGACACCAATACAGGTTGCTATAGAATTGTTAGCAATGCCAATGATAGTATGCCAAGCTTTCAAAAGCAGTATCCTGGGATGAAATGGTTGAAAAAATTATAATTCCGTATGTAAAAAATATGGAAAATATCTCATTTGCTGCATTGAAACAGCACTAAGAATAGATATTGTAAAATGGGCCGATTTGATTTTTTAGATACCCTACGGTATGAAATAAAAAATTATGTCATATAAATCTACATAGCACAACATAAACCACGGGTAAATAAAAATTGAAATGAAATGGGATATTTCCCCGACTTTTCCTTTAACTTTTGTGTTTGGACCAAATTTTAAGGGGTTTGGGGGTGTGCTACTTTAAACAGTTTTTGATAGCAATTCTCAGTATTTAAGGATGAAAAAAAATTGGTTGTCTCTATAAGTCGGTTGTAAAGGCGGTTTACGGACGATAGTTAAACGTGACAACGCCTAAATTAACTTAAATTTAATTAACTAATTAACTTAAATGATATATGGCTGGAAAGGGAAAGAAACGTGAAAAAGCCCGTATAAGCCTTTAAGTAATTTTAATTTTTTATATATAGGTAGACAATAACGCGGCCGAAAGAGGCCTTTCTTGAGGAAAATCGTGCGCACCCCCTGGCGTCTTACACCCTCAAAGCCAAAAACACTTGCTTGATTATCAAAAGGCATATCATGCCATGAAAGAGGAAGATTGGACGAAGACATGGGTATAATTTAAATTATTAAGATAGGTCTTCTACATCAAAAAATTGCTTTAAACCCGCCCACGCAATTCAAATGGGATTGCCGGAAATGCGTCACTTTGTGTTCCACTCCCGTTTTAGGGGTGAAGGTATGAATTTGAAAATATGTGTTTATACTCGTTTGAAGCCACAATTAATACTGCTTCTAATGAGACATAAAAAATTATTTTCGGTTGAAAATTGCAGGCTGTCGAATTGAATATCAATTTTTTCGTCAATATGCACCGAAATTGAATATTAATTAATTTTACGGTCTTAAAAGGAGTATTCTTGGTTTTAATTAGCCTATCTTTGCTGAAAATACTATAATATATATTAAGCAATAGTATGTGTTAGTTACTCCTGGGACTTAATGGTGAAAAAAAATTATTTTGCCGAGAAAGCGGAAAATATTCATTTATCTATCACACAGCTGCATTGAAACAGCTTGAAGCATACGTATTGCGTGTGGGGGTTTTGAAATATTTTGATTTAATACAGTACATGTTAAAGTAATTCGTGATAAAAACATGCAGCTACCAAATGCAACATAAGCCACGGAGTAAATAAATACCAATATCAAACGGGAGATTTCCCCGACCTTTTCATGAAATTTTGGGTTTTGACCGAATTTTCAGGGGGAAGGGGGTTGAAAGTAGTTGTATGTCTGCATTTTTTTAAAACCTGTATTTAAGCCGCTTATAATGAGGCAGTAACCGTGTTGCCCTAAGTTGGATATTACAGGCTGAATTATTTTTTAACTCTTTTTTCGTCTATATACACCGAAATTGAACATTTATACTTTTTAAGGTTGAAAAGCAAAATAGGTGGCCTAAATTAGTTTGGCACTGCTATAGATACTATAGTTAACATTAAGCAACAGTTTCCGTTGGTTATTCTAGGGAAAAAAGGGTGCAAAAAAAAAAAAATTGATGTTCGAGAATACAGAAAATAGTCATTTATCTATTGAAATTGAAATAGCTCGAAGAATACGTAGTGTATTTGGGGTTATTTGACTTTTTTGGTTAGTTTATAGTATAAGCTAAGATAATAAGAGATAAAAACGTCTACTAAAAGCAATGTGGGTGGCTGTATATATTTTTTGTCTGTTTATTCGTGTTAATACACCTAAATTGAATATTAATTATTTTTAGGGTTTTCAAAGTAAGCAGAATTACTTAAAATGACTCATCATCGTTGCTACAGATATTTCGCCAAACATTAACCAATATAGTTTTTGTTATGGCTGCAAAAAAATTAATCTGCCGAAAAACCGGAAAATAGTCATTTTTCTATTAAGTAGCGGCATTGAAATAGCCCGAAGAATGCATATTGTATATGAGCCTATTTGACCTTATAAAGTAATGTGTGATATAACCATCGACATAACACAACATAAACCACGGAGTAAATAAAAAATTAAATCAAATGAGATATTTCCCTGACTTTTTCTTGAAATTTTGCGTTTTGGTCGAATTTTCTGGAGGAAGGGGGTTGTTGGATGTTATGTGTTTATATTTGTTTCAAACCTTTATATTTGCTGCTTATAATGAGCGAATAATTGTTGGCTTAACCTGTTTATTGCAGGCCGTATAATTTTTTGTCTATTTATTAGGGTTAATGCACCCAAATTGAATAGGAATTATTTTTACGGGTCTGAAAGTAAGACGGGTGACTTGAAACGACTCATCATTGCTATAGATACTTCGCTTAACATTTAGTAACCGTATTTGTTAGCAATTTCAGGTATTTAAGGGTGCAAAAAAAGTTAATATGCCGAGATTCGGAAAATAGTTATTATTCTATCATACGGCGGCATTGAAATAGCTGGAAGACAACGTATTGTATGTGGGGTTATTTGTCCTTCTTGGATTGCCTATTGTATTAACTAAAATATTGTATGCCAACGACATCAACAATTGACAACATAACCCACGGAGTCAAGAAATACCAAAATTGAACTGGAGATTTCCCCGAAATGTTCTTGATTTTTTTTTTTTTTTTTACCGAATTTCAAAGGGAAGGGGGTTGTTGAAAGTTACGTCTTTATACTCGTGTCCAACCTATGTTTATGCCGCTTATAATGAAGTTGTAACTTAAGTTGAATGCTTTTTATATATTTTTTCGTCAATATGCACCGAAATTGAATATTAATTAATTTTACGGTCTTGAAAGCAGTATAGGTGGCTTTAATTAGCCTAACATTGCTACAGATACTATAGTATACATAAAGCAATAGTATTTGTTAGTATTCCTGGGACTTAGTGGTGAAAAAAAATTAATATGCCGAGAAACCGGAAAATATTTATTTATCTACCACATAGCTGCATTGAAATAGCTTGAAGAATACGTATTGTATGTGGGGGTTTTTAAACTTTTTTTGATTTACTCCAGTATATGGTAAAACATCATGTGTGAAAAAAACATCTACAAAATACAACATAAGCCACGGTGAAAATAAATACCAAAATCGAACGGGAGATTCCCCCGACCTTTTCATGAAATTTTGTGTTTTGACCGAATTTTCAGGGGGAAGGGGGTCGAAAGTAGTTATATGTTTGTAATCGTTTAAAACTTGTAATTAAGCCGCTTAAAATAACCGTTGGCCTAAGTTGGATATTACAGACTGTGTAATTGTTTAACTCTTTCTTGGTCTATATACACCGAAATAGAACATTAATTATATTATATTTTCGGTTTTGAAAGCATAATAGGTGGCCTAAATTAGCTTGACATTGCTATAGATACTATAGTTAACATCGAACTGTTTCCGTTGGTAATTCTAGGGAAAGAAGGGTGCAAAAAAATTAATATGCCGAAAAACCGGAAAATAGCCATTTGTCTATCACTTGGCTGGAAGCTGGAAGAATACGTATTGTATATGGGATTATTTACCTTTTTCGGATAGCCTATTATATAAGATAATAAAAGATAAAAAGTCTACTAAACTCAACATAAACCATAGAGAATGTAAACCACCGAAAGTGGACATGAAACATGCCCTAAAAAGACACAAATATTCGCAATTTTGGGATTTTACATTGCGAAAATATGTTGATATTGTACGTTAATTACATGAATCTGATACAGTAGTACAATGAATGATAGGTTTTATCCATATTAATTACATATTATAGATATAGGAAGCCAAATATATGCCATTTTCAACGTGAAACTTGAAGATATCCACACTGTAGCCAAAATGGTAGGCGTAAATTGGAACATTTGTTGATTTTTTGTTTACATTTGTAAACAGTATGTGAAACTGCAAATTTACTTGAAATTTACTTGAAAGCAATGTGGGTGGCTGAAATTACCTTAGCATTGCTAAAGATACTATAGTAAACATTAAGCTAGTGCTTCCGTAGATAAATCCTGGTAATTGCGGGTGCAAAAAAATTAATATGCCGAGAATACTGAAAATAGTCATTTATCTATCACTTGGCGGCATTGAAATAGCTCGAAGAATAAGTATTGTATATGGAATTAATAACCTTTTTCGGATAGCCTATTGTCTAAGATAAGATAATAAAAGATAAAAAGTCTACTAAACGCAACATTAACCATGGAGTATGTAAAGCACCGAAAGTGGACATGAAATATGCCATCAAAATACACATATATTCGAAAATTTGGGTTCTGAAATTGGGAAAATATGTTGATAATGTACGATAATTACATTTAACCGGTACAGTAGTATAATGTGTGATACATTTTATCCATATAAAATTCATATCATAGAAATAGGAAGCATAACATTGGCCATTTTCAACATAAAAACATGATGATATCCACTATGTACCCGAAATGGTAGGCCTAAATTGGATGATTTGTTGATTGTTTGTTGACATTAGTAAACAA
Source organism: Psococerastis gibbosa (assembly GCA_963971405.1). Lineage (NCBI taxonomy): Eukaryota > Metazoa > Arthropoda > Insecta > Psocodea > Psocidae > Psococerastis > Psococerastis gibbosa. The sequence continues at coordinate 2,329,983 of OZ020485.1, forward strand.
CATGCGGAACTGAAAATTTACGATACATTTTGACCACGAAAAAGAAGGTAGATTTTTCGAAATTATCAAAAACGGGAATATTTTCAGGAATTTAGTGGGAAATTTCGTGTTTGACCCGATTTTACAGGGGGAGGGGGGATGATGAAAACATCCCTTGTATACGCCCCTGAAAGCATCATTCATACTGCATTCAACGACACATTAAACATCCTCGCGTATTGAAAACTGCAGACAGTGGAATATTTGTAACTGCAGAAACGGGAGAATTCCTTGAGTTTTTATGTGTCTCGACCGAAATTTCAGGGGGAAGGGGGGAGGAGGAAGTCATTTGTTTGTATTTGTTTAAAAGCTGTATTTGTGCCGCTTATAATGAAGCAATAATTGTTGGTCTTACTTGGATATCACAGACCATATAATTTTTTAACTCTTTTATGGTCTTCATACACTAAAATTGAAAATTAATTTATTTTACGGTATTGAAAGCATTGTGGGTGGCTTAAATTACCTTAGCATTGCTACAGGTGCAATACTAAACATTATGCAAATGCTTCCGTAGTTGAGTCCTGGTAATTGTGGGTGCAAAAAAATTAATATGCCGAGAATACGGAAAATAGTCATTTTTCTATCACTTGGCGGCAATGAAATAACTGGAAGAATACGTAATGTATATGGGGTTATTTGACCTTTTTAGATACCATATAGTATTAGATAAGATAATAAAAGATAAAAACGTCTACTAAACGCAACATAAACCACGGAGTATGTAAACCACCGAAAGTGGACGTGAAACATGCCTTTAAAATACACATATAATCGAAACTTTGGGTTCTTAAATTAGAAAAATATGATGATATTGTACGTTAAGTACATGAATCTGGTACAGTAGTATAATGTGTGATACATTTTATCCATATAAAGTGCATATTGTAGAAATAGGAAGCAAAACATTGGCCATTTTTAACGTGAAACTTGAAGATATGCACACTGCAACCGAAATGGTAGGCCTAAATTGGAAGATTTGTTGATGGTTTGTTTACATTAGTAAACAACATGCAAAACTGCAAATGTACAAAACATTTTCACCCCTAAAATAAGGGTAGATTTTTCGAAATTATCGAAAACGGGAATAATTTTGAGAATATCGCGTGAAATTACGTGTTTGACCCGATTTTAAAGGGGGAGGGGGGATGATGGAACCAACCCTTGAATACTCGGGTGCAACCCCTATTTATGGTGCCTTTAGGAACACATTAACTATTCATGTCGGTTAAAAATTGCAGGCTGTGGAATTTTTTATACCTCAGCATGCGCAGCCGGGTACACCCTTTTCCCGCATGTTGGCCTCTTGCACACCCCCCTTACATACCTAGCTGTGGGGAAAGTGGTAGACTGACAGCAAAACAGGTTACACAGTTGTAAAGAGGAAGGATAGTGGAAAGTAGCAATGTGGTTTTAAATTTTTCGATTCAATTTTTTTCCCGCGAAAATCGTCCCCGAAAAACGCGTTTTTTCGTCGAAAATGGGCATTTTTTCGCATTTTTGCCCTTTTTCACTTTGCTAATTATCTGGAAGCCGTCAGATTTTACATAGGTATGAGACCTGGGGGGAAAGTTGGGGAAAGGTTGGCCGAATAGCGCTACGAAGCCATTTTGGCCGCAGCGGATCTCAATTTTTTTTTATCGCGTTTTCCGCAGCATAGGAAAACCAATGTAAAATGTGCACTTTTTTGGCAATTTTGCAGGGGTTGGGGAAAAATGTCATAACTGGGCCAATTTTGGCCCGATTGGGATGATTCTATTTTTCCCCCACTCGACTTGGTCCTATCTATCTTTTAAGACCATTTGTCGAGCGGCAGCTCGGGCTGCGCCCTCGCATGGATTGATCGGTGAGTGGTCGTAGGTGGGTTCTACGCCTACTTGCGCCTGCCGCGGGCGGCAGCTCGGCCTTCGGCCTCGCGGTCACTGCTCATGAGCACTGATCATGGTGGGTATCCTCATGGGTCAAATGAATCCTCGCGTCGAGAGCTTTCCAATGAGCTATCACACACGATTGTATCATGAATGGTACGGGAGTTATGAGTTAAAGAAGGAAGAAGAATTGAAAAAGGCGTGTTTGGGGGGGGGGGAGGACGGTTATTGGCTATAGTTGCCACTTTTTACTAAGAAATTACATGGGGGTGAAGATGGAACGCAGTGAAAGTTTACTTAAATACGGAGGAGAACCGTAGGAAACTCGGACCAAACGCAGCTCGGCCCTTCGGGCCTCGCCGTCACTGCTTCTGTAAATTATGTATTGTGGGGTGTCATGGATGTCAAATCAATCGTCGAGTAGAGAGCTGTCCAATGAGGCATCACACATCATGCTAACATGAATGGAACGATAGTTAAGAATTAAAGAAGGAAGAGGAATGGAAAAAAGGCGAGTTTGTGAGAGGGAAGAGGGTGGATGTTGGAAAAAATTTTAAATACTCGTTTCAAACCCTCATTTCAATTGCTTTCATGGACATGTAAGCCATTCATGTCCATTACAAATTTTAGGCTGTGGAATTGTTTTTCATCTGTTTTTCGGTCTTATTAAACCCAATTGGATATTAATTAATTTTACAGTCATGACACCAATACAGGTTGCTATAGAATTCTTAGCAATGCCAATGATAGTATGCCAAGCTTTCAAAAGCAGTATCCTGGGATGAAATGGTTGAAAAAATTATAATTCCGTATGTAAAAAATATGGAAAATATCTCATTTGCTGCATTGAAACAGCACTAAGAATAGATATTGTAAAACGCGCCGATTTGATTTTTTAGATACCCTACGGTATGAAATAAAATATTATGTCATATAAATCTACATTACACAACATAAACCACGGGTAAATAAAAATTGAAATGAAATGGGATATTTCCCCGACTTTTCCTTTAACTTTTGTGTTTGGACCAAATTTTAAGGGGCTAGGGGGTGTGCTACTTTAAACAGTTTTTGATAGCAATTCTCAGTATTTAAGGATGAAAAAAAATTGGTTGTCTCTAAGTCGGTTGTAAAGGCGGTTTACGGACGATAGTTTAACGTGACAACGCCTAAATTAACTTAAATTTAATTAACTAATTAACTTAAATGATATATGGCTGGAAAGGGAAAGAAACGTGAAAAAGCCCGTATAAGCCTTTAAGTAATTTTAATTTTTTATGTATAGGTAGACAATAACGCGGCCGAAAGAGGCCTTTCTTGAGGAAAATCGTGCGCACCCCCTGGCGTTTTACACCCTCAAAGCCAAAAACACTTGCTTGATTATCAAAAGGCATATCATGCCATGAAAGAGGAAGAATGGACGAAGACATGGGTATAATTTAAATTATTAAGATAGGTCTTCTACATCAAAAAATTGCTTTAAACCCGCCCACGCAATTCAAATGGGATTGCCGGAAATGCGTCACTTTGTGTTCCACTCCCGTTTTAGGGGTGAAGGTATGAATTTGAAAATATGTGTTTATACTCGTTTGAAGCCATAATTAATACTGCTTCTAATAAGACATAAAAAATTATTTTCGGTTGAAAATTGCAGGCTGTCGAATTGAATATCAATTTTTTCGTCAATATGCACCGAAATTGAATATTAATTAATTTTACGGTCTTAAAAGGAGTATTATTGGTTTTAATTAGCCTATCTTTGCTGAAAATACTATAATATACATTAAGCAATAGTATGTGTTAGTTACTCCTGGGACTTAGTTTTGAAAAAAAATTATTTTGCCGAGAAAGCGGAAAATATTCATTTATCTATCACATAGTTGCATTGAAACAGCTTGAAGCATACGTATTGCGTGTGGGGGTTTTAAAATATTTTGATTTAATACAGTACATGTTAAAGTAATTCGTGATAAAAACATGCAGCTACAAAATGCAACATAAGCCACGGAGTAAATAAATACCAATATCAAACGGGAGATTTCCCCGACCTTTTCATGAAATTTTGGGTTTTGACCGAATTTTCAGGGGGAAGGGGGTTGAAAGTAGTTATATGTCTGCATTTGTTTAAAACCTGTATTTAAGCCGCTTATAATGAGGCAGTAACCGTGTTGCCCTAAGTTGGATATTACAGGCTGAATTATTTTTTAACTCTTTTTTCGTCTATATACACCGAAATTGAACATTTATACTTTTTACGGTTGAAAAGCAAAATAGGTGGCCTAAATTAGTTTGACACTGCTATAGATACTATAGTTAACATTAAGCAACAGTTTCCATTTGTTATTCTAGGGAAAAAAGGGTGCAAAAATAAATTAATGTTCGAGAATACAGAAAATAGTCATTTATCTATTGAAATTGAAATAGCTCGAAGAATACGTAGTGTATTTGGGGTTATTTGACTTTTTTGGTTAGTTTATAGTATAAGCTAAGATAATAAAAGATAAAAACGTCTACTAAACGCAATGTGGGTGGCTGTATATATTTTTTGTCTGTTTATTCGTGTTAATACACCTAAATTGAATATTATAATATTCATAATATATAATAATATAATTATAATTATTTTTAGGGTTTTCAAATTAAGCAGAATTACTTAAAATGACTCATCGTCGTTGCTACAGATATTTTGCCAAACATTAACCAATATAGTTTTTGTTATGGCTGCAAAAAAATTAATCTGCCGAAAAACCGGAAAATAGTCATTTTTCTATTAAGTAGCGGCATTGAAATAGCCCGAAGAATGCATATTGTATATGGGCCTATTTGACCTTATAAAGTAATGTGTGATATAACCATCGACATAACACAACATAAACCACGGAGTAAATAAAAAATTAAATCAAATGAGATATTTCCCTGACTTTTTCTTGAAATTTTGCGTTTTGGTCGAATTTTCTGGAGGAAGGGGGTTGATGGATGTTATGTGTTTATATTTGTTTCAAACCTTTATATTTGCTGCTTATAATGAGCGAATAATATTTGGCTTAACCTGTTTATTGCAGGCCGTATAATTTTTTGTCTATCTATTAGGGTTAATGCACCCAAATTGAATAGGAATTATTTTTACGGGTCTGAAAGTAAGACGGGTGACTTGAAACGACTCATCATTGCTATAGATACTTCGCTTAACATTTAGTAACCGTATTTGTTAGCAATTTCAGGTATTTAAGGGTGCAAAAAAAGTTAATATGCCGAGATTCGGAAAATAGTTATTATTCTATCATACGGCGGCATTGAAATAGCTGGAAGACAACGTATTGTATGTGGGGTTATTTGTCCTTCTTGGATTGCCTATTGTATTAACTAAAATATTGTATGCCAACGACATCAACAATTGACAACATAACCCACGGAGTCAAGAAATACCAAAATTGAACTGGAGATTTCCCCGAAATGTTCTTGATTTTTTTTTTTTTTTTTACCGAATTTCAAAGGGAAGGGGGTTGTTGAAAGTTACGTCTTTATACTCGTGTCCAACCTATGTTTATGCCGCTTATAATGAAGTTGTAACTTAAGTTGAATGCTTTTTATATATTTTTTCGTCAATATGCACCGAAATTGAATATTAATTAATTTTACGGTCTTGAAAGCAGTATAGGTGGCTTTAATTAGCCTAACATTGCTACAGATACTATAGTATACATAAAGCAATAGTATTTGTTAGTATTCCTGGGACTTAGTGGTGAAAAAAAATTAATATGCCGAGAAACCGGAAAATATTTATTTATCTACCACATAGCTGCATTGAAATAGCTTGAAGAATACGTATTGTATGTGGGGGTTTTTAAACTTTTTTTGATTTACTCCAGTATATGGTAAAACATCATGTGTGAAAAAAACATCTACAAAATACAACATAAGCCACGGTGAAAATAAATACCAAAATCGAACGGGAGATTCCCCCGACCTTTTCATGAAATTTTGTGTTTTGACCGAATTTTCAGGGGGAAGGGGGTCGAAAGTAGTTATATGTTTGTAATCGTTTAAAACTTGTAATTAAGCCGCTTAAAATAACCGTTGGCCTAAGTTGGATATTACAGACTGTGTAATTGTTTAACTCTTTCTTGGTCTATATACACCGAAATAGAACATTAATTATATTATATTTTCGGTTTTGAAAGCATAATAGGTGGCCTAAATTAGCTTGACATTGCTATAGATACTATAGTTAACATTAAACTGTTTCCGTTGGTAATTCTAGGGAAAGAAGGGTGCAAAAAAATTAATATAGCGAAAAACCGGAAAATAGCCATTTGTCTATCACTTGGCGGCATTGAAATAGCTGGAAGAATACGTATTGTATATGGGATTATTTACCTTTTTCGGATAGCCTATTATATAAGATAATAAAAGATAAAAAGTCTACTAAACTCAACATAAACCATAGAGAATGTAAACCACCGAAAGTGGACATGAAACATGCCCTAAAAAGACACAAATATTCGCAATTTTGGGATTTTACATTGCGAAAATATGTTGATATTGTACGTTAATTACATGAATCCGATACAGTAGTATAATGAGTGATAGGTTTTATCCATATTAATTACATATTATAGATATAGGAAGCCAAATATATGCCATTTTCAACGTGAAACTTGAAGATATCCACACTGTAGCCAAAATGGTAGGCGTAAATTGGAACATTTGTTGACTTTTTGTTTACATATGTAAACAGTATGTGAAACTGCAAATTTACTTGAAATTTACTTGAAAGCAATGTGGGTGGCTGAAATTACCTTAGCATTGCTAAAGATACTATAGTAAACATTAAGCTAGGGCTTCCGTAGGTAAATCCTGGTAATTGCGGGTGCAAAAAAATTAATATGCCGAGAATACAGAAAATAGTCATTTATCTATCACTTGGCGGCATTGAAATAGCTCGAAGAATAAGTATTGTATATGGGATTATTAACCTTTGTCGGATAGCCTATTGTCTAAGATAAGATAATAAAAGATAAAAAGTCTACTAAACGCAACATTAACCATGAAGTATGTAAAGCACCGAAAGTGGACATGAAACATGCCATCAAAATACACATATATTCGAAAATTTGGGTTCTTAAATTGGGAAAATATGTGGATAATGTACGATAATTACTCTAAACCGGTACAGTAATATAATGTTTGATACATCTTATTCATATAAAATGCATATTATAGAAATAGGAAGCAAAACATAGGCCATTTTTAACATAAAAACATGATGATATCCACAATGTACCCGAAATGGTAGGCCTAAATTGGATGATTTGTTGATTGTTTGTTGACATTAGTAAACAACATGCGAAACTGCAAATTTACGATACATTTTGACCACGAAAAAGGAAGTAGATTTTTCGAAATTATCAAAAACGGGAATATTTTCAGGAATTTAGTGGGAAAATTCGTGTTTGACCCGATTTTAGAGGGGGAGGGGGGATGATGAAAACATCCCTTGTATACGCCCTTGAAAGCATCATTCATACTGCATTCAACGACACATTAAAACATCCTCGCGTATTGAAAACTGCAGACAGTGGAATATTTGTAACTGCAGAAACGGGAGAATTCCTTGAGTTTTTATGCGTCTCGACCGAAATTTCAGGGGGAAGGGGGGAGGAAGAAGTCATGTGTTTGTATTTGCTAAATAGCTGTATTTGTGCCGCTTATAATGAAGCTATAATTGTTGGTCCTACTTGGATATTACAGAGTATATAATTTTTTAACTCTTTTATGGTCTTCATACACCTAAATTGAAAATGAATTTATTTTACGGTATTGAAAGCATTGTGGGTGGCTTCAATTACCATAGCATTGCTACAGATACTTAATTAAACATTATGCAAATGCTTCCGTAGTTAAGTCCTGGTAATTGTGGGTGCAAAAAAATTAATATGCCGAGAATAAGGAAAATAGTCATTTTTCTATCACTTGGCGGCATTGAAATAGCTGGAAGAATACGTAATGTATATAGGGTTATTTGACCTTTTTGGATACCATATAGTATAAGATAAGATAGTAAAAGATAAAAACGTCCACTGAACGCAACATGATCCATGGAGTATGTAAAGCACCGAAAGTGGACATGAAACATGCCATTATAATACACATATATTCGAAAATTTGGGTTCGTAAATTGGGAAAATATGATGATATCGTACTTTAAGTACATTAAACCGGTACAGTAGTATAATGTGTGATACATTTTATCCATATAAAATTCATATCATAGAAATAGGAAGCAAAACATGGGCTATTTTTAACGTGAAACTTGAAAGTATCCACACTGTAGCCGAAATGCTAGACTTAAATTGTATGATTTGTTGATAACTTGTTTACATTAGTAAACAACATGCGAAACTACAAATTTACAAAACATTTTCACCCCTAAAATAAGGGTAGATTTTTCGAAATTATCGAAAACGGGAATATTTTTGAGAATATCGCGTGAAATTTCGTGTTTGACCCGATTTTAAAGGGGGAGGGGGGATGATGGAACCACCCCTTGTACACTCGGGTGCAACCCCTATTTATAGTGCCTTTAGCGACCCCTTAACTATTCATGTCGGTTAAAAATTGCAGGCTGTGGAATTTTTTATCTCAAAGCATGCACGGCAGGGTATACCCTTTTCCCGCATGTTGGCCTCTTGCACACCCCCCTTACATACCTAGCTGTGGGGAAACTGGTGGACTGACAGCAAATAGGTTACACAGTTGAGAAGAGCAAGGATAGTGGAAAGTAGCAAAGTGGTTTTAAATTTTTTGAATCAATTTTTTTCCCGCGAAAATCGTCCCCGAAAAACGTGTTTTTTCGTCGAAAATGGGCATTTTTTCGCATTTTTGCCCTTTTTCACTTTGCTAATTATCTGGAAGCCGTCAGATTTTACATAGGTATGAGACCTGGGGGGAAAGTTGGGGAAAGGTTGGCCGAATAGCGCTACGAAGCCATTTTGGCCGCAGCGGATCTCAATTTTTTTTTATCGCGTTTTCCGCAGCATAGGAAAACCAATGTAAAATGTGCACTTTTTTTGGCAATTTTGCAGGGGTTGGGGAAAAATGTCATAACTGGGCCAATTTTGGCCCGATTGGGATGATTCTATTTTTCCCCCACTCGACTTGGTCCTATCTATCTTTTAAGACCATTTGTCGAGCGGCAGCTCGGGCTGCGCCCTCGCATGGATTGATCGGTGAGTGGTCGTAGGTGGGTTCTATTAAGTTATAACAAGTGTCCCCGCCACAGGGGCCCTACGGGCCCCACATGGCTCCTACACTTGCGCCTGCCGCGGGCGGCAGCTCGGCCTTCGGCCTCGCGGTCACTGCTCATGGGCACTGATCATGGTGGGTATCGTCATGGGTGTCAAATGAATCCTCGCGTCGAGAGCTTTTCAATGAGGTATCACACACGATTGTAGCATGAATGGTACGGGAGTTTGAGTTAAAGAAGGAAGAAGAAGAATTGAAAAAGGCGTGTTTCGGGGGTAGGGGGGGGGGGAGGACGGTTATTGGCTATAGTTGCCACTTTTTACTAAGAAATTACATGGGGGTGATGGAAAGATGGAACGCAGTGAAAGTTTACTTAAATACGGAAGAGAACCGTAGGAAACTCGGACCAAACGCAGCTCGGCCCTTCGGGCCTCGCCGTCACTGCTTCTGTAAATTATGTATTGTGGTGGGTGTCATGGATGTCAAATCAATCGTCGAGTAGAGAGCTGTCCAAAGAGGCATCACACATCATGCTAACATGAATGGAGCGATAGTTAAGAATTAAAGGAGGAAGAGGAATGGAAAAAAGGCGAGTTTGTGAGAGGGAAGAGGGTGGATGTTGGAAAAAATTTTAAATACTCGTTTCAAACCCTCATTTCAATTGCTTTTATGGACATGTAAGCCATTCATGTCCATTACAAATTTTAGGCTGTGGAATTGTTTTTCTTCTGTTTTTCGGTCTTATTACACCTAATTGGATATTAATTAATTTTACAGTCATGGCACCAATACAGGTTGCTGTAGAATTCTTAGCAATGCCAATGATAGTATGTCAAGCTTTCAAAAGCAGTATCCTGGGATGAAATGGTTGAAAAAATTATAATACCGTATGTAAAAAATATGGAAAATATCTCAATTGCTGCATTGAAACAGCACTAAGAATAGATATTATAAAATGGGCCGATTTGATTTTTTAGATACCCTACGGTATGAAATAAAATATTATGTCATATAAATCTACATAACACAACATAAACCACGGGTAAATAAAAATTGAAATGAAATGGCATATTTCCCCCACTTTTCCTAACTTTTGTGTTTGGACCAAATTGTAAGGGGTTAGGGGGTGTGCTATTTGGAACAGTTTTTGATCGCAATTCTCGGTATTTAAGAATGAAAAAAATTGGTTGTCTCTAAGTCGGTTGTAAAGGCGGTTTACGGACGATAGTTTAACGTGACAACGCCTAAATTAACTTAAATTTAATTAACTAATTAACTTAAATGATATATGGCTGGAAAGAGAAAGAAACGTGGAAAAGCCCGTATAAGCCTTTAAGTAATTTTAATTTTTTATATATAGGTAGACAATAACGCGGCCGAAAGAGGCCTTTTTTGAGGAAAATCGTGCGCACCCCCTGGCATTTTACACCCTGAAAGCCAAAAACACTTGCTTGATTATCAAAAGACATATCATGCCATGAAAGAGGAAGATTGGACGAAGACATGGGTATAATTTAAATTATTAAGATAGGTCTTCCACATCAAAAAATTGCTTTAAACCCGTCCACGCAATTCAAATGGGATTGCCGGAAATGCGTCACTTTGTGTTCCACTCCCATTTTAGGGGTGAAGGTATGAATTTGAAAATATGTGTTTATACTCGTTTGAAGCCATAATTAATACTACTTCTAATGAGACATAAAAAATTAATTTCGGTTGAAAATTGCAGGCTGTGGAATTGAATATCAATTTTTTCGTCAATATGCACCGAAATTGAATATTAATTAATTTTACGGTCTTGAAAGGAGTATTCTTGGTTTTAATTAGCCTATCTTTGCTGAAAATACTATAATATACATTAAGCAATAGTATGTGTTAGTTACTCCTGGGACGTAGTGGTGAAAAAAAATTATTTTGCCGAGAAAGCGGAAAATATTCATTTATCTATCACATAGCTGCATTGAAACAGCTTGAAGCATACGTATTGTGTGTGGGGGTTTTTAAAATATTTTGATTTAATACAGTACATGTTAAAGTAATTCGTGATAAAAACATGCAGCTACAAAATGCAACATAAGCCAAGGAGTAAATAAATACCAAAATCAAACGGAAGATTTCCCCGACCTTTTCATGAAATTTTGTGTTTTGACCGAATTTTCAAGGGGAAGGGGGTTGAAAGTAGTTATATGTCTGCATTTGTTTAAAACCTGTATTTAAGCCGCTTATAATGAGGCAGTAACCGTGTTGCCCAAAGTTGGATATTACAGGCTGAATCATTTTTTAACTCTTTTTTCGTCTATATACACCAAAATTGAACATTAATACTTTTTACGGTTGAAAAGCAAAATAGGTGGCCTAAATTAGTTTGACATTGCTATAGTTAACATTAAGCAACAGTTTCCGTTGGTTATTCTAGGGAAAAAAGGGTGCAAAAAAAAATTAATGTTCGAGAATACAGAAAATAGTCATTTATCTATTGAAATTGAAATAGCTCGAAGAATACGTAGTGTATTAGGGGTTATTTGACTTTTTTGGTTAGCTTATAGTATAAGCTAAGATAATAAAAGATAAAAACGTCTACTAAACGCAATGTGGGTGGCTGAATATATTTTTTGTCTGTTTATTCGTGTTAATATACCTAAATTGAATATTATTTATTTTTAGGGTTTTCAAAGTATGCAGAATTACTTAAAATGACTCATCGTCGTTGCTACAGATATTTTGCCAAACATTAACCAATATAGTTTTTGTTAAGGCTGCAAAAAAATTAATCTGCCGAGAAACCGGAAAATAGTCATTTTTCTATTAAGTAGCGGCATTGAAATAGCTCGAAGATTGCATATTGTATATGGGCCTATTTGAACTTATAAAATAATGTGTGATATAACCATCGACATAACACAACATAAACCACGGAGTAAATAAAAAATTAAATCAAATGAGATATTTCCCTGACTTTTTCTTGAAATTTTGCGTTTTGGTCGAATTTTCTGGAGGAAGGGGGTTGATGAATGTTATGTGTTTATATTTGTTTCAAACCTTTATACTTGCTGCTTATAATGAGCGAATAATTGTTGGCTTAACCTGTTTATTGCAGGCCGTATAATTTTTTGTCTATTTATTAGGGCTAATACACCGAAATTGAATATGAATTATTTTTACGGGTCTGAAAGTAAGACGGGTGACTTGAAACGACTCATTATTGCTACCGATACTTCGCTTAACATTTAGTAACCGTATTTGTTAGCAATTTCTGGTATTTAAGGGTGCAAAAAAGTTAATATGCCGAGATTCGGAAAATAGTTATTATTCTATCATACGGCGGTATTGAAATAGCTGGAAGACAACGTATTGTGTGTGGGGTTATTTGACCATCTTGGATTGCCTATTGTATTAACTAAAATATTGTATGCCAACGACATCAACAAATTACAACATAACCCACGGAGTCAAGAAATACCAAAATTGAACTGGAGATTCCCCCGAAATGTTCTTGATTTTTTTTTTTTTACCGAATTTCAAAGGGAAGGGGGTTGTTGAAAGTTACGTCTTTATACTCGTGTCCAACCTATGTTTATGCCGCTTATAATGAAGTTGTAACCATTGGCTTATGTTGGATGGATATTACAGACTGTATACTTTTTATATATTTTTTCGTCAATATGCACCGAAATTGAATATTAATTAATTTTACGGTCTTGAAAGCAGTATAGGTGGCTTTAATTAGCCTAACTATGCTACAGATACTATAGTATACATTAAGCAATAGTATTTGTTAGTTATTCCTGGGACTTAGTGGTGAAAAAAAATTAATATGCCGAGAAACCGGAAAATATTTATTTATCTATCACATAGCTGCATTGAAATAGCTTGAAGAATACGTAATGTATGTGGGGTTTTTTAAACTTTTTTTGATTTACTCCAGTATATGGTAAAATGTAATGTGTGCAAAAAACATCTACAAAATACAACATAAGCCACGGAGAAAATAAATACCAAAATCGAACGGGAGATTCCCCCGACCTTTTCATGAAATTTTGTGTTTTGACCGAATTTTCAGGGGGAAGGGGGTCGAAAGTAGTTATGTGTTTGTAATCGTTTAAAACTTGTAATTAAGCCGCTTACAATAACCGTTGGCCTAAGTTGGATATTACAGAGTATGTATAAAGCACCGAAAGTGGACATGAAACATGCCATCAAAATACACATATATTCGAAAATTTGGGTTCTAAAATTGGGAAAATATGTTGATAATGTACGATAATTTCATTAAACCAATACAGTAGTATAATGTGTGATACATTTTTACAATATAAAAGAAATATTATAGAAATAGGAAGCAAAACATAGGCCATTTTTAACATAAAAACATGATGATATCCACAATGTACCCGAAATGGTAGGCCTAAATTGGATGATTTGTTGATTGTTTGTTGACATTAGTAAACAACATGCGAAACTGCAAATTTACGATACATTTTTACCACGAAAAAGAAGGTAGATTTTTCGAAATTATCAAAAACGGGAATATTTTCAGGAATTTAGTGGGAAATTTCGTGTTTGACCCGATTTTACAGGGGGGGGGGTGATGAAAACATCGCTTGTATACGCCCCTGAAAGCATCATTCATACTGCATTCAATGACACATTAAACATCCTCGCGTATTGAAAACTGCAGACAGTGGAATATTTGTAACTACAGAAACGGGAGAATTCTTTGAGTTTTTATGTGTCTCGACCGAAATTTCAGGGGGAAGAATACGTAATGTATATGGGGTTATTTGACCTTTTTAGATACCATATAGTATATGATAAGATAATAAAAGATAGTAGGTAAATCCTGGTAATTGTGGGTGCAAATAAATTAATATGCCGAGAATACGGAAAATAGTCATTTTTCTATCACTTGGCAGCATTGAAATAACTGGAAGAATACGTAATGTATATGTGGTTGTTTGACCTTTTTAGATACCATATAGTATATGGTAAGAAAATAAAAGATAAAAACGTCTACTAAACGCAACATAAACCACGGAGTATGTAAACCACCGAAAGTGGACATGAAACATGCCTTAAAATAACACATATATCCGAAATTTTGGGATCTTAAATTGGGAAAATATGTTGATATTGTACGTTAAGTACATTAAACCGGTAAAGTAGTATAATGTGTGATACATTTTATCCATATGAAATGCATATTATAGAAATTGGAAGCAAAACATTGGCCATTTTTAACGTGAAACTTGAAGATATGCACACTGTACCCGAAATGGTAGGCCTAAATTGGATGATTTGTTGATAACTTGTTTACATTAGTAAACAACATGCGAAACTGCAAATTCAAAAAACATTTTCACCCCTAAAATAAGGGTAGATTTTTCGAAATTATCGAAAACGGGAAAATTTTTGAGAATTTCGCGTGAAATTTCGTGTTTGACCCGATTTTAAAGGGGGAGAGGGGATGATGGAACCACCCCTTGTACACTCGGGTGCAACCCCTATTTATAGTGCCTTTAGCGACCCCTTAACTATTCATGTCGGTTAAAAATTGCAGGCTGTGGAATTTTTTATCTCTACGCATGCACAGCAGGGTACACCCTTTTCCCGCATGTAGGCCTCTTGCACACCCCCCTTACATACCTAGCTGTGGGGAAAGTGGTAGACTGACTGCAAAACAGGTTACACAGTTGTAAAGAGCAAGAATAGTGGAAAGTAGCAAAGTGGTTTTAATTTTTTCGAATCAATTTTTTTCCCGCGAAAATCGTCCCCGAAAAACGCGTTTTTTCGTCGCAAATGGGCAATTTTTAGCATTTTTGCCCTTTTTCACTTTGCTAATTATCTGGAAGCCGTCAGATTTTACATAGGTATGAGACCTGGGGGGAAAGTTGGGGAAAGGTTGATCGAATAGCGCTACGAAGCCATTTTGGCCGCAGCGGATCTCAATTTTTTTTTATCGCGTTTTCCGCAGCATAGGAAAACCAATGTAAAATTGGCACTTTTTTGGCAATTTTGCAGGGGTTTGGGAAAAATGTCATAACTGGGCCAATTTTGGCCCGATTGGGATGATTCTATTTTT
Source organism: Psococerastis gibbosa (assembly GCA_963971405.1). Lineage (NCBI taxonomy): Eukaryota > Metazoa > Arthropoda > Insecta > Psocodea > Psocidae > Psococerastis > Psococerastis gibbosa. Next base: position 2,345,214 of record OZ020485.1, read on the forward strand.
CCCCCACTCGACTTAGTCCTATCTATCTTTTAAGACCATTTGTCGGGCGGCAGCTCGGGCTGCGCCCTCGCAGTTATTGATGAGTGAGTGGTCGTAGGTGGGTTCTATTAAGTTATAACAAGTGTCTCCGCCACAGGGGCCCTACGGGCCCCACATGGCTCCTACACTTGCGCCTGCCGCGGGCGGCAGCTCGGCCTTCGGCCTCGCGGTCACTGCTCATGAGCACTGATCATGGTGGGTATCCTCATGGGTCAAATGAATCCTCGCGTCGAGAGCTTTCCAATGAGCTATCACACACGATTGTATCATGAATGGTACGGGAGTTATGAGTTAAAGAAGGAAGAAGAATTGAAAAAGGCGTGTTTGGGGGGGGGGGGAGGACGGTTATTGGCTATAGTTGCCACTTTTTACTAAGAAATTACATGGGGGTGAAGATGGAACGCAGTGAAAGTTTACTTAAATACGGAGGAGAACCGTAGGAAACTCGGACCAAACGCAGCTCGGCCCTTCGGGCCTCGCCGTCACTGCTTCTGTAAATTATGTATTGTGGGGTGTCATGGATGTCAAATCAATCGTCGAGTAGAGAGCTGTCCAATGAGGCATCACACATCATGCTAACATGAATGGAACGATAGTTAAGAATTAAAGAAGGAAGAGGAATGGAAAAAAGGCGAGTTTGTGAGAGGGAAGAGGGTGGATGTTGGAAAAAATTTTAAATACTCGTTTCAAACCCTCATTTCAATTGCTTTTATGGACATGTAAGCCATTCATGTCCATTACAAATTTTAGGCTGTGGAATTGTTTTTCATCTGTTTTTCGGTCTTATTAAACCTAATTGGATATTAATTAATTTTACAGTCATGACACCAATACAGGTTGCTATAGAATTCTTAGCAATGCCAATGATAGTATGCCAAGCTTTCAAAAGCAGTATCCTGGGATGAAATGGTTGAAAAAATTATAATTCCGTATGTAAAAAATATGGAAAATATCTCATTTGCTGCATTGAAACAGCACTAAGAATAGATATTGTAAAACGCGCCGATTTGATTTTTTAGATACCCTACGGTATGAAATAAAATATTATGTCATATAAATCTACATTACACAACATAAACCACGGGTAAATAAAAATTGAAATGAAATGGGATATTTCCCCGACTTTTCCTTTAACTTTTGTGTTTGGACCAAATTTTAAGGGGCTAGGGGGTGTGCTACTTTAAACAGTTTTTGATAGCAATTCTCAGTATTTAAGGATGAAAAAAAATTGGTTGTCTCTAAGTCGGTTGTAAAGGCGGTTTACGGACGATAGTTTAACGTGACAACGCCTAAATTAACTTAAATTTAATTAACTAATTAACTTAAATGATATATGGCTGGAAAGGGAAAGAAACGTGAAAAAGCCCGTATAAGCCTTTAAGTAATTTTAATTTTTTATGTATAGGTAGACAATAACGCGGCCGAAAGAGGCCTTTCTTGAGGAAAATCGTGCGCACCCCCTGGCGTTTTACACCCTCAAAGCCAAAAACACTTGCTTGATTATCAAAAGGCATATCATGCCATGAAAGAGGAAGAATGGACGAAGACATGGGTATAATTTAAATTATTAAGATAGGTCTTCTACATCAAAAAATTGCTTTAAACCCGCCCACGCAATTCAAATGGGATTGCCGGAAATGCGTCACTTTGTGTTCCACTCCCGTTTTAGGGGTGAAGGTATGAATTTGAAAATATGTGTTTATACTCGTTTGAAGCCATAATTAATACTGCTTCTAATAAGACATAAAAAATTATTTTCGGTTGAAAATTGCAGGCTGTCGAATTGAATATCAATTTTTTCGTCAATATGCACCGAAATTGAATATTAATTAATTTTACGGTCTTAAAAGGAGTATTATTGGTTTTAATTAGCCTACCTTTGCTGAAAATACTATAATATACATTAAGCAATAGTATGTGTTAGTTACTCCTGGGACGTAGTGGTGAAAAAAAATTATTTTGCCGAGAAAGCGGAAAATATTCATTTATCTATCACATAGCTGCATTGAAACAGCTTGAAGCATACGTATTGTGTGTGGGGGTTTTTAAAATATTTTGATTTAATACAGTACATGTTAAAGTAATTCGTGATAAAAACATGCAGCTACAAAATGCAACATAAGCCAAGGAGTAAATAAATACCAAAATCAAACGGAAGATTTCCCCGACCTTTTCATGAAATTTTGTGTTTTGACCGAATTTTCAGGGGGAAGGGGGTTGAAAGTAGTTATATGTCTGCATTTGTTTAAAACCTGTATTTAAGCCGCTTATAATGAGGCAGTAACCGTGTTGCCCAAAGTTGGATATTACAGGCTGAATCATTTTTTAACTCTTTTTTCGTCTATATACACCAAAATTGAACATTAATACTTTTTACGGTTGAAAAGCAAAATAGGTGGCCTAAATTAGTTTGACATTGCTATAGTTAACATTAAGCAACAGTTTCCGTTGGTTATTCTAGGGAAAAAAGGGTGCAAAAAAAAATTAATGTTCGAGAATACAGAAAATAGTCATTTATCTATTGAAATTGAAATAGCTCGAAGAATACGTAGTGTATTAGGGGTTATTTGACTTTTTTGGTTAGCTTATAGTATAAGCTAAGATAATAAAAGATAAAAACGTCTACTAAACGCAATGTGGGTGGCTGAATATATTTTGTGTCTGTTTATTCGTGTTAATACACCTAAATTGAATATTATTTATTTTTAGGGTTCTCAAAGTATGCAGAATTACTTAAAATGACTCATCGTCGTTGCTACAGATATTTTGCCAAACATTAACCAATATAGTTTTTGTTATGGCTGCAAAAAAATTAATCTGCCGAGAAACCGGAAAATAGTCATTTTTCTATTAAGTAGCGGCATTGAAATAGCTCGAAGATTACATATTGTATATGGGCCTATTTGACCTTATAAAATAATGTGTGATATAACCATCGACATAACACAACATAAACCACGGAGTAAATAAAAAATTAAATCAAATGAGATATTTCCCTGACTTTTTCTTGAAATTTTGCGTTTTGGTCGAATTTTCTGGAGGAAGGGGGTTAATGAATGTTATGTGTTTATATTTGTCTCAAACCTTTATACTTGCTGCTTATAATGAGCGAATAATTGTTGGCTTAACCTGTTTATTGCAGGCCGTATAATTTTTTGTCTATTTATTAGGGTTAATACACCCAAATTGAATATGAATTATTTTTACAGGTCCGAAAGTAAGACGGGTGACTTGAAACGACTCATCATTGCTACCGATACTTCGCTTAACATTTATTAACCGTATTTGTTAGCAATTTCTGGTATTTAAGGGTGCAAAAAAGTTAATATGCCGAGATTCGGAAAATAGTTATTATTCTATCATACGGCGGTATTGAAATAGCTGGAAGACAACGTATTGTGTGTGGGGTTATTTGACCATCTTGGATTGCCTATTGTATTAACTAAAATATTGTATGCCAACGACATCAACAAATTACAACATAACCCACGGAGTCAAGAAATACCAAAATTGAACTGGAGATTCCCCCGAAATGTTCTTGATTTTTTTTTTTTTTACCGAATTTCAAAGGGAAGGGGGTTGTTGAAAGTTACGTCTTTATACTCGTGTCCAACCTATGTTTATGCCGCTTATAATGAAGTTGTAACCATTGGCTTATGTTGGATGGATATTACAGACTGTATACTTTTTATATATTTTTTCGTCAATATGCACCGAAATTGAATATTAATTAATTTTACGGTCTTGAAAGCAGTATAGGTGGCTTTAATTAGCCTAACTATGCTACAGATACTATAGTATACATTAAGCAATAGTATTTGTTAGTTATTCCTGGGACTTAGTGGTGAAAAAAAATTAATATGCCGAGAAACCGGAAAATATTTATTTATCTACCACATAGCTGCATTGAAATAGCTTGAAGAATACGTAATGTATGTGGGGTTTTTTAAACTTTTTTTGATTTACTCCAGTATATGGTAAAATGTAATGTGTGCAAAAAACATCTACAAAATACAACATAAGCCACGGAGAAAATAAATACCAAAATCGAACGGGAGATTCCCCCGACCTTTTCATGAAATTTTGTGTTTTGACCGAATTTTCAGGGGGAAGGGGGTCGAAAGTAGTTATGTGTTTGTAATCGTTTAAAACTTGTAATTAAGCCGCTTACAATAACCGTTGGCCTAAGTTGGATATTACAGAGTATGTATAAAGCACCGAAAGTGGACATGAAACATGCCATCAAAATACACATGTATTCGAAAATTTGGGTTCTAAAATTGGGAAAATATGTTGATAATGTACGATAATTACATTAAACCGGTACAGTAGTATAATGTTTGATACATTTTATTCATATAAAATGCATATTATAGAAATAGGAAGCAAAACATAAGCCATTTTTAACATAAAAACATGATGATATCCACAATGTACCCAAAATGGTAGGCCTAAATTGGATGATTTGTTGATTGTTTGTTGACATTAGTAAACAACATGCGAAACTGCAAATTTACGATACATTTTTACCACGAAAAAGAAGGTAGATTTTTCGAAATTATCAAGAACGGGAATATTTTCAGGAATTTAGTGGGAAATTTCGTGTTTGACCCGATTTTACAGGGGGGGGGGATGATGAAAACATCGCTTGTATACGCCCCTGAAAGCATCATTCATACTGCATTCAATGACACATTAAACATCCTCGCGTATTGAAAACTGCAGACAGTGGAATATTTGTAACTGCAGAAACGGGAGAATTCTTTGAGTTTTTATGTGTCTCGACCGAAATTTCAGGGGGAAGAATACGTAATGTATATGGGGTTATTTGACCTTTTTAGATACCATATAGTATATGATAAGATAATAAAAGATAGTAGGTAAATCCTGGTAATTGTGGGTGCAAAAAAATTAATATGCCGAGAATAAGGAAAATAGTCATTTTTCTATGACTTGGCGGCATTGAAATAGCTGGAAGAATACGTAATGTATATAGGGTTATTTGACCTTTTTAGATACAATATAGTATAAGATAAGATAGTAAAAGATAAAAACGTCCACTAAACGCAACATGATCCATGGAGTATGTAAAGCACCGAAAGTGGCCATGAAACATGCCATTATAATACACATATATTCGAAAATTTGGGTTCCTAAATTGGGAAAATATGTTGATATCGTACTTTAAGTACATTAAACCGTTACAGTAGTATAATGTGTGATACATTTTATCCATATAAAATTCATATCATAGAAATAGGAAGCATAACATTGGCCATTTTTATTGTGAAAATTGAAGATATGCACACTCAACCCGAACTGGTAGACCTAAATTGGATGATTTGTTGATAACTTGTTGACATTAGTAAACAACATGCAAAACTGCAAATTTAAAAAACATTTTCACCCCTAAAATAAGGGTAGATTTTTCGAAATTATCGAAAACGGGAAAAATTTTGAGAATATCGCGTGAAATTTCGTGTTTGACCCGATTTTAAAGGGGGAGGGGGGATGATGGAACCACCCCTTGTATACTCTGGTGCAACCCCTATTTATAGTGCCTTTAGGGACACATTAACTATTCATGTTGGTTAAAAATTGCAGGCTGTGGAATTTTTTATGTCTAAGCATGCACAGCAGGGTATACCCTTTTCCCGCATGTAGGCCTCTTGCACACCCCCCTTACATACCTAGCTGTGGGGAAACTGGTAGACCGACAGCAATATAACTTACACAGTTGTAAAGAGCAAGGATAGTGGAAAGTAGCAAAGTGGTTTTAAATTTTTTGAATCAATGTTTTTCCCGCGAAAATCGTCCCCAAAAAACGCGTTTTTTCGTCGAAAACGGGCATTTTTTCGCATTTTTGCCCTTTTTCACTTTGCTAATTATCTGGAAGCCGTCAGATTTTACATAGGTATGAGACCTGGGAGGAAAGTTGGGGAAAGGTTAAGGGAATAGCGCTACGTCGCCATTTTGGCCGCAGCGGATCTCAATTTTTTGTTATTGCGTTTTCCGCAGCATAGGAAAACCAATGTAAAATTGGCACTTTTTTGGCAATTTTGCAGGGGTTTGGGAAAAATGTCATAACTGGGCCAATTTTGGCCCGATTGGGATGATTCTATTTTTCCCCCACTCGACTTAGTCCTATCTATCTTTTAAGACCATTTGTCGAGCGGCAGCTCGGGCTGCGCCCTCGCAGTTATTGATGAGTGAGTGGTCGTAGGTGGGTTCTATTAAGTTATAATAATAAAATAAAATAATAATACTTACCTACCTACCTACGTAGGAATTAAGCACATCTATAGAAGCTAGCTTTCGTTAAGTGACTACGTTAAGTTACGTAATCAATTTTGTAAATAAAGTGGAAAAAATGGGAAATGGCAAGAATGAACCCAATCCCAAATATCAGTTGTCCTGCACACGTGGATGGGATGAGCGTGCTATAGGTATGCTCGGCCGTAAGCTAAGTACGTAAAATTCATTACGTGATTGCTAAGTTATCATAAAACTTTTTCGGGTTTTTTGATTTATTCTGGGGGTTTGATGGTAAGAAGAGACTTATTCCTGAGTTTCACATCTCCAACACATCTGGAAGTGGGCTATAATTTGTGTCAGTGAGTGAGTGAGTGAGTGAGTCCACACGAAAAGCGTGGTTTTGGGGTGTTTGGATTTCAGCAACGAATCATGCCAGAGTGCTGAATTTTTAAATTGGGGGTCTGTGCTGTATTTAAAGCCTGAATGCAAAATTAGAGGTCAATCGGAGAACTGGGTGAGCTACAGTGATGGTTGGAAAGTGGCTAAAATGCCGTAAACTCGCCGTGGAGATATACTTACTGGTATAATAATAGAAACACGAATGACGATTGACCTAACCTAACCTAACCATACAACCACAACTATAGGCTAATTACATTATATAAACAATAGGCAAATTAATACGGAACCTATTATTGGAGTCGATGCAAAATTATGACTGAACTCTGAAGTAAAGTGCGGGGATAAGTACCTAGCCGATTTTAGGGGAATGTACCTGCGACAACAACCTGCAACTATATTTAGCTTGTGGAATGCGAGGCATTCACGGACACCTATTGCAACCCCATGCAGCCCATGCATTCTTTCTGCTCCATAATCAACATTGCTGATAGAAGATACGTATACTACAGCCTAAGATACACTGCATTGACTATTCATGATGCTGATTGGTCGAAAGTTGTCGCATATCGTGTTGTACCTTTTGTGGAGGCTCCATCCAACTTGCAAGGAATGGCGGGACGCGGGAAAGCTGTAACTTGCAGCATAAGGACTGTACCTACGTAGTCAATAGAGCGGGCCAATGTGAGTGGCATTCCTGATTGTTGCAAAACTCAGTGAGCCAGGCACCGCACAGGCTGGATCACTAAAGGATCACCTAACCTGTATACGAGCCATCCTATCCCTACCTGCACGCAAGTCTACACGATATACCCATCTCTGTGTCCATGATCCAAGGCCGTACCACATAATTAATTATTATAAATATATTCTGACGATTCAACAGTACAGTTACATAACCCCATTTTCGCAGGGACATTAGCTCGCTCCAAACTAACATACCTGTACTTAGGCCACAAGGGCGAAACCACCGGAAAATCGACTTTGGTGGCAAGGCGGTAGTGTGCTTGTACTTGTGCCAGTCTCTACACGCCATGAGATCGGAGACGTGTCGTAACTCAAAACGGGTACTGACCTACAGAGGCGACTGAAGAGGTCAATCGGATATATTCGTTAAATTGTTTGTATGCCATTAACCTTAAAAAAAAAAAAAAAAAAAAAAAAAAAAAAAAAATGGAAATTTAATTATTTATTAGGAGGGGGTGACAAGATGTGTAGGATATACTATATACGTGTAGGTGTAGCCAATACCCCCTGACGATAAATCGATTTTAAAATGAAACGAAATGGTTTTGCCACTTTTAAGTTTTAAACTTTGTTTTATTGTTCATCAATGGCCAGAAGTCGAAATTTGTAGGCACAATAAAAATTTATGAATCAAAATGAAAGAGTTTTCATGCATATATGCTGCTTTCCTATTTATCTAATTAGTATAGGCACCAAGATATAATATGATAATAACATATTATTAATTATAATATTATAATTTATTAGAATAATTATGATACACGGTAATTAAAAATAAGGCCGACGATCGACGATATACTTGATAAAACTTTGATAAGATGACGCCTATAATAGGCGTAGATTGTGGGTTCAATAAATTACGTACAAAATTGTTCGAAACCAAAACCTGGGCCTGATCAACAGTAACTTATTCAATGTCTCTGGATATATTTAACAAAGTGAGACCGACAAGTGCTCCACATAATTTATTGTAGGCTACTGTACATTCTGTAGCAAAATTGGATCAATATAATTATATAATAATGGCATCGAATACGGTAGTATATTTGGTAAAAGGATTCTTGCATGCAGCTTTTCTACTTCATTTTGCCATCCACCAGCGAAATTCGACGACGACATTGTTAGATTGACAAATTAAAGATGCATACGTAGACTAGCCACTTTTCTCACACAATCTTAAATCCTCTTCTGAGTAATATCTCTTCGGTAGAATGAAACAATTAAAATGGTTTTTAAAGTAGTGTTGTCTGCTGCATACAACAAGGAAACGCCAAGAAATGGGATATTGATTTTGGAAATAAATATAATATAGGTAGGTATTCAATGTAACAACTGTAATTATTGTGTCGAAGAAGTAAAGTAAAGGCCTACACCCGCCTTACCTAGGTATATTTACTGCAAAATATGGGGCTTGTCTTGGTGCATGTGTTGTTTTGATTTCACCCCATGCAAAAGGCAATGAGATTGTTGCTGACTTTAACTAATAAGCAATGAGGCCGAAAGTCTGTTTTTGACCCTTTAAAATATTTAGTTTCAGGGTCTTCTTAACGATTTTTTAGGAGATTCATGTACTTATTGAGAAGGCGACCAATGTTGGATATTCGGAAAATTTGTTGACAACTTTTAATTTCTTTACCCAAAACCGTTCAAATAATTCAAAATATTTTACCGCCTTATCTGTATTGATTAAAGTTAGTGAGGAAGTTGTAATAATGTAGGGCTATAAGATAATATTAGTTGACGTGATAGCTAGCTGTAATAAGGGAGTATTGGGTCAAGAGGAGTTACTGCAACCGTCCCGTAGCCCATAGGGCATAGGTACCGTACTTGGGTACCTATTGGCATCTTCCGCTATTAATTTGCAGTCCGGAACAATAACAAGCGTCCACCAACAATAAACAAATCGGCCATTACCGTATTGTTTTGGGTAACTTTCACCAGTTGCCCCGTGGAGATGTCACTCGATTACGTAACCTATCTGCTGCAGTTAAAACAACTACAGAGTTACAAACCTATTAACTGTTCAAACTCGAGATTTAATATGGTACTGTAGAAATCAGCAATGTCAACAATTCAATGTACCTATAGAACCCAGAAGCAGTTCTTAGGGCAGCCCCGAATAAACCGACCTAGTCAAGTTAGGGCTATATATTATATAGAGATTAGAGTTCTATCATACATTCAACTATAGAGGGGCCCGGTACAGCCTGCTTCACATACCTTCCGAAGCCGGTCAGAAAATAAACATAGTATGTTTCGGGCACAAGACAGCCGGGCCCGCACCACATAGGTACGGCTATAAATGTATTGCTGTACGAGGAGCGGCAAATAATTTCAAATTGACTTATTAACTTGTTAATGGAGAAATTGCATCCGATGCTGTGATGCCTTCCTAATGGCAATCGCAACCGCAACAACCCCCTGACCCAGACGTACGCCTGCTGACTGACATCGTCAATGCTTTAAGTCAGAATACCGCTAAGTTATACGGTATGACGTGCCATTTCGATATTCTCCAACGAGAACCATGTGTGGCGTGATCACTCCATCTGCCAGTACCAACAACTTCAGGGTTTCGGTAATTCGACTTCGATGGCCAGGTGGTAACGTGCTTGCACTTGTGCGAGTCTTTACACGCCATGCAATCGGAGACGTGTCGTACTCATCACGGGTAATAACCTACAGAGACGACTGAAGAGGTCAATCGGATACATTCATTAAATTGTTTGTATGCGATTAATCTTAAAAAAAAAAATTCTTTTTCTTGTAATGCATCTTCTATAGAAGATTGGCGATAATCATGGCAATTGTAGTCATAATGATTATACTAGAGAACTGTAATGCCTTGTGCTGCCTTATGCAGTTGACTCATCAGTCTTCATTGAGTTCCTCTGCCATCGAGGCCAGTTTCCCAGCCCAAGGAAAAAAGAGTGTCCTGCTGCACAGAAAAGACCAAGTTTCTCGCTTATCCTGGTTCCCGGGGAGGTACAGATTATGGATTTGAGACCATAAGACATTATTACTCAGAAGCTCAGCTACCTTGAAGGAAAATTATGTTATAGCCTATTATAATTCGAATCTAAGCGAGTGTCCCAGGAACCAATCACTAAAACATAGTCGAGTTTTAGCCTACCGTCTACAGTGATAACCTATATAGCCTACCATGATGCCGCATGAAGCAAGCAAAAGTTTCAGTGGTTTGATAATTTTTTATATTTTCTCCGCTATCACCGCAGGCTACCTATCTATTTGCTAGTCTACTTTAACAGTGTTTTCTCAAAACTTTCATTCTTCGTCATAATTCATTTTAATTTTAAGTCTGGAGTGGGATTCTCTGTGTAAACTAATTGAACAATGTTGATATTGTTTTATTATTTTAGACATGTCATGCAGGTAGGCTCGGCGCAGTAGGTCGAGGCCGCGTAAGTGGACATGGACTTTTACGAAAGGTGAAAGTCTCTACAGACCCTACGTTTGCGTTTCAAATCTGTCTTTGCTTTCCTATACTTATTAATTCGTTAATGTAAGGAAAGCTTTGAGATGGCCAATATTTTCGATCTCGAAATTTCAATCGATTTACACGTTTTGTGGTCCCAGGAACCCCAAAATGTTTTTACTAAATGTCTGTCGGTCTGTTCGTCATTTTTGGGTGAGCTACTCGGTGGATTTGGATTAATTAATTAATTAATAAGGACGTTTTGTTCTATTACTAAGCCAACCTAGCGGAGTTAGGGCTATAAAGCCCTCTCTTACACTCAACTAGGAAGGCCCGGGACCGCCTGCTTTACATGCCCATGGATGATGTATAGGTTCACAAAAGTCATATCTCGAGACCACTTCTTTTATTTTGGGCTAACTCAATTTTGGGGGGTTTTAAAATAGACTGAAGATGAGTTAATGTTTTATCCTCCAAAAACTTCTAAAAGTGTTCGGCCCCAACGATTTTTTAAAATTCAATTTATACAACTAGGGCCTATAGCCTGTAGTCGTTGGCCTGACGTCCAAGTATTATTACTTTAGATTTAGTGTTAATGATGTCCTCATAATGTAGGCCTACAGTGTACATAAGTACATTGTGCCCAGGCCTACATTTAATTTATTGAGGAACATTTCTTCTACTTTGAATGATAACATCATACTCTGGGATCAATATTCCATGAGAAAGTTGACTTAGTGCGAAAACCGGATTGTGGGGGTTCCATTTGCACGTGCATTAGAGGGAGGTCCACCCCTGACGGCCTGACCCCGGCCCTGCACGTGCACAGGTGTTTGTACCTGTACTCAGTATTGGCTGTGCGCATGCCCGGTACTCAGGGAGGTATGCGGACCGCGCGCCATCCGGCATCCGCCATTCAGCCATTGCAGTCTGTGAAAGTGCTTGGTGTAGAGTGGGTCATTCCGATTGATATTTGTTTCGTAGCCTACCGTACCTTATTGTGCCTATATTCGTCTGTACTGTGCCATATTTGGATTATTAACTCACCCCAACGCATGGATTTATAATAGTTTTTACCGGTAAGTTAAGTTAACTTTCCTGAAAATAGAGTTCTCCAGCTGGGGTCCATAATATGGTGTCAACTGTCCAGGTTGGGTTAATCAATTAATGCTTTGCGACTTTGCGTAGAAGATGAGGACTTGCATGAGGCTATACCTAGACCTAACGTTGTGGGGTCAAGGTTACATTAAGCCGTACAATAGGTCGCATGAAAATACGTCCCATTGGCAAGAAAATTTTTATTTTAAGCACGGAGAAGTTTTATATGTATATACATACCTACCTTAAGCCTGCCAGATTTATTTTTAAATAAACCGGGAGGTTTCAGTTTGGCACATGCAGTATACCTATATAGGCCTAGGCCTACTGTATTTTTCATTTTTTCGACTAGGCCTAGTAGAAGAAGTAGCTTCAAAAATTTCTCTATAAACTGGCTAGGCTTCAATGGCGAATTTCAATGCTCTTCTCCCCAAAAATTAGGCTACTTTATTTATTTTTGCTGATAACTGTTAACTTAAAATGTTAATACTAACACCAGTGGAGGATTTCCCCTTCGGGTAATAGTTTAATGTGGCTATAGCTCTCAGCCGTGTACATAAATAGAGGGTTTTCACTAGGAAACCCGTCCCTATGCACGTACGCAGCTTTTAAACATTCACATTTTACAGGCGGTCAACACAATGCCACACAAGGTTGTCTCCCCCGGTAGAAAATTTTGGAAAAATTGGCTTCAATTAATGGGGTTTTACGCATTTAGATAGCAGTAACGTTCAGGTTTTACAGGCAAAAAATACAATTGGACACAAGGGGGGCCCGGGGGTCTCCCCCGGTTGATATATATATTTTTTTTTAAAATAGGTCTGAAATAGTGGGGTTTTACGCATATTGATAGCAGTAACGTTCAGATTTTACAGGAGAAAAACATTGGCGTAAATTCCAAAAATTTCTGGGGGGGGGGGCTTTTAGGACCCCAAGACTTTGATCCCCCGGAGACAAAAAATTGGTAAGTAGGCCCAAATTAGTGAGGTTTTACGCATATTATACCCTGGAGAAAGGGGGGGGGGCGGTGGTTCTCCACAGGAGAAAAAAATTGATAAATAGCCCAAATTAGTGAGGTTTTACGCATTTTGCAAGCAGTAGAACTAGTTGAGATTTTACCGACGAAAAAACTTACCACTGAGGGGGGCCCGGGAAGAAAAAGTTTGAAAAAATAGGTCTGAAATATTGGGGCTTTAAGCATTTTGAGTAATAATATATTTAGTAGGAAGAAGCAAGATCGACCTTCACCGATCTGGTTATTGGATGAAAATGGTTTTATAAGCAATTTAGTAGGCTAAAGATCATAAAAATAATGGGTTGCCTGGAAAAATCCTGGCCATTAATTCAAAATTCAAAAATCACTTTTTTGTCGAATTTTCACCGATGTGTTTATCGAAATTTTTTTACACTAGCCATAAGTACTAAGTCTATATGAAAACGTAGGGTTGCCTATATTTTTCTTGTCCATGCATAGAGTTGCCAAGGTTTAAACAGGTTCTAAAAATATAGGTATCTTCACCTACTTGTTTAATGGATGAATTAAACATAGAAATAAGCGCCGTTTTATTGCGAATACGATGATGTAGGGGCGCCTGCAAAAATCCTGGCCAGAATGAGGGTTGCCGTCTGCCGGTTGCCGGATTTTAAAAAATGAATTGTGAGATTCGAGAATAGGTCTCGTGCGATAGACCAAGACACAGTTTTCTAGCTGCTGGAAGTAATAAATAAATATCACTTCCAGGAATTCAGCCACCAGCAGCTAGAAAACTGTGTCTTCGTCTATCACACGCGACATATTCTCGGATCTCTTTGTCATACGGTCACCTTCGCATTATAATTTTATTTTTTTAAATTCGGCAACCCTCAATTTTGGCCAGGATTTTTGCAGGCAACCCTACATCATCGTATTCGCAATAAAACGGCGCTTATTTCTATGTTTAATTCATTCATTAAACAAGTAGGTGAAGATATTTTTAGTACCTGTTTAAACCTTGGCAACCCTATGTATGGCCAAGAAAAATGTAGGCAACCCTACATTTTCATACTCTATAGATTTAGTACTTATGGCTAGTGTAAATTTTTTTCGATAAACACATCGGCGAAAATTCGACAAAAAAGTGATTTTTGAATTTTGAATTAATGGTAGCCGGGCAGGATTTTTCCAGGCAACCCATTATTTTTATGATCTTTAGCCTACTAAATTGCTTATAAAACCATTTTCATCCAATAACCAGATCGGTGAAGGTCGATCTTACTTCGGATATTAGGCAGGCATGAATTATCTGATTATTTCGAATTCTTCAAAAAAATAAATTTTTGTGCGAAACCAAATCTTTGTTTGGTTTAGTTGGGACCTACCTCAAGTACGAAATAAGCATCGATTGAAAGGTTCCGCACATAAATTATATTTTAGTCTTTTTTCATGAAATTTGAGTACCATATTTTTTTTTATTTTTGTCCCTAGATCCAAACTGTCAATGGGCAAGCGACCTATTGGATGTTGTACGTTAGTAATATACATTGGTAGGCCTATGCGAATTAAAAAAAAATAGAAGTAATTTTCGTTTTTTTAGAAGGTAGAACCCCCCAAAAATTGAGTCAGCCAAAAAAAAAATCTTTTATGATGGTATGATTTTTGTGACCCAACGTGCCAATTTTCATTCAAATCCACCGAGTAGTTTGCCCACAACTTGACGAACAGACGAATTGGCCGACAGATAGACAGACTTTTCGTAAAAAACACTATTTAAGTTCCTAGGACCTCCAAATGTGTAAATCGACTGAAATCCCGAAATAGAAAATTTCGACCATCACAAAGCTTTCCTTTTGCTACGTACAAATGGGAATGCGAAAAGATTAAATTTTCTTGAAAAATTACTAAAAAAATAATTATTCCGTGGAACCTTTCTATCGATGCTATCTAACTTCAGGTCTGTTTTTGGTGTTATATAGAGTAAAGTAGAGTTCCCATATAAAGTTTTGGTTTTTATTAAAAAACATGCTTTGTGAAGAAATGATGGATATTGCATGTACATAGCGCAGCATAATATTGGCCTTGGTTATGCAATCGTCCCATCGGTCAATTCAGTGCTTTGTGATAGGGAAACTTGAGGCATCCGAAATTTAACAATTATTTACTAAGGAACTATTTACAGTACCTATCCTACTTGATATGCGGGTTATTTGATTAGAAGTAGCGTAACTTGACCATTACCATTGTGGGTGACTGGAGTGTAGACCTTGAAAATTAGGTTCTATTATTTGCGAGTCCCGCCTGCCTGTAACAGGGCTTGAGCAGGGGTGCATGGTGATAGCCTATGTTGCATGCTTTCATCTTTTATACCTGGTAGGCAATTTCCGATATCCTCCTTTCGATCCTTGAAGATGCGGTACAGCTGTTCAAAAGGCATGTTTATGCGGTACCTATCTAAATTGAAGTTTCCGAAATAAAATAAGAAATGTGGTTCCAAAAGTAAATTTCAACTCGTTTTTACCTCGAGATTCCGGATACGAGTACATAGTAGCAACCCTCGTATGCATTGGACAAAGTGGTGTATTTATCGTAAGAAGCTAGCCTTCAACTACATAATTATATTACAGGAGGGTTCTATCTCAGCGTTGTGGCCTCGGTTTTGGTACAATTTAGTGACTAATAGATGTCACTAATAGATGGATAGGTTATTAGGGCCAGGCTGGGTCGTAATGACCGGGTTTCGCCAATAACAGTGAGGGAAAGGTTAGCAACGCATCATCGTACCTGCACCCACAATTCAAATTATCCGACCACTCAAAATATAAACTATTTTCAACTATATACTGTATACTATTTCTATGTATTGTATAGTATATTGTTCTTGATAGTCCATCCTTCCCTGGGAACTAAGCCCATCCCCAGAAACTAGTAAAGCTCAAACAAGTGGTTATGGCGTGGACTAAAGATAAAGGTTATGGACTTGTACCAATTAGGTGCCACCAGCACGAGCCTGCGAACCTGCCATCAATGCCATCACTAATACAGTGTAAAGAACCGGTCCGAGTTTACTCGAACATGCTTTCCAATTTATAAAAATTAGTAAATAGAGAAAATGAGTAATTGCATGGTGAATAATTTTCCTATGGTTAAATTTCCGATATCTCGGGGGGGGGGGGGGGGGTCCACCTGACGTCACTGGTGGTGAGGTAAATTCTAGATAGGTCACACCAACACATTACCACAGAGTAATACTGGCAGGGCACGCAATGCATTTGAGCGTGAATTTTCAATCATTTTTTCAAAAAAACATTTTTTACAAAACCAAATACATTTTTTGGAAAGCAGCCTATCCGGTTTTGTTACTCAATTTAACACCTAAAACATACCTGAAGGTAGAAATCATCGATAGAAAGGTGTCGCAGAAAAATTATTTTTTAGTTATTTTTCCTTAAAATTTAGTAATTTTTATTTTTTCCCCCCCAGAAGGAAACTATCAAGGGGCAAGCGACCCCCCGCATTTTATCAGCATTAACAACAACTACAATATACAGTATGTGAATTTAAAAGAAATCGTTGGAGCCGTTTTTGGGAAATAATTTTTTTAGACGTTTTTTTTTAAAATAAAAACCCCCCAAATTGAGTTAGCCCAAAATAAAAAAAAATGGTCTCGAGGTATGATTTTTGTAAACCTACATGCCGAATTTCATCAAAATCGTCCAAGTAGTTTGCCCGGAAATCGACGAACAGACAGACAGACAGACAGACATTTCGTAAAAACCACTTTTTTGGGTTCCTGGGACCTTAAAACTTGTAAATCCGTTGAAATCTCGGAATCTAAAATTTCGACCGTCACAAAGCTTTCCTTATACTACGTATAAATTGGAAAGCAACAAGTGATCGCCTCTAGCTATCAACTTCTTGCAAATCCCCGAGAAGACGTTGACCACTCACTGTACATTTATACTAGATCTGGCGAATTATACATTACTCACAACCCCCTCTGTCATACGCCTCTGCGCTGCTTGAAATTGCTCGTTAGCGTAATTTCAGCTCCTTAATTGACGTGGTATAATCTAGATAGCTAGATTTA
Source organism: Psococerastis gibbosa (assembly GCA_963971405.1). Lineage (NCBI taxonomy): Eukaryota > Metazoa > Arthropoda > Insecta > Psocodea > Psocidae > Psococerastis > Psococerastis gibbosa. The sequence continues at coordinate 2,362,251 of OZ020485.1, forward strand.
GAAACAATTTCCTCCCTGTCGATTTTTATTGGTATAAGGTTCTTAAATTATTTGAAAGGGATGGACACTTACAGTACATATTTTGAGCTACAATAACCGTATCATTGATTTACATAATTATTAAACATTTACATTGAAATGTCGGCAAGTGTCAGCTACGATGTTTTTTGGACGCTTTGATTGAGGAGGTCTAACAAAGTTGAAAGTTGGAGAGGCTGCGGCCACCCACTCGATGTACGCCTATGAGTTGCCAGTGGGGATATTTCAAAATGGTCACTTTTCAGAGTATTCACCTTCAATTAGCCTAATGCAGTTGAAGTGGTGCAGGTTAAAATAATACGCACTACTGTACATACAGCAGACGAAACGCGATACAACATACGTCACGTAGGCTATGTCACGTTACTTTCTTGAAAATTATAGGTTTTCCGCGTGATTACCAAAACGAAGACTTGTTATGTTGGCAGAAATAGCTGTTGTTACTTTGTGTGGATGAATAGTTAAAGTTAGCAGGTGCTTGTCATGGCCGATGATTGTTTGTAGACTGCGGTGTGTGTGTGTGACCGCAAGCATTATACGTGCAACTTTTTATTGCTTTCCAATTTATACAGGCGTCGATCTAGAATGGGACCAAGGAGGCGGCTAAGATTAAATACGAATAAAAAAGATGAATTGCAAAAAATTGCCATTATATTCAGAGGTGGTCCCAGACCTCTTAAAAGGGGGAGGCACTTGTCAGTGGCGTAACGATAGGTTTTCGAGGGGGTGGTGTATAATTTGGGGTCTCCCCCGGGTGAAAGTTTTTGAAAAATAGGGCTGAAATATTGGGGTTTTACGCATTTTCAGAGCAATAAGGGTCCTATATTATAGGTAATTAATACAATTGAGCACAAGGGGGCCCCGGGGGTCTCCCCTGAGAGAAAATGTGTGAAAAATAGGACTGAAATAGTGGAGTTTTACGCATTTTGAGGAACGTAATGGGGGGGGGGGGGCTATAGCTCCCGTAGATCCGCGCCTGAATTTATATGTTAGTGTATATAAGGAAAGCTTTGTGATGATCCAAGATTCAGATTTCGAGATTTCAACGGAATTCCACGTTTTGAGTTCACAGGCGAATTAAAAAATTGAATTATTTTATCTTGTAAATGACCTGTATGTTTGTTGATCGGTCTCTCTGTGCATGGGTTTGCTAATTTTGAAGCTGGTCATTTGACGGTAACATAATAATTATGCCATAATCGTGAGGCAAAGACCCTTATTTGCAGACGCTTGCAAGAAGGCTGATCATCAGCCCTGGTGATGTTTCCGTCTTTCTTTTTGGCTGATCCGCGGCGCGAGATTAATATAGTGTATTGTTGTAGCATAAGGATTTCATGCCGACCACATGAAACTGAAGCAATCGGTATCAGACGTGTTTTTGGTCGTAACCTACGCCGTACATTACGGTGTTTTGGGTACGTTAAAGTGGATGCATATCTGCTGTGTGCAGTTTGAGGTTGGGAAATTGTCGGTTGGGTGCATAACAGTGCGGGAGCCAGGAAAGTCTGGGCCAATCGGAGCAAGACTGACAGCTTGCATCATAACTACATGGGTGGATCCCTCACACATAACAATGTAACCACTTCTCTCCTACAGTATAACCATGTGAGGTTGTAAACACAATAATTTCCATTGGATTGCCCACCCTTTGGGATTGGGTATATGTAAAATGTGGCAGTGACGGGTGGGCCCAACACAACGAATCCTAGAGTTGTACATAATAAGCACGAGGGCGGGGTGAAAAGTTTCTTAAGTAGACAAGAAATAATCTTGGGATGGCAACCAACCCTTGTTATTTTTCGACATCGTCTTCTTTCTTCTTAGCCAATATACTTGAGCCAGCGTTTGCTGCCGCTATTTTAACCCGTCGAAATTTGTTATCAAAGCTAGACAGGCCTCCATTGCCGAGATTACTTCTTATCGTTTGAGCCAAATTTCTGGTCAGTGAATGTTTTTTCTAAATTCTCGCACAAAACATAGTCTGGAACTCTGGAAGTGCCAAATCTAGGAAAAAGGACAGTTGTAGCAGAAATTCATAGCGTATCTTTCCCAATTTTGACATAGAGAGTGATTTGGAAATGGGCCGTTTTCTTTAAAAAAAAAAAAAAAATGGGCCAGGTTTTTTGTTAATTCTTCACTGCAGTGATCGAATCACGCAGTAAGTCAGCATAATACGTAGTATACCATGTGACAATTTTGACAATTAACAAGTAGCCTAATGAATTTGAATTACCCTTGAGAACCCCCCAAAAAATGTGGCCATCCCCTTTTCGCCAATGAGCTGGTCACGCTCTTCCGTGGTCTTTTGTTTCTGATGTGGTCGTGGAACCATCTTTAGTCCAGTCACCAAACCGTGGATGTGGATGTGGTCCCACGATTGCGTCTTTTTTCTTCATTGAAATTCTTCATTCCTAATTCTTCATGCAGGCTGAAATCCAATTTGAATTTCAAACCGCTTCTGCTGTTTCCTTGTAATTCAATCGATGGTCAGCCAATACAAGGTCTTTTCCATAATTTCGGTACCTACGGTAGTTGTAGTAGATACATGACTCATCGTTAGTATTTCTTTGATCCTCGGCCCCATTTAACTCGCTCACCCAAAATATGTTAAATTCTAGCCAATCCCACATCACCACAAGTCTTAAAGTCTGTTGGCAGTCACAACGATGACATCCACGTCCACTGTATATTGTAACGCATAGCAACTAACGCTAGGAAAGAGCAACAGCTGGGCTTATTAACCCAGCAGGTCTTCATGTTATGTCCGTATGTTAGCGGGTTACAAGATATGATAGAGAAGGTAGTGCAGGTTTGGTGGGGGCAAGGTCGAGCCGTGGAGACCTGCCAATACACTACACAGGCACGACCTTCGACCCACCTCATACAGACAGGAGCAGGATATAAAGCTACAAGGTGCAGAAGGCAGCAACTGATCATATTTACAATTATATGGATTATCAAACTTCGTTGGAGGCTCTACGATGCATTATAGAATTTGTACAAAAAAAAAAAACGCATAATTTAGGAGGGATCCCGAAGCCTGTTGCAATAGTCATGTATAGAGAAGAATGTGCAAGTTTTTGGGAGGCTTCCGGCTGGCCCTGATTGTGGTGGCACACCTGTGCACTCGTCCAGCCATCCAGCCAAAGTAATCCGACATGATATGACCTAGAATGTAGAGCAGGTCCATACCGCCAAGCTATCTTTACGTAACCGGCCCGATCACCTCCACATTTGTATATATTGTGTTTATAAAGCCAGTGTGACGCAGGTGCTGAATATTGGGGTGTTGTGTAATTTCTCCGACCTAGGACCTTTACTAGATAGTCGATAGTCGATGTAGCTATGCCAATCGATTGCATGCCATTCAATGTTGTAGGTAGGAGCTGTTAGTCTATAATCATCAATGCCAAGTTTCTTTATCAGGCGTACCGCAGGCTATCCAACCTTTCTTTCTATTTTAAGAACATCTGGACTGACCCTATCAGTTTTGTTTTGAACAAATTCAAATTTATCCGTTCGTAGAGCCATTGCGTATGGGCCACAGCTATTAAACTTGTTTTGTAAAAACTAACTGACACTGAGGACCTCATGGTAAAAATTAAAATTCTTAGTAAGTAAGTATATAATTGAACAATCAATAAAAATCAAAGCATAAATCCCCAGCACTAAGTACAAAAATGACTTGTCACGCTGGGATCAAAAGTTGAGCACAATACATATATTATTTTAACTTACAGTCCAAAAAGAATAAGTACAGTTTTACGTTATAATTATAAAATACACGACCGGTTTCGGCTCACACCATTGTCAAGTGCAGGAAAATAAATTTTTACCATGAGTGACAGTAAGTTTTACAAATTGAAAACTATCATGTATCTGACAGGTCGAACGTGCTCCTCAACTGTGGCCAATAGGTGTTAGTCACGGCCACATACAGGTACTATACATATCAAAATGAAGACGAACATATCATCTACTTTGCGACATCTCCACAATCGATATTTCACAAGAATTGTTATTTTGCAGAAAGCTCTTAACCCTGAAAGGCTGCTCATAGTTTTAGTTTTGTAGTCGTAGGCTACTCGTTCAGTCCCTGGATCTGACGTTTTGTAAATAGTAGGCTGCGGGTGCGGGTGCCTGCTTGTCTTTAGACCATTGGCGTAAATAGGAGGGTCCTGGCCCCCCCCCCAGGTCCACCCGTAGCCCCCCCCCCCCAGGATTTTTGGTGACAAAGACGTTTTGGAGGCTAAAGGCATAGTATCCACAATAATGAAAGGGAAACTAATTCTTAGTATGCTTATTTTACATGAAAAAAATCAACATATTGACCAAGTACTTTCACAAAAAATTTATTATTCAAAATGCTTAAAACCCCAATACTTCAGAGCTATTTTTTTCCAAATTTTTCTCCGGGGGAGACCCCCGGGCCCCCCTCAATGGTAGGTTTATTAGTCGTTATAATAACTCAATTGTACCTCTTGCAAACATTGGCGTAAATAGGGGGTCCTGCCCCCCCCCCCCAGGATTTCTGGTGACAAAGACGTTTTGGAGGCGAAAGGCGTAGTATCCACAAAAACGAAAGGGAAATTAATTCTTGGCATGCTTATTTCACTTGAAAGACATCATGAAAAAAATCAACATATTGACCAAGTACTACTACAATTACTCGAAATGCCGGGCCCCCCTTTCTTCAGGATAAAATATTTGTAAAACCACACTTGCCCTTACAATTATCAGTTTTTTTTGGGGGGGGGGGCTCCCCTCCCTTTCTCCAGGGTATAACGAGCGTAAAACCTCAATAATTTGGGCCAATTTATCGATGCCAAGGTTTCAAGGTCTTGGGGTCCTAAAGCCCCCCCCCCCAGCAATTTTGGGAATTTACGCCAATGCTTTAGACCCGGGGAATACCATTGGAGTTGGACTAAACATGTCGTTATGCGTTGCTGGGGACAGACGGATGGACCGATTATGATGAATTAATATTGTGCTTCGAGTATTGATAGTGTATTATAGTGGAAAGGAGAGGAAGAGGTAGCCCGCACGGCACTTTCTCCGAAACGTAGGAAAGTTGATCTGGCCAAACAGCAAACATCACACGTCCATAATTATATTACCATATTATACAGTACGTACTCTGCATATTAACACTGAAATGTGTACAGTTTTAGGTGCAGACCTATACATGCGAGGATGAAGTGTATTTTGTACAGGTGCACACATATTGTAATGCCAAAATAAACACGTAAACACGCCAAGTTGCCAGGAATCCCGTAAAAAGTTTAGCCATTTAAATTAGTCAGATAGTTCACAAGCTTTTTGCCTACTAACACAAATTATGCCAAGTTCATTATTACACTACAAACATGTTGCTTAACGTGGCCAGTTCCTTTTCTTGCTCAGGCTATTAAGTGGTGTTAATGCATTTCGACGAGTTTTTTTTGTTTGCACAATTCATCAACAGAACAATATGTAAGTTAAAAATTAAATTGTACTAAAAATTATTTTACTATAGGTAAAATGCGAACAGTAACGCTGGCCTAAGCTTTGCATTAATTGTTGGTATAGCCTATAATAAACAGCTTGGTTCGATTTCCTATCTTACACCTCTATTAGTCAAAAGAACTGCTATACTATTTTAAATTTAAACTCATGATTGCTGGGAACTTGGCCTTTTTCACACCAAGTGTCTTTGTTGGGTTCTCATTGTTTTTTGCAGTATGCACAGGTAAATTTTTAAAAAATAATTTTTGAAATGTTGAAATTTACACGGAATTTTCACGGAAGGAAAAAGCCTAAAAATAAAACCAATTTCACCACCACAACAACTAAACCGAACTGTAAACTCGAAATTTTAACGTAATTGCCAAAATAGCTTGTAATTCATAAAGAAAAGACTTGTAAACGAAAATTACACTCTATTGACTTGGCTCTTTTCTCGGCAATGGCACAAAAACTATATCTGGGCTACTGGATGTGTTGGAAACACAAGCACTACCATACATTTTTACTTAAGCACCTTCAATCACCTTTAAGAAACTATCACAAGTGATCATTTGCTCAAAATTCTGCCGTAATGGCCAATTTTCCGAAGTAGCCCTAATTGGTTATGACCTCATATTTTACTTTATGCTGACACGTGGCCGGGTGTTTGTTTTGCCCAACTTGAGGCTTCTGACAACAAATAAAATGGCTACAGTTAAATATTAAAATATTTACCCCATTTGCCTCACCCTACATCTTGCAGATGCGTCTTGACGGAGATGAAAGCATCATTTTACACATGCCATTTTTAGTTTTTTAAAAAAGCGTAGATACTTAGTGCAGAGTGAGTGGGGTAAATGAGTTTATATTTTGAATTAAAAGAGTTGTATTCGCCTCAAATTGGTCTAAAAACATGATGCTGCTATCTCTCAGGACCTACCATTGCTTGCTGCCCATATCCGACCAACTGCCCGGATAAATTTGTCTGTTGCGACGTTTAACACCATCCCATAGTATGGGCATACCGTCTGCATAGAATATCGGTAGGTGGTCACCAGCTTAGTCCCTAAGCTAAGTATGGTAGCAACTGTGTCCATTCTATATACAAGGTTTGGTTGCAACAATAAATCTCTTCTCTTTAAGCCTCCACAATTTTAACAATAAAGTTTTTTGTTTGACTTGTTTACATTATTATTATGGTAAATAGGACTAACCGGAATGATTGTTTAGTAAATATCTGCGGTGCGGTCAAGTGCAGCATTGGTTGAGAATTGTAGTGCTCAAAGCAACACAATTATCAATGGCTGATGTCATAATCAATCTTTTTAATAACGTCATCATCGTTTTCAAACAGTCTGCCATGGAATCCACCAACATTAGTCTACGCTTTAAATATTAGATTTCGAGATTTCATCCCAGGACCCCCAAAAAATGTTTTTTACGAAATCTCTGTCAGTGGATCCGATGGTCCGTCATTCAGCGTTGCTCACGGATGTTTTCCAAACTATTGGTTTTTGTTAAAATTTCCAGGGTTGTTGTTATAAGGAAATTTCATCTTCACCTCTTCAACCTATTGGGACAGCGACCAATGTTTGACTTCCGGAAAATTTCTTCATAATTTCTCATTTCATGTCCCCCTCGGGTAAAATATTTTGCCTTAATTTGTTTTACGCAAATCCAAAAAAGAAGAAAAGAGAGAAGAAATATTGTCAGATTCCGTGAATATGATAATGATATTGCTAAATAGAAAATTGTATGTAAATTTCACATCAATTAACGGATCAAGAAGTTTAATGACAAGTCCCGTTATAGTCAGTACAGCGACATTCCCACAGTTTTCGACGAGCAGACACTAATTATCATGGCCGTTACACTATATTGTACATCACTGCACATGGCAACCGTAACCTTTACAGTCCCCAACTCCCATGCACTCCGAACCCACAAAAAATACCCAAAGAAACTGCCAGAGACTTGGTGCAACCGCAACTCGTCACTCAACGTTTTGTTCATTGTTCATTTGTCACTATTTTCTTTTTTTGCTTTCCTATTTATACGTAGTATAAGGAAAGCTTTGTGATGGTCGAAGTTTTCGATTCCGAGATTTCAATGGATTTACACGTGTTGAGGTCCCAGGAACCCAAAAAAGTGGTTTTTACGAATTGTCTGTCTGTCGTTCTGTCTGTCTGTAAGTCAAGATGTATGTCTGTTCATCGATTTTCGGGCGAACTACTCGGTCGATTGTAATGAAATTTGGCATGTTGGTTCACAAAAATCATACAGGACCATTTATTTTTATTTTGGGATAACTCAATTTGGGGGGGTTTTATTTTCAAAAAACTCCAAAAAACGTCTAAAAAAATTATTTCTCAAAAACGGCTCCAACGATTTCTTTTAAATCCACACATATTACAATCGTTATTAATGTTGTGGGTCGCTTGCCCCTTGATAGTTTGCTTCTAGGGGTAAAAAAATAAATAACTAAATTTTAATGAAAAATTTCTAAAAAACAATTTTTCTGCGAAACCTTTCTATTGATGATTTCTACCTTCAGGCACGTTTTATGTGTTAAATTGAGTAACGAATCCGGACAGGTTGCTTTCCCAACAAATTATTTTTTGAAAAAATGATAGAAAATTCGCGCTCAAATGCATTACGTGCCCTGCCATTATTGCTGTGTGGTAATTAATGACTATTGTGTTGTTCTGACCTATCTAGAATTTGTCTCACTTTCAGTGACGTCAGGGGGACAACCCCCCCCGAGATATCGATTTAACCACTGGAAAATTATTTACCATGAAATTACTCATATATTCTCTGTCTACTAATGTTGATAAATTGGAAAGCATGTTCGAGTAAACTCGGACCGGTTCTTTTATGTTGGAACCGTATAATGTGGAAACGTTTCCTTTGCCGTTTCCTCCTGCGTTTCACCCAAAGATATGAAATAGAATAGATGAGGCCGATAGCGGTGAAACGTAAGGTGAAATGTGGGGAAATGTGAAAGGTTGGGAAGGATATGTGACTGAGTTTTTCGGGAGCTTTAAGAAAGTAAATTGCGGCAAAAGAAGAACGCATCTACAGTACAGCAGGCGGGTTAGCCAACAGAACCGGTGCAGTATGTTTCTGCGTACTCACAATCTAAATAGCTTTATTATGACGAAAACCGCAAAGTTATGTCTCTGTCACCACTTTTTGCCGCTTAATTGATTACTCTGTGGAGGCCCATCATACCTGCCTGCTATCGACAATACTTACGTCTTACCTTATGGTTTGGCGCCTTCTATTCTATTTTATTATCGTTGACGAATTAGTGAATTACAATGACCCACTAATAATTTATTCACAGGATGGCATATTTCACGAAAATATTAATTAATGGTAGGCTAATATGTACAATATGTATGGCGGAAAATTTTGCGGATTTTGATATGAGTACCTTTCTTAACTGTGCTAGTGTAACGACCCATGCTAGGCTCAGTATAATAAGTGAAAATGTAGGTAATGTAGGCGTCATTTCTTAATTTATGACATCGGGTAGGGAGCTTTACGGTTAATATTACTAGTATATATTTATTAAAACACGGTTGCTGTTAACGATGTATTAAGGTGTCGACAACTGGTTGGAGTGCAGTGTTTTATGGACCGTCAACAAGTCTCAGGATGGGCAGGTTGTCCTTGCATTAAATTAGCACTACCACTAAAACATAGAGGTGTAGCTTAAGGTCGTGCCCTTCCAATGTCACTTGTTTCTCACTCAATTGCAGCCAGATGGGTTTTAATGATGGCTGGCGATCGGTGTGGATAGCAGCCAACTTCGTCAGCAGGCTGTATAGGTACCAACTTGGCCTCTGAGGCTATGCAACATTTCCTCAATACCAATTTATACTCAAGACACGAACATGCTGCCATGTAAAATATTTGGTGTGCCGTACAATAGGCTGTGTGCAAAACGCAGCTCTATAGCTACGATTACTATTGTGCACCGCATGTTATAAGTTCCTGCTAATACGATATTACAGTAATATGCTTACATAAACGTCACGGGATAAGTAATTGTGGGCCCGGTTTGCAGCAGTAACTTTATATTTGTATATGCAACGGTAACTGGTCTCTGATACCTAGCCTGGTAGAGTACGAGGGACAAAGTAACAAATTCTTGGAGTTGAAAATGAAATTGTAAAGCACTTTGGATTCTAAAATATTTTAATTTAATTTAAAACCCCAGGAATAAATTAATTTCGTATAGTCCACGCAAAATGAGAAAAGTATGGACATGGAATGTTTTGACCCTGTGCAACACTGTAAAAATATTCTTTGCACAATTTTTGTTATGCCTTGCATCCAATGCAACAAGGTAATATAAAATGGTGCAAGGAATATTTTTACAGTGTTGGACAGGATCAAAACATTCCATGTCCATACTTTTCTCATTTTGCGTGGACTACACGTCGTGCTGGGGCTAGTTGTAGGCTGGAGCAATTCAAATCGCAATAGTTTCATATCATTTTTTAAGTTTTTAAAGTGAGAATTAATGGCACTTTCCGGGCATTTTACGCAAATTTCGCCTTATGTTAGTATACATTTGTAGAATCAGAAGTAGCCTACGTTCACAAAACCCGATTCATAGTTTGCCTGCCGCCACTCCCCCCGGACGGCTTGGAGTTTAAATTTTATTTTATAAAAATATTGCCATTACTACAAGCATTTCTACGGGCCCGCGGGCCCCTGGGGGGCTTCAAATTATTCCATGGGAGGAACATTTTGAATTAAAAACGTAGTGGGTGTCTGCCTAGCCTAGTTTGCAATATTTTAGTTTCGACAGAGTTGTGTACAACATAAACAACATGACAGTGTATCAGCTGATTCAAGATGGAAACAGGGCGGCCAACCTGTTACAATATATCTAACAAGATAAATTAATATCGGTCCACCCATTACTCAACTTTTATGACCCTTTTATAATTACAAGGTACCAGCTTACTCCTTACTAATCCGAAGTCTCTCAACCTGCAACTGCAACAAATGTAATGCCTTATTGCCTACATCACGCACTCCTGCCCATTGCCAGCAGGTCCGAAAAAGTGTTAGTGTGTTAGCATGTTCTGAAAGGCTCTTGGCGATCCCCGCTGCATACGATCCATGAGGGAGTTAGCATGGTTGAGATTGGAGAGACACAATTATTTTATTTCATTAATGTATCGCAATAAACACAGTGTTTAATTTAAATTCATAACTATGGCCATTCTCTTTACGTGTGGTGCTGCTGCTGACTTACTGCTGTACAGTTGCAACAGCCTGGCAGCAAGAGTTCCCCCTGCTTCCAGCATTCCAGCGAATTTCCGATGGCTTTTCTGAATTGGTTCGTTCAAATCGTACGTTTGCGACACTATTGACACAGCCGTACACAGTCGCGATATCAATAAGGGTCTTACGTTCTATCACCAAAATATGAAATACGCAAAAAATACGAAAGAACAGCTTGAGCACGAACTTCTCTAAGCGAAGTCGCCCTATTTGATCACGAAATTAATTATTACAATTTAACAGGGCATTCTCTTTGTGATCATTTTAACAGGGATACATCCTACAACCGAGGCGGTGGCGTTGCTATTTATGTTACTTTTGAATTATGTAAGTTTGTTAAACAATTAAAATTAAGTAAACACTCTATAACAACCTTAGTTGAGATATCTGCTAGTGTGATTAATCTTCATGATACTAAATGTGCAATTATTTGCATTTATAGACCTCCACAAAATATAAACGAAGATTTCGAGGTATTTTTTGACTGCTTGGCAGCCATATTAAATGACATAGAAAAAGAGCACCCTTCTGCCAATATAGTGATTATGGGTGATATTAACATATAATATGTCAAATTAGCCCAAGTAAACAATTAAATTAATTGAATAATATGATGGCAAATTATAAATTAATCTCTGTGCTATCTCTTCCAACCAGGGTCACGGCGAAAACGTCAAGATCAATAGATGCTATACTAACCACATTTCCTGCCTCAGTCTGTTGTACAGAAATACACAAAACTACATTTTCTGATCATTACGGCACATCAGTTACCGTCCAATGCCTCCTTCAATCTCAAACAAAGAAAACATATCAGCTGAATCGTCAGGTCAATCCGAACAATAAGACCCTCTTCGTGCAATTCTTAAATAACGCGGACTGGACTAAAATATATGATAGCAACTGTCCCAATGAGTGCTATGGAATAATGTGGGATATTATAGTTGGATCATACGCCACTGCCTTCCCTTTTGACTTAAATTTGGATAAATCATGGCAATCGCCCAAAATTCAATTCAATGATTCACTGTTTGAAATGAAGGTTAAAGTCTCCGATTGAAATGAAAAATATAAGTTGTCTGGTACCTTATCTGACTAGGAAAATTTCAGCATATCCAATGAAAGGCATAAAAAACACCTCAGCGACGCAAAAGGCAACAGTTTCAAAGGTTACATTTAAAACTCCAGCAATCGACCTAAAGCCTGCTGGGAACTCATGAAATCTGAAATGGAGGCGGTTAGATCTCAAAAAGAATCAATCATACTTAATAAAGAAAGTGATGCCAAGAAAATTGCGGCTCACTTTAACTTTCATTTTATTACTAGGCCTCACAATATAATTAAAAAAACGTTAGATACGTGTGTCAATGAACCTCCGTTAACACCCAATAACAGAGTTAGCTGCTCGTTTTTTCTCAGGCCCGTCTCTGCGGGAGATGTTCGTAAAGTTAAAGCTGGACTTAAGCCATCCGGTGCCACCGGTCCTGATTACGTTAGTAACAACCTATTAAAGGAAAATATAGAAGCGCTGTCCGTACCAATCACACACTTAGTTAATGTAACATTTGCCACTGAATGCTTCCCAGATGGTCTTAAAATATCCAAAATAGTTCCTCTTCACAAGAAGGGCGATAAAACTGATGTTGATAGGTATCGGCCTTTAGCCTTAATTTCTGCCATCTCCAAAGTAGTCGAAAAATTGTTTCTTGATCAATTTGAAGTATTCCTCTCTGCGAACAACGTTATAGCGAGTAAGCAATATGGATTTCAAAAAAATAAGAGTACGGTGTCAGCCATAATAGATTGCATAGATCATATCCTTCACTCACACAATCAACAGTTATCCATTCTTGGCGCTTTCCTCGACCTGTCTGCAGCTTTCGATTGTGTTAACATACAACTATTGCTTGATAAACTATACTGCATCGGTGCAAGGGGACTCCCGCATAACTTACTGAAATCCTATCTCACTGGTCGTACCCAATTTGTAGAAACCTATGGCAGTCTAACTAAACATATTATTAACCATGCAGTTGGGGGACACATATTAACAAACAGCCGACTCCTAAAGGGGCTATCAACGCTATTTTTCACTCGGAATCAACTGCAACAATAGCCGGTGTCCCCCAGGGCTCTGTTTTAGGCCCAATTTTGTACCTCATTCATGTCAATGATATGTTTAATTTAATTTCACAAACATCTTCCATCTCCCGATCTCCGACAACTTCTTCATTGGCTACAGCTCCAGTTACTACTCCAGACATTTTAAAAGAAATGTTTATGTATGCTGATGACACCACCATGATTATATTAGCTCCCACCATAGATGATGCTGTTACACAATCTACCTACACCTTGAACAATGTCAAACACCTGTTCGCTAGGCATGGCTTACTACTCAACGATGGAAAAACCAATTTTATCACATTCTTATCTAGACAACCTGAACCAATAAAAATCCCATCATGTAACAACTCTATAAAAACCAGCCCATCCACTAAATTCTTAGGCTTAACACTGGATAAAAAGCTCACCTGGTCTGAACAGACATTGTTACTCACACGCAAACTGAATTCCAGCTGTTATTTAATAAGGAAATTGGCAAACATGGGCAACCAAGATCTGGCGCTACTTGCTTACCATTCCACCCTTGCGAGTCACTTAGCCTACGGTATAGAAATCTGGGGAGGTTGCAACCAAACTCTCTTTGACACTTTATTAAAACTTCAGAAAAAGGTAATTAGATGTATCCTTAAATTATCGATAACTACAACATGCAGAGATGGTTTTAAGCGACTCAGAATTATGACATTCCCCTCATTATATGTATACAAATTGCTTCTGTTTGCTAAGCGAAAAGTATCTGTGGGTGAATATGTTCCATCTTATATAAAGCACCGTTACCCTACAAGGAGCGGACACTTAATCTCCACTGAACTGGCTACTAGGAGGAAAGTGGAACTGACCCCGACTAATAAGAGCAAGTCCTTTTGGAATGTGTTACCCCAGTCCTTTAAAGAACAGCCCTACAGGAAATTCAAATCCACCCTTAAAGTGTTTCTCATACAAAATGTTTTTTACACAACGGACGAAGTAACGGCAGCTATCTCAAGCATCATTTTAAAATAGAATTTAGAAAGCCTTTAAAAAGAATTGTGAAAGAATTGTAACTGAATTGTTAATGTAACTGTAACTGTAACTGTAATTAGTGTAATTTGTAACGCGATCTCTTATATTCTGTTAATGGGATGACCTAGGTCTCTCATTTAATTTATATAATGAAAATAAAGGTGATTATTATTATTATTATTATTATTATTATTATTATTACGAAAAAATTTAAACAGATGGGTGAGTTAAAAGCGGGTATAAAAAGATGGCTGGTCAGTGGGAGTTAATAATAATAATAAAAACTGACATTAAAATAACTAGTTAAAATAAAATAAAAATAAAATAAACATTATAAGTAAATAACAAAAATAAATTATTAAGCCTTGTTTAGCAGCACTGTATGAGTCTTTTGTCCCAAATAAGCGCTAGCTTGGGGATACGGGATGGTATTATTATGTATTGTATTTTTGTAATATATGCTCCTTGTCCAGGGAATACTGGACAAGGAAAAGAAAAAAAAAAAAAAAAATTATTATGTCCACAGAAAGGGTGACCTTGTCACACTAACGTCCACGCATTCCATCAGTGCACTTGTTTCTGACGGGTTCTCTGGCTCAGTGCTGTGATATTGTACGGTTGCGACACTGCTGACACAGCCGTATAGTCAAGACAAGGGTGGTCTTGTCGCACCTGTGTCCACGCATTCCAGCGCACTTTCTTCGGACAGTTTCTCTGGAGTGCTGGAGATACCTGTTAGTGTACGGTTGCGACACTGTTGCTTCCTCCATGCCACGGTTTACGCAACGCGGCCTCAGGCCGATTCATCTCGAACCAGGACCAGGTTGTGTCGCGGGCTGCACCTCGTCCTCACCGTCCATTACAGTACAATATTGCTTATTATACCGCAAGAGAGTTGTAACAGGTAATAGCTGATGCTGTACAAATCTGTATTATGCACAAAATCAAATTATAGTGGAAATATCGATCGTAAAGCAGAGGGTACAAAGAGAACAGATTTAGAGAAAATTTCCTCTGCATTTGGACATGCAGGATGGGCTACGTAAGGACTGGAAAACACTGACAATTTGCGGACTAGCACCCCCCGCCCCCCCCCCCCCCCAGCAGTCCGATTGGCTGCGACCAGGGAACAGTAAGCTATGTTTGAAACAGGACACAGGACCTGGCCCACCGCTCACCCAGCCTAAATTAAGTAGAGGAAAACGCTGACCACAACCGGCCCAACAGAGCAGCAGGTAAGAGAGTGTCCTCTACCAAGCCTCAAGACATGAGACTTGCAGTTTCTCACAAGATGGTCGCTTACATACTAAACTAAGCGGCAATTAATTGGATTTGGGAGGGATGACTTGCTGAGTATTAGTGTGTTGATATTTCACGGTATAACCTGCCTTTAAAATGGCAAGTGTGCAAAACACGAAATTTAGTGCAGTGAGTCGGTTTGGGGATGTGTCGAAACAGATGCTGCAACCTAATACTCGTACCCCAGTTAATTCAGAATTCGTAAATAAGTACATAATAATAAGTAAGCATGGAAATGTCCCCAAAAGGAGGCACTTGCAACTGGAAGGTGATGGCGTAGTGGCAGTGTATTGCCTACTTAATGAGCTAAATACAGTGTGTCGTGGTATGACTTTCACCGGCCTATTGGAGGACAGGCCTTATTGGCAACACACAGGAAATCACCACCCAATTACCCTTCCGATGATCCGTTTCATTTACCAATGCAACCATTGCATTGGTTTGGAAATCACTTGTCGGTCTAGTTTTGCCCCCTTCCCCCTTCTTTGAACAGTCATAAGTTATCACTTCAGAAGTCTGTAATAGCGACTGGACAAGTATGTGAGTTTAGTATTAGTGAGAACGACGAGTTATAGCACGACGTTAACTTACAGGAGCTGTTCCTTACAGAGAGGTGCTGTGCTGTTTCCACAGCTGTCCATTGCCTTGAGTAGGGCATTGCCGCATTGGCTAACTTGTTTGGGAGTGTTAAAGGTTCCTTTACATGAGGTATGGTACTGGTTATTTTGATTTAATCATGGAAATAGCCTTTGAGTACCGTACTTCTCAGTAGCAGACAATACATATTTAAAAAAAAAAAAAAAAACTTAGAAATTGGGTAGGCCTAATATCCATGTAAATATTCCAGCATTGAAATAATGAGCTAACGGTAAAATTCCATTATAAAAAGTTTAGTAGGCCTAGTGTTCTCAGTAGGTATGACCCCCTTGCTTAGTTTATGCGGCAGCCGTCTAGACGGACAGACACTCAGGCTGACGGGTTTTATGAATAAATGCAGATAGAGATGTAGGATTTCGTACTAAAATGGATTTTATTAATCGGTACTTCGGTAATTCCATTTACAAACAGGCGGATATTATAGATACAATACTCGTGAAATTCCAACACGATGGTAACTTGGCATTGGCCGCTATGGTACAGGTACCGGTCACCAGGCAGCCCTCCAGCCTTACTTTGGCAATCGTCCACGGAATGCGGTGACACGCAGCAGTCAGCCCCCGGGGCCTGGCCATGGTCAAGACGGCATTCCGCTGCAAAATGGTGCTTATTAGCCGAGTAAATAAGGTAATGGCCAAATTAGGCTGTGAAAACGTGTCATACATGGAAATATACACGAGCATAGGCGCAACGTTGCCATTGGATCTCTACTCAATGAAAGGACCGGTACGAGTGGACCCGTACAAGCTTTCCTATGTAGACTATGAATTACTCGTAGGTATCATAATAGTTGAATGGTAAATAATTGTCCCTAGATCAAATAGATTTTCCCTATCCTAAATGATTAGATTGATCGATTGCTTAGTATAGAACACTACAATAATAGGCCTACTTCAACATAACCAATTATGTTTTTATTGTCAAAATTTCCGATTTCGAGATTTCAATGGATTTACACGTTTTAAAGTTGTTTTTACGGTCTGCCTATCTGTTCGTCGATTTTTGGACAAACTACTCGGTGGATGAAATTTAACATGTAGGTTCACAAAAATCATAACTCATGTCTATTTTTATTTTGGGGAGTTTTACTCTCCAAAACTAAAAATTTCTCAAAACGGCTTCAACGATTTTCTGGAAATTCAGATGCTGTATATATTGTGTGTAAACAAAGTCCAATAGGTCTTCTCTATTACAGGAAGTTAGCTACAAATTTTAATGGGGAAGTACATGCCATTCAACTGGCTCTGAGAAAAATACCAGAAATGCGATGGGAAACTAGAAAAGACGTCGTTTTTCACTCTAAGGCTGCAATCTCGTCAATTGCTAGCTACGAGCACAGCGAGGATTTGGATATTCTGCAATGCAGGAAAATCATAAGCAATCTCATATGTGCTGGCTGTACCATGGTATTACAATGGATCCCTGCCCATGCTGATGTCCATGGCAATGAGGAAGCGGATAGGCTCGCCAGAGAAGAAGACGTTATGGAGTAATCTAACAAACACATGACTTTAAATGACTGCAAGAGGCATACCAAAGAATTATACCAAGTGTCACTTGACAGTTTGGTAAACAGATAAAAAATACTCAATTTTCATTAAAATGACTAAATTATATAATTTTTCTGTGGAACCTTTCTAACTTGAGGTATGTTTTACGGTTTTAGGTGTTAAAAGGAGTAACGAAACCGAACAGGTTGCTGTCCCTAGTAATGTTTTGGTATTTAGTAAAAAAATTTTTTTTGAAAAAATTATCCTCCAATAGTAGCGGAGCATACTTTGCCACTAGTGTAGTAGTACTGTGTTGCATTATATTGGTCGGATGCCCATTCTTGCAATCTTCTTATTGATCAATTCAGTGCGTTGGGATAGGGAAACTCGAGGCCTTGGAATTTGACCGTAGGACAATTATTTACTAAGGAACTATTACGGTACGAATTGATAAATAGGAAAGCATGACTGGGTTCACGTTCCGGTTCTTTATTGTTTTTGTTTCTTGATGCACCAACTAATGTATATAAAACTTTTTTATTTTTATTTTTAAAAAGGTTAATTGCGTACAAACAATTCAATGAATGTATCCGATTAACCTCTTCAATCGCCTCACTAAGTAACCTTATAGGTACTTGTGTCGAGTTACGACACGTCTCCGATCGACGGTGTGTAGAGACTCGCCCAAGTACAAGCATGCTACCACCTGGCCACCGAAGTCGCTTTACATTACATTTGCCTCCTATTGATGAGTTTCGCATAATTTGTTGGTTGTTGAATTTTGGGCAAGGTTAGGGCTATAGGTCATCACGTGTTGGCCAACCTGCGCGCAGCACCTCAAAGGTCTCCCATTCATGTAATATCAAGCAATCTCGCGAAATTATCCAACATACCTTATGCATACCTACTTTCAGTTGAACTATAGTAGGTACATAGTTCTAGTTGTTGGCATGTACGTTAAAGGCTGCTGTATTTTTGATTTTGATTTTGGCATATATATCGTACCACACCAAGTAAAAAGCCATTGACTCTAATGCAGTCTTGTTGTTCAGTTACAATCTATCGATTGGTTTGCAGCGAATGGTTTTAATACAGTACTGTCCGATGTCAAGTCAAGTTTTCATAAGCTATACAGTATGTTTCCAATGTTGACTAATATGTTTACATGGCAATAGTCATAACATTCATTGTGACGCAAGAGTTGAGAATTTGTCTCTGCATGTACTAAAGTAGTATCGAAAAATACATGGAGTGACCTTTCCTTCAGGCTACTCTACAATCCTATTAGGTCCACTGTCGCTCATCCAGCTGACTGGCTATAAGCAAACTTAAGTACCGAATTCCAGCAATGTGGAACCTGAAAGTACTGGATGTGCAGATGGCCTATGAGCCAGCTCACGCTGCCCCAAAGATCATCACGGAGGTGGCCTTGCCGGGCCCAGAGGTCTGCAGGTACGCTGTACCTAGGGACATTCCTGCGACCCCGGAACAACGCGTCTTACGTCATTTATTACAGTCAGATGGAGATGATACTGCAGATAGTCTGCAATATTCCATCTGGTACCCTCGACCGTCACTGGACCCATTTCATATCACCAGAAAGTGTAATATCAAAACATTAAGTATTATACCTACTCTGTACTCTACATCATAATTATTATAATCAAATCAAATGTCGGTGGTTTGTTTTTAATTTTATATGGCTTCATGGATTTCCACATTCCTTAATTTGCCGTATTTTAAGAACCACACGTTTTCACCGTATCATAAGTATGACTGTACCCCTGTAAGCTGGCAAGCTAGGTACTGCCTTCACCACGTGATTGAAGAACCGGCTCCCTTGCTGCCGAAGAAGAATATTATTAATTGACGTGTGATACGCCTATATAATTAACATGGTGCGGTGCTGTACAAGGCACTTTCCCCGGCCTGGGTATGTGGCACACTATGACTGTTAAGGCGGTCAATCCTTCCACAATTAATGACTTTTTTGTTTTACTCTATGTCATTGCTCATTTTAACTTTATTGATTAAGAACACGCATTCCAAACAATAGCACACTAAAAATTAAAATGGCACGTCTTGAAACGAGAAACAATTTTAATTAATTTCATGAAAAAGAATGAATTTTTTCTTAATTTAAATCTTAAAATTACTTTCTTTTAAAAATAAAGCTGAGGGCTTAAAAATATATATAAATACAGACTACAATTTTAATTGCATTTTTTATTCTACTATATTTTATACTTTTTGGAAAGTTTATTCGTTAAAAAAAATTATGTATTGTACTTGACTGTATTGATCCCAGCGTGACAAGTCATTTTTGTACTTAGTGCTGGGGATTTATGCTTTGATTTTTATTGATTGTTCAATTATATATATACTTACTTTTACTTTAATAAGAATAGGAAAAATTGAAAAAAAACAACAGTGTCAATTAATGAAGACAAACGAAACATACGAAATGTATGATATCTCGTCAAAAATGATTTATGAAAAATGGACAAAACAGTAGTGGAATAGCCGCCTGTGGACCTACTGTGCGAATAGTATTACTTTTATCTCGAGGCTAAAAATGTAAACAAAAAAATTTTGAAAAGGACTTTTCATTATAAAATGTCCTTATTTACATTTTTAATCTCAGGTTGAGATTAAAATTATTGGACATAGTAGACCTGCAGATGTGTGATAGTCTACTGTAGGAATTAGGACGGTAATGACTGTGTTACGACTAGCGGCCGGTTTGGTAATGTCCCGTGCAAAACAATGCACAGCTAAACTAGATAATGGCTCTGATAAGCTACTTCCAACAATTGCAAAACATAGTAGTCAAATTGTTTTAGTACTGGAATATATTACAGTATCTCTGAATACTCTCAAAACAACTCCTATACTTCTGTTGGTCAGTATTTGATCGTGGGTAAAGTGAATACCCCTAATATTGGGCTATATGGGCTTACGCTCATCGCTGTCAGAAATTTATTTATTTTCTCTTAAATGTAGTTGTCAATTGTCTGGTCAATACACAATTATTATTATCATTATATATATGATTAGAATCAACAAAAAATAAGACACTGCGGGACTCAAGCCCTCTCCATCTATCCCTTTCTAGCGGTGACTTTCCTAGATTGTCAATTGTCGGATGTTATGTTCCGAGGAGCCAAACTAAGTCAACTTAGTGTTAAAAATACCTATGCATATGTTGGGTACCCATTCAGACTAATTACCGGCACATGTGCAGACGAAAGCCACATGTAGCCTACATTATGAGGCTGTGCGGTCACTGTTTGCGGCTTTCCTTGTTTGTCAATTCATTAGACCGACATTTTAATGAGACTCAGTGCTGCCCGCTTACTAACCAATTGACTTAACGTTTAAATACGGACACGGCATGTTTAATATCCGTTAAAAAAGTTTACATACGGGCCACGTTATAGGATATTCTACCGTGATTTAATGTTTTTTTTTTTTAAATGTTATCTGATGGTGCATTAAAACGCCCCAAATCCCAATCACTCAATCAACTCTTTTAAACATGTTTTTATTCCCCTTGCTCTCATTCTAACTTGCATTTTCTTTGTTACAGTGATATGTGCAGTGTAAAGTGAGTGCCAATGGCCCGGTCCGTGGCCCTGCCTCTGGCCCTGCTGCTGCTGTGCAGCTCGGCCCTGGCCCACGTGGCCTTGACGTACCCCCCTGCGCGGCGCTATGACCTAGATTACCTGGACAACTCGCGGACCAAGGGCCCATGTGGCATGCCCAAAGGTAATAATATATTTGTCAATTTCTGAAATATAGTATAGTATGATGCACCTGTCTGTCTAGCCTTAGACGCAGAATAAATTACTGCTTTCAAATTCTGGAAAAATTGTGATAGTCTGCTCGGTTTGGCCAACTGTAGACGAAACTGTGAAGAAGATAAATCATTGGCGTAAATTCCCAAAATTTCTGGGGGGGGGGGGGGCTTTGATCCCACGGAGAAAAAAATCGATAAATGTGTGATAAATTAGTGAGGTTTTACGCATATTCTACTCTGGAGAAAGGGGGGCCCGGGGTTCTCCCCCGGAGAAAAAAAAATTGATGAATCGGCCCAAATTAGGGAGGTTTTACGCAATACATTGTAGTATTATATGGTATATATAACACTGACATCAAATTAACTTTGGTTGAAGAGGTTACCTCCTCGTTATAAACAAAATTAGAGGATATGGAAAAAAGCACAGGACCCCCTATTTATTTACACCAATATTTGCAAGCAATACAATTATTGAGATATTATAACGACGAATAAACCTTCCATTGAGGGGGGCCCGGGGGTCTCCCCCGGAGAAAAATTTGAAAAAAATAGCTCTGAAGTATTGGGTTTTTAAATGTAAAATTAGCATACTACGAATTAATTTCCCTTTCATTATTGTGTATACTATGTCTTTAGCCTCCATAACGTCTTTGTCACCAGAAATCCTGGGGGGGGGCTACGGGTGGACCTGGGGGGTAGCCCCCCCCCCCACGACTCCCCTATTTACGCCAATGAGATAAATTATAGTTTTCCAAACGTTGCAAGCTGCCAGAAATTGTAGGTAAATTGTACAGTACAAGAACAGTATTTATTATTAGTGAGAGGCGCTTGCAGTGTGGTCCATTGAACGTTGCCCTGCCAACGACCCCATCGGCATCCGGAGATTATTGGTATTGTTTCCCAATGATTTTATAGCTGTTGGCAAACTGGTTCACACCGACTAAAAATGCCATCGGGGAAGCTGAATGAATGAATGAGCGTGTATTGAACAAATAAAAAAACCATTTATACACAATAATTGTAAGGCCCCACTAGTAGACTATACCTTACAATTTTCTCTGCCCTAAAACAAAAGAATAAAAAATAAATAAAAAATACAAACTATTAAGCTAAACTTGCATATTAATATCAAATCTGTCATAAACACATAACAGATTATTCCTGATAAGGATTCCACCTCTTCCCGTCTCATCAGCCGTTCCCGGACGAATTTGGAAAATGTATTTATTGCCAGAGACCCAGGACAAATATCAAGTACGTTAAATAATTTTGGTGCTATATATTGGTAGGATTTGGTAAAAGTTGGTATGTATCCTCTAGGTCAGCGTTTCTCAACCTTTTTTATCTCACGGCACACTAACTGACAATCAAATTTACTTACGGCACACTATGTTATTATCATTTCATTACATTCAGTTAGGCAAAACTAGAAAATAGTTATACATGGTATGTTTACTAGGTTGAACAAATAAAAAACTCCTTGTTCGTGGCAAAACAAATATTAAGATTTAAAAACGCATTTTACCGGTCGTAACTGATGTCACAAAATGTTCGTCTTTTTTTGCGGCACATAACACCGGTTGAGAAGCGCTGCTCTAGCTACTTCAAAGTGTTCAATTATTCTAGTATTTGCTGGTCTGGGTCTCTGTACCATGTCGCCGCTGATGGAGTAAAAAATTCGCAAGGTCTTGTATAAGAACAAGTGCCCAGCGGGAATAAGTGGAGAGGCGCAAGCTCAGACATGCTTACCATTGAGGTTGTAACAGCAGGTGTCAGTCTCGTCGAAAGCAATAAGGACAGCAATTCTGTAGTTCATTATTGTAACAGGTTTTATTGCAATGTTTTTTATCTATACGGGGCCCATAGTTGGCTGTCTGATTTAACTAACTAACTTATTATAATAATTACAATATTTAAACGTAGGTTTAGGTACCTAAATACTCACGTACAATAAGTTATTGTAGTATTGAGTTTACAATAGCTGGTTGTACCGTTGCACTGGTGCTTTCTCCAAAACGACTTTTCCAATGCTATGGTATTTATTGCCAAAACTTGACCACAGGGTGCTTTGTTGGTCGTTTAAGGCGGTGCTCACAATGGTCATCCAGTGTGTTTGTTCCGGCCTGGTTCCTCCCGAGAAAGTATCGCGGCAGTCAGGCAAACAGCTCGCCATCGGCAGTGGCACTGGACAACAACGGTCAAAAGGCCCCGCCAAATTTAAATCGAGTGGAACTGTGCATTGCTTTCTTCGGTTTGTGTTGACGAGCGCACCATACAGATGTGATACACGCATAGTCGAGCTTGCCATTGTGTACATAACCATTTTTCCGTTTACCATCGTCATAGGTAGGTAATGCTTAGTTGAATTTCTGTAAATGAGGTATAAAACTAGTCACACCCAACCGCGGCTCGAACCTGGTTTACCCGGGCGAGCGTTTGGTACTGGCACATGGGATCGGCGATCTGCCCACTAGGTGTACATTGACTGCATTTATTTTTTATTTATTTAGATTGAAAATTTATAAATGAACATAACTCTCGTCTAGTTAATAAACAGTACCTTAGTGATTGGAAAGTTATTCGGTTATAGCAAGGTAACACACTAATAACACGGCTTTATTATGGGTATACCGGCCTACTACTGCATGTGTGCTGGTGAAGCTTGAAGGCTTCTACGTCCACTCTATTGCAATAGACTGGATTGATGGATCGGATTGGTGTAGTGTGTGAGCCCCTTTAGAACAACTCATGGTGCGTGGAAAGTTAATCGATTAGCAAGCAAGGTCGTAGAGGTACCTAGGTACTGCTTACTGTGTGTGTGGTGAAACCTGTGTGCGGTCAGACGCATCGTCTTGGAAAATGCACACTACCCGGCAGCCATTCTTAATTTAACAGAGCAAAAAATAATAAGGCAAATACAGCAGCTATATACAGGTTCTCTTTATTCCGTAATATGCACAGTTGTAATTCCTGTACAGACCGACTGTGAACATTCGGCTGTGTGCAGCCTGCAGCCTGCTTGATTGCAAATAATATCGTGAATGCTGCGGACTGCGGCTGGTACCCAAGTTGTGGGGAAAACATACCCTCGAATTTTTTTTTTTTTACTTTTTTGTGTATTTATACGCAATAAATTAAAGAATTAGTATATTCAAGTTGTGTAAGACGATTTCACACATTTAAAATGGGTTAGTTGGACTTACGTTGCCTGCTGTGTAAACAGTCATTAAAGACAGGGGCCTCACAGTCATCCAACAATTAGGGTTGAGCCCATTGTCAGGGGAAGAGCAATAAGTTAATCGTCCAGAAACTATCAGTCCTTGTCAGAACTTAGCCTGGTGATGGAAGCAGCAACCACACCACTCCCGAAACGTCACCATTTCCCCTGACAATTGCTCCGCCTTAATCGTTCGATGACTGTGAGGCCCTGCCTCTAATGACTATTCAAACCGTAGGCAATGTAAGTTCAACTAACCCTTTGTTAAATTTTTGGCGTTGTAATGATTTCATGAACATTACTGTGGACTAAAATTTCTCGCAATTCCTGGCCACACCGAAAATTAAAAATACCCTAAGATACGTAGGCCTATTATTAATTAAATAGTCCACGACGATTGCAACTTAATATATATATTGAATGTTAAATACTTGCGTGGTAAATCACTTCAAAAATATAAACTGCCTAATGCAGGGCCAGGGGTGATCCAGGGATGGCTAATAACTACGTTTCACATCACAACAAACTATAGGCTAACATACCAATCACTAATCAATAAAATAATTAAATATATATTTATGTTAAATTAAACAATCAAGTAATCAATAAGTCCCAGTACCTAACAAACAAGAATTGTATTGGATAAAGCATTCATTGCCTTTATGCAATAAAGTAAGCTCACGTTCTCATGTTCGGTTAGATAGTTGTGTAGTTGTGCTAGCCTGTCTAGCAACACGAATCATGTCAATTAGAGCATTAGTAGAGGATTTGGCGATTACTGAACTTGTCGGGGCTTGTGGTGCAGCGGTTAAGACGACGCCCCAGTTAGGCGTAGATCGTGGGTTCGAATCCCGCCAAGCCCGGTTTTTTCCATATCCTCTAATTTCGTTTATAACGAGGAGGTTACCTCTTCAACCAAAGTTAATTTGATGTCAGTGTTATATATACCATATAATACTACAATGTATTAAACTGTACCTATACAGGATTCCTCTAAGACAGGGCTAAACCATTTCGGGTCTAGAATCTTGGTCGACCTTGGCCCAAAAAAGAAGGCCCGACCACCTCATTGATGAGATATAAATGTAATACATACGAACGTACGTACACAACACCCAGTTCTTTGCGACCTCTAAATGTAAACAAACGAGGTGGCAAGTACGCATCGCGGGGACCTTCAGAAAGAGAGAGAATGGCGGTTAGCCAATGGAACAGTCTGCATGACACATTATGAGGATGACTCGATTATTTCACGTGTCACTTTATTATATACAGGCTAATAGTATGCACACAGACCCATTGGTATCACAGCAGATCAACTGGGCGACGGCCGACAGAGCCTAGGCTACAGCTAGGCAGGGCAATGTGCCACAACCCGATTGGAAATTACAACGGTAGGCAACGGATTCACAGCTCCGAGATTAGCCTACGCCGTACAGTGTGCTGTAGCCTGTAGTAGGGAATTCGGGCTGAAATGATAGACTAAGCTTGTAAAAAATTATTATTTCTACAGTCCTAATTGAAGGATTCCCCCGACCAGCGTTCCACATCAGCCGAAAGAAAAGAAAAGCTACAAAGACATACTAATAAATTGGCAATTTCATGAGTAATATTGCATCCATAAATTTTGTGATACCAAAATCTTTGTCTGGACAAAATTTCAGCTTAATCGTTGTAGTGGTAGACAAATTGTTATTCCAAGCGTTCCCTGTGTGGCAGAAGGTATGTGAGTATGAGAAGCGCTGCTCCTGCTGTTAGCATCAATAAAGAGGATGTGAAGAAACAGGCTATAGTCAGGTAAGACTAAGTACATACACGGACAACATTGAGGAAGCAGTGAAATTGCCATTTGCAAAATCACGAACCAATGCAATGCAATAGGATCCCATTAAATAGTAAATAATATCGACATTCCGCAGGATGGTTGTACGTGCACGATTGACGATTGTCTACGTGCTCCTCCGCGTACTGCTACCAACGTCCACAGGCTCAGCAAATACTATAAAATGTCACACAAATACAGTCGATAATCCTCAAAGCGAAAATCGGAAGAAAAAGTATCGGTACGAATGAACCCGTTCTTGCTTTCTTTCCAGCAGTTATCGTTATAATAACCGATTTACCGACAGGCAGATATTTCGTAAAAAAACACTATTTTCGGTTCCTAGGACCTCAAAACGTGAAATCACAATCCGATAAGGAGGACTGGTAGAAGGATTCTCTTGCTCTGCTCTATTTGTGATGTTATGGTCAGCAACAGCCGTGACACTAATTAAGTCCGTTTCTCTTATAACTGCAATTTAGACCTTTGCTGCCGGGGACATTATCTTTGACAACACCGAAGTGGACTGCAAATGTCGTAGGAGCTTCAGCATAGAAAAATTTGGAGATACGGCCCATTTGAACCTTGGTCTTGCGTGCGTGCCTGCATGGGTCTAGGGCAGTGGCCGCATGCAGTTTGGGGAGACAATGCCTTGTGGAGTGATTCACAAGACAAGTGCGGTCGCAGTCGGTGCGGAAGTCCGAACAATGGACGTCTCAGTGGGCGGATGGAATGCAAATGGCCTCTAGGAGACCGGCTTGGCTGAGGCCGGCCACTTACCGGTACTTGCACCTAATTTGTACATGATATTCTGATAACACATACCTACTGATATGTACAGTATGCCACTGCAGACAGCCAGGGGGGCATTACTAGATCTTAATCATCAATTGGATTTTGATGTTTAAAAAGGGGGTCACATGACAGTAGAACGTGACGTCATGTGCCCAGAATAGAGAACAATATAGGAGAATTACTCTATTATTAGTATAAGTTTGTAGCAAAATCAAAACTTTACTGCCGTTAAAATGCGTAAAATCCCACTCTCTCGCCTACATTTTTCAAACATGTCCCCCATAGGACAGACCCCAGGACCCCCTCTTTGGGGGCAGTGTGACAATTTCCATAAAATGTAAACCGTCGTAATTGTGACATGATTTAGTTGTTGTTATTTAGGACTACCTACATAGTATCCGCACCAAAGTCCGCCACTGGACTCTTATCTGTACTTGTTGTTTTCCAATTTATACGTAGGAAAGCTTTGTGATGGTCGAAATGTTCGATTCCGAGATTTCAACGGATTTACACGTTTTGAGGTCCCAGGAACCAAAAAAAGGGGTTTTTACGAAATGTCTGTCTGTCGCTCTGTCTGTTCATCGTTTTCCGGGGAAACAACTCGGTCGATTTGTTTGACATTTGGTATGTAGGTTCACAAAAATTATACCTCGGGACAATTTTTTTTTATTTGGAGCTAGCTCAATTTGGGGGGGGGGGGTTTATTCTCAAAAAACTCCAAAAAAATTATTTCTCAAAAACGGCTCCAACGATTTCTTTTAAATTCACATATATTGTAGTCGTCATTAATGTATACAAATTGCAGGGGGTCGCTTGCCCCTTGATAGTTTGGTTCTGGGGGAAAGAAATAAAAATTACTAAATTTTAAGGAAAATTTACTAGAAAGTAGATATTCTGCAAAACCTTCCTATCAATGATTTCTACCTTCAGGAATGTTTTAGGTGTTAAATTGAGTGTCGAAACCGGACAGGTGTCTATTTTCTATAAACTATTTGGTTTTGTGCAATTTTTTTTTTTTTAATGATTGAAAATTCTCACTGAAATGCATTGTGTTGTGTTGGTCTGACCTATTCAGAATTAACCTCACATCCAGTGACGTCAGGTGGACAACCCCCCCCCCCCCCCCCGAGATATCCGAAATTTAACCATAGGAAAATTTTTAATTTTTACTAGGAAATTACTCATCTTCTCCATGTACTAATTGATAAATTGGAAAGCATGTTCGAGTAAACTCGGACCGGTTCGTTAATAAGCCATACTGTCGCTTGTTTCATTGCATTAATGGTAAGCGTGTCTCAGCTTGTCCATTATCGCTAGTTGCCGGTATAGGTTGACATCATAGAGGACGTATAGCGTTTGCCATTGGTCCAAAATTCGTACGGAAACAAGACAAATAATGTCCATGAGGTTTTTGGAATTGGACAAGGTATAAGTATATATAAGTATATCTATATATATATATATATATATAAATGTTCTGTCCGTTTGTGTACGCTTCAAAAACTGAAAAAGTTCTGCACCGATCGAAATTTTAGGATGATATATAATCCGCATCAAGGATTGTTTTTATCTAAGTTTTGCACATCAGTCACATATCCGCGACCGCGAAAAAAAAAGCGAGGAAAATACTCTCTGACAACCGCAATAGTAATGATGCAGTCAAATGGGAGCCCCGAAGGGGCGAGGTGCGTAATGCCGAAAGCGAGGCCCCGAAAGGGCGAGCTGCCGGGGTGGAGGCAGCAGCCTGAGCCTGCTGCGGGAACCGCTTGTAATACATAAAATTACATATATAAGCTATAAGTAGCCACCGGTCCATAAAAAATCTTTCAAAAATTAAAAGTCCGGCACTGTTTACATTGACATTTGATGCGCCAATGCTCTAACATACGAGTAATATGATAACTTGTACCCCCTTATCCTGGCTGCGGCGGCCTAGACCTGCACATTGAGGTAAGTAACTTTTAATCGCATAACATTGCCATCTCTTCATTTCAAGTGTCTGTCCTCTATCACAGCAACTCTATTCGAATACCTGTTGTGCCTATTTAGAGGGCGAGAAGAAATAGGTTGTCATCAAGGCAGCAGATCTTTGTTTGGGCGTCGTTTCTTCTGCTTTAAAAGGCTATGAATGAATGAGCGAGGTGAAAGGGATGCTGGCTCAAGGCACAGCAGGTTCTCTATTTGTACCTGCGTACCTGTACTCCATTGTCTGCGCCTTTACCAATTTCTCCATGCTTTCTGCCCATTCGTGACTATAGCTTAGTTGTAGATGAAGAAAGAATTAAACCATTGATAAATTCCATTTAGCTGAAAAGTAATATAGTAAGCATAGTACATTTGGTTTGCCGAGTTATTGCTTTCCTATTTATATGTTAGTATATAGCTTTTCTATTTATACGTGAGTACGTATGTGACCTACGAAATTTATGATTTCGAGATTTCAGTGAGGACCCAGGAACCCTAAAAATTGCTTTTTAATAAATGTCGGTGGGTCCGTTCGTCGATTAATGGGTTTTGATGAAATTTGGCTTGTAGGTTTGCAAAAATCATTTCTCGGGACTTACCACCCAAAAACTTCTTAAAAACGACTTAAAATTGTTCTCAACTCAAAAACGGCTCGAACGATTTTTCCCTTAAAGTCACAATATATTATAGTTGTTGTTAATGTAAACAAATCCCAATAGCTCCTTGATAGTTAAGCTCAAAAAAATAAAAATAACTCAATTCTCGTGAAAAATGACTAAAAATAATTTATTATATTTATCGATGGTTTCTAACTTGAGGTATAAAATAAAGAACAAAACAGAACAGCTTGTTTCACATGCCAAGTTTTGGTTTTGAATGTATTCCGGATAATTCATTCCCCAATACATTGCATACTCTGCCATTATTACTGTGTTGATAGTAATAGTAATAGAGTATGCAATCGTCCCATCAGTGCTTTGGGTTAGGGAAAGTAAAGGCAACAGAAATTTAGCAATGTAGAATTATTCATCATGGAACTACTCATACCTATATGATCTGTCTGGGTACCTATACTAATAATATGTAAATAGGAAAGCATATAGGGGATCCACTCG
The DNA here is from genome assembly GCA_963971405.1 of Psococerastis gibbosa. Taxonomy (NCBI): domain Eukaryota; kingdom Metazoa; phylum Arthropoda; class Insecta; order Psocodea; family Psocidae; genus Psococerastis; species Psococerastis gibbosa. The sequence goes on from OZ020485.1 coordinate 2,392,369, forward strand.
TACCGGTTCTTTTTTTTATAGCCAAAGGCGTATGTAGTTTATTTTGTAAATTGTAATGTGTATAATTTCATTGAGTATCACCTGAACAACAATTGAGGCCAACATCATATAGAGCTGGAGAAATATCGATCTAAAGAGGCCCGTGCGCTCGAGTTAAGCTGAATGCGCACGCCAAATGCAGTGCCTCAACATTTGGGTCTGTGCGGTCGGTATCCTCCAAGTGAATTTGCTTGCTCAAAAATACTGAGGCCAAATTCTGTCGCTTAATGACTACCTTAATAATGGTAACGTAATAATATACGGTACTATTTTACGAATTGAATAATTTTATTTGGCTTCTAATATCATTATTTACTTTTAAAATGGTTTTAGTTGAACTAGTGAAAAAAAATTAGAAGGGATAAATGCACAGTGGTTGGGTGTTTGCTTAGTATCTGCGACTTCAAACAGGATTAAAGCTAACACAAAAATCCGGAAGATGTTGTTCATAATTGCCGCATTACTGGCAGTTCTGGTAGGTACACGCATACCTAATAATTATAAATTCATATGATGGGCCTATGCTACCTATATCACACGCAACTGCATACAGACACAGTAAAGGAGCGAGTGAACGGCTCAAAAATACTGGGCTTGCATACCTTCCTAATGTTCTAAAAAGAAGGCAATGTGAAAGAAATGCGGAACAAATGCCTCAGGGTACGTCTCCTGTCTGCAAGTCTGCGGAAGTGTAGAGCTCACATGTAGCCCGAACTTGCCTCTGACACCCAGGGTTCATGCTCCGCAGGAATACTTCCATCTGCTCCTCGGTATTTCCCATTGGATTTACTCCTAAAAGATAAATTACTTAAGATGCAACAATATCATCTGACAATAAATCAGAATTCATAATTGACCAAAATTTTTGAGAGTTAGATGGCGATGTCATTCGGTTCTCTTTGGCAATAACGTATAATCGGCATGTTATGTTGGCATGTTGGGATTACGTCATATATCCAAATCACATCACTCTGACTGCTGAAACGGGAATCTCCAATCTGCAATTATAATATTTTTTATTTAAAATTTCCTTAGGTACATACGGACGATTTGGCACGCGCAAGTTGCGGACGTTTTTTTTTACCAATGTAGCAAATCAACTCTAGAAAATATCTTAATCTGGCGTGAAGCCGACGGCATGCTTCCTCCCCTCGACAGTCGACACGCCCAGAATACGCGTCAACTGCAAAATATCATCCGAAGTTCATTGTGGTTTTCAAACTACCGGTACCCATTTGCATCAAAGACAAAAAAACGTCAGCAACCCGCACGTGCCGATTCGCCGTAATTTGAAGAATCCCTAAATAGTTGTAATTATAATTGAAAACTTACCTTTTTCGATCACTCGCTAAGCTAGCAGACTTTGTCAATTTCTTTCCTATCTTCGTTAAGGGGCGAGGGCTTGATGTACCAATCTCTTTAAGATCAGAGCCACTGAGATTTTCAACTACCACATCAATATACTGCCGCCCACAATCATCATCTGAATGTTGTTCAGTTCTTCTACTCCACTTTCGCAGCAAGTTAGGATTGAAATATTTTCTGAAATCGACGGAATGTTTTCTCAAAAAAAAATATACGATAAGGCATATTATTATTATTCCAAGAAGAATTATCGCTGCAGTAGTCATGAAGATGTTTTTATGGAGAATAATGAAGTCTTCAATTCTCGTGATTATGGAGCGGGACTCATCTACAGCATGATGATGGTGTCTTGCTTGCGATTCAATTTTTTGCTGAGCAGCCACAATATCTTCAATATTGGGCATATCTTTTACTTCTTCATAATTGTCTGACTCCAATTGGGGTATTGTAAATTTTTCCAAAAAGTTGTAATATTTGTCATCTTCATTGGTAGCTCTCTCCTTCTCCCGAACACGAGCGTAATCATAATATTTGCCTTCCTTCTCGGTTGCCTTATCTTTTTCTCTTGCATATTTGTCCTTTATTACCCTTTTTGGCTTCACATATGGTTTTTTACGCGTTTTTCTAAAGCCTTCAATCAATTCAGCCAATTCATCTAGATCTTCATCAACATCACTAAAAACAATGTCTTCATTAAAGCTTCGAAGACTTTTTAACTTACATTCTTTACCTTTGCAAGGTTGTTCTACATTTCGTTTATGCTTACGCGAACGACGATTTGATTTTGATATCTCATTAAACCTTGGGTAGTTTTTTAGTCTTTCAACTTCCTTTTCAAATAATTCGATTCTTTTAAGGTCATTTTTGGATGACTTCTTAAAATTTTCTGACACTCCTCTCCAAATCTCTTCTTTTATAGCTTCCCCACTTTGGGTGGCCAGATCTTCATGAAAAACGTCATGTAATTCGTCATGTAAGTCATCAAGTCTGTCATCCTGTTCGTCTTCATGTTCAAATTTTTCGTGAATGTCTTCCTCTTCATTTGCCAATTCAGCGTTAACTTCATCTTCTTCCATATGCTGAGTTATTTCACCGTGAATACCCCCAGGTTCTAATTTTTTATGGTATTTCTCATCCAACTCTTCCTTTGATGCTTCTTGTAAATCTTCACGTATATTGTCATTTATCTCTTCACGGAGCTTTTCATCCAAATCGTTCATATACTTCTCTTCTTCACGAAGTTTTTGATTAAATTCTTCTGATGGAACAGTGAGCTCTATAGCACCATTATCAAAATTTTCATCAGTCTTTTTCAAAGACTTTTTGTTCCAGTTTCCGTTATGAGCTTTTGATCCTAGCCGCAATCTTTCCTCCTCCGCAGCTGCTGCTTCTAATCTCTCCAGGCTTTCCTCGTGTGCGTCCAGCTCAATGTTGTCATGAATAGCTTTATGAATACTCAATGCAGCATTCGAAGAAAGAATTAAGTTGAGAACCTTTGGTTGAATTACCATTGACTCTTCTCTTTCAGGATTTAATTGAGATTGTTCAGTTAGTGTATCGTGATAGAGAACCTCTTCCTTTTCTCCGCTAAAGCCTAGTTTTTTGCTCAACCAGCTAAATAATCTTCCAAATGTAGATTTAGATTTATTTTCTTCCACATCATCTTTTTCATGCTCTTCACTTTTATTGTTGCAATACTTCATAATTGCCGAATGGACAGGTTTACGGCCTACGTTCAAGAAGTATTGAAAAATTGATTCTAATCTTTTCTCGTGATGAATGTATAGTCTACAAATGGCTGGTATTCTTTTATTGAAGAATTTTTTCACTGGATGCCAAAATCTGGGTGGGTGTTCAGCAATTTCTTCAGTTACTTCAGTATATTCATAATGTGGATGAGGCCTATGGTTATGTTGGTGATGGAGATGACGGCGGCGTGTGGGTTCAACACTTAATAACTTCCCTGACTCTTCTGGCTGGTCTTCGTGAGCCTCGGAGTCAGAATCGTCTGCGACAGATTTTGATGCCATATGGTCCAAATCCTCATGAATAATATTTTCATTTACTTTTTGACTATAATCCCTACCAGGTCGGACATCGCCTTCACGATCGGAAACCATCTCCCACTTAGACCTCCTTAAAACTCTGCTGTCTTCAATCTGGTTTTTACGCTCATTCAAATATAATATTGTGCTATCGTCTCCTAAATAATCTTCTGCTGCCTTTTCATTATTCAGTGTAAAACTTATTTCATTTTTTAGTGGCATGCTTCTTCTTTCTGATCCGGCTGAGTGTCCACTATCAGTATCAGCATTAATTGTTGGGCTACCGTTTCCAGACGTAACTGCGGTTCTTTTTACATCCCTATTTTCCTCATTTTGTTCTTCTTCTCCTCTACAACTTGTTGGCCAATGTCTGGTATTCCTCAGTGGTTGCCCTATTTCGCGAAAAAATTCTTTATTTCCAGACTGACCTCCCTGGGTTTGAAGCTTAGTTAGATTTTTTCTTCTCTTTTGCTTATTAATTTGATTAGCTGCTCGAGAATTGCTAACACATTCAATTATCTGCAAGAAACATGTACTTAAAATACATTTGACACTTCAGTGTTAAGGAAGAAACAGAACAATGTGGAGCGTTCAAATACCCAATGTAAAACGAATAATTGCAATAGGCTATAAGGCATTACGGTATTTGGAAATCTCTGCTGCTCTGTAAAGTCTTATGAGGAATTTCAAGACCGTGTAGCAAATAAATATTTTATCGCTCTTAATTATTTTATTTAATATTATAATAAATATTCTATTTTATTAATTTTATTTGAGGAACTTGACCGGGATATTTTTAGGATAAATTCGAGTCCTACACTTCCTAAATTTTCTGGCCATGCTTCGGAGGGCATGTAAACCAGGCGGTCCCGGTCCTTCCTAGTTGAGTGTAAGAGAGGGCTTTATTGCCCTAACTCCGCTAGGTTGGCTTAGTAATAGATCAAGAAAGTCCTTATTTATTTATTTACCATTTGAGACTATAGTCATATATTGTACTAGTAATTATCAGTAGAGTATGACTAAAGTACTAAAGTAACAAGCGCAATTTCTTTTTTGATCACATACAGGCTGCTGAAACCGAGCGATAATTACATGTATACATGGGTACATGTACGTAGATGTAGCCTCCTTAATTTACAGTACATTACTGTACAGTCTGCCTTGTCCAGATTTTTTCTGATTCCCTATTTTTAGATATGAATAAATAAATAAATAAATCTTGACTTTTTGTTGTTCTATTACTAAGCCAACCTAGCGGAGTTAGGGCTATAAAGCCCTCTCTTACACTCAACTAGGATGACCCGGGAGCGCCTGCTTCACATGCCCTCCGAAGGAGTGTTTAAACTAAAGTAAAGTAAGTAGGAATGCTGCTTGCAAATTCACTCTCGAGTTAAGCCTGATACATACAGTACATTACAATATACACATACAGTACAGACTACAGCCAGTACAGGAAGTAAACGTACCATTATAAAAACTGCGAGAATTATAAGGGCACTTCTCCGCATTACCAAAGTATCTACAGTGTGAAATGCAGTGGTTCAATTATAAAAATAAAATAAACTTTAAAAACAGAAAAATAATAATAAATAAGCGGTAGAAAATCATAAATACAAGGCGACCACTTGAATAATAAAGCGACAGAATGTAAACTAAGTACCGTACCTACTTACTGGTTGATAATTTTTATGAATTCGCATAAGCTGATGTTGAAGTCTCCATGGGAATTTGGATGTGTCAAAAATTATATCTGGGTCCCAGATCCCATAGTATCACACAATATCGTTGCTAGGCTGTCCTTTGTTTCAGTTTCAGTCAGGTTTCAGGCCTTGAATTCCCATTACTTTTTTTTGTTTTAATTATTTTTAAAAGAGATTATTCGCATGCAAACAATTCAATGATTGTATTCGAATAACCTCTTCAGTCGCCTCTGTATAGGTAGTTCCTGTGATGAGTTACGACAGGTCGCCGACCGCATGTTGTGTAGAGACTAGCCCGAGTATGAACAAGCTACCACTATGCCATCCAACACCTTTAGTACAATCCATTAATTTAATAATACAATTTTGTTAGTTAAGAACTCTATTAAACTATGCAATATAAAAGTGTATTTCCGGCTGGGTGGTTGTAGTGTAGACTACTACTGTAGTACATCCCGGCGCTGGGCCGGTCCATGTCAGCACCAGGCAGTGTTGTACAGCAGACCACACCAAACTTCATCAGGGGTTGTAGAGGTCGATGTAGCCTGGGGGGGGGGGGGGGGCCTTTGCATTCCCACCTAGCTACCAACTCAATGCTATCTATAGACATTAGACATTCATATAAATAATGATAATACAGTAATTAATATTTGTGACATTCAGGACATGCAGAGCAGTGGTACTGACTCCGACTTTCACCCGATAGGTTGTTGGTTGGAGTCCCACACTTGCTACGTTTTTTGGCAATACTTTGGAGGGCATGTAAAGTAGGTGGTCCCGGGCTTTCCTAGTTGAGAGTAAGAGAGGGCTTTAGAGCCCTAACTCCGCTAGGTTGGCTTGGTAATATAAGAGAAAGTCAATATTTATTTATTGACAAGCACTTTGAGAAAGGTAGAAAGAAAATTGTCTTTATATTGTGGGCTCTCTTACAATCAATGGGAACGTCAACCTGGAAAAAAATAGTCAACATACTTTACAATATACTGTGTATGACCAAAAATGTACAACATAGAACTATAAAGTATTAAGCAGTTAAAAATATACATGTGTCTCATGAGAGGCTGAGGGGCGCCCCTTCCATAATGCAAATACATAAAGCCCCGCGCTTTTATAGAAACTCACTATTTTACGCCTATTAATTTAAGAAAAAAAAAAAATCCCCCTTGGAAGACCCCCGGGCCCCCATCTTTGCAGCTGCGTTATTCGCCTGTAAAATCTAAACGTTATTGCTATCGAAATGCGTAAAACCCCACTATTTCAGTCCTTTTCAAAACATTTTCCCGGGGAAGACCCCCTGTTCCCCTTACTGTCTCCCGAACCCTTGGGCGCCGGTGCAAAGGACACCAAGCTCATATTTTTAATTGCGTACGTCCTTGAGAAGGCTTTGCCATTTCCCTACATTTCTATAAAACGGGGGGGGGGGGGCAGATGATTCATATGATTACCATGATAACGCCCCCCCCCTATATACCGGTTACGCCACTGCTGTGTGGTATAGCCGGTACAGGTATAGTTAGTACAGTATAAAGACTGTGTGTACGAGCGAGCCATAACGTTATCCGGTAGCGGTGTGTATTTTCTTATGGGCGATGAACCATCACTCTGATTTGCATAACGTTAGGCGGTAATTCCGTGACCGTACAACGTCGCTATAGGGATCCCATATTGGACAGTTCATAGCCATATGCAGCTGCGACTTCGTTCGATGAATGGACATTGAGTTTTAGACTGGTGTTTGGGAAAACTAAAAGAGCCGGTCCGAGTTTACTCGAACATGCTTTTCTATTTGATCAATTAGTAGATAGATAATATGAGTAATTTCATGCTAAATAATTTTCCTATAGTTAAATTTTGGATCCCTCGATGTCCCCATGACCGTAGCCAGATTGGGGGGGGGGGGGGGGGTTCATCTGACATCCCTGAATGTGAGGTAACTTCATAATATTTTAAAATCCTTAAAACTCGCTCCATTGTATATAGTGTACGCTGCAAACATTGGGGGGGGGGGGGGGATGGGCCCGGATCAGTTCAGGATCTTGGATTTTTATTACTGGGGCGCCAATAAGGTGCATAAATGAAATGGCCTTTCTCTGTCAAGTAGTGGTAAAGAATTGGGGCAGCACTACTGGCAGGGGGGGGGGGGCTAGAGTCCATGCCGTAGCCGGAATTTTTTTTTGGGGGGTCTGGTTTTCATGCAACATCAATACATAAATTTTGCCCAATTACGATGGGCTTTCGAAGGGGGCAGTGTTTCATTTGGCACTTCCCCACCCGCGATTTTTTAAAATATTACAAAAATATAGAAAAGCCGTTCTTATGGACTAATTAGGGGCATGATTTTAATTTCCCTTGCCCAGGCCGAAGGGGGGCCCGGCGGTTTCCCCCGGGGAAAGTTTCTTAAAATATAGGCCTGAAATGGTTTACCGGCAAAAAAATGATTTTGGAGACGATAACTTTATTAACATGGAAACAGGTGTCCATTTCGGGGGGGGGGGGGGGGGGGGTCCAGACCCAGCTGCGGAAAAAAAAGTTTTTCCTACCAGTATTTTAAATGTTTACTTGTAGCTGCAATTGTAGGTATCTCCCATCTTTACGGAGCATATCCTATCAACAACGAATATTTTTCTGTTCACGCATTAGACTTTCGAATTTAACAGGATAAATCACGCATGAATGCCCTATTTTAATATTTAATATTTCTTTACAGTGCTGGTGGATAAATAGGCTAAAGTACAAAATCTGCAAATGCTAAGTTATGCAACTGTGTTGTATATAGTCCAGATCCGGAAATTCGTGCCTTTCCCAATGGATTTGACTTGATAATTCACCCTTGACCCTAGATACCTAGTCCCAATGTACCTACATAAAGGCGAAGTTATCTTTTAAAAATCAAGATTTACGGTACCTATTATTTTTCGCCTATTTATTCAAATTCTCCCTCCCTGGGGGATATCCTCTGGCTCCCCTGCTTGCAGTTACATATACTTACATAATAATTATATTAATAACTTTCTTCTATAATCTAAAGTTTTTTTTCGGTGTCAAAAATTGATAACAATGATTATGTTCACGCAAGAGGCTTTCAAAATGAATTTGATAGACAACGCATGGATGCCCTATTTTATTATTTAATATTTTTTTAACATTGTTATTTGCTGGTGGATGAAATTAACTGGCTAAAATTATAAAAACTGCAAGTGTTTAGTTATGCAATCGTGTTGTATACAGTCCAGATGTGAAGATTCATGTTATATCATTATCATAAATTAAATAATTATATCCTCCATCATGCACAACTGCATGAGATCATCGACAGGTCACTTTATCAGGGAGAACGAGTTCTAATTGAAAATAATCAAGTCAATTTAATTGTTATGCAACTTGACAAGGGTAACCAATAAACTCAAAGAAATCCAGCAAATTTGGAGCAGCCTATAACTCAAAAAAGAAAACCGCTTTGGGTATTTCGTTGACCCTTGAAAACAATTTCATGACAACTTTTCACAAAATAAATTTCAGAAATGTGGTTTGAATATCGTAAGCCGCTAATAGATACCCCGTTAATGCCGCGTATATAGTCTACGATATAATATAATTATTAACAATATAATTCATTTTCCAAAAGCATCATATACTTTATTTTACTTTTTAGTGATATTTGTAGCCTACCTAATTTTAAATTAAATATAGAATTTTTTACATTAATTTAATATTTATTATTATTATTTTAAATTGTTGCGCAAAAAATCAATGAAGTCATCATATTAAATTGCGGCGACCCCCCCCCCCCCACCCCACCCTGCCCCAAATAAAAATTCGGCTGAGCCCGTCCATACAGTCCAACCGACGGTTCACTGCGGTTTCAAGCCAATCAGATGGCCGTGATTTCGCGCCAATTCTATTGCATTGAACCGACGAAAACACGCCATTATAGTAAACCTAATATATTAATTATCAATTAATTAAGTCGGTTTGCAAACTTTTTACTTAACTAGGAGGCTTCGTATGTCGCATACTTCCACCTTGAACCCAAAACAAAGCAATAATAGCGATTAATATTGAAGAAAACTGGAATTTAAAAATTACCGGATAACGTTATGGCAGGCTGGTGCTACGCGTGTCCGCCTAGCGTTATGGCCCGCCCGTATAGGTGTATACTGTATGTGTAGGTGCATTAATGTATTGTAGGCTGTGTATGACACACACCGACACAATAGGTCATGAGATCCAAGGTCAGCCAGCCTTCTTTCTGATTCATCCACAATTGCATAGGCGACACATATCCTACCTAATAATACTGATGTAGTCATATACAATATACGCTCGCTACCTTCTGGTAAAGTGGAAAAACGCAGTTAAAATGTAGAGAACCGGTCCGAGTTTACTCGAACATGCTTTCCAATTTATCAATTAGTACATGGAGAAGATGAGTAATTTCATAGTAAAAATTTTTCCTATGGTTAAATTTCGGATATCTCGGGGGGGGGGGGGGGGGGGAGGGCGTTGTCCACCTGACGTCACTGGATGTGAGGTTAATTCTGAACAGGTTAGACCAACACAACACAATGCATTTCAGTGAGAATTTTCTATCATTAAAAAAAAAAAAAAATTCCAGCCCATAATAGCCCATAATAAAAAGAACCGGTCCGAGTTTATTCGAACATGGAGCTTTCCAATTTATCAATTAGTAGATAGAGAAAATGAGTAATTTCATGGTAAATAATTTTCCTATGGTTAAATTTCCTATATCTCGGGGGGGGGGGGGGGGTTGTCCACCTGAAGTCACTCGTCACTGGTGGTGAGGTAAATTCTAGATAGGTCAAACCAACACATTACCACACAGCAATACTGGCAGGGCACGCAATCCATTAGCGTGAATTTTCTATCATTTTTTCAAAAAAACATTTTTTTGTACAAAAACAAATACTTTTTTGGGAAAGCAACCTGTCCTGTTTCGTTACTCAATTTAACACCTGAAGGTAGAAATCATCGATAGAAAGGTATCGCAGAAAAATTATTTTTTAGTTATTTTTCCTCAAAATTTAGTAATTTTTATTTTTTTTCCCCCCAGAAGGAAACTATCAAGGGGCAAGCGACCCCCCGCATTTTATCAATATTAACAACAACTACAATATATGTGGATTTAAAAGAAATCGTTGGAGCCGTTTTTGGGAAATAATTTTTTTAGACGTTTTTTTGAAGTTTTTTGAAAAAATGGTCCCGAGGTATGATTTTTGTGAACCTACATGCCAAATTGCCGGCCGCCATACCAAGTTGAATCCAGCGGACCAGAGCAGGTTCAAAGCTGCAGATAAATTGGTCGTGTGCACAGTTCCGGTAGGGAAACATGGTAGGTCTTGTCCTGGTCACCTCCGAACTAATCGTGTGACTTCACTGTGTTTCCCAAGTGGTTCGGAATCCACTATAATCAGGAGGTCCACTGGAGTCCTATGGGCCCTCACCGTGGCCTGGGACTGTGTCAAACCATACTACTACTACATGCCAAATTCCACCCAGATCCACCATGTAGTTTGCCCAGAAATCGACGAACAGACAGACAGACAGACAGACAGACATTTCGTAAAAACCACTTTTTTGGGTTCCTGGGACCTTAAAACGTGTAAATCCATTGATATCTCGGAATCGAAAATTTTGACCGTCACAAAGCTATCCTTATACTACGTATAAATTGGAAAGCAAAAATAGAATTAACTATACGTTACTGTAACTAAGTAGAATAGAATGACGCCCGGTTGTGGGGGAGGAACGGCATGGTACACGGTAAGGTACAGCCGATATAATCTCCCTGACAGCTATTCTTTGAGTGAGTCTTTCACGATAAAAGTAAGCAGTCCCTTTGTTGACAAGAATTGTTTGGTTTCGCCACACAGGTACGGTACTTTCCTCAGGTTTGGTACCTGTTGGTGTGCTCAGAGTGCGTTGCCCCTACTTTCACATGGGATTTTGGGCGTGTCAGGTTATTAAATGTCTACGGTGTATGATTAGACCGACATGCGGTCTGGGCTGTACACGTCCGCTCCCCTAACTATCCGGGAAAAAATTAACTGAAAGTAACTCAATACCCTGTTGTTGCTTACTTTTTTTTTAATTTTTTAGTGTTTTTTATGAAAGGGAATACCGTATCGCCGCGGCTCAGCCTACTTGGTGAAGTTGGTAGGGGACTGGTCTTTGAAACGGAATGTGTTTGCCGTTTGTTGTTACAGTGGAGAAGGGTTGTTCTGTTGATTGGACCATATTGTAATTACTTGGAGACATGTGCAATTGTGTAATGTAACTTCCGCCCTTCTCGGTATTGCAGTGCATACATATATTTTGATATTATTCCCATACCATAAACAAGATGAAGGAAAACAGGAAAAAATGAGCGAAATGAAACAAGGCAACCATATTTCTAACGTCTTTCGAGCAATTCTTGATATTTCCAACCCATACCTCGTACACGCTGTGTGTCATCTTCAGGGAATCACCTGATAATGCATGGGAATAGATATGTAGGCTATAGGGCGTATGTGTGTTTCTATGCTTCATAGAAATTCAACATAATACTTACTGCCATGATATCAACACTTTTCTGCATATATTATGTTGTAGAGAAAATTATAGCAGTAATATTTTCCACGTTCACTTTGTAATACTTCGCCATAGTAAATGAAGTAAAATAACCTTAGTTTCACTAAAATATATTACAAGCGCCCGGTTTCAAGTGGCAATCTCTTCGTTATGCCCGAAATTAGAGGATTTCCAAAAAAAAGCACTTAGCGGGTTCTGCGCCTGTCCGGGGCTGCCAGATCCAGCGAAGTTCAAAACCGGATAAATCTCATTTTACCTGTCAATTTTTTTTCGAAAACACCAATTTCAACTAGTATCAATTTTTTCTGAAACTGCAGTTTTATCAAGTTAATTTTTTTAAATTAAGTGGTTAATGAAAAATGAAAAAACAAAAATTCTATTTTGCGGTATTAATTATAACTAAATATTATATATTATACACTATAATTATTATTATGATATTAGCAGTAAATTAAAGAACCGGTCCGAGTTTAATCGAAAATTCCAATTGATCAATTAGTAGTTAGAGATAATGAGTTACGTCATAGTAAATAATTTCCCTGTGTTTAAATTTCAAACCCCATCGGGGGGGGGGGGGGGGGGTCCATCTGACATCTACGGAGGTGAGGTAACCTCTAGTCTATATGTATATACTGTATATATATATATATATAAATCCTTAAAACTTCATTCTATCTAGTGTAGTGCATGCATTGGAGCGAGAATTTTCTATTTATTTGTTCAAAAAATAATTTTTTTACACAAAACCAAATACTTTTTTGGGAAAGCAACCTGTTCGGTTTTGTAACTCTATTTAACACCTAAAACATATCTGAAGGCAGAAATCATCGATAAAAAGTCTCCGTAGAAATTTTTTTTTTTAGTCATTTTTCATGAAAATTGACTTATTTTTATTTTGGTTTACCCCCAAAAGAAAACTATCAAGGGGCAAGGGACCCGCGGCATTTCGTTAACATTAATAACGACTACTATATACTGTATGTGAATTTAAAAGAAATCGTTGGAGCTGTTTTTGAGAAATAATTTTTTTGACGTTTTTTTATTTTATTTTCATGAGATTAAAACCCCCCCAAATTTAAGTTACTCCAAAATAAAAATTAATGTTTCCGAGGTATGATTTTTGTAAACGTACACGCCAAATTTCATCAAAATCGACCGAGTAGTTTGCCGGGAAATCGATGAACAGACAGACATTTCGTAAAAACCATATTTTTGGGTTCCTGGGACTTCAAAACGTGTAAATCTGTTGAAATCTCGGAATCGAAAATTTTGACCATCACAAAGCTTTCCTTATACTACTACGTATAAATTGGAAAGCAATAAATAGTAGTAAACTTTCAGCCGGAGAAACCATTAAAAAACCGGACTGTCCGGGCGAAAACCGGACATCTGGCTGCCGTGCCTATGTGGTGGCCGTCACAACTCCACCACCACATCCAGTTGCATATATTTGGTAATTTGAAGGACCTCCATAACTATAGTGTTACGGCCACGCACAATACTACTACAGTACTAATGTCGAAGAACATGAGCTGTTCTGTCAACTATGCCGCTCCGCCATCCGACAGTGTTTGTGGAAGCTGCAACTTTATGGCGTTTAAACCTTGTATCTCTGTGACGAGGAGGGGCTGATTGACAGGTCTGGGGGAGGACATGAGCCTACGAGCCATTGTCTGTCACAGCCAACCGAACTTTATTTCGCAACCCGCCTCTCGACTGTGTTGGGCTCAGATGTCATCCGTATCAACTCGCGGGTGGGTGCTACAATGGTACAATGGCAAAGGGTTGCATAGAAGGGTAGATTAGTTTAGATTAGTAATGGGGCGATGCTGCTACTTGAGCTTGGCTCACTTTGACCTTAAAGATCTAGAAAAGAAAGAAAAGAAAGCTTAGTTTGGGAGGGAAGTGGAGTAATACCTATGTTATGGTACTAGCCAGGGGCGTAAAGTACATATGGTATACTTAGTTTTGCCCCCGCCATCATTCTAAAACTTTACGCCTCTGCTACTAGCAGTCTACTCGTGATATTGATGCCTCATTGTTTGACCTCATCATGTGTAACGTCTGTATGTTAAGTAGAAGCAAACGAAAGCTATACTATATGTATAATATCATAAATATATAATATCAACATTGCTGAATTGTCTTTTTTAGGTTATTAAATAGAACTTACTAACTAGTGCCATACTGTACAGGTATAACAGCTTATTTATAAAAATTAGAAAAATGAGCTGGCAGTTTCGCCCCGTTTTATATACTGCATACGCAGGGTTATACCAGTCGTCCTCCTTTTTGCCAATCTGTCCTCCAAATCCAAGAAAATGTCCCCCTATCGCGGCATCACGTCAAGTACAACTTTAAGAATTTAAATTGTGTTTTTTTTATAAATAGAGCATATCTAAAAAAAACGGTGTTGCTCAAAGAAATTGATTCTAAAGCAAAATACGAGTAATAATTCAGTCACTTGTTTCAGTTCCATATTCAATGAACAGACAATTTTTTGGAAATGTCCTCCTTTTTCAATCGAAATATCTTCTATTCCGAAAATATGATCATACGGCTAGTGATTTTACATTTTGTCCGAAAAGTCACCAAGAACGCAGTTTAATAAGACGCGTGGAATTTACAGCAACAACCGAATTATTCAGTTTAGAGAGCTGGCTCAGAGCCCAGCAGAATTTTCGACATTCAATCCAAGAATTGGCCGATGTGACTTCGTTGCTACCTGTACATCTATTATGGCAATGTTGTACGCAGCAGGGCTAGCACGTTTCATTTTCCACTGTAGTTTTCACTTTTTGATGGCTGTGTGTAATTGTGCGGTTGCAGCAACTGCTCACTGATCGATTAGGTATGTCTGCGGCCATTTGCCATTGGGAGAGCCAGGCTTGTGCCTTTCTGTTCCTGTTTCGCTTAATACTACAATGCCAGATACTTTTCCGATATTTAATGTGCCCCTTGTTTACGTTTACTGTTAGTAGGCTACGTTAAATAAAACGCATAGCCGATTGCCGTACGCTACAAATATTTCGAAAATATTTGTAGCGTACCTTAGATGGAATGGAGTTGTAAATATATTGAGGTTACCTCAGAAAATTTCTACGGTCTTCTTTGAGACTGTATTGTCAGGATTGATGCCTTCAAACTTTCGGACACAATATTTCAAAAACGTCTTTTCAACTTTTTCAAAATGAAAAATTGTATTTCTGTGAAATCGGTTCCACATAATACTGCAGTTTTTTTTTCACCAAATATTATGATACTAGGTACTACACAATATACACAATAATTGCAGTATTTCCACTGTCATAAATTATTGTACTTGTATGTGTAGTTGGCATCATTATATTTATTTATTTATTTATAATAATGTATAGTATGCAATACATTGAGTCCATATCTAATTTTTTGAAGTGAAACTTCTTTATCGATGTAAGGAGAAAAAATCTGTATGTAATGTTTTTCGTTTAAGCGCTTTTCGGTTATGCGTTACGCGTTACTCGCCATCCTCTTTTTTTTTTTTTTTTTTTTATATAAGTTGGGGTACAGGTGTTACCTGTGTGCACTTAAGCCTATTGGCCTATTGTGCCCCCTACAACAAAGTATCTACATCACTTCTACATCACTTTCTCGAGGCCTATCTCCCTCACGAGAGCCAGGATCTTGAGGGGATTCAGAAGTGGTAGGTCTTTTACATGTAACTGCAAGCTTTCCGAGCATGCTGCTCTTCTTCGTGCGATTGCATCGCATCGCATCGCAGGTCCTCCGCACCTTCATTGCAGAATCTGCAAGACTATAGTTGTCTCCCTAAGAGACTCCAGATATTTAACCCCAGGACCAAAGACGCCAAGGCCTGTTCTTGGTTTGGTACTTCCTAGCCTAGAGCCATCAGTATACCACTTGATTGTGTGACTATTGAGAATTCCTGCTGATTCGCAGCATTCTTTCATTGTCCCTAATATAGTTTCGAATTCCCTCCTAAAACAGTATTTTGGATGGATTCTATCGCTTGGCATATCCAGGCAGTGGTCAGACGTAGTCAGAGAGGCTGAGTCTCTCTTAATTGCCCTTCCACTCCTAGTAATGCCATTTCTGCAGAAGTTTCCACTGCAACATGGAGGGGTGGGAAGTCCAGTACTATCTCCATTGCTGCAGTGGGACAGGATTACATAGCCCCTGTAAAGCATCATGTTAGAGAATACGGGCTTCTGAATGTAGCCATACTTTGGATTATTCAGAGAAAAATTCTCATGTGGTTTGATTTTGCCATGTCCATGAAGCCATGACCAATGATATGGTTACAGCAGGAAAAGACAGGCAGGCGCCATCCTCTTGGATGACGCTCATTTTTGGGCAGACATGTAAAAAGCCTTTAATCTTTTTAATCTTTAGACTAATTCCAACAATAAGACAATTACAGTTTGTGACAATTTATATACCGCAGGGCACTAGCCCGTGTGCGGCTTAACGTTGGTTACCTATCTACCTATATAATTCAAATACTATTTTATTTATACTATAAACTAAATACTTATAGGCTATAAGCTAAATACTTATCTACTATAAACTAAATGCTAATTATAATATTATACTATTGTCATGTTTTATTTGTGAGACAATCCAATTGCATTTTCCTTTTGAAGAGATAGACGTTATTTATGTTTTTTATATCCAAGGGCAGTTTGTTGTAATACGTTAAGCCTGTCAATTGTGCTTGTCTTTGTGTAAGTTTTGTCCGTGTCCGTTGTAATGTATCTAGTGTTATGTTGATTAGGGCTCTATATTAAACAGGTATTGTCATCCGCCATGTTGTATCCATTATAAGTCTTGTGTATAAGCCAAGCATTGGGTGTTTATCTATATATTTTTTGAAATTTGTCGTTGTTTATTTATTTTTATTTAAAAAACGTGCTACCAAGTAGGGAAGTGTATAATAAAAAATTACTAAAACGTGTATTAGTTTTTTTTCAATTTTTTTCAATTTTTTACTTTTCTTACTATGCTTACCATATAGGAATAAGGGATAGAACATGGCGGATGACAATACCCGGGTATATAGTGCCTTAATGTTGATGAGTGGTTTCTGGGATGTGTGTTTTGTTTTTTGTATTTGCATTATAGACTTACGAACAGTTGTTTTAGATGTAACAGCAAAGGCTTTCACGGCCGGAGTCGAATGCCCGGATTCTACTGGTTCTTCATTCAGTTGTTTTAGAGTTTGTACACCTGCTTGTTTGAATAGTTCTCTAGATGGGATTGTGTTGGGTTTTCTATACATAATTTTCATTTTTTTTTCTGAATTATACTTAATTTATCTATGGTGTTTTGATAAGCCCCTCCCCATGCTAGATTTTTATTTTTTTAAATTTAATTTTATTACGTAAAGCAATACAAAATTATTTTTAACAATGAGTGACAGCAAGTTTTACAAAGTTACTAAGACTATTATGTTTATAAAGAAGTTTCACTTCTTACGTGTGTATACTGATATATACACGCACGCAATTTTTTTTCTTCATTTTCTTTCTTTGAAATGTTTTAAAATCATTTTTCATGAGAACCGAGCCTTTTTTATTTGTTTACGCCCTGAGCCAAACTATCAAGGGGGGGGGGGGGGGGTGACCCAGTGGGTTATTTATGATTACATAAATAAGTACTACATGGCTAAGGCTATTCCATTTGTTAAGAAATCATTACTTTAGTCTCTGTTTCTGTTGGTATCAAATAACAGTCTCGCTGCCTCTGTATTTACTGTCGCATGGTGATATACTGTATGCACTGTATTTATATGTACTTGCTGACAATTACTGCACATTACCTTTGTGGGTTGTGGCCAGTTGCACGACTTGGACAACTATTTTAACTGGTGAATTAAGTAAGTTGATCAACTGCCGGCACATAATTTTTTATGTGTGTCTGTTCCCAGTGCCTCGTTACGCCATAGGTTACACCACGCATAAATACTATTGTCCATTCTTCCCAGGCACATCATACCTGTGTACCTCACACTTGCCCCAATTGGCCAACACTTGCCGCAATCAATCCGACAATTCGATTATCGTTCGATAGTCACCTATCCTATTTAAATTACGCGTTAATCAAGGCTTGCGCAATAATATTTTCAGTTAGTAAAGGAATTGCGGCTGCAGCTGTGGCGAAACAAGAAGGAAAAGATTGGGGCAAGGGGGGGGGGGTGGTGGTGGTGGTGCTCCTCCCTGGACGAAGAAAATGCCTGCGGAGACATCGAAAACTATCGGACTATTTCCGTTTTATTCCATAAACCATTGTACTACACCATTGTATAGTGGGAGGCCTACCAAGGACCTAGAGCAGGTATAAAAATTACAAAATCTTACCAATATAGAGCCCTAAAATTATTTAACTTACCGTACCAGATGTTTACCCTGTGTCTTTGTCAATACATGAATTATCAAAATTCATCCGGGAATGGCTGATGAGATGGAAAGAGGTGGAATTATTTATTTGAATTTGCCAGATTAGATTGTTCGTTTTGTTAGATTTGTTATTGGTAGGTACCTAGGTATTTAATTTTAGTTGTAATATTGTAGTTGTAGCCTATGTTTATTTTTAATTTTTTAAATTCTATTTTATTTTAGGGCAAGGAAATTTGTTATAGGTCATGTGATTTTACAATTTTTGTGTATTTGTTTCATGGTTTAATACAAGTTTACTTACTTACCGCATGGCAGTACCTATAGGCCAAATGTTAGGTTGTGATGAATCGCCGGGCCGGAGAAATGTGCAATAATGAGTTGACTAAATACGTTAGGCCCAGCCACTCGAGGCCTACCTCACTTAGGTACCACTCTCTCTTCCTCAGTTGTGTGCCTGTTAGCATCCTATTACACATACTGTACTTTAGTACGTTATTAATGAATCTGTTTGATTAGATTTACTTGTTTGACTGTTTGCCGCGGCTACTTAGGACCTAAGTTTCTCTATCACTGCATGACCTACTCGTACGCTCGGTTATAGCTGTAGGCCTATCAATTATTGTACTCCTTTTCAATGAGATGGAAAATCGTGATCGTACATCGTACGTGTCGCTGGATGCATTCGGGGCCCACATGCCTTCACTCAAGGCCGTAGCCAGAAATAATTTACGGGAGGGGTCCATCTGACGTGAAACCTCAATATATTTAAAACTGCATTGTATCTAGTGTACGCTGCAAGTATTTCGGGTTCTGACCCCCTGGTCCCCCTCTGGCTACGGCCTTGGCTCCACTTCTGAATTGCTTCCAATAACTCTGAGCATTTACTGCCTGACGAACTCTTCTCAGTCATTGACCAAACTTCACTGTTTATGCAACAATTTTTGTCAGCGATGAGCTGGTGGGATTAATTACTTACGGGGATAGGAAAACAATTTGATAATTCAATCAATTTCGAATTGGTACCTACAGACTGCAGCGTAATTGAGTAATTGTGAGGCAAACTGCGTTGTACGTGAGGCAACTAGGTCGGCCGCACGACATTCCTCCGCGTGACTACTCGTTATACTGCCGCCAAAACGAACTACAATACAGCCACTAATTTGTGTATTCAGTCGGGGCTGAAACTGTTTCCAGTATATGACAATCAAAGTAAACTTATAAACCTACTGTAGCAGGACGTGGCACCACAGCATCATACTGTTGGACTGCCACACATGTTTCTTGACCACTAATGCCTGTTCTATTAGGGATATTGCGGTCAGCGACTTGCCTGGCCGCCGCATTTTTATCCTACTTGTCAAGGTATGGTATACCCATTGAGGTTGGGTGGTCCCAGACGAATTTGGCTGCTGAATGACTTTCTGCAAAAATGAGCTGCACCTTCTTGTACAACGTACTGTGTGATTACTATTCCACGAGTTTACTAATACCTGAAGGGCTCACTTGAACCACCAATGCTGAAACTGCATACTAAACATGTAAGCTAAAAAAGAAAATTACTTCACTTTTTGTGCAGTCACCTTCCTCCTGACGGAAATGCGATATCATCTTTAAAGAAATAAAAATAAAACATAACTGATTTATGCAAAAACACGGAGGTGTTTAAAAGCCCACAAGCTGCATTAAAGTAAAGGGGTGTATACCTGATTGACGACCTCAACAGCACGTACCTGATTTTCAAGGTCACGCCAGCAGTGAATTATTTCAACTTGACTATGACAGCTCATTGTTGTGTTATGGCCGGAATTTTGATGAGCCATCTCTGCGAATGACAGATGACTTACCGCCCAATTATAGGCCACAACGTTCATGAGCATCTTCTCATGCTATTTAGCTATTTCTACCCCTCCCATAAAATACGAGCCATGCCTCGACAATTACTGACGGATGGGGCCTGAGGACTGCTCAAAAATCCTCTCTCTTGACCACTGCTCCATGCATATTTACGCGTGCGGGGCTCCTTGAACCATACATCTTACGATCCAGAGGAAAAAACCTCAAAGGTGCATAGGAGCTGCAGCTCCTATGGACAGGTGCATAGGAGCTAACTTTTGGTTCATAGGAGCTGCAGCTCCTATGGACAGGTGCATAGGAGCTAACTTTTGGTTCATTGGAGCTGCAGCTCCCATGGACATTTAGGCACGCCCCACCTTTTGATGCATAGGAGCTGCGCAAGTTCATAGGAGCTGCCCTGTGGTGCAAAGGAGCTACCCTGTGATGCATAGGAGCCGCAGATCCTATGGACAGCCACTTTTTTGGTTCATAGGAGCTGAAGTTATTGAAACAGGCACCTTTTATTATTTTGCTGCAATTATGAAAGCCTTTTGCTGTAGTTTACAGCAGTTCCCGCTTTTTTTTTTAAATGGTGAATGCACTGTACTTTGACATCAATTGATTTGCAGATATGATCCGTCTCATTGTATTTTACTACTAAATCAATTTATAGATTTTTCCTCAAGACCGTTAATTTTCAAACATGCAGCAACGGATCCACCAGAGTCCACTCATCCCTGAAATGGGTACCGTTCCCTTATCAGAAGGGAAAAACGCTGATGTCGGGCATGTTGCGGACCGTAATAGACCTAGTAGTGCGTGGATCATGGGGTCTAGACATGCCACGGCGCGGCTTTTTTAAGTATTTTTATTCTCTTCACGGCCCGGTCGCATTTAACTGAACAACTTCTACCGATAATGTGCTAAATTGAATATTTTACATGCTGAATCAACACTTAATACTCTTACTAATTACTTTGACGTAAAACTCTTCATGGTTGTCATGACAAATGAGGAACTCAAAGCTACTGTACGACCCCAGCCATGACAGGCTTACTGGGTCAACTGGGTTGCAGCCCCTCACATGAAATGGAAAATTAAACACCAACTAAAAATAGTAGCCTACCGGCACTAAAACAGTCAAATAATTGTCAAAAATTAAGAAATTGCAGCTCCCTTGATTACACACTCCATAATATTGTTTCATTAAATATACGCATAAGAAAAATTGGAACGTGATGTGATTACAAACATTTTCAACAATACTTCATTACTACTGTTATTAGTCGGAAAAGTGGCCCAAAAATTGCCCAAAACTAAAATTTTTGGTTTTCTCTAACTTCACCCCTAATTGCACAATCAAAAACTTTCTTCAATATATGCTCCAGAGAGCAGTGTTTGGTCGGAAAAGTGGCCAAGGGCCGAGAAATTGCCCAAAACTAAAAGTTTTTGATTTCTCTTTCTTCACCCCTAATTACACAATTCGAAAACCTTCTTCAATATATGCTTCAGGGAGCAGTGTTTGGTCGGAAAAGTGGCAAAGGGCCGAAAAATTGCCCAAAACTAAAATTTTTGGTTTTCTCTAACTTCACCCCTAATTACACAATTCGAAAACTTTCTTCAGTATATGCTTCAGGGAGCAGTGTTTGGTCGGAAAAGTAGCCAAGGGCCGAGAATTTGCCCAAAACGAAATTTTTTTGATTTCTCTTTCTTCACCCCTAATTACATAATTAGAAAAATTTCTTCAATATATGCTTCAGGGAGCAGTGTTTGGTCGGAAAAGTGGCCAAGGGCCGAGAAATTGCCCAAAACTAAAATTTTTGGTTTTCTCTAACTTCACCCCTAATTACACAATTCGAAAACTTTCTTCAATATATGCTTCAGGGAGCAGTGTTTGTTGGGAAAAGTGACCAAGATTAGAGAAATTGCCCAAAACGAAAATTTTTTGATTTCTTTTTCTTCACCCCTAATTACACAATTCGAAAACTTTCTTCAATATATGTTTCAGGGAGCAGTGTTTGGTGGGAAAAGTAGCCAAGGGTCGAGAAATTGCCCAAAACTAAAATTTTTGGTTTAATTCCTCTAACTTCACCCCTAATTACAAAAGTCGAAAACTTTCTTCAATATATGCTTCTTGGAGCAGTGTTTGTTCGGAAAAGTGACCAAGATTAGAGAAATTGCCCAAAACTAAAATTTTTGGATTTCTCTAACTTCGCCCCTAATTACGCAATTCGAAAAATTCCTTCAATTTATTCTTCGGAGAGCAGTCGGAAATGTGACTAAGAGCCAAGAAATTGCCCATAAGGATGCTTTTAGTTTTCTTTTCCCCCTAATCGCCTCGTTCCAAGTAAGTTATGTTTTGTACTAGGGTGAACCCCAATTCCATAGTATCCAAAGTATGCTAAACAGTACTAATGTATTTTCTGACACCGTTTCCATCATTCATTCTAATGCGTATGTAATGTTATGACATAGTTGCATAACTTTAATCATGAAACAGCTAAAAAAATGGATATTTTCGGTAAAATTTGATTTTTTCACATAAAATGGGCTTTGGGGATGCCCGATTTGCGCTTCACGCATGCCCATTTTGAGCGGGAACCACTCATTCATGGTACGATACATTGTATCATTATTCCTATTAATCTAATCTTACTTTCAAATGATGGAGTGGGGGCGCAAGCTTTTTTATTGACTTTTTTGTTCTATTAGTAAGCCAACCTAGCGGACAATGTAACAGCAAAGGCTTTCACGGCCGGAGTCGAATGAGAAACTAGTAGAATCCGGGTTGATGGGCCGTGGTCGAAATGAAAGCGAACTTCCACTGGTTCTTCATTCAAACTAGCGGAGTTAGGGCTATACAGCCCTCTCTTACACTCAACTAGGAAGACTCGGGACCACCTGCTTTACATGCCCTCCGAAGTATGGCCTGAACATGTAGCAAGTGTGGGACTCAAACCAACAACCTTTCGGGTGGAGTCTGTACCACTACCCTACTCTACATGCCCTGACTTCGCATCAGCTTCACATGCCAATTACAATTTATTACACATGGCTACATGCCACCTGGGGATTTCTTGTGTGAAAAATAGGAAAGACATAGTGAGGGGTTTAAAACGCATTTTGATAGCAATAGCGTTTTGAATTTACAGGCGAGCCCGAGTTGGGCCAGCTATGACTAATTATTTACCTACATAACAATGTTAAATTCAATAATATTGGCAAAGGAAATACAGGCAAAACTGTTGCAACAAATAGGCCTAATAGTGAAGTGTGAACTAAAACCATGATGAGTAGGCCTACTGCCCTTATCAGTTCCAAAATCTGCGTTGGTAGCCATTTGTCTGCCTGCTTTGTAGGTGGGCACGCAGCTCCTATGAATCATGCCTAACTGCTGCTGATGTAAATATGTTCATGATTCTGAATTCAGCAATTATATTGCCAACTAGAAACTTTTGCTTATCTAACATAGCCTATGAAGGTATTTAAATTGAAAAAAATGCACTTACAAAATACATAGTCTATCGGTCTATAAAATAAAAATATGCGAAAATTGAAATAAAAAAGAAATAATTACTTTTATTCTATTGCAGTATTATGTCAACCTAGTGGAGTTATAGAACTATAAAACCTTCTCTCACACTCAACTAGGAAAGCCCGGGCCTGCCTGCTTTACAAGCCCTCCGAAGCATGGCCAAAAAATGCATCATGTGTGGGACTCGAACTAACAACCTTGCGGCTGAAAGTCCGAGTTCGCATCACTAATCTACATGTCCTGACAAAAATGGCTCTGAAATATTGAGACAAGAATTAGGCTCACATTAACAATAACCGTTAGATGTTATATGCTTGGATGTCAATCGGCATAGGTAAAGGAAGAAATTTGAAGCCTGAAAAATATAAATAAATAAATAAGGGTGTAAATTTGAACGAAACCATGATGTTTAGGGGCCGCTGTTCAGAATTTTTTTTTTTTTTTTTGGTCCAATTTTCATGGCACATCAATACATAAAGTTTGCCCGCTTGCGATAGGTTTTCGAATGGGGTGGTGTTCCCCCCCCCCCACCGTATTTTCGTAAAACAGTAGAAAAGAGGAAAGCCGTTCTCATGGGCTTACGCATCTCCTAATTACAGGCATGATCTTAATTTTCCCACCCACGGGTCGGGAGGCCAAAGGGGGGCCCGGAGGTCTCCCCCGGAACGGTTTTTGAAACAAAATAGGCCTGAAATTGTGGAGTTTTCACATTTTGGTGTATATACGTCTTGAAACGTATTCTAATAATGTTTAGGTTTTCAGCCGAAGAATAGCAGACCAACTACGAGAAAGGGGGCAGGCGCGTCTCCCCCGGGGAATTATTTAGAAAAAGAATAGGCTCAAAATAGTGGAATTTACGCACTTACGCAACTTGATAGCAGTTATGTGTTTATATTTTACATGTGAAGAATATTACAGCTTACAAGGGGGGCCCGAGGCCCGAGGTCTACCCCGGGGAATGTTTTTTAAAAGATAGGCCTGAAATAGTTTGTCGGCAAAAAGTTTTTGATTTTGCAGACGATAACTTTATTAACAAATTGGAAACGGGAATTTTTTTAAAAGAAATATCTGAACAATTTTCTGTTTTGGTAAATTTTGGGTGGGGGGGGGGGGCGGACCCACTGTTGGTGTTGAATCACTGACCTGCTTGAACCAGAAATTGAAAAAAAATGTTCGAATAATGTAATTAAAGCCAAAGGTATCTCGTTCTTGGCAACTTTTCCGACCGGTAAGAGCGATATCGATTCTGATATTTAATTATTTAATTTGTCCGATTGTGCATTTAGGGGTGAAATTAGTGAACACCACAAATATCTTGAAATTTGGAAATTGATACGCTCTTGGCATCTTTTTCCGTCCAATAACAGTATTTTGAACCAGAAATTTAAGAAAATGTTCGAATAGTGTAATTTGGAGCGAAGTTTGTGAAAACCAAAAAATCTTAATTTTGGGTAATCTCTTTGTTCTTGGCCACTTTTCCGACCAATAGCTGCATTCTGACGGTAGTCTTGATTGCGTGCAATTATTTGATTATACCCATGTACACCATTTCTATTTTTTTAAAAACAGCGCTAAAATTGAATTTGCTCTATTGTGGCCAGCAATACAGCCAATTTGCTATTAGCAATTGAAGCACACTGTCTGGTTCACAGGAGCCAGGCCGGCCACGGCGGTGCATAGGAGCTAACCTATGGATGTACTGCCGCACTCTAAGATGACAAAATTCATTAAAATCTAGTAGGAAATGGTTCATAAATGGTTCATTAAAATAGTGCTTAGCTTATCTAGGAGCCGCGGCTGCCATGCAAATTCTGAAATATCTTAAGAAGGTATAGGGAAACCAATGCTTAGCGCGGTGCAAGGGAGCTAGGTAGACGAACAACATGTCTTGCAGCCGAGTTCAATCAAGTCTGCTTTTAGCACCTATGTCACAATTTAGTAGAAAAAGTTTGAAAGCTTTCTTACATATAACGCTACCCAGGAATAGGTTGCATTGTTATGTTATTAATTTACTGTGTCTGACTTTGAAAGCTTGCAGGCAATGTAGCCTGTTTCCTTTCTAGTATCGTCTCGACTCAATACGAGATGGACTAATCCGCCAGTACACGTTCCTATCAGCCTACCCGAAAGACTCCCCTTCAGGAGAGTTATATTTAATTTAACATTCGTACTTAGCCTATAGACAGCAATGAAGAGTTCCCATTTTTATATAGTACTTTGAAGCTTTTACAGGAGACAATCTTCATTTGTTATTTTAGGTTTAGGCAGCGAACAGATGCATTGAGTTAAGCAGTGTGTTATTAACAGTGCGTACTTATGTTGTAGGTGTCCAGTTGGACTCTTAGTAATGGAAAGTGGCTGTCACTATCTCGGATGAGCCTGTGATTACAAATACCTCTTCTACGTCTGCTAGATTTAATATAATAATGGGCATTTATCAGAGGCTTTTTTGACTATCTAACCGGGCACTAGACCTATTAGATGAGTTATGAAGACACTGACCGCTAGTTTTTGTTTTATTTCAGGAAATATCCGAACAACACTGTTGGCTGGCTCAAGTTTCAATATCTCGTGGCATCTTGCGTATCCACACAGGGTAAGTTAGTTCAAAATCTAATTATTAGCAATATTTAAATCAGGGTTAGGCAAGAGCATGACTTCCCTTTTCAAATCAACAGTGACAGCAGTTTCCAAAGTAATTGCCATGATGATCGCCAATCTTCGATAGAAGAGCCATTGTAAAGAATAAAATGTCAGCAGGTTGTACCCCTACTGCCTTTTCGGCACAAAAAAGCCAACCTGGGTGTTTTAGAGCAAATTAATTAGTTATTCATTTTACAATGATATGAAAATGGCCTTATGAACAATGTATAAAAAATATATAAGCTTTCGTGGTAAAGTTTCGTTCTTGCATATGAAATATTGTTGCTTTAGACTTCAATAGGAAAAAAAAAGGAAGTAACTAATTTAGTCCAGAATACCTAAGTCTACTTTCTTTGCAAAGTATTTGGAAATCTGTGCCTTAAATTGGTAAAGAAAGAAATTGTCTTTATTTTCCATATGGGCGAATTTTGAGCCTTTCGGCCCACTCTTACAATTAACCCAAAAAACCCATGTAGCTTGGAATGGAGGTTTCCTGAAACACTGTTCTCTTATCTTTCGTTTCGGGTATGGCACTGCGGCGCGCTTTCCTATAAGACTCTGCCGTAGGATCAGAAGTAGGCTAGGTATTTGTGTAGTATTGGGCACTGCTTTCACTGTTTTTAGCTTAGACACAATTGAGTGCGGCCAGACCACCGCGGATCAATTACAAATGTTTCAGGTCCCGTTCCTCTGTGGTTTGCGCGTTTTTACTGCCGAAATTGGCCGCAGGGCAAAAGTGTTAAGTGCCCCATAGGCCTGTAATAAGAGCATTTTGTTTTTTAGCTATTTCCCCGGATTAACTGAAATCTCACCAATAGCAAAACTGTACAGTTTAACTTCTACTGTAACATACAATTAAGGAATGATTATTGATGATTGTATTACCTTACCTATAGAGATGCATCTTTGAAATCGGGATTGTCATCATCATTTTGTGTGACCTGTGGACAAGCTAACCGATGGATTTCGATTAAAATCGGCATGTAGGTTTGCAAAAAGCATGTCTCGGGACCATTCTTTTTCGTTTCGGCTGGTTCAATTTTTTTTGGTAGGGGGGGGGGGTGTTAAACCCCCAAATCTGCAAGAAAACAAATGAAGAAATTGACTTCTAAAAAACGACTCGAGCAATTTTTTAAATTTACATTATAGGCTATTGTAATATTATTATTGTGTATATTAGGTGGCTTTCTCCTCGATAGTTTAATTCAGGTGATAAAAAAGAAAATAGGCAGATCAATCTTTTATTTCCATGTGCTTACAACCGCCTTCTTGAACCTGACACTTGAAGCGTGCAGTATATTATACACACTGTATGGAAAGGGGTGGGGTGTATGACAGCTTCCCGGATAAAATATGTGTTTTTTTTTTAAATCGCCTTAGCGCCTTCAAATGATTAGTGAAGTTCCAGTTGTAATGTGTGGTCAGAAGCATACATCTTTTTTCGTTGGCACCGGTACGTAGTTTCAGCTGCCAGCCCAACTGAAAGAAGAAAATGGGGACATTGTAACATTCATTGTTAAAAAATTAATTAGTACAGTTTTACGTAATAAATTAAAAAAACACAACCGGTTTCGGCTCACGCCATCATCAAGTGCAATTGAAAAACAGATAAAACAAAACGGTATGCAAGCTAAAACAAAACGCATTGTCAGGATACACACAGCATCGCATAAAGTAAACAATTTTAAATTGAACATTTAAAAATTAAGCAATGGAAGCGCTAACTTAAAAAGGTTATGTCAATAAGTAACGTTTTGTTTTTAACCATAGCTTCCCTTAGCTCAATGGTTTCTAAATTATCAAGAAGTTTCCCCTTGTTGGCTACATGTAACATCTTAAAATTATCCAAGTCGCATGGCTGTGGGTGTTTATGTTTTTATTATTATTTTATTATGTTTACATTGTAACATGTATAATTTGCCTTATTAAATGTAGTTTTCTGCAAATGGTAAGCATGGGAGGTGCTAACGGAAACTATGAATAAGTTGTTAAGGAGTTAGGTTTGGCGTTCTCAATTGAATTTCAATGAGTTTTGGCCGATATAGGCCGTACCCCAATCAACCATAGGAGTGCTAGCTTCAGAGTATTTCCATTAATTACAACTGTAGGCCTGCCTGGATGTACCTCAGTCATCAAAATATTCCTTGGGTCCATCAGGTTAGCTTTTCCTGACATGTGTCCTAGCAAGTTTGCAATTGTTATGACTGGTGAGGTAATGCCAATGATGCCGATCATGGGTTAGTAAGGCGAGCCCCTTTGTCGGCGGTTGTGCCAGTGATTGACAGCAACCAGAATGCATGTGATAGCTGGCCTTGCCACCCAGCTAATGTGTTGTCTTAAAATATACAATATTATGTGTGGCACAATTAGGAAAAACCTGTGGGGTTGATAATGAAGCTGCAGTCTGCACTGACTCGGAAGCGCCTGAACTTCAGTGATTATGCAACCGTGCCATTTATTTACTAATTTATTTGTTGGCTATACTTTATAATAAAAAAAAATAATATAAACCTGCCATGACACCGAAGTTAGGGCAATTTGCCATGACCAGGGCTGAGAAGTCACTGAAATGCCCGAATTTCCGTATGTAGCCTACCGAAAAATCAGAATTTTATGGGGTAGGCCTATAGGAGGGGAAGTGATCATTTTTGAAGACTATAGCCCATAAGCTGGTATTCCACAGGTAGGAACAGAGGTGTCAACCAACAATAAGCTGGTATATCATGGTTCCACTATGCCCAGTGGATCGATCTACCCTTGGCATTCTATACATAAGCTTTATCTTTAATCTTTAGTGGTATAGTAGGCGCAAATCAAACATTTTCATGGATGTAGGCTATAGTACAGCGCCAATATTTTTTAGTTCCTTTAAATAAACAAAAATATTTGCAGCTGAAATGTTTAAATAGTATTTTAACCTATATGCTATATGTACTTACTGTTCCTGTTATTTTTATTTGTTAATTTATATAGTATTCTTAAATTGTTCAACTCCATTTTGTATTTTTGAACTAACATCTTTTAAATATTTTATTTTATATTCTAAAATGTACATTTACATTGACTAAGGCTCAATCAGAGCCTTAATATTAATATATATAGTTTTTTATGTTTTCATTTTGACCGTAAGTACTATTGTAATTGTTCTCTAATAAGCCTTTAAAATTTAATGTATTCTTGAAATTACCCCAGTGATACATGTCTCTTTGAGTACTTAGTACTGGGGTAGACTTTGTAAACTGCACAAGAAAAACTGTAATATACTATTTACTTACTTACTTACTAGCTTTGCCCCAGAAAACCAGCAGTGTGAAACATGGTACTAGGAAATTTTTAGATAAGAATTACACCTATTATATTGTATAATAGACTACGATACTACGATTACGGCAATTTAGCCGTACACCACCATGAATTGATGAATTCTGACTTATAATTATCGTCTGCAATACCGTACCAATACTCGTATTTTGTAGCCTATAGCTCTGAAAGTTATGCGCGGAGGCAACACGTAACAGCTCATCTGCAGTCAATGCCTGGAATTTAATCGAGCTTACGTCACCCAGAGGAATTGATAGTCCTCACAAGTTGTATAGATTGGAGCTAAGTGGCCCGCTGGGCACATGCATATCGTGCGGACCAATGTGAAAGTTCAAACAAGTCTGTGCGACATGTGCCTCATATACGGCTAGTTACATTACAATTTTCTATTGTTGCCTACCATGCTGCTTTGCCACAGCCGGCCATGTCCTGTTGGCAGACAACGTAGGAGACGGCCCTGGGTCCACTCAGCCCTGATGGGTAGCGAATGTTACTGTCGCCGGCAGGGGAAACCCACGCACTTTCAATTGACTCGCATTGTTTGAGCGATCTTGTCGGCTCTTGAATGACAATACAGTGTATCCCATTTTGAAGATTGTGGTGCTGCATAATATCAGGAATTTCGTCAGGAAACTGGCCACTGACAGCATAGCCTATAGTAGAATAAGCTTACTGTATCTCAGTTAGTGATTAATTAGACAAGTTTTAATAATGTTGCTTGTTAAGGCTGCCCGCCTTACAGGTAGGCCTTTATCTTTGAAATGAATTGTCTTACTATGGTCTATTAGGCTTATCCACAGTCTAAGTTTTAAATAAATAAATAATGAAATAACGACTTTCTTTGTTCTATTACTAAGCAACACAGCGGTGTCCTGAGTCCTCAGTGTTGCCTAAATTTATTGGTGCTGGATAAAAAGTTAGTTCGGTTACAGGAGGTCGTGAGGCAATTAGCTAGCCCGGTCACGTGGGGTCGTGTCTCTGCGTTAGGTACCTGTTGCGTCAGGCTAGCCCACATGCCTACACCGGATTGATAAAACTGTCGTTAGCTGGCCAAGGTTGCGTACAGGTCGCACTATAATCGACTGTTTTGTGTAGCTTGCTGGCCTAATTGCCTGCTGTGCTATTGTAGTACTCGCAGCAGCATGCATCATTGTTTTTATTGCATTTACTACAGTAAAATATTGTATTACAAAAAAATGTTTGGAGGGCGTACATGATGTATGATTGTAGGTCGCATTCGTATAGCCTTTTCACACATTTCTACATTCTTTTTTATTGACCTGGTATTTGGCTTGTTCCCAACTCCAGGTCTCCAGACAAAGCGACTAATGGCAAAACAATCATTGTTTTTAAACTACGAGAGTAATCTTGTGGTAATATACCCCTCGGTTGAGTCGTTTTTGCACGCTAAACCGAGTCCTAATTATCCACCAGTAGCCATTCAGTTGTGGGCAAAACAAACACATGTACATTCTTCTAGAGGATGCTACAATAAGAATATAGGCATAATTGACAACACTTTAAAAATATTTGCATTTTAATAGGTCGGTATACTTCTCCCAACCATTTTTTCAGATGAATTGACTCACGATTGCATGGCTAAGTAAAAATAGTAATTGTGCCGATTTGGAGCGTATTGGGCGTTTCTATAGCAGTAACTCCACATTCACCGTTTCTGCAGTCGTCCATGTAGCATGATATATAATATAATCTGTTGTTGTTGCTGTGCAGGGTGGGTACAAGCTGCAGGTGCTGGACAGCCTGGAGCGGCCCGTGCTGGACCTCACGCCCGTCACTGCCGACTCCGAGTTCGTGTCGACCGACGCGACGGCCCAGAGCTTCGCCGCCCAGCTGCCACCCGAGTTCACCTGCGAGGACTGCACGGTGCGGCTGCTACGGCAGGCGTCCGAGTGGGGTTCGGGCTATCGGTTCTGGTCCTGTGCCGATGTCGACGTCAAGCCCAGTAAGTTGTTCTATCACATCACTAGAAATTATATTGATGCACAACTTGCATCTAACATTTACATAACAGCGATTAACCTACATAATTACATGCTCCCCAGAAACTCATCAAGCTAATAAAACGCACCCTCCACCAGGTACGCATGTAGTATCCGCCTCAACTCCCTAGCTTCCGAATGCTTTCTGTTTATATAATAAGTTATGGTCCGGCAACTGGTTAATGAATGTGAAAGTCAGTGTCGGGGCCCACCTGCTTTCTCGGCTCAATATTCCCCCCCCCCCTATTGTAAAATCGGATTTTGGGAGGCAGTGTGTTAAGGCTGCTTCGATGTACGTGGAGGGAGCAGTAAAAATGTTCGTATGCTTGCTTTCCAGGCCAGCAAGCCAGAAATAGGCGTGTTTCTTAAGTTTGCAATTGATTGTAAACTCATCTGTGAATGAATGAGTAATTTTATAGTATTGGGTATTATGACAAAATAATGGTTTTTTACAAAAAAATAATTCGCACACTAGTCAACTAGCGCGTGTAAAATCCGCCTACAATTTTAGAAATATGCAATTCCGTTATAAAGTTCTTACATAATACACATCCACCAATACACGTATTCGTACAAACAGCGTATGTAGCAGCCTACCTGTTTCCCTTCAGTATACTCTGACATACCAGCTTACAAGCGGGCCTACTGTGCCTTTTAGTATTAAGTTATTTCTGGGGTTAGAAATGTAAGCAAGCCAATTTTGAACAGCACTTTCCATTGTTATCCAAAATTATTTGGTTTACATATTTTTTAATCCCAGACTAAGAATAAAAATTAATCGCCATAGTAGGGCCGCAGTTGGACTTCCAATACTAAATAAATAAACAGAACTTTCACTTTTAATAAATTTATAGTGGTTTTAGTGTTATTCTTTTAGGCTATAGTCTAGGCTATTAACAATAATATTGTAAGGTACGTAGTGTAGTATCCAACCAGTAATGTCGTACTGTGTAAGACAATGGTTTGAGTTTCACTGAGGACTTACATGTTTGTGAAAGACAATGCACTGTCATACCATCCACTGGAAAACTCACTAAAACCTGCAGTGTTACGTGTATGCATTTGTGCTACTTGTTGCCTAAGCATAACTACCAACAGAAAGAAATCAAGGAAAAATTGACCAGATTGACGATTTCGTCTTTCAGTGGTGATTCCTATTAATTTGGGGTTTATTATTCTACTTAACATACTGTGTGACACCGTAAAATACGATGCATAGGAAGTAAGGATCGTATGTATTGTATAGCGTTCCTAGTTCTGGTTTCTAGGAGAGCCAATTCTGTGTTTCAGGGAAAGACTTCAAAGAAGATTGCAGTGGGCACGGGAAGTACCTGCTGAGCAAGTGCCGGTGCGACCGCCTGTACTACGGGCCGCGCTGCCAGCACCGCGACGAGTGCATCGAGCACGGCGACTGCGGCGACCGCGGCAAGTGCATAGACGTGCACGCGACCACCGCGCCGAGGAAGCAGTGCTACTGTGACCTGGGCTGGTTTGGCCCGGCCTGTACAAAGCGTAAGTCCCACTAATTATTGTTTGAAGCGAAGGAAATGTTGAGTGGAAGTGGAAGGGCAAGGAGTGGAAAGGTCCATATGCCTCACCCTGACATTTGGAGTAGAATGCAGTTGCAAAAAGGACAGTCTAAGAACGTTTTTTTTAACTGTCGGGTTATAGGCCTAATTGATAGTGTTTAGCTTTAGTATCTTTGCGAACCTAATTGAAAATCAGTGAAATGAGAGCCTAATGTAAGTTCGTCTAAAGCTTAATTAATTAATTTATTGGATTTATAAGATAATACAACAATATATAAACCTGCCATCACCGCGAGAAGTTAGGGCCATTTTAAGGCCCTCTCTCAACTGGGATGTCAAGCAATCAATAGGCTACATGCGTCAGTACTGTCTGAATAAAAAGAATGGCACAAATCACATGAAAGTGAGCTCTTATGCTCGACCTCAAGGAAGCATCTGTCACATAGATTCCCTAATCACAAGTGGATGGAGACGGTAACAGACCTGTCAAACATTTCTGTGCGGTGGAGAGACTGCGTCTGGTAGACAGCCTGTTTATGTTAGAAGAAAGTATGAGGTGCCATTTCATGTGTAATTTTGAAGATAAGAACAGCTTGATAGAGGAATCTACGGTCATCCAACTAGAGCAGTGAAGCATAAGACTCTTTAAATTTGTGTTTAAATTTATGAGACTTTATTATGGTTGCAGGGTCACCCGTGCGAACTACCGACATTGACTTTGGAATTTACTCCAAAAGAGATGTCAACGACAAGTTTCATCTTTATTGGAGAATTCTCAAAGAAGAGCAAGAAATTGAAGTAAGTATTTTTGATTGCAATGCTAGCTGCATGAAACTGAGCATTAAGAAGGAGAAAATAGTAGTAGCATTATCCAAAAGTCCCAAATGTATGATAAAAAATTAAATTGTACAATGGCCTTAGACACCCAGAGGTTGCTCATTGAGTGAGTTGTTTGACATAAGGTATAAGACCCAGGCAATTTTTTGACTACTAGATAGAATTATTTAACTTTCCAGACGTGCCCTATATATACGCGAAATTGCTTTATTAGTTTTTCGCATTTTCATAATTTAATTGAGATTTAGCCTTCGATTGCGATTGCTATATGGTATAATAGGCTATGGTGTATATGGAATTGTCTCCTTTGTAACTTGGTAATATTTCGAACACATTATTATAATAAAAGTAACTGAATAAAATGACGAAGCAGTACAACTACTTCTACTACTGCTTCGTCACGTAACTCCGGCCGTGAAAGCCTTTGCAATTATATTAAACTGAATAAAATATTATTAAATAAAGTAAATATTACAAAATTATAATATAGGCCTAATTTATAAAATTATTAAATATGTTATTCAGTTACTTTTATTATAAAGGCTATGGTTTGTGTGATTTGTTAGAGTTGTCATTCGTTTATATTTGTACTTGTATTTGTACCTTTTGAAGACCTCTTAGTTTAATGCTGAAATTGAATTTAAATCGAAAATCCGACAATTTTCAAAATTTCGCGGTATTGTTCACCGCCATATTTTTGTGTAGGTACATTTCTGCAATACTACCAACAAAACAAGAAAAATGGCGATTTTTTCTTATTCACAAATCACAATAAACTTATTTGATTTGCAAAAATGAAATATCCATAGTGCAATGGTATCATGCATGCTGACTTCGTACAAAAAATGCCACTAGGCCTATACGATTTTAATTTCGTTTTATTATGAACCTATTTATGCACAAAGCGACGTTTCTAATCAGCAGCCATTGCATATCCATCTGTATGACCAGCCGTGAAGAATAGTTACATTTTAGAACGAGCCCGGCATTTGGGATTTCGATAGAAAAGAGGATCATTCAGCCAAATATTTTGTGAAAGTTTCATGTTATTTCTATTTTTTTTTTTTAGGTCGTCATGGTCGTAAACGGGACGAGTTATGCCGGCATCGGGTGGCGACCGCGCACCCTCACGCCGGCCTGTCGTAACTTCCCTGAGATCCTGGAGCGCGGCCAGAAGCCGGGTGTCTACAGCAATGCCAACGCAACTGCTGGCGAGCCGACTGCCGAACCGAAGGCTGAGCCAGAAGCCGAACCCGCGGCTGAGCCTAGTGCAGAACCTGAACCTAACGCCGAGCCTGAACCTAAAGCTGAGCCGGAACCAATAGCACAACCAGAGCCGAAAGCAGAGCCGGAGCCGAAGGCAGAGCCCGAACCTAAAGGTACGATTTTACTGCAACACGTACGCCTAGCTCTTCCGGTTTCTATGCGCAAAAGTTACAAAGGGGGATGATGCGGTTTTAAGGGAGACACTCCTGCGCCCAATGACCCTCAAGTGTCCTCTCCAGTTTGGATTCGTTTAGGGGTTACAACTCCCACCGTAACTTCGGTGTGTTTCTCGCTCTCGGTCTATGTAAATGAAGTTCGCTTCAGCGATTATTAACGGTTGCCCAATGTTGTTTCTTCGGCGCAAAGTCCCATTGCCTCCGAGTGTGAAGCATTGACTTGGGTTGCACCTGTAATGTGCGCCGTCATATGTCGGCTTTTTTAGTGCTCAGGAAAAAGTTTATGGTCTGACTGGTATCTTATTTGCAGCGGAACCTGAGCCTTCAGCCGAGCCCACTTCGGAGCCCGCAGCTGAGCCCACCACCACTACGACCAGGCCCGCGTTCCGCAGGCAGCTGCGGCCCAAGTCGGTGGCTGCGCGCGCAGCTCAGGAGGCGCAGCAGAGCAGCAGTGTGACGTACTCGGTGTCCACGTCGAGGGGGCGGCGAGCCGTCGACAGTGCAGGCAAGTATTGGTCCAAGCAACATCCTGATAAGAAACCACGTGGATACTCATTTATTTTTACTTTATTGCTTTTCTATTGATACGTTATTACTCGCATATAAAGAAAGCTTTGTGATTGTCAAAGTTTACGTTTTTTTTTTTTAAACATGGAACACAAAGAAGTGTTTTTCCGAAATGTCTGTCTGTCTGTCTGCATTTCAACTACTCGATGGGTTTTGATGAAATTCGGCGTATAGGCTAGGTTAACAAAATTATTGTCCAGGGGATATTTAATGTTTTGGATAACTTAATTTTGTCGGGTTTTATCATCCAAAAACCGATCCGAAATATTTTCTTAAATTCACATAAATGCATTCGTTATTAATGTGATTAAAGCCCACATACCTCTTTATAATTGATAAATTGATAGTTTGGATCAGGGGTTGATTTCTTTTTCAAAAAAGTGGTTTAATTTTTTTTTCTGAGATACGCTTTTGATCAATGCCTTCAAATTTGAGGTATGTTCATGATACTAAATAGAGTAACAAAACAGCAGAGGTTGTTTTTCTAAGCAAAGTTTTGTTTTCTTGAAGAAATAAATGCACTGCATACCGTACCATGCCAATATTATTGTGTAGTGTTATAGCTGACCACTCTAGTCAATGCTATTGTGCCATTGACCATTGCAGTGCTCTAAAATTGGGAAAATCGAGATAGCCGAAATTTAACCATGGAATTTTTTATGGATTATTTAGTATGGAATGGCTCATAATTATCTTTTATTCATAGTATCTCTACTAATTATTAAATAGGAAAGCATGTACGGGTTCACTGGAACCGTTCATTTTATTCTTATAATATTGTGACCGTTAATGCGAATTTAAACTAAATGGGAGCTTCGCAGACCTGATGAAATGTAAATACTGTACGTGCATTTAGATATAAGCTGTTGTATATATGTACATATATATAAATATATCATAGGTCTATTGCTGTATAAAAACCTGGCTAATCCTGGTACGTAAGAACTCGAACATAAATCAAAACCCATAAGAGTAGAGGTCTTGTAGTTTAACTCATCCTTAGTTGCCGACATGGCTATAATTTAGTCCTTGGACAGGCCAACATTTGCATTTTGTACACATTTCACTATTGAAATTGTAGACATTTTCCATTACATTTTAATATGTGGTAGGCCTAAACACACCAATCGACTACATTTTTTTTCGGTCTATATAATATGCATACATATTACATATACATATTCACATACTGCGTGTGAAAATGTAAAAGAACAGTTTTATCCCATATGATTCCTCAAAATAGTTGTTCGATCACTATTTCATGTGGAAATTTATTTAGTAGGTACCATGTTGCCATAAACATATGTAACTTATGTATTCGCTGTTGTTGTTCTTGAGGCTTGTCGTTGTTGAGGATAGGTATTTTAAACATAAATAAAGTCTGCTAATCACTGCTGTCCCCGAACGAAACGCATTAAAATGAAAGGCTTGTTAATACACAGCGCAGTCTCAAAACGACACAGCATTGCGATATAGCCTACCTCAAGGTGACGACACAACTTGATCGGTGGCATCTCAACCAATGACCAGCATCAGGTAGGCCTACTGGCCTAGAACCTAAATCAGAACCTGAGCCTAAATCTGAACCTGAACCGAAATCAGAACCTGAGCCTAAATCTGAACGCTCAATATATACATGTGGGGTGCTTCTATGCCGGCGGCGCGTTGCAGTTTATGGAGTGGTATTGTATTTATGCACCCCCTGATGATGCGGCAAGTCAAGGCGGTAGCAAGCAGAGCGCCTTGTTGTGAGTTCGGAAAGCAGTAAATAGGAGGACCACTGGCATTGGATGAAATGCTAAGCCATGTGTTGTCTTGTATAACATAATCACTGTACAAATCATGCACTTGTTACATTATTGGTGACTGGCTTGTAAATTAACGCATTCTGCACCTTATTTTCACCAGGAAATTCTTCTAAATCCGAGGAACCAACACCAGAACCGGAACCAAAATCTGAGCCCGAACCTATATCTGAACCTGAACCTAAGTCTGAGCCTGAACCTAAGTCTGAGCCTGAACCTAAATCAGAACCTGAGCCTAAATCTGAGCCCGACCCTAAATCAGAACCTGAGCCTAAATCTGAGCCCGAACCTAAATCAGAACCTGAGCCTAAATCTGAGCCCGAACCTAAATCAGAACCTGAGCCTAAATCTGAGCCCGAACCTAAATCAGAACCTGAGCCTAAATCTGAGCCCGAACCTAAATCAGAACCTGAGCCTAAATCTGAACCTGAACCTAAATCAGAACCTGAGCCTAAATCTGAACCTAGGTCAGAACCTGAACCCAAGTCAGAGCCCAAGTCTGAACCTGAACCTAGGTCAGAACCTGAGCCCAAGTCAGAGCCTAAGTCTGAACCTGAGTCTAAATCCGAACCTGAGCCCAAATCTAATTCCGAACCTAAATCAGAACCTGAACCAAAGGCCGAACCTGGGAAACCTTCCAAAGGAAAACCTGCAGGTAAGTCGCTGTTGCACATAGCTAGCTAACAACTTATTTGCATGCAATATAGGTACTTTAATCCTGCCTGAGTTACTCATTGTTTTCTATGGAGGTCCCGTCGACAAAAAATGAAGTGTTAGTTGACCTCTCAAGGAATACTACTAGTAGACCTTAGAATTGTTGTGTATTATTTGTTTTTTATTTATTCAATACACGTTTCATTCATTCATTCATACAATTTCGTTTGAACTAAGCAGTATAATGTAATATATTAGCATGGACCAGAGTTGACCTATTATTATATTTGGTGTACGACAGAACGTGACTGATTACGACGAGATATGACAAGAATGGATTTCTTGACAAACAAATTATCCTGCTTGCTTGTAGAAATTTGCTTGAAAAGCAATGGGGCTCTGGCTTTATAATAACTACTACTGCTATTGGCCAGCGAAACACCCTTACTGTTTACTCACTTGCCAACGCGCCCTCACATGCTGGTTGTTTCGATGAGTACGGTATATACCTGCCTCACGGTTCTTTTCAGTAAGCCGCGGTTTTGTCCGGGCACTTAATTGCCTATCGCTTGATGCCGGATTTAATATTTGACTAGCTCTAGGCACATTGAGGTTAATATAGTACTCTTCTTGCTTTCCTGGCTTTCCGATATGGCTCGGTATCCACTATATGGATTGATATAAAACACCCACGGTACATTACTTTGTATATATATTGTAAACCATCACGTATATAGCACCCCAAAAACCTATGACGTTTTTATGCTAGCAGGTGGGAAGAACTACGTGCTACACCCGTACACTCCACGCCACGAGTTCAGCCCGATGGATTGCACAGACCTGGTCATCGGGATGGCTCGCGGGACGGCCAGCCGCATCTGGGACTACTACACTCGGGACCGGTCCACGCCAAGGCTCGACACCTTCTGGGGTGGCACCAACGACCTCACAGCTGCCATGGGCTTCGAGAAGAATGGCGTCACTACCATACTCTTCAGGAAGAAGTTGATTGGTGAGTACCCACCTACTGGACTCACCAATGAGCTCAATACTGTCGGGATCAAGGCACAATTGTCGCCCAAATGCATAGCATACATGCTTAACCTCAGTAATGACAAGTGGGTTGCTCATAGAACCTCGAGGAACCAAGTATTGCACCAATACAATACAATGCAATATATATTTCCTTTAAATTATACAATACATGTAAAGTATAAGATAAAATCGTCAGAGTATGGTCAAAATCAGGTAGTTCTGTCCTGTCATTCTCATTGTGCTAGTGCCTCAGTCACAGTGTAGAAAGCTTTGTCTAAGAGCTGGTTTCAAAGCAATTTAGGGAAGTTAGAAGCATTTCTCGCCGCTCTCAGTTCAATCCGGGAGTTTTCTAAGGTAGGCGAAACTTTGTAGTATAGGATCCAGTCGCTCACACTTGGCTGTGCGTGGCGTTGGCCTTACAAGGTCTCCCCGGTGACTCGTGTTGTAGGTGTGAGTGTCCCCGTTTTGTTTAAATGTCCCCCACACTTCAGGCTTTAAAATATGTAAGATGCAGCTAAATATGTATGGGGCTGTCATGATTTTTAATGATTTGAAGTGAGAGCGACAACTGTCACGAGGTCCCAGTTTTAGCATGTAGCGCACTCCCCTCTTTTGAAGCCTGAGTACAGTGTCCATGTTCCCTACGGAGGTCCCTCCCCAGGCCAATATGCCGTATTTTATATGGCTCATTACAAGTAAGTGATAGGCCTGGAGAGTTATCTCCGAAGGACACAGAGCTAAGGCGCCTGACTACAAAGAGGCCACTATTTAGTTTTTTTAATAGCTCAGCCCCGTATTTATTCCAGTTTAAGTCCTTGTCAACTTGCATACCTAAGAATCTGACGCTGTCGGTTGCAGTTACTGGTTGTCCTGCTGTGCATGGGTATATGTCAAGCTCAGGTTGGGAGTTAGAGAACACTGTTAGTTGCATTTTTGTTTCGTTTAGCAAGAGCCCGTGTGTGGCAAATTCGAGTCTTATGTCATCTACCTTTTTAGTGCACTTTTTCGCAGTTTCTTCTATTGAAGGACCAGTTATGATGAGCGTAGTATCGTCTGCGAACATCAGCCTTTCGTTTTCATTACTTTCAAGTAGTGAGTTGACATAGAGCAGATAGAAAAGTGGCCCCATAACGGAGCCTTGCCCTACGCCTATGTTGTTTGTAGCTGCTTCTGATTGGTAATCCTCTGATCTTCCATTTCTGGATTTTGCTCTTGGATTTCTACGTATTGTTTTCGGTCAGATAGGAAGCTTGCGATCCAGTTTAATGCTTCTCCTAGCACCTAACCTTACCTAGCCAATGTCTGGAGTGCAGGTAGTGGGACAGAGGGCGCATTGAAGTAAGTGACTTTGCTGCCTTGAGTTGCACCACATGCGTACTTAATGTTCCTCACAGGCCGGTTGGCCTCATGTAGGTCGGTTCTTCCTGACGCTCAATATATACATGTGGGGTGCTTCTATGCCGGCGGCGCGTTGCAGTTTATGGAGTGGTATTGTATTTATGCACCCCCTGATGATGCGGCAAGTCAAGGTGGTAGCAAGCAGAGCGCCTTGTTGTGAGTTCGGAAAGCAGTAAATAGGAGGACCACAGGTTTGGTGGATATTTATTGTTGTATTTTAATACACATCAAGGCGAATAGCCATGTGTTATAATAAAAGCGTTTCTACTCTATACCTCCTCCTGAGATAGTCATCAATTTGGTTTGTGTACCCATTCCTTGGTCTTTTTCTCCTTGGTGTACCCTCTGTCTCCCCTTCAAGCTACTTCTTGGCCCGCCGGTTGTTGTCCCTTCTCTTTATGGGCCCGAACTAAGACAGCCTTCTTCTGACTAATCTTTCCACCTTTTATGACAATAATAATTTATTTACTCTGTTTACTAGTGTGTTTTTGCTAATTTACTTTCAGCTACGGAGCCGACGGACCACAGCATCGTGCAGGACCTGATGCACGTGATCTGGGCGCGTGGACAGGAGCCCGGCGATTACGTCCACTCACCCAAGTCTGGACTGGAGAAGGAGGCGGCCTCCGTCAAGGACTTCTACAGGGCAGACGAGCTCAAATACCACGGCCACGGTGCTCAGCGGGGAGTCGTCGCGCTCAACTTCTTCGGTGGGTTGGCCTTGAGTTTTAGGAGGAGATATTCGTATGTATATAGGAAAGCAGGTCGTTTAGGCTCACGTCGAAAGACTGCAGCCAGATGTCGTGATAAAGCGGTTAAAACATGTCGAAGCAGTGGGAAAAAGAAGACGAGGACGAGCACTAGTACGATAACGATAATCACAATCCCAGCATCAGGCACCTATTTCAATTTTTCAGGCAGCCTAATTCAATTATATGTTATGTAGACGAAACCAAGCCTACGACGCCACCTCTAGCAGAAGACGAGGAGAGGTATTGTGGCAGCTCGTGGAGAACGCCGAGCTCATGCGACCCCGCCAAGAAAAACTGCGAGTACTACGCCAAGTGGGAGTACCTGTCCCAGCGTGACGAGGTCAAGTTCACCATTCAGACCACACACACCGAGACCTGGACCGGCATCGCCTTCTCCGATGACCAGAAAATGGTGAGTCCTAACAGTGAAACCTGTAGTTGGTGAGGTCACTTTCATCCAAATGCTACCTTCCCGCGCTCCGGGTTTTGGGGGCACTGCTGTATATATTTTATTCATTATTATACTACAATAAAACACCAAATATCTATATTTTCTTGCAGTCCAATACTGACGCCGTTTTGGGTTTGGTGGAGAAGGGTGGCCGACCGTTTTTCATGGACACGTGGATCAGTGGGTACAACCCGCCGACCACCGACGACCAAAGCATCTACAACGAGACGGGACGCGTCGAGGACGGTGTGACAACACTGACGTTCGTGCGGAAGCGGCAGACGGGCGACCCCAAGGACATCCAGTTCACTGACGAGAACTGCGTGTTCTTCCAGTTCCCCGTCCACGGTGGCCCCTTCCATTCCGTCAACAAGCGCATCAAGAAGCACGCCCAGATCCCTATCGTCTCGCCCCAGAGAATTTGCATTCGGCCCTGCGATTTTGGTGAGTTGGTGTATTACTCGAGGCACCACATTGACGAGATTCATTTAGATAGTTATAGGCCTCCTATATTACGGTATGTTGCCCTAGTAATCAAACAAGGTACCTATCAGGTTTTGTCCGTAACCGACAACTGGATCGTTTTCTGATGTGTATCTAATGTACTGATCTACTACTAATCTACTAAAGATTTCGTTCCTGCTTTCAGAAGTATATACACTTGTATATATACAGTGTACCTAAGCAAAATGCTTCCCATTGAAGCCACTTACTTTTACTTTTTTCTCGCTTTTATCCCTAAGAGGGGTCAGCGATACAGCATGTTCACTTCCACTCCTTGCGATTCTGTGCTTCGAATGCGGTTGCTCCTACAATTCTGAGGTCATGTCGGACTTTTCTTCTACCGTCAGCCTGGGCCGTTGAAGCCAAGGGTTTTTAAAATATTTAGCCAAAATCTGACATTTAACTATGGATCATTATGGACCATTGTTGAGCCATGAGATGGGAAAGACAGCTCGTTGTGATCGATCCATTAAGGTGGAATGGAACTTTTGATTAACACCGCGTTTTCATTTCATTTCATTTCATTTTATTCACTTCATTTGATATTGAAGTAAGGTTCGCATAATTAAGCACTCGTTATTCACATTGCCATATCCATGTATTGTACCCACACTTTTACTCATCTCCTATAACAGTACTCAACACTCTCCTCAACACTCTCCTCTACAGTCCCCTCATACCACGCAGGGTACCAACTTATATCCATTCAGCACTAACCTACTTTGAGTTCATACACACTGTATGCCACACCCATACTATACCGCAATATCAATGTCTGGATGCGAATCACTGGAAGCAAGGCTGAAATACGAAACTGAACAACACTTGGTATTTGGATTTCAGAAAACGAAATAGTGCCTACGCCTCCACCACCTCCCAAGCTAAGGTACCACGTGGCGGTCAAGTTGACCAACCTAGCAGAGAACTTTGAACTGCCCACCCGGGGAAGCCCCGACTTTGAGACTTTGTCCAATCAGATCGCGTCAGGTTTCCAAGGTATTCTCAAATCCGTGCCTGGTTTCAAGAAACTCGCCGTCTCAGACTTTGCCAAGTAAGTATACACAATAGCCTGCTTTTGGAATACATACTCTGCCCCTCTGCCCTCCAAAGGCCTTGATGCTCAGTCGCGGCAGTAGGGTTCATGCTGACTTGTGTGTTGTTTTTCACAGTTTTATTAATATAAAACCCTCATCCAAGCATTGGCGTAAATTCCCAAAATTTCTGAAAATGACTTTGATTCATCTCAAGTTGAATCATTTCAAGTCTGCCCAGTAAATTAAAATTTATATGACTTTTTATTATTAAAATTTTCTTTTTTATAATGTGTATGAAATACATTACGCTATAAACTAAAATAGACTATTCACGTTCTAGTTCTTTAAAAGCGTGTTTTTAGTTTTTTAAACTATTATTTATTTTTGCCTTTTTAGTTGAATTTTCTATATTATTGGTGATAACGTCTAATGTGTAACAGGGCTATGTTAATGAATGATTACCGAATGAAAACCGTCAAAACGGATTCACTTCGCCGGTTTACGGTAACCCCGGCCGGTAAGTCTGGAACTGGTTCACGCACTAGCCCTATCTCTCTGATACTCTCATGCGTAGTTCGCGCACTAGTTCTATTTCTCTCTTACTCTTGTAGTAGGTAGTTATTACACATGCAATAACTAATAAGTCACAGTGTCACAAACACTATTTTTTTATTAAACATCAAAAACTCAGTGTTGTTTTTTTGTTAAACAAGATCCCCTGGCAACAGCCGCTCGACGTGGACCTTGGTTGCCATGACAGCAGACGCCACACTCTCATGCAAAGGATACGGAAAGAAATTTAATAATTTTTATTAGCTAATTTAATCAGGATAATGGGATATTGTAATTGAATTATTGCATTGTCATCTGTCTTTGACGGTTGTGCAAAGTTTGAATTAAATCTGATCGTTCTAAGTAGGGCAAACTCGAGCCCAAAGGAGTATAATAAAAAAATAATTTTAGTCTCCTGAAGTTGTGACACACTCAGCGAACTAGTCATCTCATTCTCTATATTATGCATGACGGCCAAATTGCTGAACCTGGACCAGGCGTGGATTTAGACATTTTGC
The DNA here is from genome assembly GCA_963971405.1 of Psococerastis gibbosa. NCBI lineage: Eukaryota > Metazoa > Arthropoda > Insecta > Psocodea > Psocidae > Psococerastis > Psococerastis gibbosa. Next base: position 2,436,914 of record OZ020485.1, read on the forward strand.
CTAAAATTGGAAACTGTGCATGCAACTTCCAAACGTACAATATAAGTAACCAATGCACATGCTACACTTTGATGAAAGGGGCCTCCTGGGCTCTTCCCTGGAGGAAAACGATATGTCTAATATTGGGTTTCTTTAGAATGACGATGGCCTAGCTAGTACATAATGTATATAGGTATAATATATATTTTTTAGTAGTATAGGTACCTCACAAAGTTACGTGGTATTTTTTGTTTGTTTATTTCCCTGATGGCAGGAGTTTGTAAACATGTAAAAACATGTAAAAATGTGATTTGGTTTTTTTTAGGAATGAAAGCACCGTCATAGCGAAAATGAGCCTAGTGCTGGACAAAGCCATGTACGAGAAGGGCCGTGCGCTGAAGGAGGACCCGCGCACCGTGCGCAAAGCCATCGAGGACACCGTGCGGGCCGGCAAGGTCGGCGCCTTCACCCTCGACCCCAACTACCTCGAGTTTGAAGCTATGGCTTGTAAGTACAAAATAAATATCCTATAGTTAAAGGAATATGCACCCCTTGCGGCTTGGTTACTCATTGCGATGGTGTAGGTACAATAGTTTTGTTGTTGTATTCACCTGAGTAGCTTTCACTTGGACTGCGATTAGGCGAAAGAAAATAACATAACGCAGCAGTCCTGTCCCTCTGGCATAGCGGTGTGTGTAGTTCCTCTGATACCAGTCGCACTGTCATCGTCCTCAATCTGGTTTCTGTGCGTCTTCCTAATATTTTTTTATGCTTTTTAAACTAAGCTTTCTTTTTAAAGGTTAATTGTATACAAACTTCGCCTAAGGGAAGAACCAGGGCTGATGGGCCGTGGTCGATATGACAGTGAAATTCCAAACGTTTCGTCAACATCTGCAGTCGACATCTTCAGTGGCGCTGAGTAGACTACGGCCCATCAGCCCGGATTCTACTGGTTCTTCATTCGATTCCGGCCGTGAAAGCCTTTGCAGTTACAATGCTTAGCTTAAGGCCTTGTGTTTGATACTTTTTTCTCTTTTGAGCAGCACATTAAATATCTCACGAAAAAACTAAATCAAGCTAGCTGTTTAATGTATAACTTCCAGTTTTACACGAGTAGAACTAACCTAAAAACAGTCTATCATGCTCTAGTTGAGTCTCTTTTAAATTATGGCATTGATACATATACACTGACCTCTCAATATCTGCCTGCACCTCTCAAAAGCCTACAGGATGCTATTGTTAAAGTTCTTGTACCTAAGAAAGCTAGTTGCAGAGACATTAAAGATCACTATATGTATCTAGATATTTTGCTTTTGTCACTACAAAGCAAATATCGTATGGCGCAATTATACTATTTCGATGGAAGGTTTAAAGACTTGAAAAAGCGCTTTGACAGAAATCTTTAATTCCTTTGCTTTGATTTACCAAGATTTAGAAACAAACATGGCAAAAGAGCCTTAAAGTACGTTGTTCCTGAACTATTCAACAGTATTCCAAAAACCTTCTCACGCACAAGAAAGTTTCAGAATGCAAAAAAGACTTTAAATTTTTTTTCTCTTCTAAAATGTAGCAGTAGGCTACGCTTGATTCTTGGTTTTCTTTTTGATAACATTGAAGCATTTTCTTGGGACCCATGAGGTCCAACTGAAGTGTGCAATTGTTTTTTTTTTCAAATATATGCACCCTGCAGACCGGGTAGGCGGTAGGGGAAAAAAGGCTTAAGCTTGGGTTGATATAGTTGAGGACTTGTGTTTTAGTGACGCAGTCGGAGCCCGTGCTGGAGGCCTCGTCGTTCTGGCTGTCGTGGACCAAGCTGTACGTCGTCATCGGCTGCATCGCCGCGCTGGTGCTTATCGCCGTCATTCAGGCCGGCTGCACTATCTACAAGACCACCAGGTCGTCGGCTATGAACCACAAGGTAACGATTTACTTGCCTTCTTGTTTGTCTGGTCCTGGTCTGGTCTGTGAGTGTTGGGCAGCGAATACAGACATTGTAGGCAGTGGCCTAGCCAGATTTTTTTTGGAATAAATATCGAAAAAATTTCTGTTTTGCTAAATTTTTGGGGGGGGGGGGAGTCCGGACCCCGCTACCTCCCCTTGGCTACGCCACTGATGGTGGGACCTATATTTTCTCGTATTGCAGATCTGGGCCAGATCTCTAATTGTAGGTTCGGGAAAATGTCAAGTATAGAAGCATTGTTGCATGTGTCGCATTTAATTCCATTTCCACGTGTATTGTTCATTTATCACCATCAGATGTATATTCAATCGATAATTGCTCAGTCTTATCTTAGGACTCACAGAAAACATGTAGGCAAACATTTGCGATGGTTAACCCTAAATAGCCTATCACGCCAAAATTAGTCGGCGGCCGACATTGTGCACATTTTTATTTGAAACCTTCCTCCTCGCGCTCTATGGTGGCTGACTTTCTTATATTGCCCTATCCCTGGACCATTTGACATTTACCATCTTCAGCAGGCGGTCCCGAGTCTTCCTAGTTGAGTGTGAGGGCTTTATAGCCCTAACTCCGCTAGGTTGGCTTAGTAATAGAACAAAAAAGTTATTATTTATTTATATATTCAAAACATGGTACTGTAAACGAAATTGTCCTGCCCAGTGGCTAGTTTAATATCAGCTAATCTGCGAAACGGGGACATTTGTAGTTCCTATCAAAGCCGTAGCCAGGATTTTTTTCAGGGGGGGGGGGTTATTACATTGTGTTTTTTTGTTTTTACTCTCAAAATCCGATTCTGTCTAGTATTAAGTCATTTCATTTCTTTGAACCTCCATGAACCCCCCCCCCCCCCTTGGCTACGGCCTTGGTTCCTATAATATATTTGAAAACCAAAACTGAAAGCCACAAACATGTTTGTTTATAAAAAATAGTTTGTAGCAAGATAGGGGAGGGGGTTCATGCTTTCGTATTTTAATTGTCTGGTAAAAAGGAAAACCTCCTGCCTAACTCGAGACTATTTAAAACTCTAAGCTTTGACGAGGTCTTATGTATTTCATCTGCATAACACGTTGGTTGGCTTTATTTGTGCTGCGCTTGGTGTGACGTTAAGCTGTGGGTGCCTGGGGAAGAAAAAAACATACAAGGCTGAGCCAAAGGTAAACGTAGAACGCGTAGAACCAGTTCTTCAAAATTCTAAAATCCTAGAAAATTCATAGTTAAGCCGTAACTTAGTTAGTTAGTGGAAAAATATCCAACACGGACATTATGTCCCGCGTACCGTGTTCAAGTCATATAATCTACCAAAGTACGTTTTTGAATAATGGCACCACACTAAGCGTCACACAACAGAGCACCTGTAGTGTAGTGGTAGAGCTAACCTGTTGTTTGCTACGCAGCGCATTTACACATTGCCGCTGGGCCACCACATGGAGGGCCATGGCCGCCCGATGCCTGGGCCCGCCCCTGCCAGCTGGACGCAATGGTGAAGCGATAGGGCATCGGGTGAGTCATCTTCAACCCTCTGTCTCCGCTCTCTACTCCACCAGCATGTCTGGAGCTCTATCCCACTTGCATGTCTGTTGCTCTCACTGCCTGCTTTCTACTTGTTTCGCACTTAACTCAACATAGTCGTCCTCTCCTCTTTATCGCAAATTTAGCGGGAAATGTCATCGTCCATAGGAGCGCAAAGTCTTGTGCATAATACGGGTCATTGGAAGTTGATAGCCATCCAAATTGGAAGTAATTACTTATCAGTTCGGCTATTTACTGACAGGTAAGTCCGCCTTTAATGTATCCTGTAATTATTGTTATTGTAGTGAAGTAAGACTAACACACAGTACACTATCATTATTCCTCAAGTATGTCTGCATTCTAAACTTTCCCCTACCACCTGAACCTTCCATTTAACCTGTTGTTGTTTCAGCCGTGAGACGACCACCAGGTCTCAATGCACTGGAACGCCACCTGTACCACGAGGACAGTACAGTTGCATGTCGATGTCGGTTGGGTGACCCTCCCCCAACTGTACACTTAACACTAACTCTGTTTTATGCCCACAGGAACAACTGGTGCCCAACTCGGCATGGAAGGACTACTCGGCCGCCAGCACCAACTACGCGTTCGACGCCTTTGAGTCTGAAGAGAAGCCCAACGGGATCCCCATGTCCACCCGGCCTGGCCCCCCCAAAGTCCCCCCGCCCAAGGTCCCTACCCAAGGGGGCCACGGCGACACACGGTCGCTGCAGCGGCCACGAAATATGCCCCTCTCTGCCGCGCCTGACAGGAGCACGTACTCGCTGCCGCGGACGGCGCAGCCCTCGCAGTTCTCGGCGGGCTACTACACGCACAGGCCGCAGAGCGAGATGCAACCAGACTTTTACTTTATGCCTAGCCAGAGGAAGTACTCGGGGGAAGTAGTGCGGGTGTACGTGGACTACAGCAACAACCCTAAGAAATGATAGGCGTGGCTGCTCGAAAGAGCTCGACTGACGACTATACCCGTGTATGGGTTAGTTATCCAAATAGTTTCCAGTTCTACCATACAAATTAAAAGGGCTGCTTTTGTGCGGTCATTTTCTTTTGTACGGCAGATTATAGAAGTAGAATAGTCCAGAAGGCCCGTTGTATAGTGTCCTTATAAATGGGGAAAAATGAAACGAACCTTTTACCAGAAACTTAAGAAGAGAAAGTGGGGTTAGAGTGAGAATGGGATCCTGTTGCGAATTTGGCCTGTCGTACACTGCGCAAGCTTTATCGGTTGGATATCTACGAGTGTGCATTTTTCACGTCACTGTACCGGTCCTGTTGTGTCTGTAAGTGAACAAACCAACACGACTCTCATATTTGATTATTTATCCTCGTAGAATGTATTTAAACGCTGATACTGTGTTTTGCAGTACCTACAGTACTTAAACATAAGTAGCCTATCTATTATTATAAAATGCTTGCAGGCTGATATCATTCAGTCTATAGTACGACATTCTTTTTATTTTGGCTCAAAATATCAGAATTTCATTTTTAACATACCTACTGAAATGTGCAATCCGCGCTGATCTACGCTAGCAGCGGTCAATGCACGTGTGGCAAAGTGTGGACAATTTTGTTCAAGCGTTAGTAGTTAAATGGGGCGAGCTTCAGCCCCGAAGGGCTACTCTACCTATCTGCTAACCAATTTCTGTTTAAATATTACAGTAGCACCTATCAATTACATTTTTTTCCTGCAAAAAACCAACAAAAGGAAAACAGAGAAAATAATAATATAACAGGCACTCATTCATTCTACCAGTGCCCAGAAATGATGGCAGACTGTCCAAAATCAGACTTTATGAGCCGTGAGTTTGCCGCCTTCTTGTTATGCCCGCCCAGTAGGGAACTCATTATAAAACCAGCCTTAAGGAAAAATCTATAATTAGTCGAATAATTGACTTATTCCATCTAACTCAGCAACGAGCAGACTGAGGAATTTTATCTAAAATTGTACAACTAAATCCATTTATTCATAGCGATTTTTAGAGGAAGCTTGGGGTTTCCTAATTTTTATGAATCGTTTTTCATTTGGTGCTATGGACATGGCCTTTGTCGCCAAGTGGCTTTATTTAGAAATGGGGCCTTACTTTGAACTTTCCCATGTAAAATAAGGTTGACATTGCAAGCTCTGTTGTTAGTCTTTAGCGTCTCTTGCGCCTTCCAAGGCTAGCTTCGACCATCCGTGGTGACGCTGTAGGCAATTCTTCATTGGAACATTCTAAAGCTTTGGAAAAATCGTGGATAATAATTTATAAATCTGGATAATAATTTACCGCAGATGGTCGGAGCTACTCTAAATCAAATTTAAATGACTGTGTGACGCGGACCAATAATGTATTATTTGTTATTTTTTTTGTGATTTAAATAATATGCAATTGGTCTGATAGTAAGTGGCTGGTTGGAGCAATTACATTTAACCACACGTACCTGAAGATATCTAATGTAATTGCACTTCACCAGTGACCAAAGTAATTATTGTATAGCGTTACATCAATGCAGGTTATAATTTGTACATATTATTAAGTAAGTTAGTAAGACGTAGCATAAGGTAGTTCTAGGTAACCATCGACGCAACGACTAAATTTTTTTTCACATCGAAATTCTTTTTAACAGCAAATGTGATGAACTAACAACGAATTCTCTAGTACACTAATAGGGTACTCACGAACCTGTGTTAAAGTGGAAACAGTCATTGAAAATATAAATCGAAATGAAAAGTAAATCAATTGAAAAATATATTATAATGTTTATTTATTAGGTTCATCTTTTGTTACTTTAGCACAGCATACAGGAACAAACATTACTAAACCCATAATGACTTAGTTATTTAGCAACTGCCTATCTGCCAGATTGGCTCTTCTACAGTTTTTTCGATTAGTATCTCACAAATTTTGTAGGGTCAACGACTGCAACATAGTGTCTGTTACTAGTAATAAACTGGTTTATCTAATTCAAGTTCCTTATCGACATCTGTTAATTGTTTTATGGCATGGTCTTGTCTGATTTCCACATCGTTCCTGCGATATTCTATCTACATACTCCTTATTACATACTAGCCTATATCTAGTTATAAGATTCAGTCTTAGATTAATAAGTGTAAAGATTATTTTTTATGTTACAAAGTTTGAGATTATAAAGGCTATAGAATGAATTTAACTGAATACGTCAGCCATGATAACATGTGCACGTTACTCTACTGTGTGGTACAAATTAGGTTGTATGTTTATTGTACAAATTTGTATGTATGTTTGACAGTTACGTATGATAGTGGCCATAATATCACATGTCTAGCATTTTATATCAATTAAATTACTAGTTTTTTATTTGACGTTATTGTACCTGCGACCTTTCCGGACATTTCGAAGTAAGTGCGTACACAAACAATTTACGATAGCCAATGACAGGATAGAGTGGTTGCTCACATTCTGCGGAGATAGGTCCTCTTTGGCTCATTGCACGTCTTGTCAGCAGTACGCCCGGTAGTGTATGCCTTATTGCACCAACTTCGAAAGCACCTACAGATATAATTATCTTAAAACTAGACTTTACGGTAATTTAGGCTACTTAATACTTAATTTTTGTTAAATGGACCCTTGACATATTTTAATAAGAAACGCTTATTTTTCAATCTCATACCTCATACTGAGGCCTGAGGTATTTTCATTAGAGGTTGTACTTCCCTGAAATGTCTTGGTAAAGAATACTCTGCATTGCTACTGTAGATGGATACTTGATCTTAGTAACACTAAGCCAGTTATCGTTAAGGGTCGTTTATGAAGTCGTGACGCTATTTACAGAGCTTGGTAGGTAGGTACCCTAACCCATAATTGGGTATTGCCACCCCAAACAATATCAATAACGGGTAGGATACATTATTCTGGTCCTTGACTTTACAACATGGAGGATCTTAGTGCCGCATCTAAGAGGCTTTATGACGCTCAAGAAGGTAGCCTACTAGAACTTGACTCGACTTGACGATAGCTAATAATCAAAATTTAATTAATTAAATCAAATAATATTATTGCAGGCTTATTTAAAATTAGTTCATCAATTCAGTTCTACAGCGGTTTCGAATAGGCTACACACGTTAGCATTATAGCTATTTGCAAGGATCCCACGAACCCAAAAAGTGGTTTTTCCGAAATGTCTGTCGATTATTGGGCATAACCGGTGGATTTTGATTAAATTTGGCATGTGCAGGTAGGTTCCAAGAAATCATATCTCGGAACCTGTTTTTTCTATTTTGGGGGTTTTACCCTCAAAAAACGGCAAAAAAACTTTGGGCTCCAACGATTTTCTTTAAATATACATATAGGCCTACTGTATGTATATTGCAGTCGTTGTTAATGTAACAAAACCAAATAGGTCGCTTGCCCCTTACTCGACACAAGTACCTATTAGGTAACTTAGTGAGGCGACTGAAGAGGTCAATCGGATACATAGTTCGGGGGTAAAAAATTTAAAAAAAAAAAAAAAAAATCATGAAAAAAGTATCAAATATAATTTTTCTTTAGAACCATTCTATCGATGCTTTCTTACTTCGGGTATGTTTTAAGTGTTAATTAATGTAACAAAACCAAACAGATTGCTTTCCCAAACAAGGATTTGGGGTTGTTCAAAAAATTATTTTTAAAATACCCTGCCATTATTACTTTGTTGTAGCCTAATTCTGCCCGTTCTAGACTATGCAATCGTCCTATCAGGCCCGTAACCAGATGGGAGGCTGTAGCCCCCAAATTTGTTGACTTTATACTATTATATTATATTATAGATAGAATTGAAATTTCTAGATGTGCGACATTTCACTATATAGTATAGGATCGCAGCCCTCCCCGAAATAAAATCCAGGTTATGGGCCTGCGTCCTATCAATCAATTAAATGCCTAGGGATAGGGAATTGCAAGGTAACCAAAATTTAACCCACGAAAATTATTTACTATGAAAAAGTCATATTTTTATATCTGTACCTATACAAATGTGATAAATATTGTAGGAAAGCATGTTCGAGTAAATTCGGACCGGTTCTTTCAATTTAGAGCAAATCTGCAACCTCCCATCTACGCTTTTTTACTAATATCATAGAGAAATACATTGCAATACATGATATGTCATTAACACCGATTGGACCGTTTTAGAACTCCCTCCGGACAGATTTTTTGCATAAGTTAAATTTTCAATTTGTGGCAAATCGGTGTTATGGACGGGTCCATATCATACATGAAAATGTAGATAAGCATTTCTGCTAATTGATGTGCTATTTTATATATTTAATTTTTACACTATTACGGCTTTCCTCCCTCGTCTCTTAATACAAATTTAAAGTCAATTGCAAACGCTACAGGAATTAAAAACTTGGATTATTGTGCAATCACACTGCGTGAATTTGCGAAACAAGCCACTACTTCAAACTTTTCCTAGATCGAGGCAGCCAACTCTACGGTATCATATTATCGTAAAAATACTTATGTACAACGTCGAGAACAATCCGTCAAAATGTATTCTGACATTTGGAACCTGACCAATTGCAGTTTCCTCGGCGGAGACACAAGCTGGGCTACAGCTAAAATCAGAACAAAATATTTTAACGAAGTGTATATTATATATATTGGTTACATAATATAGGGTTTAATTGCTGCGTATTTAACGTAACTAGTAAGGCAAACTGAATACAAGTTAGTACACGCCAGCGACAACAGGGGGAGTAGAGGTCGTGGACTAACACACAAAAACAATCTACAAAATTCAAAAAATATCCGGACACCGCGACCAGTCCTGTTTGAGTTTGCAGTCCCAGTAGTGACCCGCGTAGCTGTGGCTCATTTCCCCTGTCACCGAGTCTTTCTCCCGCTTGAACCACAGCGCAGCATACACGGGCGGCTCCTCCCCGCGCTGTAAGGCCGCCTCCGCCTCTGCCTCCCTGGCCCGCCGGACCTGCCGCTGCTTCTCCTCTAGCCGGACTTTCTCTTCGTTGGCCTGGTCCCACTGGCTCTCCTCCATGAGACGCTGGTCGGGACGGAGACGACTGTCAGTGGGCGCCACGCCCTCCTCGGGCTCGTTCAGTTGGCATGCAAACACAGAGAAATTGTAAAATTTTTCACACCCAGGGTTAGGGGGGTTAACTTGCCATGCTACCGTGAAGGAACCAGTCCGACAGGTGGGGTTCTCCTCGCTGCCACTCCACTGCAACACAGGTGCTATTTCTATCTTTTTGTCCCACATACCTGAAATAACCCACTTCATGTCTCCCTCCTTATTCTTCACCCAGCCTTTGACCTTTTTTTGGCCGTCTCTGTTGAAGTAGCTGTACGGGATGTACTTGAGGTGGCAGATGTCGCCGTTCCCGTGGTTGATTATGTCCATCTCGCCGTGCTGGTCGACCCACAGCTTTCCGACAATGATGTTATGCACCGATGTTGTCACTTTACGCCACGTGTAATGATTGTTTGTGCCTTTGAATGTAAGGTGAGACATGCCGAGAGGGATCACTTGCAGATATTTTCCCCTGAACTTGGAAGTCATGGTAAACTCTTGCCACGAGGTCCACTGGCTGCCCTCGCTGTGCTGAGCAAACGTTGGCGGGTGGTGGGAGACCTGCTCCGAAATGGCGCGCCACCCAAGGTCTTCGGTACGGTCGCACTCGAATGTTTCGCCAAGCAGCGGGTTGAACGGTTTGGCAGTGCGCACTGAAGTCGTTGCGTAGCTTGACACTGTAAACGCAGCAACATAAGCTAGTTGTTCACAACTGTCACTAATGGTTGCCGCTTTGTCAAGAATTGTAGCATACTCAAAGTCTTCGGTTAATCGTTGGAGCATTGAAAGAGGTTCCGAAAAATTAACTGGCATCGGAATTTTACTAAGTTCTTTTCCTATGCAGTTTTTCATTATTGACCATAAGTTGAGAGGGTAGTCCGGCTTGAAAGGGACTCGAACCCGTCGAGCCTTTCCTTTGGGACGTACCATCAGGCTCGAACTGGCGCTCGAAGCGCAGACTAGTGCAGACGGCAACGCTGTGGGAGGTGCAGCGTTCTCATCCTCGTCACTCGCACTTGACCCAGAACCTTCGTCCCCGGGCGGATTACCTGCCGCGTCGGACTGGCTATTACAGCGATTCAGGTCAGACTGCAGTTCGCTCCACTTGGTGCTGTCGTCTTGGTATTCTGGATACGACGGCGCGTCGAAAAAAAACTCGTCTTCGTCTTCGGAGGTGACAGCCGTGGACGAGGGTTTTGTTGGGGAATTGATTTCCTGGGCAGCTTGTTCCAAAATAGAGTGCTGTCTAGCCAGCTGCTCCACCATAGTCTCTAACCTCTGCCGCTGTTGGTTCTGTAATTCAATAAGACGCATCCATTTATTTGCGTTTTGTTGAAGAAAATCGTTAAAATCACAGCATTTATTCACCATAGCGCTAGCTGTCACTCTGAAAATGGTCGCTCGTTCCTCGAGCTCCTTGGTGGCATTGCTGTCACTGTTCCCTACAGAGCCCTGCCACTCGGAAATAGCGCGTTGCAGGCTGGTCCAGTGTCTGGGGATGACATCCCGACACGTTTTCAAGTCCTCCAACTTTCTATTAATGAGCTTCATCATCTGGACCAACTCGGCCTCCAGATTGTCAGCCGTCAGCTCCCCAAACTCCTCCTCATCCTCAGACTCCTGCCTACGGGTCTCCTGGGCGAGCTTTAAAGCTGTCAACCAGGTTTGCTTTTCTTTCTCACTGGTGGCGCGGATGTGGAAAGTTTGATTTCCACGACTAGTGATAGTAAACGACAAATTGTCAGACGATGCTATTTCAGCATTGTGTAACGATATACTGCCACGGCAGGTGTGTCTCACTTCAGCCTGATTCCTATAATATGACAACAGCCCATTTGACAGCACAAACCAGCGACGTTGATAACCTTTAATGTAGTTAGTCCATTTTAATAAATAACCAGTAAACTTAAATTCGTCAACAGTTTGCTGCGCCATTGTTAGAAATTATAAATAACCTTGAAAATATAAATAAGAATTCCGTCACAAGGTACAGGTAATACTCGATACCAACCTCAACTAGAACCATAATATACACTGCTGAATACTGCTGCACTTCCAGGATAAGACATCCTGCCAGAAATCAATAAATTTTTCCTGTTGGTAGATTGACAAGGTAGTTGGAGGACAGTCAAGAATTCCAGTCACAGCTCCTTACAATTAACAAGCCCTTGGAGCCTGCAAACGTTGGGCTGCATGCAGGTGGAGTAACGGGAAGAGTTGTTCGCACGAAATACCGTTTATTCAACACATAATTGCAAAGAAATTACTAAAAAAGATTATGGGATGACAAAATTTTCTTGTTTTTTATTTGACACGTAGTGTTTGTCAACAAAGGTGGCATTAGACAAAATTCACAAAATCAGTGGAACTAGGTAACTAGATCATGCGCACTACCGGCGTCTGAACGAAGCGCCTGCGCAGTAGCTTCTTATTTGACATTCCCTAATCTCAGGCCAGGCCAGGCCGGCCTTATTTTAGACCACAGACAAAAGAAAATACAAATTTATTTATTTTAGTTTTAAATGTTTATTTATTGAATAAACATTACATTTGTAATATAATATCACTTAATTATATTATAATGATACTATAAAACTACACGTAACATTTTTGTTCACCATCTCAATAAATAATAAATTTTGTGTAGGTTTCATTGGCGCATAACGTGGGGAGAGACATTATTCTATGGGGAGAGACTAGTTTTGTGTCAGCCTTCCAGTAATGCTTTTATTATTAATTGAATAATTAATTAGTACTAGGCGGCTATTCCATCTGTGAATAATCCGTCATTTGTGCATTAAAAATTGATGAGATGTTGGTTTTAAGGAGACTATTATGTAGATACTTAACTTATCAATTATATATTAAGTTAAAATATGGTGGAGACTTTCTATTGATATCTCTACATATTATAACTTAATTTATAATAGATAAGTTAAGTGTCTACATAATAATCTCCTTAAAACAAATATCAATTTTTTAATGCACAAACGACGGATTATTGACCGTTGGAATGTAATGTAAATGATTTAGGTCTTTAACTATTAATTTTCAGTCTGCGCAGAGATGGTTTAGGCTTCGACAGCTTGTAGCCTAAGGGCTAAGTAATGTAGATTTGGTATAGTCCACAGGCTATATAGTAGGCTTATGTTGTTAATTAATAAAAACTAAGATGAAAGATGAAAAAAAAACTATATTGACAGTCAGAATCAACAGGCAAGAAGTGTTCTGCAATATGTAAGAAGATAATAAGTTAAAATGTTACTGATAATAGATCGTGCCTCACCGTTGAGGCACAAGTTATAAGTTGTGATTCCACGACTTATCTCCCCGCAGTCGACGCCAATGATAATGACGTCATAATGCCCCGGCCTGGCCTGGCCTGAACGGGCCTGAGATTAGTGCTACTCTTCTTATTTTCAAGTTCTAAATTGTAAACAAAAATTCCTAAAAGCAATAATATGTAATGGATTATGTATTATGAATTTTAACTATTTTTTTTTAAATGAGAATTTCAACTTACCAAATTTTATCATCTAACTAAAGTATTCGGGGCTTGCTAATTTGTTGGCAGTGAACCTAAAACGCACTGACAATGGGTTTTCGGGGCTTAAAGGAGAAAGGAAGGTGCCATCCCAGACCGTCACCAGGGAGGCAAATTTCTGTATAAATAAATGGCAGCTTAGACTTTTTTGGAGTCATGAAGCACTTTCCTTTTAAGCTCTTGTTCATTGTTGGAAAGGAATGCTGCTCAAGGTTTGTGGTGTAGCGGTAGCCTGCCACCGTGTAGTAACGCACATCATTACTAGGTAACTAAGTTACTCTACAGTTTTCAACCATTTCCCAATTTTTAAAATATTGGTTCTTCTTGTGACTCAATATTTTTTACACCACTAAAATTATTACCTGTTATCTAAGAATTAATTGAAATCCGTTTTCATCTAGCCTGATGTTTCTTTTGTACAGTAGAATGAGTGATTTCGTGTTTTTTTAAAATTGTTCAGTGTTCGCGCCTTCTATAAATTGTAGACTACCCCCCCCCCCCCTCCAGCCCCGAGCATTGTAATTTGTAAGACGTGCTTCATACTTCATGGTTCCCTTTGCAGCAATATGAATATAGGCATTCCCTTTTTTAGCTTTGTAAAATCTACAGCTATACTTAAATTAAAATGCGTAAAATCTTACTATTTTGCTCTTATATTTTCAATTTTTTCTTATCCTGCTTGATGACGTCATAAGGTCTACTTAGTTTTGCCCCCGCCATCATTCTAAAACTTTACACCTCTGAACATCATTGAAAACAATTATCATCTAAAATTATTTATCTCATAAACTGTGGGACCATTAATTAAAGATATGTAAAGAAACCCTCTATATTCCAATGTTTGGCCTTGGTTAAGCATAGCCTACATTTATAAAATCGAAGAAACCCATTGTTTCCCTGCCTTTAATTGCTGGTCTCATTGTACCGTACTTATTAATTGTGACGTTTTTAACGTAACCTTCTGAAAAGCCCAACCGCCTGCGTCTGAAACTCCCTTTTCGCTTGACGTCGAAGATTTATTCTTACATTATTCTACTTATACAATTGGTTTTTTGACGTTGCAGGAGAGGAAACGTCAGTTTAGCATTCACACCAAGGAACCGGTGGCCGGCCGGGCCCATGGCTGGGCGCCCGCACCTCGCAACCTGCTCACCATAGCTCCGGCACTGCCATCCCTGAATGCGCCCCCGCCCCGCGTCACCAGCCGATCTTATAGCACCTCCGCCCCCTCCCCGCCTCTGGCCGATCAGGATAAGATGGCCCCACATGAGGTCGTCTGCCTTCAGACCACGCCCGAAGGCAAGATTCAGGCGTCGAGGAGCCAGAAAGAGAAGGAAAAGAATCCGGATAGAATATGCCTCGACAGGTTTGTTGTCAATTATACATTTCATAGGGAAATCACATTTCACCGGAAATACTGATCGTGGATGTGTTCCTCTACATTTTGATAGATAGCGTGTGGCCGTCACCAATACCATTTGGTCACAATTATCGGGGTAGTGGGTATATGTTTGTGAGTATATAAAGACATGGTGTGCACATGTCCAATATCAGAGGATATGGAAAAAACCGGGCTTGGCGGGATTCGAACCCACGATCTACCCCTAACCGGGGCGTCATCTTAACCACTGGACCACAAACCCTTGGCTTGGCTTGTGATCCAACGGTTAAGAATCCCACCAAGCCCGCTTTTTTCCGTATCCTCTAATTTCGGTTATAACGAGGAGGTTACCTCTTTAACCAAAGTTAATTTAATGTCAGTGTTATATATACCATATAATCTACAATATAATATGTCTGCACATATGGCTGAATGTTCGTTTACGAGGCTAGTAAAACCATCCTTGCTTGACATTACTTCTTTTTATATTTGTTCTCTTGACTATCCTCTATTATATCAATCAATGTTCATGTCACCAATAACTAGTACGTTTTTACATTTACATTTGAAAATATTACCTTGTCTATCATTAAGAACTATATTGTAAGTCTACTCACAGGTACAGATTAAAAAAATATTGTTAGTGTGACGAACTAGTAAATAACCTACTACGGTAAATTGTGTGGTGATCCCAACGCGCCTTTTTGGCTTTGTGGCACCGGTTCAGTAAAATTTGTTATGTTTTTTTTTGTTGAGAAATACACGCATTATCATTTTTATTATTATTATAAAAAAATGGCTGGTCAATGGGAGTTAATAATAATAAAAACTGACATTAAAATAACAAGTAAAAATAAAATAAAATAAACATTATAAATAAAAAAGCAAAAATAAATTATTAAGCCTTGTTTAGCAGCACCGCACTGTATGAGTCTTTTGTCCCAAATAAGCGCTAGCTTGGGGATGCGGGATGGTATCATTATGTATTGTATTTTTGTAATATATGCTCCTTGTCCAGGGAATACTGGACATGGAAAAGAAAGAAAGAATTACATTTGAAACATTTTCATCATCGTCTATCCTGAAAATAATTGTCACTTCATGGAGTTAGATTGGTTGTTTTCCACTAGCAGACGGGGGCTCACTCACTTGCCCCTACTGATCGGAGAGTCGCGCGTGCGGCTGGTGTCACTGCAGCACAACCTTCTGACGCGGTTGGACGGGCTGCAGCACCTCGGTGTCAGCGACCTCGTGTTCCTCGACATCTACGACAACCAGCTCGAGCGCCTCAGCTGTCTTGACAGCTTCGCCAACCTTCGCGTGCTCCTCATTGGCAAGAACCGGCTCAAACGCGTGGACGGGCTCCGCAACCTCGCCCGACTTGAAGTACTAGACCTGCACGGCAACCAGATCAGTCAAGTAAGTGGCCTCGGTAACCTGAGGGAACTCAAAGTTTTAAATTTAGCTGGAAACCAGATCCGTATGATTGGCGCCACTGATTTAGACGGTCTCGTGTCTTTACAAGAACTTAATTTAAGAAGAAACAGACTAAAGAAACTGTTAGGTTTTGCTGCGACTCAGCAACTCGTTAAGCTATTTCTTAGTAATAATGAAATTCTGACGATTGAGGATATGTGGAGTGTGAGCAAAGCTATGCAGCTGAAGGAGGTCAGTGTAGACAGCAATCCTGTGGCACTGCGGGCAGACTGCCTGTCGTTTTTAGTTGCGTATCTTCCCCAGTTGGAGCTCCTTAGCCACATGCAGGTCACGGACGTTGTCAGGAAGCAAGCGGCCACGTGGCGAACCAACAGGGAAGCTGCTGCAGCGAAAAAAAGTGACTCGCTGGTGGAGGTCAAACGTGCAGAAGTTATATCAAACGCACGGACTAACTGGGAGCTGCTGAGAGTGATGCCACTGTCCCACATGACTTCCTCCTTGAAAGACTTGCGGTCCAATGGTGAGCTGGAGGGAAAGGTGGAGCAGATGGTGAAGAGTGACTCCATGTTGAGCCTGGCTTCGACTTGCAACCTGTCGTCGAGAGAAATAAAAAAGGGCGCTTTATCAGCGAGAAAACAGGTGACAGCAGAAGATGTCGTGGACTGTAATGAGAGTGCTGAATTTTTCAAATTGCCGCCAATTTTAAGTGACGAACTGGCCAAATCGAGCGTGTCGAGCAGTGATCCTGTGGTGGACAGTCCAGTAAGCTCCGCTGTGAGTGACAGTACCAGTGAGCACGAGCTGGAGCACACCGCACGGTCTCACGAGCAGCAGAGAAAAGCTTTGCTGAGCAAACACGAAAAGCCACTCGTCTCCAAAAACAAAATCAAACCGGTGCAGCCAGGCGGAAAAGTCCGGGAACAAGGGGGCGATTATCTCATTGAAATTTGCGGCCGATGTTTGAACGTTTACGGGCAGGGAGCCTTAAGGTTTATAGACCGTCCTTGGAACCCAGCGAAGGCAGCCGACGTGACCACCGTGAAATTTAGCTACGTGAGTTTCACGGGGGTGTCGACAGTGTTGGGGCGGCTCAAGCAGCGTTTCCCCAATGTCCAACACTTGTGTTTCCGTGAAACCAATATTAATTGTTTAGGACAGTTGAACGCGCTTGCGGACGTGCAGGGCTTTACCTCGCTCCAAATTGACGCAGATGGTAATCCGATTACTGAGAAAGAGTGGCGCAGCTACGCAGTGTATAGACTGGCACACTGGGGACTCAACATGATCAACGGCAAGGAGGTGACCGAGGAGGAAGTCAGTGCGGCTGGCACGGAATTCCATGGGCTGAGTGACCTGGTGCTGTGGTGCCTGCCTGACTCGCTGTTGCAGCCACTGCTAAGCCGCCTGCGGATCGACAGCGGGCGGGTCCAGCAAAGCGCGCGCCAGTGGCTGTTCTCTGCGGATCCCGCGCTCAGGAGCGTCGTCAGTAAAGAGGCACTGCAGTGGCGCAGAGGGACTTTAACTCAAGATGACGTGCTGTGGCGGCACCGAGGACGTTTGCATCTGGGTCATCTTATAGATCTGAACTGCGCGGCCGCGGAGAAGTTGCAAATGCTTGAGGAGGAGTGGCCAAGCATACTGAATCAGCTGATTAGAGACACGCTGGTGGACTATTCGCATTTAGACTCGTATATGAAGAAATGCATGCAGGAGTTGGGTTAACAGCTCTATATTGTAGATGACATAGAAAACAGCTATAGGTTCAAACATGTTAAGTAATTATGTGCACGGTACAGAGTTGAAAGAGTAAAGGTACGTCAGTGTGTTCCCCAATAAAGACAAAGACTCGATTCAGGCAGTTCCCTGTCCCGAAGCATATACAAAAGATCCAATTTTAGTAAGTATTGCTGTGCAGCAATTCCTTGCGGCTATTTGGAATCGATTCCTTGCTCAGCAACATGCTCAGCTTATGGATTTCTCATTTTGAAAGATATGGATTCGGTGTTTAGTACCTGGTTATCAAAATGTTCCTCCCGTTTGATGGGCTTCAAATTGACTTAGCTATGGGTGCATGGGAAAACTACTGTAGTGAAAGTATCTACGAGTAAAATATTTCTTGTTGCTGACATAAGGTTTAGGATATTGTACAACTTGTGAAAATATTTAAAGATAAATTAGTACACTAGAACCTAGAAGAGATATTAGGAGGTCTAAGTAGAGTAAGCGAAAATAATTGATGTGGCCAGATAATATTGCGACATATTGAGTTGTTTTTCAAAATGTCTTCACAATTTTACGACCGCATATCGTTAGGAATTTATTATCTTTTGCCACGATTTTATTTTTTTTGAATTTGGTCCTATATGCTTGTGCGAAGTCATCATCTTTTACTGAATCGGTTTTAACGAGTGGGAGAAAACCCCAGCGAAGGCAGAGGGAAACCATCTCCCCAGTGTCGCTAGGTCAATATCCTGCACAGTGGTACCATGGATTCAAAACAATAAAGGAACAAGGTCTTACCGAACTCAAGACAGTTGGTAGTAGGTAGAGCACATGGCCTACTATTATTATACATTTTGGATGCCAAGATGCCAGATCGATAGTTTACTAGCCGACGGGAACAATATTTATGCATTTACCTAATGAAACTAAACAAATGTCTATTACTGAATAACACTGCCCAACTTGGTTAGTTAGTTCGTTACCGTATGATAATGTATTGTATGTGTATACGTTATAATGTTGACTAATTTTGTAGTAAACCGTTTTATAAAATGTTTGTTTAATTTATTTAGCCTAGCCTATGATATATGGATTTTCGGGGAAGAGCTTAGGGAACAGCAAAATGTGCATGGATAGTAAAGTAGGCCTATCACAGTCCACTATGTCGTTTCGCAATCCGTAACTTAGAAAATCTAGAAAACGGGATTTGAACCTAATAGGTTTCCAACGTACTTGAATGAATGAATGAATGTTATAATGTTAAAAATTGTTGAGACCATTATACATTCGTCAAGTACAATACAAAATAAAAATACATATAATTTTAAAGCACACAGTATACCTAAACTACCTATCCTGCTAAAAGTAGACCTTCATTTCATGACATACCTAAAGATCTATTAAAGGTCAGAGAGAGAGGTATAAGCTTTCCTTATGAGGATTTCTTTAACCTTCGGCCTGAATGCGTTTAATGGCAATGCTCTGGTTTCCCGGTCAAATGCGTTGTATATCTTAATTGCCCAGTAATTCGTTGAATTTTTCACTCTATTTATTCTGTTTTATGGGACTTGCACGTTTCTGTTTTTTAAGAATCTAGTGTTGTGATTATGCTGGGGGGTTCTGTACAGGTCTTGCCGCTCGTGAGCATATACAGCACATTTATAAGCGTACGAGGAATACAGAGTTGGTATATTTAACTGCACAAAGGCCTCCCGGCAGTCATCTCTGTAGCTAAGCTTAGCTAATATTCGAACGGCCCTGCGCTGCATCTTAAATGCTAGGCTGGCCATTGGGGCATGTCCCCAAGCCATCACTGCATAAACTAAGCGGCTGTGAAAGAGCCCATAATAAGCCGTGAGATGAGTCATTGCATCTACACATTTTGAAATATTTCTTAGTAGATAAGTTATTTTACTTAATTGGTTCGCCAGTTTTTCGCAGTGGACGTCCCAGTTTAGGGTTGGATCGAGGTACACGCCCAGCAAGCGAGATTCACTGAGATTAGCTATGCCAGATAGATCTCGAAGGGAGAATGTCATATGCACAGTTTTGTTTTCGTTTAGTGTGAGCCTATTTGAGATCGTGGATTGTGGAGTTCGCCACTTTGTTTAGTGCTTCTGCTTCAGAATAGACTTTATGGGATGGTACCGATGTACATTCATCTGCGTACATTAGGCTGAAGGAGGGCCTAAGGGTAAGGGGTAATTCATTCGTAAAGACGATGAAATACAGTGGGCCGAGGAATGAGCCTTGTGGGACTGAATAGGGTCCGGATCCTCTGTTCTTGAGGTACGAAGCGATGAGAGCAATCGCTGATTCAGAGAAGTTGTATAGTTTTAGCTTTTTTTAACAATAGCTCATGGGGGACGCAATCGAAGCCCTTTGTGACGTCATACATACTGGCTTTTGCAAAGTTCCCGTCCGCGAAGTCCTCAAGAATTCTATTGGTGAAGTTAAGAATGGCAGTCTCAGTATTACGTTTTTTTCTAAAACCAAACTGCTCTTCCGTGAAGATAAAGTGATTTTCGAAATGCCCTTGAAATTGTACATTAAGTGTCTTCTCGAAAACTTGGGAGAAGGCGGGGAGAATTGAGACTAGTCTATAGTTTGTCTGGTCTTTTTTGCAGCCTTTTTTGTGAGTAGGCACAATTCTTGATTTTTTCAAATGGTCCGGATAAGTTTTTATGGCTATTGATTCGTTGATGAGATAATGCAGGGGTAGTACGATGGGGTCCGCAATTTGCTTGATTAGAAACGAGCTAAGGCCGTAAGCGTCAACGGCCTTGCTGTTTTTTAAAGATGCTATTGCTGTCCTAATGCTGACTTCCCCCACCGTTTTAAAGGAGAATAGTGGCGCAGACGTCCTTGGAATTTTATTTAGTGGATCATAGGCTGGAGGAGGTAATTTTTTTTCTAGGGATTTGGCAATGCCTTCAAAGTATTCCCTAAATGTAGTTTCTGATATGCAGTTTCCTTTGGGGGCATTGCTAGTCCTGCTTCTTGACTTGTTTATAATGTCCCACATGGTTTTCCCTTTATTATTTGACTGAGCTATGAGGGTATTGTTGGCCGTTTTCCTTGCTTCGCTTATCTTCATTCGGTAGCGGCTTCTCGCCTGGAGATAGAGCCTTCGTCGTTCCTCTGACGGATTTGAGTGATAGTGGTCTTTCAGTGAGTTCACATGCTCTGATAATATTTTAAGCTCTTCCGTATACCATTTAGTTAAGAATTTCTGGTATAGTTTCCTTGGTTGGACAGGCTTAAGTGGGATAATCTTGTCCATATAATATAGAATAGCATCTGTTAAGGTTGACCATTTTATTTCAAGGGACAGATCTCTGGCTGCGAAAGACCAGTCGTGGCTTTTTAAAGCATCTCGGAGTTTGCTTAGTTTCAGGTCCGACATCCTTCTGGTCTGTTTCACACTGGCCCCTTGGGGGGTTCTATTATTGACATCAAGATTAATTTGTGATCGGATATTTTTGGGTCAATTGTAAAGCCTCTGTAATTTGACTTGTCACTTTTAATATAAAGATGTTGTCTAAACAGTTGTTTTTCCTTGTGGGTTCTTCGATACAATGATAATATCCAAATTAGGTCAAGAGGTAATTTATGGCTTTCCACTCTGGCCATTTGTTTATGACACACTGATTGAAGTCAGCGTCGTGCGTCGTCATACTGGTCTAAAAGCAAGAGAACTTTTTCCATCTGCTCACAAAAAATGTTTATATCGCTGTCTGGGGTCCTATAAACGCCAGTTATGGCTAATTTTTGCGAGGGGACGGCTATTGCACACACTTCACAATGTCTTTCCAGCGCTAGCCCGTTTATTTTATCCAGGTTTATGAACTGCGCTTGTAGCTGGAGCTTTCCCATTATCATTACGCCCCTGTGAGCGGAGGACCTAAAAAAATGCGATAGCATCTGGAAGTTTTCAATTGGATACAGACTGATAATTTCTTCAGTTAGTTTATGTTCTTCTAGTATAATTACGTCTGGGCAGCTTTCTAATTTTGAGAGGAATACTTCCATGCTCCCCACTTTATTTTTAAGTGAACATATATTCAAGTACATCACGGCTAGAGAGGCTAATGATTTTTTCGCTGCTTTATGGATTCTCAGAGATGTTTGTCTGTTTCCTGCTACAATAGTTTCCCGCTTTATTTCAATTATATTGTTTATGTTTACACCTCTTGTTAATCTGGCTATTCTGTGCGATTTAGGATTGTATGGTCTGAGGCTCTGTCTCAGTTTTTTTACATCCGTTCTCTGTGCAGGTGGTGGTGATGGTGGAAGGGGGGGATGTTCCTGGCCTAAGTTTTTTGAGAGAACCGATTTTTTTATAATTTCTGCAATTTTTTGTTTTCCATTATAGTATAGGTGGATGCTTGAAAATTTAAAATCAGATTTGAAAAGTGTTCCCAAAGTATTGTCACATTTAGAACCTAGTACAGCGGCAACATAGTTGTTGAACCATTTAACATTGTTATTACATAAATTGCAGTCATAACGTTGGAAGGGCCCGATTACACATATATTAGTATTTTTTGCTTTCTCTTTTAACTTAGTGAGATCATTATTAATTTTTTCAATATTAAAATAATTGGACACGTCGCAGTGGCAGTCATTTGTACCAGCTATTATAATTACCGTATCAGTCATGGTATACCCTGAGGACCAGGCTTCGACGCTTCTTACCGCATCTGAAAATTTCCCATTGGGCTTAAAGACAATCTGAACTAAATGAGTTTTTCTGAGTTCATCTAGTCTGGTTGATAGGTCCCTACCATGACTGTCGACTACAGTTAATACTTTTGGCTTAGTCTTAGTTCTTATAGTTCTTAGAGTTTTCCATCTTTAGGCGCTTACATTCCGCTTCTAAACTCTCCAGCGCCATAACATTAGCCATGTCAGAAAGATGTGGTGGTATCTTTGGCCCTACCTCATCATCGGTAATGTTGCTTCTGAAAGTGTGTGCTGGAGAACTCGTAGGGTCGAGTAAGCTAGTAGATCTATTCATCATAGTATAGGCTATATTTCGGTGTATTGCTTCTCGGCATATCAAACGAGTTATATCCTGATCGTACAAGTCCGGAACGGTCTTCTTACAGAGCAGATTTGAGACGTTGTGCAATAAGGGTCTATCTGCAGCTGGGGATTTTGGGTTTCACCCCTCAATTTGGGCACGATAGGACACAAAATATACACAATAAACAGAACTGACTTTCAGACTTTGTCAAGTTATAAGAAAACCCATCAATTCGCAAAATAATACGTAAAAATACTGAAAATCGCTCACACACACAAGTTGTGACTCACTCGCGAACGTTACTCATTACATTTTTATCCCCGAGGTGATGCCCACGTAGTTTTCATGTTAAGATCAGCAATCAGCATTAAGGCTGCGGCACAGTAGCATTTTCATAGAACTTTCTTAATTTAAATTGTGGAAATTTTCAGGATAGTGTAGGTATAATAGAGTAGTCTACATGCCCCGTGTATTCAATACTAAAAATTAGGCCTAACTTTTCTAATACAGCCTATTTAACTCGAATTTTACCACGTTTTGCTACTTCTACGCTTATAACAATAGTATTTCAGCGCCTAAATTGCATCTAAAATTGGAAATTTTTCAGCTCAAATTTGGCTCTGTCCAGTTTTTGTCTTTTTCGAAATTACGTATACAATTTCTAAAGAGTTGATCCAATGCATTATTATATTTTCTTATTGTTTTTCATCTAATAGGGTGGCCTATGGAACTATAAAAGGCATGCTTACAACAGTTACAAATATATATATAATTTTAATATAAATTACAACCTACTAGTCCACTACACGACATTTTACTCGGTAATAGCTTACAAACCTGTGTTGGGAAACGTCTAGTGAAATAGAAATAAAATATTGATACGGTACTGTGCCTAAAAAGTTGTCATTGTATTTTATGCTTATTGAGCTTTTTATTTGTATTCCCTACTTTGCTGCAGACATTGTTGTTGGAGGTTGTCCATCTAACGTCACTGGAGGTGAGGTAAACTCTATAGTTTTTTGGGCAAGTAACCTGTCCGGTTTGGTTACTCAATTTAACACCTAAAACATGCCTGAAGGTAGAAATAATCGATAGAAAGGTTTCGCAGAAAAATTATTTTTTAGTTATTTTTCATTAAAATTTAGTTATTTTTATTTTTTTACCCCCAGAAGCAAACTATCAAGGGGCAAGTGACCCCCCGCATTTTGCCCACATTAATAACAGCTACAATATATGGGAATTTAAAAGAAATTGTTGGAGCTGTTTTTCAGAAATAATTTTTTTAGACGTTTTTTATGATTTTTTTGAGAATAAAACCTACCAAATTGAATTAGCCCAAAATAAAAAAAAATTGTCCCGAGGTATGATTTTTGTGAACTTACATGCCGAATTTCATCATAATCGACCGAGTAGTTTTCCCGGAAATCGATGAACAGACAGGCAGAGCGACAGACAGACAGACAGACATTTCGTAAAAACCACTTTTTTGGGTTCCTGGGACCTCAAAACGTGTAAATCCGTTGAAATCTCGGAATCGAAAATTTCGACCATCACAAAGCTTTCCTTATACTACGTATAAATTGGAAAGCACACGTTTGTGGGAATTTTAGGCATTTGGAGGAGGGGGGGCGTGGACCTGTGTCCTAAGTACCCATGGGTTAATCCGGCACTGTACTTACTGTCTAAACAGTAAACAACACCATTTGCCTGTTTTATTATTCCGTCTAAGTTTGGCTATGGAATTCTGAACCTCTCTCGTACATACAATAAAGAATAACTTACGGTAATTGCCAATTCCTTATCACTAGCAACCAAAAAAATTGCGATAGGCCTGAAAATGGTAGCCGTTGGAAACCATTCTTGTCGCTCATTGGTTGTCACAATTTGGTACGGTAACAGTCGTCTTAATATCTGGTTAAACCCATGTTAGAGCTCAAAAGTCTGCATGGAATGTTTTCAAGTGGGATTCCTAACGCAGTATATACGAGCGTAACTCGTACAGGTATACTCGTAAGCGAGCGGAACATTAAGCTCGGTGCATTGACGCATTGCACTACCGGTATCGCTTTTTGGCGTCCAAGCCATGCAAGCACTGCGGTTTTACCGATTTGCCATGCATTAAGACGGAGCGACTAGATTCATGTTCGGCAGCTGATGCTTCCTGCATGTGGAGCCACGTCTGCCGTCGAGGGCCCCCCAGGGGCGTAGTCTAGTGCGTTTGGAGTGGTGAAGGCGTTTTTGGAGGGCTGGCGCGCAGTGAGCCACTTCTTCCAGGGGGAGGGAGGCTGTTGCAGTTCAAGGTCACCGCGGCCCTCATGGGATAGCCATGATCGCCACCCCTGCCCGCTGTCGTTCTCCTAAAATATCAAACCCATATAAGAAATCAAAGCCCAAGAGCAGAATAAAGTATTAACAATATAAAATCCTATATGGTTGGAGCTAGGCTACATGGAGAGTGTTTTTGGTTTAGACTAAATTAAGAAAAATTTAAGAAGCCACCAGGCAGTTAGGCACCTTTTTTCCCCGATGTGAACCTATAAAGACTAACTGATGCGTACTTATTGGTTCCACCAATTACTCGTTCGAGTTAGGCTTGACGACAAGTTTATATAATGTGAGTTACCATGGCAGCCGCTTGTTGCTGCTGCGCTCGACGCCGCCACCACTGCCGCCTCGCCTCGGCGTTAGGCCGCCCCACGCCATCAGGCCGCTCCACGTCTTCGAACACCTCGGTAGCCGGTTCCTCTAGCGCATGTGCATCTGCAATGTCCGTTCCTTCAGAGGAGAAGCTGCGCTGCGTCCGTAACTGCCATTGGAATCTGCGCACAATTTAAAGTTAAAGTCATTAGAAACGACTGGAAATTCCATTATAGCCTACAAAAAGTTTTTCTTGCATTCTTTTGGAAACGATTTTCCACACCTGTAACCCCCGATCATGGTGATTTTAATACCGGAGTTAATATAATACCATGTCACGTGATGTATTAATTCAATTGTTTAAAATAAATGACCAGTTAATTTCAGAATTTTTTAAATTTTGATGTTGGTAATCGTCGCAAGAGTGCTAAGGGTGGAAAATTCAAATTGTGTCTATTTTAACAATTGAATGATCGTCGGCTATATTTTGACGTGACAACCAGGGGGCTGTCAACGCTGTATAAAATGGAATTTTGCCCTTCTTCCACTAAGAACCGTCTTCTGCTAAGTGGACGGAGATTATTTTTTCCGCACCGCGGCGCTTGCAGCGTTCCCGCTTAAATTCAAATTTTGGTCTGTAACATTTTAGTTGCCATATTCCAATTCTTCCAATTTTTTTTATATTCCATTATAATGACAGTTGACTGTATTTCAACGCTTATATTATGTAATGTGCCATTGGCAGTGTAAAGTCTAATAAGCTTACGTATGATAAGTATCGGTAATACAGTAGGCAGCGTTAGTCAATTGCAGTTCAAACGTTAAATTTCCACATTTCAATTTTATTCATATACTTTTATACTGTACTGAACATTCCCATTAATACGGTA
Organism: Psococerastis gibbosa; assembly: GCA_963971405.1. Lineage (NCBI taxonomy): Eukaryota > Metazoa > Arthropoda > Insecta > Psocodea > Psocidae > Psococerastis > Psococerastis gibbosa. The sequence goes on from OZ020485.1 coordinate 2,463,047, forward strand.
GTTTATTTTTACTCTTTGGCGCTACAGTCTAGAGCCCGTAATGTCCTAAAAAACTTTTTCATAGCCCGTACGTAGCACATTGTTTATTACTCTAGATTATTATTAGTAGGTAACTCATTCGTCCTATGTCGAATGCCTCATACCGACGACCAAAATTGATTTTTTTTTCCATTAGCAATCCGTTAAACGTCTTCGATGTCAACTTATGCTATCTACTATACGAGGGATAATGGACACGATGAGAGAATGAGCCATGCTCAACATGGACAAAATGTACATAGTCGTATGAATGACCCTTTACCAAGTCAAAACTGAAACCCATGAACGACCTTGGTCTACTAGGCAAGCCACAGCTACCCCGAATGACCCTAACCCCGATGCCTTGTAGCCATTGCATCCGTGGTCGTCCCACTACTACCTATTCCTTCTCCCTAGGATTTATCACCCTTTTGACTGGCATATTAATTGAATTGAAACAGCCCACAACCGAGCAATATCGGACTCTTATATTGCTAGCTCTCGGCATTTTTCTACTAAAACTCAAATCTAAAATATAATAGTGCCCAGTTGAAAATGTAAACAAAACAATGTCAGTAATGGCTGGTAGGCTGGAGGCTGGATGGAGTGCGTCCTTCAGTCCTTGATTTTGGACTATCTTTTTGAAAATATGTTTCAAATTGAGATTTTAGTGATAGTTTCAGAATTTGTAAAAAAATCATTACAATTTTTAAAATACATTTTATTCCCATGAATATTTAATTTGACATTTAAATATTTACAAAAGAATTTAACTTGAGCTCTGTTGTTCAAGGAAAGTGGACGGAGAAAAAATTTCCGCTGCGCGGCGTGGCGCTGCTATCGCGAACTGAATCCCTATCCCGGTGACGAGTCTAGTTATCTGTTGTCTATGGTGACAACGTCTAATAAATCGATTAGCGCTGGCTGGAATACTAGGTGCATGTACGAAAAGGGTGACTCATCAGTGAGGATGCGCTGGTTTGGATTCGGGAACGGGAAGGGTCAGTAAAGCAACAGATGTAGAAGGTCTATCTCAATTTAAATTATACCCTTGTCTTCATCTATTCTTCCTCTTTCAGGCCATGCTATATTTGTTGTGATAGGGCATGGGGTTCGACGTTGGAGGCTGGAAACGTGAGGAGGTGCGCCCACATTTGGCCAGAATTTGCCGATTTTAATCGAAAATACGCCTGTTTCGGCCACGTTTTTGGGGGTGTTAATAACAATTTGAAAACTTCAAACTACTTTAGTTCTTTTCCACATTTCTTACTTTACCCAGACATATACTCAGTTCAGGCTCAGGTGAGTGTATAAGCCATCCGTGTTTTGGCGGAAAACAGGTTCAAAGGGTCCTTTTCAATTGACATGCATAGAGTAAAAAAATTTCACAGCCTGGAATTTTCAACCGAAATTAATTTTTAATGTCTCATTAGAAGCAGTAGTCTATGAATTAAGGTTTCAAATGAGTATGAATACATATTTCCAAATTTACCCCTTAAACACGAGTGGAACACAAAATTAGTAAACCGAGACGCAACTGCAGCAATCTTATTTGAATTGCATGGGCGGGTTCAAAGCAATTTTCGGGCAGATGTAGAAGGCCTATCTTAATTTAAATTATACCCATGTCTTCGTCTATTCTTCCTCTTTCAGGCCATTATATATTTCTGGTGATCAAGCAAGGAGGGGTTTGGCTTTGGGGGTGTGAAACGTCAGGGGGTGCGCACGATTAACAAAAATCGGCCTCTTTCGGCCGCGTTATTATCTTTTAAAAAAATTCAAACTACTTAAGGGCTTTTGCACATTTCTTTCTCTTTCCAGCCATATATTATTTATGTAAGATTTAGTAATTTAGGCGTTGTCACGTTAAACTATCGTCCGTAAACCGACCTTACAACCAAGTTACAGACAACCATTTTTTTTTGTGAGTTTCTTAAATTTTTTCTGCCTACATTCAGACAAATCATTTATAATAATTCTTAATATATTAGTTCAAAATTGAAACTTGTTTATTTCTAGGGCGATATGTGTTTATATTTGCTATGGCAGCGTCGCGTCAGTTCAGTTCTCCAGTATTGCCAGCATCACAATTGAAAGAACCGGTCCGAGTTTACTCGAACATGCTTTCCAATTTATCAATTAGTAGATAGAGAAAATTAGTAATTTCATGGTAAATAATTTTCTTATGGTTATATGGTTAAATTTCGGAGATCTCGGGGGGGGGGGGGGGGGGTTGTTGTCCCCCTGACTGACGTCACTGGAGGTGAGGTAAATTCTAGATAGGTCAGACCAACAACACATTACCACGCAGTAATAATGCCAGGGCACGCAATGCAATTTCAGCGTGAAATCATTAAAAAAAAAAAATTCTTGCACAAAACCAACCAAATAGTTTTTTGGGAAACCAACCTGTCCATGTTTGTTACTCAGTTTATCACCTAAAACATGCCAGAAGGTAGAAATTATCGATAGAAAGGTTCCACAGGAAAATGATTATTAATTAGTCATTTTTCATGAATATTTAGTTATTTTTATTTTTTTGCCCCCAGAAGCAAACTATCAACGGGCAAGAGACCCCCTGCATTTTATTAACATTAACAACGACTACTATATATTAGAATTTAAAAGAAATCGTTGGAGCAGTTTTTGAGAAATAATTTTTTAGACGTTTCTTGTGTGGAGTTTTTTGAGAATAACCCCCCCCCCCCCCAATTGAGTTAGTCCAAAATAAAAATAAATACATGCTAAATTTCATCAACATCGACCGAGTAGTTTACCCGGAAATCGATGACCAGACAGAACTACAGACCGAGTGACAGACCGACACTCGTAAAAACCACTTTTTTGGGTTACTGGGACGTCATAACTTGTAAATCCGTTGAAAATTCGGAATCGAAAATTATGACCAGCACAAAGCTTTCCTTTCACTACGTATAAATTGGAAAGCAAAAATTCTGAAATGTACTGTTCATTTATTTTAAAAAATTGAATTAATACCATCACGTGACATGGTATTGTATTAACCCTGGTATTAAAACCGCCTTGATCGGGCTGCTGGTATCTCCATGATTTGGGTGTCCCATGGTTACACTCTCATCAAGAAATTCACAATGGAGTTTTTACTATTTTTCTATTTATTTTTATGTAAACTTTTCACTGCAGTAATTTAAATTCACCTTCGAATTTTGATTTTCTTGTTGACGGGAGGTTGCGTGGGCCCGACGTCCTCGCCACCATTCTTGTCCGAGGAGAAGCTGGAGTGTAGCCGCCACTGAGCCCCGCTTTTGTCTCTCCCGCTACTCACCCTCGCGTCGCCAATGATTACGTCCGGGATGACGGACATGGGTGGCTTGCTCACTGCCACCGCAACGTTCTGCAACAGAGAACACAACTCTAACAATTACTAAGCTGCGCAGCCTGGTTCTGGGACTAAGCCAATGAGTACTGCCCCTGCTTCCTCACGACGCTATAATAATTAATTACGCCCAGGATGACGCACGGACAGGGGCGGCTTGCTCACTGCCACTGCCGCAGTCTGCAACAGAGAACATTATTATGCACAGCTGGGGGAAGCCAAATGAGATGACTCCAAGGAGCTAAAATAATTTAAAGTAGGCTATAATAAAGAAACCCTGACGCTGAAGGTAGTATCACAGAATGGAACTATTCCGCTTTGTGGATATTTTGGATATTACTAGTTGTATTTAAAAAACAATTTGGCACAAAACTAGCATTTTAAAAATAATTTCCCGGATTTCAGGGGTGGGGATGGCTACGATCCCCAGTCACCCACCCTTACAGCCACTCGATCGTGACCATAGTCCATAGCCATAACACTTGTGATACGAGTGTTGTGCAGGACAACGCCCCAGTCCACAAGTCGGCGAAAGTAGTTGATGATTGTAGCTTCCAAGAACTAGATCATCCTCCATACCCATACGGTCCAGATTTGGCTCCCAGCGATTTTTATCTGTTTCGTCTGCTGAAAAATGAGCTTACGGGCCAAAACATTTTTGGACAACAGTGAAGTATAGGTTGTGCATTTTGCCATTTTGAAGACCAAGAGAAAGACTTTTTTCAGTGGAACAGAAGCTCTTCCGACAAAGTGAATCAAGTGTATAGAACTACACACCTTGCGATCGGAGACGTGTCGTAACTCGACACAAGTACCTATTAAGTTACTTAATGAGGCGATTGGAGAGATTAATCGGATACATTTAATTGTTTGTAAGCAATTAACCTTTTTGTTAAAACAAAAAACAACAAAAAGGTACTAATTGATAAATAGGAAAAAAATTTATGGATTGACTCATACCGGTATCTGAGTGAGTGTCTATGCACGAATAAGAATATAAGAACGCTCCTCGTGACGCTGTTATCATAGTGTAGCTTATACTGTTACTACAGTTAGTGGCGAAACTATAAATTTGGGGCCTTCTCGAAGATTTATTAAAGTGGGGCACCTTAAAAAACCCACTAAAGATGCCAAAACTGAACATCTCGAGTTTCCCCAGATATAAAATGTAATTATGCCCGGAAATGATTTTAATTCTGTTATTGTAGTAGGAATAGGCATAGAAGCTATTGCAGCTACTCTTTCTGGCGAGTTTTGTATGCCATGTTCTGTAACAATGTGTCCCATGTATTCGACTGATTTCACAAACCATGAACCTGTATTATGGAGGATCTGAGGTATATAATATTGAAGGAAATTTAAAGAAAATAGTTGGAGCCATTTTTGAGAAAATATTATTTTTTTGCCATTCAAAGTTGCTGAACTATCTCTAAGCCTTCCTTTCTTGGACGATCACCGTTGGAGGATTTTTATGTAAGTTTTACTAAATTTTATAGTAATATGACCAGTAGTGCGGTTTACATACATATGAAACATACGCCCCCCCCCCCCTCCCCAAACCACCTTTACGGACTCGGGAAACCTGAAAGATCACGGGAAACACAAAATCTCGAATTATAAATTTGATTGATACTTTGACTATGAGCGAAAGTAAAGATGGGGTGCTATAGTTGTGCTATAGTTATTACATACCTGAGGCGTGGTCCTGACATTGAAGAACCCATAGACCAGCGGGTTCATTATGGAGTTGGCGCTCGCAAATATAAACAGCCCTTTCTGGATCTTCTGGTCAACTTTTTTTGCTGATTCTGTGTCCATCCAATACCTAAAATTTGTATTTCGATTAAAACATTTCCCATGTCTTCTTCTTCTGGAGTATTGGTTTTTAGACATTGCCATTTTTAGACATTGCCGTTTGTAAATATTTTTATTTATTTATTATCATTTAGAGACTGACCTCATAAATTATGTGGCAGTGATAATGTAGTTGTCATAACGTTTATAAACCAGCGTTATTGGAGGTAGGCTGGGGCTTATATAAGCCCCATTCAATACAAATAATTACAATATAATTTGTCATTTTTATCTTTAAATGTTTAGGCCTCATTAATAAAATAAAATAATATGTAATATGTTATACAGCAATATTATAATGTATTATACAGCATCAGGAAAGATTTCCTCGGGCAATATTGGGCCATACCAATAATTTTCACAACTCGGCGCCCATGGCGGACCCCGTAGGGAAGAACCGGTCCGAGTTTACTCGAACTGCTATTAGAGGCTAAATGCATAGTATCCACAATAATGAAAGGGAATATATAATTCTTAGTATGCTTATTTTACATGAAAAAATTAACATATTGACCAAGTACATTCACAAAAAATATATTACTCAAAATGCTTAAAACTCCAATACTTCAGAGCTATTTTTTCAAAATTTTTCTTCTGGGAGACCTCCTGGCCCCCCTCAGTGGTAGGTTTATTCGTCTGTAAAATGTCAACTGTAGTATGTACTGTTTGCAAAATGCGTAAAACCTCACTAATTTGGGCCCATTTATCGATTTTTTTTCACTGGGGGGTCAAGGTCTTGGGGTCCTAAAGCCCCCCCAGAAATTTTGGGAATTAACGCCAATGCAATGCAGGTACTTAAGTGTTGTTATATAAATTAATAGGCCTAGTGAATAAAAAGTGGATAGGTTTGGAAAAAAACTGTCAAATATCATATAATAGTTCATAAAAATAACAAATATATATAATCATTAATTTATCGATAGTTCATCAACTATATATGGGGCGTTTTCGAGCGTTTGACCTGAAGTGATGCCGTGACCGCCCTCTATCTCAAAAACAGTTCACCACATAAAAAAATTGATGAAACCAAATTTGTAGAGAATTTTGTTTTCTACAATATTGATAAATGCAAATGGCAAAGAACCCATAGGAAATGAGATATTTACAAAAGAGCGCAAACACAGATTTTTGTGACCTTTGACCTTGAAAATTAATAGTTGCTTACACTGTAAGCCTTACAGCCTACCATATGCAGGTTTTGAGACAACTTTACGGGTGTCCATATACAAGTATTTACAGACTTACAGCTGGGTATCTCGAATTCCGATAAACAAAAAATAACAAAAACTTAGAGTTTTAGAAAAACTTGTTATAACAACCCGAATTAGTAAAACCCAAATAATCGTTAAGAAATTAACTTTGTCTAAGAAACCCACTTGTGTTAGTATAAAACCCTGAGCGCTTTCGGCAAGAACTGCCATCTACAGAGGGAAACCCACTAGCACAGTTACACCTTATCTGCGATTTGAGACTTGCTCAACTCGAGGAGAAGATGCAAATGTGACTAGAGAGAGGAAACCTTGGTTTATATAGGACTGGGAGCGGGAGGAGGAGGGGGTGGGAGGGGGCGTGGCTGGTTACCTATTCCTAACCTACTAGCTAGATCTATTAGAGGGGATGATTGTGTGAATGTTATGTCGTTTTAGGGGGTTCAGGGTTTTATACTAACACAAGTGGGTTTCTTAGACAAAGTTAATTTCTTAACGATTATTTGGGTTTTACTAATTCGGGTTGTTATAACAAGTTTTTCTAAAACTCTAAGTTTTTGTTATTTTTTGTTTATTAAAATGAAATACCAGAAGTCACGAGTAATCTAATTATTTATCGAATTCCGAGGTGAACTTACTATAATGACTGGACTATAGGCGATGTGGACGACGCCCCCTCTCGTTCCGCTACTGCTTACGTCACTGACCTTACAACATGTACAGAGCAGTGGCTTCTTTTCTGTCCTAAGCCATGGGCCTAGCCCAAGGCCGGGAGGAGCGAATGCCCTTGTGTTAGGCCTGGGGCTTAAACACATGTGAGTAGCAGTGGCGTAAATAACTTCTGCCCCCCCCCCCTCAAGACCTTTGGTGCGCCCTACCCTACCTTGTCTCATTATTCCATATTTTCCTGATTGATAGTCATAAATAGTGATCCTATCTAGTGTAAATAAATTGTTTTCGTGAGGACTCAATTGTTTCTAGTGTATTCTTAAGAGGTTGTGGTGTCACTCGATAGCATAGGCACATAAAAATATGTCAATTTAGTGTAGGATTTAGTTTTGGTCCGGACACAGCCCGTTAATATTTTATGTATACGAATGCGGACATAATTGTTAAGTTATCATTACGACGGCTTAGATTGTATAGTAATAACATTGCATGTACCTAATGCAAAGAGAGGGGGGGGGGGGCTGGGGGTCTCGTCTGGGGGAAAAATGTGAAAATATAAGTGTAATAATATAGTGGGGTTTATACAGCAGCAAAGTATAGATTTTTACAAAGCTTACAAAGGAAAGCTTATTCATATTGCAGCAAGGGGGGGGGGGGTGCGCAGGGGTTCTCCCCCGGGTGAAAAGTTTTGAAAAAGTTCCTAAACAGCATGGACAACAAATTGAAATTTAATATTTTTATTAAAATAAACGTGGATTTCTAAATTATCCTATTATTTTTGGGAGCCAAATTGCGCTCCTCAGCAAAGCTCCACCCCCCCCCCACTCGCCGCGGGGGTTGCGCGGGTGTTATTTACGCCAGTGGTGAGTAGCCTCATACAACGAGTAGGCCAGTGTAGTAGGCCTGGTCGGTTAGTTAGTATTTCGTAACTCGGCACGATGAATTTGCTTGTCTTGTAAGTAAGAGGCACGCAACTCCAGCTGACATGGGAACTTACTCCCTCCCGATTGCTCCAATGCAGCCGCGCGTTGTACATAAATATGCCGAACATCAAAAAAAGTAACGGAAATGTTTGAACTGGGTTTAAAAACACCCCCCCCCACTGATCCTATTGAGAGGTTAGGATTGTTCAGGTGGAGGATCCTCTTTCTGCCCCCACAACTCTGTTTGGGAAGTACAGTAGTAGTCACCACATGCCTGGCAGCCAATCCAGTACACAGCAGTAATCACTGTAGAAATTTTATGGCGGGGGGGGGGGGGGCATGGGAGCATCATGACTTCCTTCTATCAGGGGGGGGGGGGCAATGAAAAAACGAAACATATTTCATTGGGAGTAGAATTGGCGTAAATTCCCAAAATTTCTGGGGGGGGGGGCTTTAGGACTCCAAGACTTTGATTAATATTACTCATTCACTTCTGAAGTCTAGCAAATTATATGACTTTATTATTATTTAAATTTTATTTTTTTAATGTGTATAAGATACATTATACACTAAACTATTCAAGTTTAGTAAAACAAAAAATTAAAAAGTTACCTTTTTTTCGAAATTTTAAAAATTAAAACAAAATTGTTTTTAATTTCCTGAATTTGTTTACAAGTTCTGACACGCTCAGCAACCTAGTCGTCTCATTTTCTATAATGCAGGAAGGCCAAATTGCTGAACCAGTTCTGAATGGTGGTACCAGGCGCAGAGAAAGGTGGGCCTGGAGATTTTCATATTATTTTGTTAGGTAACTGCTTGGTTAAGCTAAGTGCAGGGGACTATTGTGGAGTGTCGCTGTACTTGCTTGGTTTGGATTCAACATAAAATAGAGCCACTACGACCATTCTCAGGTGTCATGCGAGCCCCGAAGGGCCGAACTGCGTAATGCCCGATGCGAGGCCCCGAAGGGGCGAGCTGCCGCCCGCCGCAGGTAATGTTTATGTATTTTATACATTCGTGAGGGTTTGCGCATGCGCCCGGGGGTCTCCCACGGAGAAAAAACTGATAAATAGGCCCAAATTAGTGAGGTTTCACGAATATTATACTCTGAAGCAAGGGGGCCACGGGGGTTTCCCCCGGAGAAAATAATTGATTAATGGGCCCAAATTAGTAAAGTTTTACGGATTTTTCAAGCAGTACCTACAGTTGCGATTTCACCGTAGAAGAAACATGCCACTCAGGGGGGCCTCGGGGTCTACCCCAGAGAAAAAGTTTGAAAAAATAGGTCTGAAGTATTGGGGTTTTAAGCATTTTGAGTAATTTATTTTTGTGAAAGTAATTAGTCAATATGTTGATTTTTTTTTCATGATACATTTCATTTGAAATAAGCATACCAAGAATTAATTTCCCTTTCGTTATGGTGGATACTATGCCTTTCGCCCCCATAACGTCTTTGTCACCAGAAATTCTGGGGGGGGGGGGGGTGTTACTGGTGCCCCGGGGAGGGGCTTTCCCCCAGGACCCCCTATGCACGCCAATGGGGAGTAGGCATACCGTGATGGAAGTAAGTAACTTGTTACCAGTTGTGTCGGACGTTTTTGAATTACAATAATTTTTCAATTGAACAAAATGTCAAATATCTCAAAAGTGGGGGGCCCAGGGGGGGGGGGGGCGGAGAAACTGTTGGGGGGCCAGGCCCCCCGGGCACCCCCGTAGCGCCGCCACTGCGTGTGCTTGTCATAGATAGAAGTTCAACTTGACCAATCAATTGAGCGACCCGGTAGAATAGAGCGTTACGTCGTACTTTCAACGCTCCCAAATTATCTCATGGAAGAAGGTGTTATATACCTCACCTTTTACATATATTTGAAGGGTCCAAGGAATAGTTTGCGTCACCAAAAAGGATACCTAATAATCCAGATTTAAAGCAAAAAAGCAGCGAATCTATGGTAATTGATATTTCCCAGAATTTAGACTAAGCATAGGAGCCATTATTGGTTTCCTATTTAAACCTAAATGTAAGAAATGCTTTTTCATGATCTAAATGTTCGATATCGAGATTTCAATGAATTTACACGTTTTGAGGTCCCAGGAACCCAAAGAATATCTGTCTGCCTGTTGGTCGATTTTTGGGCAAACTACTCAGTGGATTTTGATGAAATTTGGCATGTAGTTCCACAAAGATCATGTCTCATTTTTGTTTTGTGTCAGCTCATTTCGGGTTCCAAAGCCTCCAAAAAATCGGTTAAATTTTTTTTCTTTAGGTAGGTACCTAAATTCACATTATTGTAGTTGTTATTAATGTAAACAAACCTCAATAGGTCGCTTGCCCCATGAAAGTAGGTTCTGGGGCCAAAAATAGAAACGACTCAATTTTTATAATAAATAAATAAATAAATATTTACTTTTTGTTCTATTACTAAGCCAACCTAACGGAGTTAGGACTATAAAGCCTTCTGTTACACTGAACTAGGAAGGCCCGGGACCGCCTGCTTTACATGCCCTCCGAAGCGTGGCCAGAAAATGTAGCATGTATGGGACTCGAACCAACAACTTTTCGGGTGAAAGTCGGAGTCTGTGCCACTACTCTACATGTCCTGACAGATACTACGTATAAAAGATATAAAATAATGGTAATAATTTTTCTGCGGAACCTTTCTATTGATGCTTTCCAACTTCTGCAGCCTGATCATGGCGATTATAATACCGGTATTTATTTAATCCCCTGGTATTATTATCGCCATGATCAGGCTGGAGGTATGTTTCAGGTGTTAAATAGAGTAACAGTAAACGGGTTACGTTCCAGGAAAATTTTTGGTTTTGAATAAAAAATTATTTTTTGAAGAAATTGCCAATACATTCTGTGTGAATACGAGAATAATTCAAAGACATACTATGAAGCTGAACATAGATGACATGTCGTAGAAATGTGTATAGAGCTTGGACCACGTGCAACCCTTACTGAAGCTCCATTGGGTGGCAGTGGGGGGGGGGGGGAGGCGGGGGGGGGGGCAAATTGACATGGGATTCCCGTTTCCCGTTAGTTAGTTAAAGATATTGATAACCATCTGTCTTGGTTGTATTCTCTCTGCCCCACATTTCATATTCACTACATAGGTGTAGGCTGTAGCGCAGGATACACCAAGTGTGAGTTTGCGCCTGAAGCTGTCTGTGCACGGCCAGCAAGCACCACAGGAGTGGACAGCACTCGGCTGTGAATGAATAGTTGAATGAATGAATGAATGAATGAATAGTTTATTTCCAACCTTACAACAACAATATGCATTACAAAAAAAAAACAGTTTTGACTTTTGACCTGTGGGCTAGGCCCGTTTTAGAGGGAAAATTATTAATTTAGGCTAGATTACCTGATTTAAACTTAACCTACAATATCTACTCTGTGTAAGCTACTGTGCATTGACACTGTCATTTCAAGTGCTATCTCCTAAAATTAAAAGGATAGGTTTTCGTCATATTCGAAAATGTATAAAAAAATTAGCGTGCGTGTATCGGTGTACACACGTAAGAAGTGAAACTTCCTTATGGCATCATTTTTCGAAAAATGATCTACTACAATATATTTACAACTTTACAGAAATTGGTTAAGTAAACCTAAATTAGATAAATTTTAAGCAAAAGGCTTCTATTCTTATAAACATGTATACAAATAATTCAATTGTTTTACCTTATTGTTGCTAAGATTAGAATAACATTTCATTAAATATATTGGTTGTCTGTAAGTCGGTTGTAAAGTCGGCTTACAGACGATAGTTTAACATCACAACGCCTAAATTACTAAATTTCACTTAGATAATATATGGCTGGAAAGAGAAGGAAATGTGGAAAAGCCCTTAAGTAGTTTGAACTTTTTAAATAGATAATAACGCGGCCGAAAGAGGTTTATTTTTGTTGAAAATCGTGCGCACCGCTCGACGTTTCACACCCCCAAAGCCAAAACCCTAGCTTGATCACCACAAATATAACATGGCCTGAAAGAAGAAGAATAGAGGAAGACATGGGTATAATTTAAATTAAGATAAGCCTTCCACATCAGCCCAAAAAATTGCTTTAAACCCGCCCATGCAATTCACAAGGGATTGCTGGAAATGAATTTTTTCTCGTCATTTTTTACCAATTTTGTGTTCCACTCGTGATTAAGGGGTGAAGGGCTGATTTTTAAACTATGTATTTCTACTCGTTTCAAAACTTACTTCATACTGCTTCTAATGAGACATTAAAAATTAATTTCGGTTGAAAATTGCAAGCTGTGGAATATTTTTACTCTATGCATGTAATTGGAAGAGTACCCTTTGAACCTGTTTTCCGCCGAAACACGGATGGCTTATACACTCACCTGAACCTGAAGGAAGAGACGGATAGTAAAACTGAATAAATGTCTAGATAGAGTAAGAAAGATGGAAAAGAACTAAAGTAGTTTGAAGTTTTCAAATTGATATTAACACCTCCAAAAACGTGGCCGATAAAGGTCTATTTTCGCTGAAAATCAAATTTGGGCGCACCTCCTCACGTTTCCTCCCCCCAAAGTCGAACCCTTTGCCCTATCACAACAAGTATATCATGGCCTTAAAGAGGAAGAATTGATGAAGACGTGGGTATAATTTAAATTGAGATGGGCCTTCTACATCTGCCCAAAAATGAGCGTCATCCACGAGTACAGAAATCAGGATAGCCCGTAACAAGTAGGCGCGTAACCAAGATGGCGCGTAACCAAAATTTTTTCTCCCTACGTCGATAAAGAAGTTTCACTTCAAAAAGGAAGCACTGACATAAAATAATATATGGACATATTTTACGGTAGGTACCAACAAAACAATTCTTCCACATGTTACACGATTAACTCTATTATTTTTGCTTTCCAATCTATACGTAGTAGGCTATAAGGAAAGCTTTGTGATGGTCGAAATTTTAGATTCCGAGATCTCAACGGATTTACACGTTTTGAGGTCCCAGGAACCAAAAAAGTGGTTTTTACGAAATGTCTGTCTGTCGCTCTGTCTGTCTGTCTAGGTGTATGTATGTGTGTATGTATGTCTGTGTGTGCGTCGATTTCCGGGCAAACTACTCGGTCGATTTTGAGGAAATTCGGCATGTAGGCTCACAAAAATCATACCTTTTTTATTTTTATTATTTTTATTTTGGGCTAACTCAATTTGAGGGGGTTTTATTTTAAAAAAACTCATAAAAAACGTCTAAAAAAATTAGTTCTCCAAAACGGCTCCAACGATTTGTTTTAAATTCACATATATTGTAGTCGTTATAAATGTTGACAAAATGCAAGGGGTCGCTTGCCCCTTAATAGTTTGCTTCTAGGGGTAAAAAAATAAATAACTAAATGTTAATGAAAAATGACTAAAAAAATTATTTTTCTGTGAAACCTTTCCATTGATGATTTCTACCTTCAGTTATGTTTTAGGTGTTAAATTGAGAAAAGAAACCGGACAGGTTGCTTTCAAAAAAACTATTTGGTTTTGGGCAAAAAAAAATGTTTTTGAAAAAATGATAGAAAATTCACGGTGCATTGCGTGTCCTGCCATTATTGCAGTGTGGTAATGTGTTGGTCTGACCTATCTTGAATTTATCTCTCCTCCAATGACGTCAGGTGGACCCCCCCCCCCCCCCCGAGATGCCCGAAATTTAACTATAGGAAAATTATTTACCGTGAAATTACTCATTTTCCCTAGCTACTACTTGTTAAATTGAAAAGCATGTTCGAGTATACTCGGACCGGTTCTTTGATAGGATTTTGCCTTGAAGGAGTTTTATTTATTCGTTATATATGAGGTGTTCCAGACCACTCGACAGCTCATTTATTTACGTTGTTATGACTAATTTCGAAATACGGTAAATAAATAGCAAAGGAGGCTGGGTTAAACTATTGTTTGATGTAATTAAATATTTCTTCGGGGGTCGGAAGGGGTGGTTTAAGGGGGTGCGTCTCGGAATCTTCCATTGTAAAGAGGCATATGTCAGAATACAGAGAACGAGACCATTTTTAGGGGGATTACATAGGCCTATATTGAATGGAGGAGGGGGGGGGGAACATTGTTGGCAATCCCTGATTTAGGTGGTCAATAAAGTAGGCTAATCACACTGAACAAAATTTTGGTAGTCAGTGCCTTCCTGGACTACTATTATGTGGTATCATGTCATATCATTAAAATTACGGCCGGAGCAGCAGAATCCGGGATGATAGGCTGAAAACATACTACAAACTTTTTGACAACATCTAAAAAATTCCACTGAACATGTTGACGAAACGTTTGGAAGTACGTTTTCAGAACGACCACGGCTTTTCATCCCGGATGATATCATCACATGATTTCTCGGTTTTGTTGGCATATGTTATATTTCTTCTGTCGAGCAATCTAATGCTTGAGACAGGGAAAATAGCTCTAGCACTAAATTCCAACTACATATTATTTATCATAGATGTGTGATGTGCGATCGTTGGAACCATTATTGCTTTCCAATTTAATCGTAGTATAAGGAAAGGTTTATGATGGTCAAAACTTTCGATTCCGAGATTTCAACGGATTTACACTTATTCAGGTCACAGGAACCCAAAAAAAGTGGTTTTTACGAAATGTCTGTCCGTCTGTCGCTCTAGATCTGTTCATCGGTTTCTGGGCAAACTACTCAGTCGATTCTGGCCTACATTTGGTATGAAGGTTCCCAAAAGTCATATCTAGGGACCATTTTTTTTAATTTGGGACTGTTTTCAAAAAACTCCAAAAATCGTCTAGAAAAATTATTTCTCAAAAACGGCTCCAACTATTTCTTTTAAATTCACATAGCCTATGTTGTAGTCGATATTAATGTTAACAAAACCCGGTGGGTTGCTTGCCCCTTGATAGTTGATAGTTTTCTTCTGGGGGTAAAAAAATAAAAATACGTTAATTTTCATGAAAAATGACAAAAAAAAAATTATTTTGCAGCGGAACCTTTCTATCGATGATTTCTACCTTCAGGTATGTTTTATGTGTTAAATAGAGTAGCATAACCGATCAGGTTGTTTTCTCAAAAAAATATTTGATTTTGTGCAAAAATTATTTAAAAATTCACGCTCTTATACATTGCGTGCCGTGCCTAAATTTAACCATAGGGAAATTATTTACTATGAAATAACTAATTATCTCTATCTACTAATGTAAAATTGGAAAGCATGTTCGAGTAAACTCGGACCGGTTCTTATACTTGTGGATGAGTAGGAATCCATCTACGGGTTCATTAGTAGCTATTGTTAACATTGCCAGCAATTGCTGAATGCCGTTAGTAGTGATACATACCAGAGACACATGACGTAGTACGGGGTCCAGCACACGATGAAGCCCAGCACTATGGTCAGCGTCATCTTGAACGTCCTGATTCTGGCCCTGCCGAGGAAGCCTGCGCTCGGTCTGCGAAACACGTCCGTCCCTGCGCAACAGCAACAATAAACCACTTGCTAAAAGGCGGCTGTATCCTCTGACTATTTACTTCCCTTCATCAAGTGTCTACAGTAGTCTGAATTTCAGAACTCATAGCCCATAGTATAAGCATAGGAAACTCCCTCTCTGTCTTACAAAGTTATAGTATGTTTAAGACGACCTTAAATGTAGGTATAAGCTTCAGTGCCGTAGTGAGGGGGGGGGGGTGCCCGATAAGAAGGGACGCCAAAAAGTGAGGAAGGAAAAAATTGATATAGCAATTTATTGACAAAAAATAAAGTAAAGAATAATTAGTTTTAATCAAAAAAATTGTTTAGTCCAAAAGTCCAAAAGAGCTAAACATGAATAATCAGTGCAAAAAATTTAAATTTAATAAATAGAGTAAATAATCAAACCCATGTTAAAAGTTATGGTAGGAACTTGATGCAGTTCAGCCTGTCCCCAATGACTGTAAAGCAGCAAAGACAGAGTTCCTACCTGTAGGTATGTTGCTCATCTATAGTTAGAAACAAAAGTTATGATATTCAGGCTGTAACTTAAAAACATTAAGTGGCGTTGGACAGTAGTCTATGGTATCTTATTCTAATATTGACCCATCATGTTTCTGTAAAGTTTCCAAATAGCCTACTTGTCGATACTTTCTCGACTTTGATATGTCACAGGTAGCCTGTGTGAATATCCCTTATAAGAATCTAACGTGAAAAAACGCACATATGACTTGACGACACTTGACTTTATAGCCATAACTTACACATTGTGCAATGTAAATATGTAATGCCGTTTGAAGAAAAATACCTTATAATTTTCTGTTCTGCAATAATCCACTGTTTATTTTTGATTGCAATAGCCAACCCCACGCGTAAGTGTATATTCGTCCCTATTCATTGAATCTCAGTGCTGACGTCTTACAGGTTTTATTTTTTCTTCGAATTCAACCGGACTGCTTTATTTAAACCTCTGCCGTTGGTTTTGGGTAATCTCGTTTTCATTACACGGCCAGAACAGCCTTTGTCAATCAGATTGGTTATTTGATCCCTCATTGTTGTATTGCATGCCATGCATGTACTGCGCAGGCCTACTACTGTGCTGCTTATTTTTCTAGTTTCCTATTCAAAAAATCCCTTTCGGCTCTGGCTGATCAGGGGATTTCATAAAACCACCGTCCCCCCTTCGCGTTTTTGATCAGTCGCCATCTTTATACAAAATGATGGATCACGCTGGTTAACAAACTCGATCAAGACGTTTGTATGATAAATTTTAACTTGAAGTTTTACGGCAGATAGTTAATGTTCTTGTCCAATTTGAAAATCTGCCTGTAAGACTTCAAGTTAAAATTTGGCTGCGATTCGTTTTTCCACTTGTTGTTCCACCGTTGAAGGTTCTACTTTTTATTTTTTATTTTTTATTTTACATGTTGGAAAATACAATCAGTAGGCTACAGTTCAAAAACTTAAGGTTTGTGTGTCCCAGCACACATTTCCATTTTTCCCCCGGAGTATTACTACTTACGGTCAGGTACATTTTAATGAAGGAATTTGTTTATTTAAACATATTTTATTCTATCAAACAAAAAACTGAAACTGAAACCCTCTAAAATTAAGATACCCAAAAAAATGGAAATTACAATACTGTATGTATACCCGGACAATGTTCTTGCGTGTACCCAATTTCTTCAAACTCTATCGAGCGTAATCGAGTTACAGACCGACAAACATTGTGTCAAACTTTCCTGGGACCTTAAAACATATAAATCCGATGGAATCTCGAAATGGAAAATTTTCACCATCAGACTGCTTCCTTATCCAATGCTAACTTATGCATAGAAAAGCATCAAATATAAGATTATTTTGTTGCAAACAAACTTGAAAACCCATTTCGCTGTTTTAAAAAGTTTTCTACTTAGTACCTACTTCCTGTTCAGCTGAGGTGGAAGGAAGCATTATTACAAAATATATTTAACTTGTTATCCACTAATATATAGTATAACATAAGAAGATATATCGGTATATATGAGTACATAGATATATCTATCTTCTTTCGCTATTTATATATTATAATAATATATTGTCTAAAAAAAAAGAATTGGGCAGCGGTTGTGAAGCCTTCTTGTCATGAAATTTTAGAAGTCCACTTACAGTGAGCCGTTCCTTCCATGAAAAAAGAAATTGTTGCTGGTTATTTTATGATGGTTACAACTTATTCTGTAAAACATTTTCAGTTCGATTTTTCAAAATTCTCTTAAAGTTCAATTTTTATGGTATCATCGCGTTTATAATTGACAAAACACCTCACTTGTAAAATGCCTTCGAGTTCTGACTTCAGTTTGGGTTTACACTTACCACCCACAGTCTATGAAAAAAAAACATTTCACAAAAATCCGCGCGACACCCAGTCGTGGACACACCGTTCACTTCCGACCAAATCGGGCCAAATCGTCTCTAAAAACTGGTATGAGTGAACTTGTACATGCTTTCCTATTTATCAATTAGGATATAAGAGATATAGTTCGTTGGTTTCCCACGTGACCACACTGTATGCAACACTTACCATAGTAACAGTCTCTATATCTCTTATAAATTTCGAGCAGTATGGAGCTATAGCAGAATATGATGACTGCCAAAGGTAGCCCGTACATCATCACCAGCCCGAAGTACTTGTACAGTAGGTCGTGCGTGGGGGACTGGAAGAAGTTGAACGTCACGCACTGGGAGTAGTGCGTGAAGTTTGGGTGCTGCTCCACGTGGAATATCGCCATCTGAAACCGATAAAATTAATTGAATATCTTGAGTTTTAAGAGAAATATTAATAAGGCACTTTAATTTAACTTTATATGCGGATAAGTGTTCTAAATGGAGAATGATGCAAACACAGAAGGCAGAATGCTAAATTGTATTTAAAGTGTTTAAGGATAAATAATGAAGAAAACCATTTTAGGCGGCTGAGCAGAACCTTGGATGCGTTCCGAATAATCCTGATGATCCTGACCAAGGCTGATAGACGAAGCGACGTGACCGTATTTTGTTAATGACGTTGAGAAGGCGCAATAGCGCTGGCGTCGCGAGCGCTCGACTGGCGCGACGTTGTGGAGCAGTTCCAACTCCTATTAAGTATAATAAGGCTCTAGTAGGGCCGTAATTCGATTAAATCGGCTGGGAATAATTAAAATTGGAGTGTGAGAATGTAAGTTGTACCTGTGGCGCACTGAAGATGAGTGAGGCAGACCATGCTGCGATGAGCATGTAGCGACCTCTTCTTCGAAGTTGCGCTAGACTGAGGGGCCGCATTACAGCGTAGTACCTGCAACATTTTTATCTGCCTCTTTATAAACAATTATAATCATATACAAACCGAGTTTCAGATGCAAAGCATACCTACAGACTATAGTTACTGTTACCACGCAGGGCTAAGTCTACGGGGCGTACCCCATCTACATACTATAATGATACTTCAAACGACAGATCATTTTGCGATTTTTCTCATGCCTCCGACACAGTACACCATAGACCTCTTTTTGCAATAAGTTGGATGAATTTTAGGATTAAAACATTTGTTTTTTTATGCAACAAAAGGCTGATGGAAATTAACATCACATGAGCAGGCTATACCTCTATAGAGGTAAATACGCTAATGTGGAGGGGAATAGACTGCCAGCAATGGTTCCGTAATTATACCTTGTCTAGAACTGACGCGGGGGGGGGGGGGGGGGCATTGTGCAGGCATTGGTAATTTGAAACATTACTTTATTTCGGATCATAAATCAGAATGGAAAGGAATGGCCCATATATTGTGACCCTTGGTCGCCTACTTGTAATGGCCACGTACCTATTTATGTACAGGTTGATAATTGTATTTATTATTGTTATCCATGTTTCATAACGTTATTTATGATATTTATGTAATTTTTCTCGTAATTAGCCTACATGTCCATGTGAGACCGGTCTCGAAATAAACCTATCCCGCATCCTACCCCTATATGGCATAAAAAAGTTTGGTCAATACTGTATATACCCAGCTGTTTGCATTTGTAAATAAAAGGAGTTGTACAGATTCTCAGTTGTGACCATTGTTTTATTTAATTAATTATTCGAACGTGATGTAGCACCACAAGGAATGATATTATAACAGTTTTGAGTTTACATAGAGTACGTTTGCAGGAAAACAGCCGGTATACTCGTGTTCAAAAGATATTTTATATTATTGTACATTTGTAGGCTATTTCTTGTTTTACCTCCACTTTGAGCATTCTTTTCCCCTTAACTTACATATTATATGTGTAATACGAGTATGAAAACGAATATGGCCGATGTTGTGTATTTAACTCATTAGGATGGATATTTTCTGTGCATACATTAGATTTACAACATGGAGACGTCAGTTTCGAGTACATAGAGATGTGCAATGTCTTATTAAGATTAGAGATTCTCTTCAACATAAGCTTACCGATCTATACTAATGGACATGAGCACAAAGCCAGATAGGTACAACCCGAAGATTCGGAAAAAGGCCATGGCGCGACAAAGAAAGTCGCCCGCTCGCCAAGAAACAGTCGCGTTCCATCCGATTTCCAAAGGCATCATGAGGAATGTTACCTGAAAACGTAGATAGTAGATAGTAAGTACTAGTATAAGATAGTAAGCAGGAAGATAGTAGACAGTAGGTAGTAGATATTACTATCGTAAGTAGGTAGATAGTAGTAGCAGATAGTACATATTACTCGATCTCAAGTGGCATCATCAGGAATGTTACCTGAAAATATGGGCACCAACATGTATTACAGTATTAATTATTAATAATTAATTATGAAGCGCAGGGCCCATGCCGGTAAACGCGTAGAAACTCAAACGATGAAAAGTCTCTGATTGAAGTCTCCTTCTCCAAACTGATTGAAATCTTTTGAAAATATAGACCCGACATATTGCGGTATTACACATTTTAATAGCAGCAAGGCTTAGATGTTACTGACGAAAATTCAAATAACTGCAGACAGGGGGGAACCGATGATATTGAAAAAAATAGGCTTGAAATATTGTGGTTTAACGCATTTGGATAGCAAGTAATGATGTGATTTTACCGACGAAGCCGCACATAACTGAAACAGGAGGGTTTACACATTTGTACACTCCAAGACTTATTGAAATGACTCCTACAGGGGTCCGGGGGTCACTACGGGAGAAAAATCGTGCTGATGTATGCATTTAGGCAAAAAATATTTTTTCGGGGGGGGGGGGAAGGCTTACTCCGGCTGACCTACCCCCATCCGCCTTACGACCTTATAAATTATTCTACTGCTATTTTATTAGCCAAATGAGGGTTGCTAAGGCTGCTGAGTGGAGATATGGACGGGAGTGCTGAAAAAGAATCGTGGGGTGCGAAACCACTTTTTGGGAATGTGTAGTACGTACTTAATAAAAGACTTGGCACTACATTATACGTCACAGTATACGTATGGGTCACACAAGCGACCTCTTCCAAATCTTAGTGGACGGCAACTGGGACGATCCTGAGTGCGGTGGGATTGCGGAGGTGGTGAATGATATCTCCTGCAGGATGAGAACCGTGATGGTGGCCACTCATCATGAGATGACAACTAGAGATTCAGTGCCAAAGACACAGACTTAGCCGAAAGGGATTTTTTAATAGCGGATTAGTAAGTAAGTACTTACGATTAGGTCAGCGATGGCCAGGTTCATTAGCATGGTGTTGATCATGGAGGAATTGCGCGAGCGTCTCCTGCGCTGCCACAGCAGGATTAAAACCGTGATGTTGGCCACCCCTGAGATGACCATGATGACGCTGTAGGTAGCTATTGAAACGACGTGGCCGTCATTGAATTGCATGTCCAGGGGCAACAGCGCCCAACTATTCTTCTTATTTATTTCTTGTGTTTGGTCTACCATGATGGTGGTATAAATGAGATCAACTGAAAGTAGGCTAGCAATGATTAGTTCAGGGGCGTAAAGTTGGGGGGCACGGTCCAACTTGCCCCCCCCCCCCCAGCCTCGAACATTGCAAGACGTAGTTCATACTTCATGGTCCCCTTTGCAGCAATATTAATGTTAGCATTCCTGTTTTAGCGTTGTAAAATCTACAGCTATACTTTACCCTACTCTAAAACTAAAGAAAAAAAGAAAAAAAATTTAATTACACATACTTAAACTCTCTGACTTCCGTAAATATTATCTGATTTTGATGAAACTGGGCACAAAAAATGATCACACAAATGTCTTCGTCGAGTTAACCAGCTAGATCCAGCTAGATGTAGAGTAGTGGAACGGACTCCAACTTTCACCCGAAAGGTTGATGGTTCGAGTCCCACACTTGCTATATTTTCTGGCCATGCTTCGGAGGGCATGTAAAGCAGGCGGACCCAGGCTTTCCTAGTTGAGTGTAAGAGAGGGCTTATAGCCCTAACTCCGCTAGGATGGCTTAGTAATAGAACAAAACAAGTCGATATTTATTTAGTTACAAGATGGCGGCCGATTGAAACTTTATATAATTCAAATCTCAGTTAACATTCGCCTCAGAGGAATGAATTAAAGTCTGGCTGAAAGTCCGTATTATTATCTACGATAATGGTGATCAACACTTTTTACGACAAATCAACGATTTCAAGATGACGTCCTGTCAAAGTGAAAATAATTTGATAAGTAAAACTTCGTAGTCGTTATTGTTTGGAACACAACAGTGTTTTGTGTGTTTGTGTTGATGTCGTGGTCGGGAAAATAATGAAGTATTTTTTTATTGTTTATTACATACATAATATAATATAACGGTTATTCAGTGCCATGTTACAATGTGTTTTTATTAGTCTATATCGCAAGGCAGGGCCCGTGGGCGACATATACTATTTGGCGTTTGTACGTTTACTTATTTATCCATATAATAAATTCATAATTCAATCTTGAATTCGTCAACATTACAGTATGGATAAAATGAAATAAATAAATAATGCATTCAAACTTGAACTTGTCGGAATGATACAGTCAATAATTGTATGTAGGGAGGAGTAGAGTAGGGACAAGGTGATGAGCGGCCTGAGGAGGGGGGGGGGAGTGGAGTGTGTACGAGGTATATTATGGTATAATTTTATTTTGGTGGTAGTTTGGCTTTTATTTTTTTTATTTTATTGATTTTATTTGCATCGGTAGTTTATTGTAGCATGATATGCCTATGTATTCAGATTGGTGTTGAGATCTTGTGGTTCGAACAGTTTGTTGTGTGAAAGGATGTGTGTGGAGCCATCTTGTGTTGTGTGAGTGTTGTACAGATTTTAAATTTTGTTTTTGAGTGTATACGGATATTATTGAGTTTTCTATATGTAATTGTTTAACGTCTAAGACATATATAGGACAATATATAGGTCTTTTGTTGGATACAATGTTCCCTTTTTGTGTATAATTTTTAGGATTTTTCTTTGTATTGTAATGCAATGCAATGTAAGGCAATGTATGGTATTGACTTTGTCCGTTACATTCTGGTAGGCACCTCCCCAGGCTGATATTGCATATGCTAGATGAGATTCCGCTATAGCGTAATAAAAGGATTTAATGAGAGGTTTTTGTGCAACGTAGAGGAAAAGCAGGGTCTGCGCAATCTCCCTACACCTGATCGGCCAGAGCTGAAAGGGAATTTTTTTTACATAGTTTAGACTCAATTTTGGGGGGTTTCACTCTCATAAACCGGATAAAAAAATTATTTCTCAAAAAAGCCCAATCAATTTCTTTTAAATTCGCATATTATATTGTAGTCGATATTAATGTTAACAAAACGGAATGGATTGCTTACCCCTTGAGAGTTTGCTTCTGGGGATAAAAAAATTGTTCCTGTTTGTAGTTATACGTAGTTATACGTAGTTATATCTTTGTTGGTTAAACCATACCTGCCTTCTGTCAGAATGCAAAATGCGCCCCCCCCCCCGTCAGCAGAGTATGACATGTGTATTAGTTACTTATACTTGGAAGTAGAATACATAGGCTATAATTTGACTACATTTCATTCGAGTAATGCACTATTGACTGAACCCCCATCTCTAAATTCTTTGGTACTCCCCTCATACCCTCTATGGAAAGGAACATTCAAATGAAATAGGTGCGTTGCAACCCAATCATCATTCTTGATTTCCAAGATGAAGTGCATTTCATTAAGTCCCTTCTGGCGTAGCGTACATATGCACATATCGACTCAACCTAGTAAGGTACGTCATCGTACTCAAATGATAAGAATATAATGTCGTTAACCTCATTAGGCACTAGAGACACTAAAATGTTGAAAAATAATTATGATGGTTTGTGAGACGCAGTGCAGTGAAAATTTGAATTGACTGTTTCGATGGATATCAACAAAGTCTTGAACTTTGGGACCTCTCTAGGATATCACGCCAATACGATAACAAGCCAAGCTCTGAGTCATGTGCTCAATGCACATTGATATTCACTGCAATACGATACAAAAACGTGTAGCGCCACCACCCCGGTACGGCTCTTCTCTTAGCTGAGTTAACTGTCTTCGGAGAAGTTCTGAAATGTACTGCATAGAAAAAGTGATCCACCTTTCTGTTTGTTCCCCATAGGATTTTAAGAGATCAGTATTGGTCGGATTGTGTTGAACTCGTTAGGTTTAAGAATCCTTTCGCAGAGTGCGGTAAACAAATGACTACTGACTTGGATGGCATAGTGGTAGCTTGTTCGTACTTGTGCGAGTCTCTACACAACATTCGATTGGTGACCTGTCGTAACTCAACACAGGTATATCCTACAGAGGCGACTGAAGAGGTTATCCGGATACATTCATTTAATTGTTTGTATGCAAACACCCTTTTTTTAAACAATAAAAAAAATGTAGGCATACCAATGGTTACATATGTAATAGGTTACCTGTACGATATCCGTAAAAAGAGAAGCGGATACGATATAAAACTTGATGCAACGACCCAACAACAGGGGTTAACCGTTATAGTGGGCATTAATAATTGTTGGACCGCATGCGTTACAGCATTCCGAAACCAGTATATTTCAGGATGTAACAAGTTCATTTTGTCATGTGCGGTTCACTTACGAATAAAAGCAATTAATGCATTAAATAAGACAAATAAGACTAATATTCTCCTGTACATCAAAAATCAATTAAGGCACCAATGCTAGGGGGCGACCATACGCAGAACACCTCAAGTAAGATATGAGGCAAGGCATCACATCTGATTTGTCAGTAAAGTGAACGATCTGACCACCCTGCATACTTTTGCTGCTATTACGATGGGCTCAATGACCTTGCACATGGTAGAAACTGTCACAAACTTGTCTGAACACTTGCAGGTCAGATAGGAGTTGGTCTGAGGCGGTTGTTGGGTCATACCCGGAGTAATAGCGAAGCAACAGTAGCACTTATAGTTCAAGAACCGACACAGGCACCTGAATTAAGTAAAGGTGTAACCAGGGGGACACAATGTGAAACATTAGGTAATTATAGGAGGCAAATCAGGTGGCAATATACCGAAGGCTCCAGGCTACAAAGACCCCACCGGTTTCGGCCTAACAATAAAAAGAAGAAGGAGAATTATGTTGTATTTAATTTTTTGGTAGCCAGTGTCTGTGGTTGTCACGATTTGATAAGACCGATAAGGGGGAGTTGCTCACTTTAACTTTAACATGCACCCTAAATCAGACAAATTGTCATTTGATGGATAATATGAATGTTCGTACAGTAGGTAGGGATATGTACGAATGCTATCATATTGTCATGAATGACATTTTCCAAGTAACCCTATTCGGGATGGACAGCAACATAACAGTATAGGCCTAGCGTGTGTCAAAACATGTCAACATTTCCTGTTGCTCTGCTACAATTTCAAGCTGTTGTAATTGCCATAATTTTCTTCAATAAAAAGTATAACGGCCTACACGAGAAAAAAAATTATCAGCACAAGGTATTTCGTTGATAGGTACAGGCGGTACAGTAGGTCCGTTGGCACTCAGGTTTATACGGGGCTATGTAGGCATTGAAGTATCGTTCCTCTAACGACTGGGACGTGGGATAACAAAAGAATATAGCCGAGGTAGAATTTAGCAATTTATAAGTGACGATAACAGTGGTTACAATACCTGGATGAGGCGTCGTCAGCTAGGGGATGATGTCGCCTGTCCCGCGGTCTAACGGCTACTGACGGGGGTGGGGGTGCAGCGCCACTACCGTACCTATAGTCAGCAACAAACCTTCAGCAACTTCCTCCACAGTTTGATATATTGTACTATTGTATGGCATACACCATGCTTCAAAATGTAATTTCTTTCAACATATAGCATGTCTTCTGTATGATGGCTCTACGATCAATGTTTCATGTGATAGTGAAATTTGTTAAAGTTATGATAAAAAAAACAGTTAATCATTTATTTTCAGTCACTTTCGCATTAAACATTGACATTCTTTGTAGTACGTACATATTACATACATAGTGCATACATATTGTACATATGTACACACATATTGTATACTCCGATACGGTAGTATATACAACTGTATTAATTTAGTTTTATCCCGTCCGCTGCATTGAATTGTAATTTTGAAGCATATCGACCGTTGTCAAATTTACAGGTTTAAATATCATACCTTAGTCATGAATAATACTGAGTTTCAGCTTACAAAATCGATACCTATACAATATAATTATTGTATTATGACATTTTCATATAACATGAAATAAATATAAGTAGCAACGTGAGATTTCCACCAATTGCTCGATTTTGGAGTCGAGTACAGAATCGGAAGGATCAAATCGGATCAAAAGACTCGATTTTACTCGGGGTTGGAATGTACATTGTCCTATACGGTATACTCATTGACTCATAAGTCAAATAAATAACACTCAGCACTTTCCATTTCTTCAGCTCTGTTTATTATGTATTCACAAAATTCTGACGTAAAACCTACCCCAAAATCTCTCAGTACATAATATTAACGATTTCATAAAAATCGAAGGGATGGGGGCTCCAAAGTCCAAATGATGCCCCTGCACTGCTGCATTGCAGTTCAGCAGGAGAATTACAGATTTTTGTATTGTACCCGAACAGATTGGAACTTTCAACTTTGCAGACGTCCGACAAATTAAATCCTGGTTACGGCCCTGTCACATGCAGTCCGACCCGGGTCCATGACTTTTTTTCTTAGATCTACAATTAATAAATAAATAAGTAAGGCCTTTTTTTGTTCTATTACTAAGGCAACCTAGCGGAGTTAGGGCTATAAAGCCCTCTCTTACACTCAACCAGGAAGGCCCGGGACCGCCTGCTTTACGTGCCCTCCGAAGCATGGGCAGAAATATAGGAAGTGTAACTTCAAGCCAAGTAATGACAATTAACGTAGTTGTATCAATCGATAACGACAAAAACAAATCGGTGCCACTCGGAATCGAATGTCCCTAATTCAAAGACAAGCGACAAGTTCTAGCTCGTGACGGTGCACGGTAGCTGGCCTTAGCAGTTTCAAGGTTTCAAAAGGGCTCTGTTACAATTTTTCATATCTTAAAGCTGGGATTAGGGTTTCTAGCATACAGAAAAATTGTGGCCCCCTGAAAAAGTGTTGTACTACAGCCTACTAGTGGATACCATGTTATGTTGTATATAGTTAGCTGAAGGTGCCTTTCCTTCTTGTGTTCAATATAACTGTGTAACAGTAGTTGTTGATCAACCCTCGTTCCTCACACAAGTTCCCTGACATTTAACATTGATGACGACGGATGGACCCCCCCCCCCCGCTCCGTCCCCCCGTCAAGGTCAACATCCTTCCAGCTGGCCAGTTCTCACATCATTACTCCGGTGGGGCCACTACGACCAACACTGGAAATTCGATATTTTGGACTCTTTTGGGACTTAGGTTATTTGGGCTTACTTGACGACTCCAAGATATCCGTATTCAAGGTAGCCTATTTGAGCCAAAATAAGGGAAAAAATATGCTTAATACGTTTGTGGATTCGAAGGTTATTATAGATCAATATAATGCATTGAGGACTTTACTATGATAATTGTTGAATATTATACTAAAAAGTGTTTTTCTTCTTAACCATGACTATATTCATTAATAATACATTAATAATATATAATAACTTTATTTTTTCTTCATAATCAAAAAATTCATCCTTTTTATCCAAAACAAGTTCAAAACAGAAAGTACCGACTTCCGTGTCATCATTTCTTCTTCCACGTTAAGTATTCTACTGATACTTTTGGCGCACTTTCCAAACGTGATCTTAGGTTTGTATTCCAACAGCCTCCTTCAAACCTAAGCTCTGTCGTAGCTGGACAAATCTTGATATTGGTACTGGCTTCGTTAACACGTCGGCTATTTGATCTTCTGACGGAATATAGTTGAGTTTCAATTCTTCATTAGTAATCAATTCTTTCACATAGTGAATTCTTATGTCAATGTGTTTCAGCCTCTTCTGATCTGGGCTTTCCGCTATCTTCATTGCTGATTGATTATCGACTAGTATACCAATACACTGTGTAATTTCATCAAAGTCTTTTAATAATTTCTTCAAAAAACTTCCTTCACTGGCTCCTATGCTCAACGCGTAGTACTCAGCTTCTGTCGAACTAAGTGCCGTTGATGTCTGCTTCTTTGATCCCCATGATACAAGTGATTCCATCACGTAGAAAACGTAACCACAAGTACTTCTCCGGTCTACTGGATCATTGCCCCAGTCGGCATCCGTAAATCCCACTATTTTCAATTGATTGTAATCTTCATCACTTATTCTTTTATAACAAAGTCCATAATTGTACGTACCCATTAGGTATCTTAATACCCTTTTAATTGCTGTAAATAAAGCACTTCCTCCTTTATCTTGGTATCTTGATAGATAACTCACTACAAAAGATAAATCTGGTCTTGTTAGCATCGCTGCATATAGTAGACATCCAAGAGCGGTTCTGCACTTTTTTCTTATATTTAATTCTTCTTCTGTCTCTTCAAGACTAGTAAGATTTTCACATTTTTCTATAGGTATTCTTACTGGTTTGCACCCAAGCATATTAAATTTCAATAATACTCTTCTTGCGTATTCAGTTTGATGAATTTTCATAATTCCATTTTCTCTATCATAGTCAATTTCCATCCCTAAAAATATTGATAACTCTCCCTTGTCACTCATGTCAAATTCTGCTGTAAGTTGCGATTTGATTTCTTCAATATTTTTCAATTTATTTGATGCAATTATTGCATCATCGACGAATAATAAAATGTAAACACTTTCATTATTTTCTCTTTTCTTGTATAAGCAATTGTCATTTTTAGACCTTTCAAAATTATACTTCATCATTACTTCATTGAATTTCTGATTCCATGCATGGCTTGCCTCCTTTAATCCATAAATGGCTTTTTCCAATTTATATACACAATTATCATTTCTTTTAAATCCTTCCGGCGGATACACATACACATCTGATTTTATATTCGCATTAAAAAATGCTGTTTTCACGTCTATCTGGTGAAAATAATATTTTCGTTGATTACCAATAGCTAGTAATGTACGTAATGTGTTCATTTTTGCAACTGGAGAATATATTTCCCCGTAGCTTAATTGTTCTTCTTGCATAAAACCTCTTGCCACTAACCTGGCTTTATATCTCATGTCTTGGCTTTCATGTTCTTTAAAATTGAACACCCATTTCATATCAATAATTTTCTTATTTTCTGGCTTTTTCACTGGAATCCATGTTTTATTCTTTTCTATTGAATGCATTTCCCTTTTCATTGCATCGTACCATTTTTCTGAGTCTTCTCTATCAGGTAAATCTTGAACTGCGTATGGTATGTCATAAATTACTGCATTGCATGCCATATATAATTCGTATTCGTCATACTTGCGTGGTATCACGACATTTCTCCTTGATCGCTGATAAACTTCACTATCTGAATTTGCATCTTGCTTTTGACATCTCTCTGGCGTATTCTGCTTGCTATATCCACTCGATTGACGTACATATTCATCGTCACTTCCTGGGCTGTATTTCTGGCTTACATCTTCATCGTCTTCACTTAATTCAGGAGATTTCTCCTTTTCACCATGAGTAGGCGCTATTATGATTAATGGATTAATCTTCTTTTCTTCTTCTATAAACTTAACATCCCGAGCAGAAATTAATTTTTTCTCTCTGATGTCCCACAATCGCCAACCATTGTCAGTGTAGCCGATAAACCGTGCTTCTTTTCCTCTTTCGTCTAATTTATTTTTTCTTGGTAGCGGTGTGTAGTAACATTTACATCCAAATATACGTATTTTCTTAAGATCAGTAGTACCATGCCAGATACTTGCTGGTGTCTCATTATTTATTACTCTCGAGGGTCGCCGATTTAATAGGTAAGCGGCGGTAAGTACAGCATCACCCCAAAATTCTTTTTCTAAATCAGTTTCACACATTAAAGTTCTGCTTACATCAAGCACTAATCTATTATATCTCTCGCTGACTCCATTTTGAGCACTAGAATAAGCAATATTCTTTTGTATATTAATTCCATGTCGACTTGCAAACGTCAACAGCGTTTTATTAATAAACTCTCTGCCTTGGTCGCATCTTATGCGATGTACTCTTGTGTTGTGTTTAGCTTCTAACTTTTTTATAAAGTCTATAACATTTCCGGCTGCTTCACTTTTATTTTTAAGTAGGTACACAACTAAAAAATGAGAATAATCATCCACAATGACCTGAAAATATTTTTCTCCATTCCTCGTGGGTGGAGTTATAGGTCCACACAAGTCAGTGTGTAATAATTCACCAATTCGTGATGATCTCGGCTTCGCACAGGAAGTAAATGGTGAACGTGTCATCTTCCCTTTAATACATGTCTCACATACCTTCTCCTCAACGGGTAGATTTAATAACTTCATACTGCGTCTATTTAAATGTCCCATGCGTTTGTGCCACAAACTTGCTTCCTGTTCATTGTATTTACTGCGCTTCAGCGTAAAATTAGCATTTACCTGCATATTATTGTACTTCTCTGACTGCTTTTTGCTTGGTTGCTGAAATACCATCTTATAAACTTTTCCAATCTTCTTAAATTTGAAATTAGCTGATTCACTCAGTAGCTGTGCTTCATCATGGCTAAAAATAACTTTAATTCCCTTTCTGGTTAGTTGGTAAACAGATAATAAATTGTGCGATAAACCATTCACTACAATTGCCTGTAAATCAATCATTCTTCCATTATATTCTAATTTCAGATTCCCTTTTTTTCTTGCTATAAGTTTTTGACCATTAGCAATAACAATTTCTATTGGTTGTGGTAATTTTATTATATTTGTCATCAGCTGTTCATACACCTCACCAACCAAGTGGTCTGTACTACCAGAATCTAGTAAAAATGTCACATTGTCTTCTTCTTTAGCTATCATACATTTATTATTCAATGCTATAAAGCTTATGCCATCAGATACACTTGACTTTGCGTAACTCCCACGGTTACTTCCTCTACTTCTAAAATTTCGACGTCCTCTACCACGAAACGGTCTATTTATATTTCCACCTCTTTGAAAACTTTGCATCTGATTCTTATTTATAGGACAATCACGTGCTAAATGTGGTCCATTACAGGTCCAACAATTAAATGCATTAGAATTACTTACAGTCTCTGTTCCATGATCTTTCACCTTTTCGTATTCAATTCTTAATTTATTCTTTACTTTCTCTAACTTTATTTGAGGCGTTGTATTTTCAATAACTGTTACTATTGTTTGATATTGCTCCGGCAAACTATTTAAAATAACACAAATTATTTCGTCTTCCTCTATCTTGCCTCCTGCTTCCTTCAAGAGCCTTACACTTTCTTCTATCTTGTGAAGATGTGTAGTCATATCATTACATTCATCCATTTTCACCGTATGAAGCTTCCTTCTATAAGTTAATTGGCCTTGCAAGCCTTTTTGCTCGTATGTAGTTTTTAAGGTTTCCCACATTTCGTGTGGCGTTGATTTCCCCATAACACTTTCAAGTATTAGGTCATCCAGTCCTTGCACAATCAAGTTCCGTGCCTTTGCTTCTTTATTTTTGTCTTTTTCTAAATTGTTGACAACATCCATAACACCATTCTCCTCCAGAATTTGTTCCATTCTGAATTTCCAATTACTGAAATTCGTTGACCCATTAAAAGGGTTAAGCACATACCCACCATGTGGCTTCATCATTTTCATGTATATTAAATTATACTTAGCTGATCGGGTGTCTGGGTTCTGGGCCCATAACCTGTTGAATATTATACTAAAAAGTGTTTTTCTTCTTAACCATGACTATATTCATTAATAATACATTAATAATATATAATAACTTTATTTTTTCTTCATAATCAAAAAATTCATCCTTTTTATCCAAAACAAGTTCAAAACAGAAAGTACCGACTTCCGTGTCATCATTTCTTCTTCCACGTTAAGTATTCTACTGATACTTTTGGCGCACTTTCCAAACGTGATCTTAGGTTTGTATTCCAACACAGAGTCTACATTTGGGGCCGTTCCCACCAATTCCAACACTGAGTGACTCCTAGTTTATTACAATAAATATATTTTGCTCTCGTACAACCACACTTAACTTCCGGAATTTTAGTTTGGGGAGGGGCCTTTCAAAATAGCGTAGGCAAATTAAATACCATTCAAATTAAAATCTTAAAAATAATGTAGGTATATACAGTAAACCCAACACATTAACGTACCTAACACATTCCAATTTAAAGAATTATATGAACTATCATCGTACTGTACAGACCATAAAACAATAAAATAATTTGCAAAGGAAGCTCAAGAAAATTAAATAAATCACTACTTATCCCGGAAATCACTCGCCAACACTCTACTTAATAATTCATAAACACGCAACTATTATGCACCCAAGAACCACAATGTACCAAGACAAGCATAATTTACGGGTTTCGACAATAAAAAAAATTACCCTTAGAGATATATAAATACAATAAATAATTTTTACCAAAAAGAATCAACATAAACTCAACTAAACTTAATTTCCCGCAACTTAATACTTAATTTAAGTTCTTGTATACATTGTACTTGTTATTTCTTCTAGTCCCCAAATCAAAGGACGATTTCATATTGAGAGAACAGTTTTTAAACTTTGTAATTTCTCATAATTAATTGTAAGGTAGAGATAGTAGGAGTATAGAAGGCACCTAAGTACGTTAAGCCGTTACGGTAGATAATGTAATTTGCTATAATTTGTATTTTTTTGTGTTGGTAATAATTAATTGAATTTAATTGATTGGTGGATGATGGAGTTGTCCAGTACTCCTTGACATACATGTATACTTTCCAAGTGAAGGAGGGACCCACAAAGTCACTTTTAAAGAACCAGTCCGAGTTTACTCGAACATGCTTGCAAAATTATCAATTAGTAGATGGAGAAGATGAGCTATTTCATAGTAAATAATTTTCCTATGGTTAAGTTTCGGATATCTCGGGGGAGGGGGGTGTTCACCTGACGCCACTGGAGGTGAGGTAAATTCTAGATAGGTCAGACCAACACATTACCACACAGTAATAATGGCAGGCACGCAATGCATTTCAGCGTAAATTTTCTATCATTCTTTCAAAAAAAGAAACCAAATAGTTTTTTGGGAAAGTAACCTGTCCGGTTTCGTTACTCAATTTAACACCTAAAACATTCCTGAAGGTAGAAATCATCGATAGAAAAGTTTACTTTCTAGTAATTTTTCCTTAAAATTTAGTTATTTTTATTTTTTTCCCCAGAAACTATCAAGGGGAAAGTGACCCCCCACATTTTGTAAACATTAATAACCAACGACTACAATATACTGTATGTGAATTTAAAAGAAATCGTTGGAGCCGTTTTTGAGAAATAATTTTTATAGACGTGTATTTTGTAGTTTTTTGAGAATAAAACCCCCCAAATTGAGTTAGCCCAAAATAAAGATCCCGAGGTATGATTTTTGTGAACCTACTTGCTAAATTTCATAGGAATCGACCGAGCAGTTTGCCCGGAAATCGATGAACAGACAGAGCGACAGACAGACAGACAGACAGACAGACGGACAGACAGACAGACAGACATTTCGTAAAAACCACTTATTTGGGTTCCTGGGACCTCGAAACGTGTGAATCCGTTGAAATCTCGGAATCGAAAATTTCGACCATCACAAAGCTTTCCTTATACTACGTATAAATTGAAAAGCAATAATAATAATAATAATAATAATAATAATAATAATAGTTTATATTTGAGCCATCAACAGATCAGGTCCACAACGATGACACTTACATGGTACAGTGCACACAGCCAAAAAATACACAGAAAGGATTTTGAAAAACAAAATAAGTAATTGACTAAGAACTAAAAAGTTCTACATACCTATAAATCAACAATTCACCCTACGGCACAGGCCTGCTTAGGCGCCCATTCCACCGACCGGCTAGGGCTATTTACAAAAACAGTGACGTGGTAGCAGACATTCAAGACTTACGCAGGGTTTCCACCGACCTCGCATTGCAGAATTGACGGAAATGTTTATTTTCCTCTATGCCATAGTTAAAATTGATCAATGATCATACAGTAAAATCACAAACAAACAAACTAAAATTAAAAAATGGCGTCATGGGATATGTCAAGTACAAACCTTTTAATAGATTTCTATAAAAAGAAAAATTCGAATTTCCGTCAATGTCATGTGCATTCTGCAATGGGAGGTCGGTAGAAACGACACCTAAGTCTTGAATGTCTGCTACCACGTCACCGTTTTTGTAAACAGCCCTAACCGGTCGGTGGAATGGGCGCCTTATAATGCCCGAGATAGCTGTCCTGAAGGATGGAAGGCTCAGTGCAAATGGATCAGGGACATTGAGTTTGTTTATAACCCCAATGATCCTAACAAGCGGTGACTTACAAGTAGAGCTGGCAACAAACAAAGTTTTCAATCGTGTATTCTTAATATTGACCCTGAGGTGAACTCTTTCGAGTATAGTAGGGCTGTCCAGATGACTGTTAATTAGCTTATAAAAGAAAATACAGTCTGCAGCCATCCTCCTACACTCAAGAGAGTTCATCCCAAACTCCAATTGCAACTGAGCTGTGCTAACGGGATGGTCTCTGTAGTGTGGATACGTCCCATGTCACCTGAAATACATTTACCCTAAAAACACTTTTGCACTCGCTCAATCGACAGTAACTGATTCGCTGGGCCGTTATTCCACACCACAGAGGCATATTCGAGTCTAGAACGTACAAACGCATTGTAAAGCAGACTATATGTCGATGGGAGAGTGAAATGGTGAGACATCCGGATTACAAAGCCAAGAACTCTGTTAGAAAACTTAACAATATTTTCTATGTGGGCATTGAATGAGAGGTCAGAGCTGAAAGTGATACCTAGGTCCTTTACAGATGAACTCCGTTTGAGAGTGCTCCCGTTGAGTAT
This sequence comes from Psococerastis gibbosa, assembly GCA_963971405.1. Lineage (NCBI taxonomy): Eukaryota > Metazoa > Arthropoda > Insecta > Psocodea > Psocidae > Psococerastis > Psococerastis gibbosa. The sequence goes on from OZ020485.1 coordinate 2,497,948, forward strand.
GTAGTTATATGCAGCAATGGCACCTGTACCAAAGCTCACCACCTCACACTTGCCGCTATGGATCGTCATTTTATTTAGAAGTGCCCATTCCGAAACTCTGTCAATGCAAAGCTGTAGTATCTCTGCATCCTCACTATCGGTAATGACATGGCAGACCTTCAAGTCGTCTGCATATAATAATACAAAAATTGGCAAGAATGTGGGCAGATCGTTCATAAACAAACAAAATAGAAGCGGTCCAAGAATGCTTCCTTGGGGGACACCGCTAAAGACATTAAACGAGTCGGAGGAGGCACCTCTATAAGTCACAAACTGGGTCCTACACGATAAATAGGATTTTAAGATTAGCACCAGATAAGGTGGTATGTCAAAGTAACTCAAAAGCTTCATTATAAGTAAGTATATAGAGCCTGGTTAACATGATCAAAGGCTGATTTAAAGTCAAAGTACACTGTATCCACTTGTTTTTTGTTAGAGATTGCATCACCGACATAATTTGTAAACGCCACCAGGTTAGTAGTAGTAGAGCGACCTTTCAAGAAACCATGTAGTACAACTGCAATAGCCCCCTTTACTTCAGCCATTAGCCTATCATAAATAATAATCTCAAAGCATTTCGAGCAGGCATCTAAATTCGATATTGGCCGATAGTTTTCGCCTTTCCCTCTGTCCCCTTTTTTAAAGATGGGACTAACACGTGAGATCTTCCACGAATCTGGATAAACGGAATATTTAATACAGAGGTTAAACAGAAAACACAGTGGTCTTACAAGCCAAAAGGCACAGCCCTTGAAAATAAAAGATGGAATTAAGTCCGGTCCACAGGATTGCGATGCTTTTAGCTTCTTAAGTGCACTACGGACTTCGTTCTCAGTTATTAAAATGTACGAAAAGTAATGAGGATCAACATTCGGGAGAAGGCCCTCAAGAATGTCCTCAAGACTGTTATCCTCAATATACATGCGACCAAACATCGCGGCAAACTCAGATGCTATTTCTTTAGGCTCAGTTATGTGAACATCATTAAAAGAGAGAGAGAGTTAGGAATTGACTTAGTGACATCAAACTTGTCTTTGGTATGGTTCCACATTTTCTTTGGGTCATTTCTGATAACCGATTCACACTGCAGGGAAAACCACCGGTAGGCAATCACAATTTGGGATTTGATTGACTTCTGTAAGGCTTTGTATCTGTCAATAAGAGCAGACAGTGCAGTAGAGTAGGTTTTGATTTTCTCAAAAATCTTTCTTTTATCTTTTAGGTCAGAGATGATTTTTTAGTGTAGTAAGAGGGAGATCTTTTATCTAGAATCACCTTAGTAGGGACTGTAACATCCAATGCACAGTATAAAATTTTATGAAAGGATTTACAAGCTTTATTAGCATCGGTTTCCGTATATAATGAACTGAAGTCAGCGTGGCGTATGCCATTCACAATGTTGTCACTGTTAGCCTTGGAAAAGTTATATTTGGCAGTCCCAGTAGAGTTAAAAGCTTGGCGTTTTAGTGAGCTTGTTGTCTTTATATAGCACATAAGAGAAGGGTGGTGTGCATCTTCTTTAACTAGAGGGATAACACTCCTTTTGACAGTAACTGAAGTGGTACCGAGGACAAGATCCAAAAGACGGCCGTTGGAATTGTTGACAAAGTTGTACTGCGACAAATCAAATCGACGAATGAAGTCAGAAAACATACAAGTTTTATTATCTAATACGTTACCACTCAAGCTTTTAATGTATGACGGGGTATTGAAGTCACCAAGTAAATATATTTTGAAAATGGGATTAAGTGTATCAAAAACGGTGGAACAGAAGTCATAGAATTTTGAATACTCAGTAACAGGACTGTCCGTTAAAATGTACACGCAACAGAGTATACATTTCATATTGTGGAATGACACATGCAAGAATATGGCATCAACACTTTTTGTATTGTAGTGTAACGGCTCCTTTACCACAGTAAAACTGTTTTTAATGGCTATGAGGACAGCACCACCCCTCAATTTGTCGGACAGTGCACCATCATTGTCGCAAGGAAACACATTGAATTGTGGGGGGAAAATATCACTCTGGAAACCGTCTTTTAGCCATGCCTCCGTCAGACAATACACATCCACTTCGCTACAAGCACCTACTACCTCTTAAGCATTACTCACACACTAACTTAGTCTGTAGTTTAACTGAAATTTGAACACATTAGCGGGGCCAATGTTGAACTGATCGAGAACACTACCATAACCGCGGTTTCTTCTGAAATCTCAAGCCTAATTGTAAAACAGTCTATTTTCCTTTTCGGGCTCGTTACGAAAAAGGTTGGGAACCATTGGCCATTGCCTTATGCTTTGCCATAGGCCATTTTTGCTTTCCAATTTATACGTAGTAAATGGAAAGCTTTGTGATAGTCGAAATTTACGATACCGAGATTTCAACGGATTTACACGTTTTGAGGTCCCAGGAACCCAAAAAAGTTGTTTTTATGAAATGTCTGTCTGTCGCTCTGTCTGTTCATCGATTTCCGGGCAAACTACTCGGTCGATTTCTATGAAATTTGGCATGTAGGTTCACAAAAATCATACCTTGTGATTTTATTTTTATATTGGGCTAACTCAATTTGGGGGGTTTTAATCTCAAAAAACTGAAAAAACACGTCTAAAACAATTATTTCTCAAAAACGGCTCCAACGATTTCTTTTAAATTCACATATATTGTATTCGTTGTTAATGTTAATGAAATGCAGTGGGTCTCTTGCCCCTTGATAGTTTGCTTCTAGGAGTAAAAAAATAAAAATAACTAAATATTCATGAAAAATTACTAAGAAATAATTTTTCTGCGGAACCTTTCTATCGATGATTTCTACCTTAAAGCATGTTTTAGGTGATACATTGAGTAACGAAACCGGACAGGTTGCTTTCCCAAAGAACTATTTGCTTTTGTGCAAAAAATTTGTTTTGAGAAAATTCACGCTTAATTGCATTGCGTGCCCTGCCGTTATTACTATGTGGTAATGTGTTGGTCTGACCTATCTAGAATTTACCTCACATCCAGTGACGTCAGGTGGATAAGGATAACCCCCCCCCCCCCCCCCCCGGAGATATCCATAGGAATAGGATTAACCATAGGAAACTTATTTTCATGAAATTACTCATCTTCTCCATCTCCGAATTGATAATTTGGAAAGCTTGTTCGAGTAAACTCGGACCGGTTCTTGCTGGTTAGTACTGCAATCTAAGCTATAGCCATATTAAATTGGCCGGGGAGTTTCGGGGGGTTTTAGGGAGTTATTTAATGCCTATACTTATGCCTATATATGGGTATACAGTGTAAGTCTAATCACTTCACACTATTTACGGTTCAACATATATATATATATATATATATATTGATGTATATAGAATATATTATACACATTATGTTTCCAAGTCTTTTCGTAGTGCTTGATATGGGCAAGGGACGTTTTATAAATAGAATGTGAAACACCTGAGTGGAAGGACGTTGCCCCCCCCCCCCCCAACCAACCAACGGCGGTATTCACTTAACTGATTCCTTCCTGCATCTTGTCAACCCCCCCCCCCCCCCCAATCTTGAGTTTCAATCACTTCGATTTGATACAGAAATCATTATTTTTCTACAAGCAACAAAACACTATAACCTATATGTATATAAGTATATGCCCCATAATACAGACGAAAAATGTATGATACACTCTAATATAGTGTATTCGATTTGAATAGAATTTTTCCGATTTACATGTTTGCCTAACCTACCTACCGTTTGGATAAATCACACAGTTCTCTTTTATATCATTTATTATCATTATAGGTACATTCTTTTTGGGCAAAGCCACAGTGTTTTTAAATTTTGGTGAATGGGATTAAAAAACTGTGAATTCTCTGTAAAGCAACATTGGCCTGGTGGAGCACTTAAAAGCTGACTTGTGTTTACAAATTGATGTGGTGGACAGATTTATGGATTTCAAGAGGGGAGTGCACTTCCACGCAGCCGCATAGTATTGTACGATATATTGTAAGATAGGTACCGTATTGTTAATGAGTGTACACCATATTTTTATTGGCTTTTTGTCTTTGCCATCACCTGGAGTCTTGTAATAGCCGGTCCAAGCCGCGATTGGTGGAGTTATTGATTGAAATTTGAACTTCATGTTTTGTGGTTGACAGCAGGCCTGAATCGTTGATCTTGTCATCGCCATTGTCTACCATTAGGCTTCTTAATCGCAATGCTTACTGCATAGGTCCAAGACGAACCCACATCACCGTATGCAAAATGTAATTTATCATATTTTGGAAAAGAAAAATGCTTACCTATAAGAGCCTTTGTACTGAGTGTAATCCCTTCAGAGCACCGTTAAATAAGCATTCACATCCAAATCCTCTTTTTGCGGAACATTTTTAATTTTCTCAATTCTGTTGTCACTGAGGTACAACTGCTGCACTGCTTACAAAATCACAAAAGCACTAGCATATTGGGCTATCACGAACAACTAGGGCTAATTCAACTTGAACACGTTTTCCAACTCCTGGTCAGGGCACAGGGACAACACAGCAGTCAGCACTAGACTGAGAGCTCACAATAGATAAGGGCCACACTGGCACTGCATGCTCAGCACCGTCAGGACCGACACTAGCCCGCTCAAATCCCCAAAGTGTATGCTTCCAAATTAATAGATATCTCATATATTCATATTTGCAATTATAATAGCATGGACCCCCCCCCCCCCCCACGAGAAATACTTGTGGGCCCACCAGGGCATTTTGCTGACTGCAACATTTCAAAGAGAGCAGTGGTTGACAAAGAAGGCCCTATACCAGTCCTCTGGTCTAGACCTCAATGGGCTGTCGTGTGAAGGCCCTAATGGACAGCAAACCTTCAGCAGTCAATAACATGGGGGCCGCACATTACAACATTCAAAATCGTGTGAAGGAGGATCCTGCGGCTTTCCTTCGACCTAAGCCCTCATTGAGTTTTCGTGCCGCCCTTCTTGCAAATTGTAATGAGGGCCAATACAATTATGGGTACAGAACGGATATCAAATGGCTATCCAGTCTCCTTGATAAAAGGTCAATAAGAGATCTACAGTAGATTAACCCAATTTAAATTGTTATGTCATATCAGCAGTTTATCATAAACAGTATGAGGCCTACTTTGTACATGCTAGTTTGAAACTAGAGGAAACAAAGTTATGTCTATAGTTACTACTTTGTACATGCTAGTTTGAAACTAGAGGAAACAAAGTTATGTCTATAGTTAACCGCTTGCCTACTTTTTGCTTTCCAATTTATACGTAGTATAAGGAAGGAAAGCTTTGTGATGGTCGAAATTTTCGTTTCCGAGATTTCAACGGGTTTACACGTTTTGAGGTCCCAGGAACCCAAAAAAGTGGTTTTTACAAAAATGTCTGTCTGTCGCTCTGTCTGTCTATCTGTCTGTCTGTATGTCTGTCTGTTCATCGATTTCCGGGCAAACTACTCGCCCGATTTTGATAAAATTTGGCATGTAGGTTTACTAAAATCATACCTCGAGACTATTTTTCTTTATTTTGGGCTAACTCAATTTGGGGCCGTTTTCATCTCAAAAAACTCCAAAAAAACGTCTAAAAAAATTATTTCTCAAAAACGGCTCCAACGATTTCTTTTAAATTCACATATATTGTAGTCGTTATTAATGTTAACAAAATGCGGCGGGTGGGGAGGGGGGGGGGGGGGTCGCTTGCCCCTTGATAGTTTGCTTCTGGGGGTAAAAAAATAAAAATAACTAAATTTTCATGAAAAATGATTAATAAATAATTTTTCTCCGAAACCTTTCTATCGATGATTTCTACCTTCAGGCATATTTTAGGTGTTAAATTTAGTAACGAAACCGGACAGGTTGCTTTCCCAAAAAACTATTTGGTTTTGTGCAAAAAAATTTTTTTTGGAAGAATTATAGAAAATTCACCCTCAAATGTATTGCGTGCCCTGCCAATATTGGTGTGTGGTATTGTGTTGGTCTGACTTACCTAGAATTTACGTCACCTCCTGTGACGTTAGGTGGACAATCCCCCCCCCGAGATATCGAGATATCGGAAATTCAATCATAGGAAAATTATTTACCATGAAATTATTCATTTTCCCTTCTACTAATTTTGATAAATTGGAAGCATGTTCGAGTAAGCTCGGACCGGTTCTTTAATAGGTTTCTAACTTTCGTTATGTTATTTTTGGGCTGCTGAAATGTTACCTTTGAGTACTTTATTATATATATGACAATATACACTCGTATGGTACGCTTGAAATTTCAAAAGTATACCTTTCGTAGCCGAGGCGTATTGAAATTTCCTCCTTGGGGGGAGGAGTTGAACGGTGGGGGGGGGGGGGCAGTGCACTAGACTTGATCGGTATTTCAATGTTCCTTTCAAAATAAGTCAACACAGGCCACTAAAGAGGCTATAGTGCACAATCAATGTTTTGTTTGTGTGCGATTAATCTTTAAATGGAAACAGAAAAAAGAAACACGGATACTCAATATTACAATGGTCATTTAATAATTTTTTTATACGTTTTTTTGGAGTTTTTTAGTATAAAACCCCCCCCAAATTGAGTTAACCCAAAATAAAAAATAAAAAAATTGTCCCGAGGCATGATTTTTGTGATCCTATATGCAAAATTTCATCAAAATCGACCGCGAGTAGTTTGCCCGGAAATCGATGAACAGACAGACAGACAGACAGAGCTACAGACATTTCGTAAAAACCACTTTTTTGGGTTCCTGGGACCTCAAAACGTGTAAATCTGTTGATATCTCGGAATCGAAAATTTCGACCATCACAAAGCTTTCCTTATACTACGTATAAATTGAAAAGCAATAATATGGGTAGGCATCGGCTGCTATAACCCATAGGACACGCAGTCAAAATATTAAATTAAACTCAAATGCATGAATAAAGAAACAAAAATAGCCTATTATGCACTTTTTATTTATTAACTTACTTTTTACGTTGAATTGCGGAATTCAATATTTTGACTGAGTTTCCCACGTTATTTGAGTACCCGTATTAAAAATATGCGGGTCTGGGGTTCGTCAATGCAAATAATACAATTGACCCTCACATGTCTCCATATTTCGGTCATGTCCCCATACGCTTCCTATCCCTAGTCATGGGTCATTATATGCACTCAGGGACACCTGTACATCACAGGCTAATTACTTTATACTTCGAATTTATCGGGTTGATTGTCTTACCCATGAGCGCCATTTCAATTTTATCATGGGAGGCCTATCATCGAAGGGGGGTGGGAGGGGGGGGGGGGGTGGTTTAATTTTCAAATAAATAACCAGCACTCAGCACTTTCCATTTCTTTAGTTCTGTTTATTATCTGTTTACCAAATAAGTTATTCTTGCGTAAAACCATAGAATAAATATTTACTATAGAATGCTAGTCGGTATAGGGCCGTCTGTGATTCCAACTAGGAAAATCACATGAGCCGAGTCACAAAATATTTGCGTCCCAGTTTTAACCAATCAAATTAATTTATTAAGAAACAATTGTGAGTGTATTCGAACGTTCTATAAAACTTGGCCTACTATTGGCTGCCTCTTTTGAAGTCAACATTCATTTTCAAAACAAAAACAACGCAGCAGAAATGAGTGGGTTTTTGATAAACAAAAATGATAAAAATTATTTATTGATTCTATCTCTACAGCAATACCTACTTTACTAATAAAATAAGTTGGGTTGTTGGATTGAAAACTTCACACTATACTACACATTACGTAAAGTACAGTAGTACAATAATACTTCTAAAAGGTAAGTGAGTAATTTATATTAAACCCACAATAGCTTTAATTCTTCTTAAAGTGTTGCATTGTTGCCGTCTTGTAGCCGAATTAAGTCACTTAGCACACTTCCCAAACACACCGAGTCCAACAAGTTACTGTACAACCTACGAGAAGCATTTTTAAGCCTTTGCATGCATGGGGCTTGCGAAGTAATAATTTGTGACAGTGACTTCCCTCTATGGGTTCACTGCAGCATACATTAACTAAAACAAAATATGTTGTCTTATTTTAATTGGTATGTATCGGCAGGCTAATAATATTGACATTTTTAGGGCAACAGATTTCGAGGAACAGGAGCAGAGGAGACGTCTCGTCCCGCCAGAGAAAATGCTGAAGCAAGGAAATACGAGTTAAAACTTTAAGTCAATGCAAGACAATTCCTACCAGAAGGAAAAAGTCAAAAATATTAGTTGTGTTCCTTCCTCTTCACTGTAAATTACTGTATATTTGTTATTACATTAATGTTATTGCATTATGGTGTATTTTAAAAGCCTTTTCCATGGAACTCACCTTGAGTTTTCACTTGTCACCCATGGCTTACAGAGTCAAAAAGAAGGGAACATGGTGGGTGTCACCGTATTGCGTTAGTGAGGAACTACCTGTCTGAATAAATAGGGGTTGTGAAAATGTCCAATACATGGTCTATTGTGACAGTATGCTTAATGAACACGACGCAAAGACGTTTTTTGCCACTTTCCTCATACAGGGTTTTGGTTTAAAATGTCAAACCCCCAGTGACCTGTACGAAAAGGCCCTAATGAATGCTTGCCGTAACGTAAAGTACAGTACTCTTTCTAAACTTATGTTGGAACATAATTTGAAGTATTGTATGTGATACTTCCATGCATTAATGCATACTACGTAAGATACCACGAGCATTTTTTTTTTAAATATTCATTGACCATTGTACTGTAGGTAGGCCTAGGTGTGCGAATGATACAAAAGACTAGTTGGTTTCATTAAATTTGGGTCATTATGGATTTATTAATGTAAAATGACACATTAAATTGATATTGACTACTACATTTCAATTTTTAAATTTGTGCGGGAAACACCCAAGCGCTACCAAGTGGCCAAAATCCGAAAGTGGGACGCAAATATTTTGTAACTTCGATCCTGTGATTTCATGAAAAAAATCACAAAGCCCTGAAATACTGCATCCTATGTATAAGCATAGGGATGCCAGTCAGCTTATTTCGATTGGCAGGCTATGCGTAAAACCTACTCCGAAACCTCTCAGTACATATAATATTAACGATTTAAAAAAAATCCAAAGCTTGAGGTTCTCTAAAGTTCCAGCAGTTGAGCAGGTGATGATAGTTTATAGTATCAATAATCTATTGGAAATTTACTTTCAGTGGGCCTACTATGGAGATTATTTTTAATCTTAACCTCGGATTAAAATTGTAAACAAGATAATTTTATAATGGAAAGTACCTTAGACCATATAATACCCTAGACACGCCATGTTAGAATTTCCGAGAGACCAACATAAAATGACGTCACACACTGGCAAAGGCAGCTGCTTTTAGAGGCGCGAACCTATTATTTTGAAGTTTTGTTAATTAATTAATTAATTAGAGTGAGAGAACACTTTTTAATTCTCGTAAAACTTATTTAAAAATTCAATTTGAAACTTTTAACGATCAGTCTGGAATCGGTCATTTTTTTAAAAACCAAACTAGTCACTCGGGTTACTTAGCATCAAAGTCTCTATTGCTAGGTAACCGGGTTGTGACGTCATCCGCTGGCTGATGGTGCCCATGCAGTGCATCTAGAATGCCGCGTCTAGAGTATTATATGGTCTAAGGAAAGTGCTATTCAAAATTGTTTTGTTTACCTTTTCAACCCCAAGAATACTGTAATTTAATGCTAAACGGCATAGTAGGCCCGTAGGTCAATAAGTTTATTCGGCGCTCGGGCCGTTCGCGTTGCCTTGTTTTTACAAAAATGTTATGTTTGGCGAATATACTTGATACTTGTTGGTGCAGTTCTAATGTATGACCAACCACGACCTGATCATTCAATGTCCTAATTATCATGAAAGCCTTATAAATTTCCGGGTAAATGATGAGCTGTTAAGCATAACAAAGAGTGAAGCTCTGTTTGCTGCTGCCGACTTCCGCAATGCCTGAGGAGTGTTGGCTGCGCTGTGGTCATTATAATGACGAAGGACAGCTCACGACACCGGCGGATGATGGAGATAAGCAACACCAACTGTCGCTTTATCTCAACTCCCATGCCATTTATTATAAGAAGACCGATGCGATGCACCCTAGGCCCTACGGCCTACACCTGCACTAAAACTTATCGCGGAAACAATTAATTAATAAATAAAAGGAAATGAAGCACATTATGAAATAAATCGGGAAGTAAGCTACTTTTACGTGGCCGTGGCAAGTAACAAAAAGCCACGATTAAGATATATTGTTATTTTAAACCGGTAGAGGCTACTATGAAATATATATCGTAGGTGCCTAATGTAAGTTACTTTAACTTTAACTTTGTGTGTCTTGTCGGGTGGTCAAAACTTGAAGGGCTGTGTCTTGTGTTCAATGTGACGCAATTTTGAGCAGTTCGGCAAATATCTATCCTTAAAGACAAATTTCAAAACATTGCCGATTCATTCTGGTGGCGGTGTTTAGTCTAAACCCAAAGTCAGAAACTGCAATAGTAAGCCTCTATATGCGGAACTGGCGTATTTTTCAATATTTCCGCAAGAGCTCTGTAGGTATTTACACGTCTTATACACTGTATATTCATTAAAAATTAAAGATGAGTAACTTATCGACTTTCTTCTCGCAATATCGAGGGCGATGAATTATGCAGTACATTTTATATGCTTGGTTTTGAAAGTTTTGAGCGATCAACGACCAACGTGTTCATACGTATACTTGACAAATAACAGTTAAACATGAGCTAATAACGGTTGCCACGACCATGCAAAGGATTTATTTTGTGCTGATGCAATTCATAGCTTAAAACCTTTCGGCACTCTGGCATCCAACACAAGCTTCAAAACTCCATTCCTACACATCAAACTACAATACAATTTCAAGCCGTGCTTCTTTTTCTTCTTCTTCTTCTTCTTCATCTTCTTCTTCTGCTTGTCTTACATTTTATATTATTAGCATTCTGTAATCCTGTAGATCTACATTATACGATACAATTATCAACATTTTCTGAAATTGTAAAAAATTTAATTGGGGTAGGGACGCCACCTGCACACGGCAAGGCTGACTCAGCAGTTCTGAAATTGACCAGCAGATGACTTCACCATACTGTTTCGCTGACTCCAGTCTTGCGGCCCTGATCATTTGGGATAGAACCCACAATTATTGTAATCAGCTAGTTATTCAGCCGCAGGGCTTCCCCCTCCGTTGCCTATAAGATCCAGAGTCGAAGGTCCGAAGCTCAGGCCTCAAGCCCTCAACATACTAAAGGAATTTACACCGGGCCGTGATGTACCCAGCAAACCCTGACTCGTACCCGAACTTGGTTAAGTGGTCTAGTGGTGCCGTGCAGTATTCATTACTGCCTTTATTACATGATTTTACACGAGATTTTGAGCACACAGTTGTCTAATCGTGAAACTGCAGGCGAATCTCAGGGCATTGACCTCTAGCACCCTCTTTATTTTAATATTTTTTTATTTTAATAATGTCCCGGAAGACTTTTTAGCCTAGGTCTACTTATAGTGGCCCATAGGTCCCAGAGGACCGCATATCACCTGAAACTAGCAGAAGAGACTGCTCTTGCTAAATTGCGCATAGGGCACACCCGCCTTACCCATGGATATTTGATGTCTGGTGACCAGCCCCCTACATGTGGCATTGGCAAGTGCGGAGTGCCTCTAACAGTGAAGTAATTACCGAATGCCCTAACTACGCAACGGGCAGACTTTCGTTAACAAAACCACACACCCTGCCAAGCTTAATTGGGGGCAAACATGTGCCGATCACGGCAACATTAAGCTTTCTTAACAAGACTGCAGTCATGAAACGTCCTGTAGACAAACACTAGAGAACCATTTTAAGCGAAAACTACCAACAATAACCAAATAAGTTAACAGCTCCGCACACAAACACCGACCAGTGCAAATACTCGAAAGGGGCTGTCCATTAATCACGCGATGTTTTTTAAATAATTTTTTAACCCTTCCCTCCCCTTTGGTGATACGTGGTGAGGTTTAAGACTAAATAATATATGGCTGGAAAGATAAAGAAATGTGGAAAAACCCTTAAAAGTCCTAAGCCCGGAGGAAATCGGCAGCCCGAAATTTAATACTTTTTATTTTTTATTTGATTAACTAAAGAATGTTATTAAAGATTTGGCTCATCAAAGTTGTAGAAGACTACTTCATGCATCATTGATCATATTATAAGATAGTTTCAATTTTCGAAATTGTAGTTTTTTCATAAACATGCAATTATTTTATAAACAATAACTTTTCCGTACGGTATTATCGATTTTATAAAAAAAAACACATTTTCTAAGAACTAAAAATTCCTTATTATATGATGCATGAAGGTGTGTTCTACAACTTTGATGAGCCAAATCTTTAATAACATGCTTAGTTAATTAAATAAAAAATAAAAAGTATTAAATTTCGGGCTGCCACTTTCCTACGGGCTGCACACTCTTAAGTAGTTTGAATTTCGTGCGCACCCCCTTGCTTCATCACACAAATATAGCATAACCTGAAAGACGAAGAATAGACGAAGACATGGGTATAATTTAAATTAAGATAAGCCTTCCACATCAACCCAAAAAATTGCTTTTAACCCGCCCATGCAATTCAAATGGGATTGCTGGAAAGGAATTTTTTCGGTCATTTTTTAGAAAATTTGTGTTCCACTCGTAATTATGGGGTGAAGGGGTGAATTTGAAAATATGTATTTATACTCGTTTGAAACCTTAATTCATACTGCTTTTAATGAGACATTAAAAATTAATTTCGGTTGAAAATTTCAGGCTGTGGAATTTTTTTACGCATTTTTTATGCATGTAAATTCAAAAGTAACCTTTTAACATGTTTTCCGCCGAAACAGTGATGGCTTACCAACTCACCTGAGCCTGAACGAAAAGACGGATAGTTAAACTGAATATATTTCTGGATAGAGTAAGAAAGAAAGAAGAAAAGAAGAAGAAAGAAAGACATTTTATTTTTATTTTGGGCTAACTCAACTTTGGGGGGTTTTATTTTCAAAAAAACTCCAAAAAAACGTCTAAAAAAATTATTTCTCAAAAACGGCTCTAACCATTTCTTTTAAATTAACATATATTGTAGCCGTTATTAATGTTAATAAAATGCGGGGGGTCGCTTTGCTTCTGGGGGTAAAAAAATAAAAATAACTCAATTTTCGTGAAAAACGATTAAAAAATAATTTTTCTGCGGAACCTATCTGTCGATGACTTATACCTTCAGGTATGCTTTAGGTGTTAAATAGAGTAACAAAACAGAACTGGTTGCTTTCCCAAAAAAAAGTATTTGGTTTTGTGTAAAAAATAATTTTTTAAAGAAATTATAGAAAATTAACGCTCCAATACATCCTGTACACTAGATAGAATGGAGTTTTAGAAAAATTATTTACTATGATTACTATGAAATAGCTCATTATCTCTATCTACTAAATGATAAATTGGAAAGCATGTTCGAGTGAATTCGGACCGGTTCTTTATATTGTTTCCGTATGCATTTTAGCCTATTAGAAAATTACTATACGTCCTCGATGTCAATCTTCACCGGCTACAAGCGGTAATGGACAAGCTGAGACAGGCCACCGCAGACGCAATGAGGCGAAAACATAACCAAGTACAGACACATTATTTATTTTGTATGCCTTTAGTAAAAGATTTTACTTGAGGTTGTGAGCGCACAGTTGTCTAATTGAGAAACTGCAGGAGAACCTGACCCACACTGTACAGAGCATTGACCTCCAGCACCCTTACAGCGAGCGATTGTGTTGTCCAACCTGTCAATCGTAACGTTGTCTGATTTTATGTTGAGCTTTCGCCTACCACAAGCAGGGACGGATCCTGGGGGGGGGGTGGTGGGGGCAGACGCCCTCCCCCCCAGCCGAGAAAAATAGCTTTATACTAGATAGAATGGACTTTTGAAGGAAATGAAGAGAAATTGTTACTCAAGTAAGGGAAACGCGATATTTTTCAGGTCACCGCCCCCCCCCCTTTTTCTGAAACCGTCCCTGACCACAAGTCATGGTTTATTTGTTTGTTTAACACTCAGTCACCATGTGGCTACTGTTTTAAATGATGCGGTTCGGATTCAGACGGATGTTTATCATCTAGTAATAAAATTATATTCCGTCTACTTTGCTGTCTTCTAGAGCTCAAACTTTAAATTAACGCTAAAAGGGAACATTAGGTATTAGGTATAGTGTTAAATGTATGCCCTTTCGATAAATTCCCCAAATATGCCTATATAGGTACCTTAAACTCATATTGCGACGTAACTTACACATATTACCTACCTACTGAGCCTATATCTAACATTATAGCCTAAGTCTGTATAAGGATCTTACTGTAACCCAAGAAACATATCAGTTACTTATTAGATTTGTTTACTTTATTAAAATTAATTCTTTGTACAAAAGTTGTAGGCTATTTCATTACAAAACATTACGTTATTAAGAGCTTCAAACAAACAAAATTCAATAAATTAAATGGTTTCAAATTAATAAAGTCAAGAAGTTACATTAACAATCGAATGACTAGCATCAAGTTTTCAACGTGACAATAATGTGAGTCGAAATCGGTATTATGGCAGACAAACTGAATATGGCATTAACAAAATTGAACCGCTCTTCTCTGGTTTAGTTGGAAGTAGGCACAACTGACTTGCGAATTCCAAGTTGCGGTACCCAATCTTACCCAGCAGCAACATTGTTGCCATCCATCCAACGGAATTGACCTGGGGTTGAATTCCGTTAGTCGAAACTGGAAAGTCATCATTCTAGCTGTACGTACTGTATTTCGAATGCACTGGTTAGATACATTAATACCTGAACATACACATTGAACATTGCATTATTGGGCTACAATAAAAGAGCCAATGACTTACCAGTAGCCTCTACTCTAACAGTTTTACTGATTGGCCAAAACATATATTTGGAATGTAGGCAATAGAGATAGTCAGCAGCGCTACAATTTTGAACTGACCATAGGCAAGAGAGTACAACACGCGTACCCAGGAATTTGTTTAGAAGGCGCCCAAAATATACAATTTAGCCAAACCTTTCCTATGCGGAAACTTCAACGGCGCAGCTCCTAAGGAAAATTGTCATCAATATTATATCGCTCCTTGATTTGTCAACTGTTTTAAACATAACTGCAAAATGCTAATTTTTCAGGAGAGTGTTCCAAAGTTTTTTTCCGGTGGTTTTAATGCATTATCTCCTACACTTCAGCCAAGAAAATTATCAATTTTTTACAGGCTTGCAGATACGACGATTGGACGTAAAAAATGGTAATAACAGTAGTAACATGTTTTGCAGTTAAGACAGTTGGCAAATCAAGGAGCGATATGTAGTACATAATTATAATTTGCCTCTGTACGTATATTGCCTACAGTACAAGACTTTCACCATGGCTGTGTGTGAACCCACAATGCCAAAAAAAACTTTCGTGAAATCGTTCGAACCAAAATGAGAAAACACCACCCGCATGTAAACACTGTGCAGACATACCTGCTAATGGTTTATTGCACTGCTCAAATTTGAAATGTGGCAAGGTATTTTCCATTGAGTTAACTGAGAATTTCCCAAAAGGGCTGAGTCGACACAATGTACTTTTTGCAGGTAACTAAATTTGGGAATTCAGTACAATGGTATACAATTCAATATTAATCATAGAAGTCCCCCTGACCCCTGGCGAATACCCATACTGTACACGAAATTCTGTTGATAATGAGGAGTAAAATAAGGAGTAAAATAAATATAAAATGGATCAAACTGTCTCAAAAGAAGAAACAGTAATAAACAGCCTACACATGATGGCTATATGCTGTAACAATTTGCGGTCAAAACCGCCCAAGTTGCCGCTATCCAATCAGCTGGTTTCTGTAGCGACATGCCGCAGAGAACCTTCCCCAGCTTTCCAATGGTTCACTGGAAGATGTGCTCGATCCTCTGTGCGGGTGTACCTGCCTCAGGAGGGTTGTCTTTAGCCCACTAGACTCAATTCTTGTACATGTCGCAGAGGACTTTTTCCATTGGCGTGTTGCCAATGGTTCTCTGGAAGAATATGTGCTCAATCCTCTGTGTGGGCACTTGCCTGAGGAGGGGTATCATGAGCAGCAGCCGGCCAAACCTGGCTGGCTGCCCCGGGTGCTGCCTTCCTACGTGCTGCCCCAACATCACCTGTGCCTGGTCTTGGAGGTTCTCCACCTGAAGGGGGTCCTTGAGACCACGCGTTTCTGTAACAGGACCTGTTTATCTATTACACTGAGTTTTGGTTTTAACTGTGGTTTTTGTTACATTGTACATTGTTACATGTTAGGCCTACTTGTTACATGCCACAAAAATCCGTTTTTGTCAATTTTTCTGATCGGCCATCAACCCGGAGTCTACAGTTTCATTATTTGAGAGCCTTTGAAATTGAGAAAGGAATAATTGTGTGAGGATACATGCTGCAACATAGCTATGTCAAAAAAAAAAAAAAACACAATATAATACTTCAACCCTGGTATTACTTCCATAGTGGCCAGTAAAGTGAAAATTTATTCTCAGTCATTCAATAATTTCTAGGCCGATACTGCCCATTAATGAACTTAACCGTTGGGTAATGCCTCCAAAATACTTTTGCAGTGCAACCTTTTTTGGTGAAAGTGTCTATGTTAATGTGAAAAGCCACGGGTTCTCACCAGACTTGAAGAGGACGATGGCCTTGATAAAGGCGAACTCTCCCGGCTCGACGGACACGGACTTGAACCGCAGCAGGATCTCGTTGAGCATGCGGACGTCGGACGCCGTCTGACTGCTCTTGCCGTTAGGGGCGGACGTTGTGTGCTCCGAGACGGAGAACAGGTGATTCTGGTGGTCCACCGGCAGGCACCATTGCACTGCGTTCAGCAGGAACAGCTCCGACCAGCTTTCCTCGAGAAGTATCACCTCAAACAACATGAGAACTGCATTGACAACGATGATCCGGAGGATAGGGGATCGAGACTCGGCCAAATCCCAAATAATATAATGATTCCGCATTTGGTAATGTTGACTGACATCTCTTTAGAATGTGTGTTGTAATGCGAGAAAGCCACATACTTGTACGATATAATGGCTATTTTCTACGAACCATAACGATATTGCAACCTTATGTTTTATTTTCGAAATTTGGGCCAAGTCCTGAGTAACTTTACTACAACAGAACTATAATGTGGAGTGAACGGCTGTAGCTGGTGCGTGGGGACAGACCGACAGACTGATTTAGTGAACTCATAGATAGGTACCTGATTCCGGAAGGGCAGACTTACGAAGGAAGGCAGGTTCTTGGCCCATTGGACGGCCATGAACAGCAGCCTGGCCGAGGTCTCGTAGATATTGGTCTCCTGCACGGAGGGCCAGACGGGCGGGTGGGACAGGTGGGCCGGAGGGCAGAGCGGGGGCCGGGGCGCCGGCGTCTCCTCGTTGGTCACGTCGATGCTGTCTTCTGCGGTAAACATACAAGGAATAAGTGTATTTATAGCACGTATACGTCTGCTCACAATGGCGATTTTGTGTAAATAAAATAAGATTTTAGAGGCAATATTGATAGTTAGAACCATCATGGCCTGTGAAATTTGATCTTGTCGATCTAAAGGACAGATGTGTGGAATAATAACTAACCATTGGAAATATAGCCTAGTGATGTAGAGTAGGCTTTAGAGTTATACTTTGACCCGAAAGTTTGTTGGTTCAAGCCCAAAACTTGCTACATTTTCTGGCCATGCTTCGGAGGCCTAGTTGAGTGTAAGAGAGGACTTTGCAGCCATAACTTCGTTAGTTTGGCTTAGTTTAATACAACGGAAGTAATTATTTATTTATGATAAATTATGTCTTCATATGAAAACCAACTGTAAAATAGTGTATGATGGAGACCGATGTGCTTTTTAAATAAGCGGCAATCAGGCTGAGGTTAACCACATGGCAGTAGAGGGAGCTGACCCAATAATGCAAACAAATATTGGAATGACCCTGCTAAAACCTAATAAGGGGTAGACAGGCGCGGATCTAGAATGAGACCAAGGAGGGGCTTAAGATTAAATACGAAATTGGGGATTACGCATTTTCAGAGCAATAACGGTTCTATATTATAGGTAATTCATACAATCGAGCACAAGGGGGTCTCCCCCGGGGAAAATTAGTGAACAATAAGACTGAAATAGTGGGGTTTTACGCATTTTGAGGAACCTAATGGAGGGGGGGGGCTATAGTATAGCCCCCATAGCCCCGTAGATCCGCGCCTGGGGGTAGATATTTATTGATGTACACGTAAATTCTAGCTATATTTCACTACGATTTTTATTTCCTTACCATCCTCTGGTTCTGGTTTAGACGATGAATTCAAGTCTGTTGGAGTTGTGAGACTAGAAGGATATCTAATGGGTGAAAATCCCATGGCAAGACTTACTGGAGGTCTAAAAACAAAATTAATACTTTAATATATCATTGGATCATACAGTATGTCGTGTACTGCTGCGTATGCCGTGTTTTCTTCTTGAGTTGCAATCTATTGATTGGTTTGCAGCGGATGTTTTAGTGTAAGGCATCACAAAACATAAGCAAACCAAACCACAAGTCAACTAAAGGGCCCCATGCAGGTGGTGAGCCCAAAATATGGACACACGTCTCATGGTCGCAGAATTTCGGGTTTTGGCTTTGGTCTAGAGTCTAGACAGGCTAGACCATCCACCACTACCTTAAATTGTGCATAGCAGGAGTCGAACCGCAGTAGGCTATGTATCTTAATCATCCCTGTCTCTCCTCCCAACAAGCGAAAATCACAATCGTTTGGGAGAAGCAATCCGTACTAGAATGAGACTGACCCTCGTAAACGTATAGATTGCTGGATAGAAATTCCTTGAAAGGCAGTGTAAGCCGGGAGGGGTTAGTTAATCCGCAGAACGGAATTGAGTGCCAGGGATCGCTCACTCCATTCCAATTGATGGCTTAGCCCCGCTGCCCCTGCGCCCACCAACTGCGCCTTTTAGTTACCAAAATTTGATTTCTCTTTAACTTGCTTAATGACTTTAGCTTAGGGCAAGGTAGTAGCCAGGATTTTTTCTCAGGGCGAATTGAAACAGAAATGGCCCATATTTTATTTGAAACTATCCTACCCCCCCCCCCCCCCTCGGAGGGCTTAGGATAAAAATATTGATTTAGACTACTGTTTAGACCCCAATTGGATATATTTTGTAAACAATTTTGTAAATAAATTAATGTCTTCCTTAAAGATATTAATTTTATTATATTTTAATAAACCTAAATGTGTAATTAAGCAGTAGCCTAAAACTTTACTGTTCACTGATTCTTCGCAAAGCTACTTATCGTGAATCTGAATCAACATTCACATTTGAGCGATAGCTGACTCTCCCATAGTCTGCGGAATATATTGAAGGTAATGTTAGACTGGTATCGATTGGATGTGGAGCTGACGTTTTGACGTGGTTCCAGTTGGTTGGGCTGGTGTTACACCGTGACACGATCTTTCATCTCAATTCATCTCACCTCTAATTTTAGCCCTCTTTGTCATCCCCAGTTTCAAAGCTATTTCAACCAACAGATTTTCAAGAAAATTTTCATACAGAACGGCAGGAGATCGCCGGATCGGACATGACTATCCAACCCACTATATGGTGCTCTTTGTACAGCGTTTGTAAATCAAGTTTCCGAGAAAATAGCTCGGTTTATGAAAGAAATTTAGTCATGACAGGCGTGAGATTTTCTCTATTTTCATTTCTCACTCCTCCCGCTACATAAGTCCGTTCGTAACTGCAGCCAACTAGTGATGATACGATACGATGCAGACGCCAACTGCGACCCTAGCCTCCCTGAGGGCCCGACGGACGGATGGGAGCCTTGTTCTGAACCTACTGTGGATAGTAATACATACCCGAAGACGCCTACTGCAACGGCAGCCTCCCTGAGGGCCCGCTCTTGGTCCATCTCCACTAGCGCCTCGGGTCGGATGGTGGCCGTGTTGCGCGGCTGCCTCTCGTTCTGCACAGCTGCAAATATTACTAAACACTAAATCAAACAAAACAAAATCACCTCATGACAGCAAACCCATATCAGACAACTCATCGAGTTACACCGAACTATAATTAGGTTCACAATAAGTTAGTCAATGTAGCTATGGGCAAGGGTGTGCGCGCGGATAAATACAACGTACGCCACTAAAAAGGGAAATCCAGTGATTACGCGAAATAAAATACACAGTTTACGGTTATTTTTAAACTGTCTATACCGGTCAATGTTAAGACTTTAGGGGTACTCACAAATGGCATAAGAAACTATAAGTGAATATATAGTATATTATAAACTTAGAAGGACTTTCATGGCCGGAGTTGCATGCAATAGACAGCAGACCGTAAATGCAGAATCATTACATCGGTTGTTTTCTTGACTTATTAATATATATTAATATATAATAACATTTTATTTCGAGTTTTCCGCGCTACCGATACTACGCTTGTATTTGATGTAGACTAGTATCTGTGAACACCCTTTATACAACGCTGATCTAGTCAATCTGGGAAATAACATTAGGTTTACTTTAAATTATGTTGAACTGTTGAAGGTAATTTGTGTGCCAAGAGGATACAACAGGGGGAGCGCTGCGGGGGGCCGCGCTGCTTCTGACAGCGCTCCGCCACGCTCCGATCAACTCCGTGAATAATGCCAACAACAGTAGGCTACAGCAGCCTCGCGTTTGGTTTCTATGGCAATAATCCTGTACTTCCCTTTTATAGCTGACAGAGTGGTAGCTGACACCCAAGACCCACTTTTCTAGTAGGCTGGAATAGTTATGAGGATCTGATGACAACTACAAAGTGGTCCCCCCTACATATTTTTCAGTCAATTTTTTAGCGGGTATAAAATAATAATATTTCGCCGTTTGTTTTCCCCGTTAAAATCGTGGAGTTGCGTTGCGTTGCGTCACCGTAAGGATAGGATCGCGGAGGCTTAGCAGCAACTGCTAGCTTTCGAGGTACAATCTTAGAAGTCTATGCAGTTCCACTGACGATGTCGGCCGCAGATGTTGACGAAATGTATGGAAGTACGACCACGGCCTATCATCCCAGATTCTACTTCTTGATCACGTAACTCCGGCCGTGAAAGCCTTTGTAATTACAAATATTACCTAGTAGTTTTATTTATTTGAATATTTTTATTTAATATTTTTTCTCATATTTTAATAGATATGCCACAACTCGAGGCGGAGATGAATTCAACAAATCAGAGATAACTAAAATTGGTCCAGCCGTTTCTGAATTATAATTTATAAGTGAAGCAACTTTGTTTGATTTACATAGGCCTATATTATCAGGCAAGTTATTGAAATTTTGTAGCATTAGCTCCACGCCATCTTCTAAATTAATATATAGCCTACTTGTACATGTGTGTAGCTTAATTCTTTACAAACCTAAAGACGTGGAAATAACAAGAGTATAGACCTATATGTATATTTCGCTGTATTTTGAAATATAATACACGGTATGCTAACAAGAAAAAAAAATGAAATTCCAATGTACGGCAATATAATATGGAATGACTTTAAATGAGATTGGAAAAGACGAATAAAAAAGTCAGGGAATAAGAGTTTTGTGAAAGCATTAGAATTGAAAGTACGGTAAGTTAGCTACTTTTTATTCATAGGGCGTGCTAGATGTCGCAAATATATTACGAAGCTCTCACAAATTATTTCCCCTGCTGCCGGGGGAAAATAACAGAAAAAGTTTTTTAATCAAAAGTGATGAAATGTAGGCGGCCCGGCCCAACCAAATTTCCAGTGACTAGCTGCCATGCGCATGCTAAATAAGTGGACACATGTATAGTCTAGGAGGTAGAGGAGTGGTCAGTGTACGCAAGATCGAGATTCGGGACTCGACACATGCAATGGAAAATCATTCATGATAACTTGCCACTAGTGATGACTAATTTCCTCGGAAAAAATTAACAAAGTTATTATAAACACACAAGTGGAGGTATATTACGCGATCAGGTTGGACACCATGATGGCGGACTTTACAAGGTCATATCTACTATCTATGTCGGAGACATGAGGCAGTCGGCATCACCTGAGGTGGACGCCACAAGTAAGAAGTAAGTGTAGCGGATGTGGAAAAACATTACGGATGTAAAAAATAAATTGCACAGAAACCATATTTGTGAAAAATGACTGAGGATGTCAGGTCGAAGGGGTTCCAAAAGCGTGGTCAATTGGTGTTAGACGGGGTTTCCACATGCGTCAATGGTCAATGAGAAGTAAAGTAAATTCGTGTCGGGGTGGTACTACCCGTGGTACAGGAGTTTTCAGGTTGCATCAACAGCCTCCTGTTTAACCTATCGACAGTAAGGGAAGACTGCCGGGACCGCCGACTTTACATGCCCTCCGAAGCATGGTAGTCAGAAGATAAATAATTGTACCACTAGAAAATTTTGGCATTCGGGTGGGAAATGAGAAATATGGTTTTGACGTGGTAGCAGACATTTTTAGTATGTCTTTAATGTCTGATAAAACGTCAATTTCATATTTCTCATTGACCATTGACGTATGTGGAAACCCCACCTTAGTCACAAATGACAAAATGACAGTTATACATGTTATTTATGTCTCAACGATCGATCGATTGGACGTTTAGGTCTATTTGCCATTGACCAGACTTCACCCTCAAGTAAATAGATTTACTCCTATTTCCTTTTCATGAACCCGAACGGCCCACCCTCTGTAGAGGAGGTAGGATGAAGAAAGAACTGCCGAAAATCCTACTGAGAATCGTTTTCGATGGACTCCCAATTGTGCGCCTGCACCCCTAGCCCCAGATGACAGCCTTGGAGCATGATATGCTGGTTTCCCGGAGTCGCCTTATTACATTATAACACAAGACGCTGCGGTTCCCGATACCCTTGCAGCCATTTTGGCACAGCTCAGTAAGCAAGTGGTTGTAACCCTTTGCGGCGCCAATTACCTTTTTGAAATGTGGCGCGCTCGTTAGCAGGCCGTGGTCGGCCCCTAAATTTGCATGCAACCCTTTATCTGGGGCCACGTGCCGATGAGTCCCTCGGCCACGTCTTGTTCACGCCTACCAACACAATAATTGTCTTGCTTTTATTTTGCAGCGCTTGTTGTTTCGTGCCATTAAATTTGCATTCGCTGTTTAGCCGGGGATTATAAAGTGGAGGACGTGAGTTGAGCTCAACCGACGGAATAATCGTAACTGCGACTGCCTTCTCATGGGTATTCGTTTATGTTAAATAAGGCTCGTACTAATGCTTATTTAAGTCTGGTCCATGACTGTTACACTGTGTCAATGGTAAGCATGTTTGAACTTGACTATTGTCAATTATAGGGTCGTTGCCCCTGTCATGGTTCTACAGGAGCCTACAAGGAAAAATTATAATAATACTAATAACTTGTATTTTTCTTCAAGTATACAAATTACTACAATGTAATAATTGCATTTGGAAGGGGAGCCCAAAGGACAAGGCCTGTGTTGGTTATAAATTAAGTTCGAGTAAAAACGAGGATGCCCCCAAATTGTCCATAAGAAAGAAGAAACACAACGTAATCAGATATATTTTTTTTACATTTTATGGTTCTGTGCCTATATTGAGCTCTATATCGCAGAGCCAATGGATATTTTTTTAATTTTAAAATTTAACTTTTTAACTTTCCACATCCAATTATTAATATTATACAAGTGATTTGAAGAGGCTGTTGGAAATACTGCTGACTGTTGAACCTATCTTAAGCGTGAACAAAATATCGTATAGAACCTATATACTCACAACTATTTTTGCAAAAAGTAGTCAGTGATGAGGGGTGAGCCCTTGTTGGAAGTGCCCGCGGGGATCAGTTGGACTTGCATTTGGTCGTCAACCAAACAATTACTACACATGGGGCGTGGTTTTTAATTAGTGCCCTTGGCGTCCTGTGTTTGATAGAGGAGTAACAATTGTCAAATCTGATTCAGAATAACAGATTAACCAATTAAATAATAGTTTGAAATCGACTGAGATCAGAATTACAGCTCTTTCACACACAATACAATACAAAACTGCCATTATATTGGTTCTAAACACAAATTTTGATTAAAATTTTTAAGGTTCCTCGAAAAACTTAATAATTCAATTTTTATGTAGTTTTGGAACATTCCCGTACGAGTATACCCCTCTACAAAGTTGACAAGACTGATTCCAATTTCCAATAGGTACAATATTAGGTACATACATTATACCATTGAATATATAACACTATATATATATATATTCAATGATTATACTGACTAATACTACAATCTGTCGTCGAGACACGTTCGAGACGTTGCCGTAACAATGCCATTTGCAATCAAAGTTTCGATAAATTAAGATGGGTATGTCAAATTATGTAAAAATTACGTCGCGTCCTGCATAATATTGTTAATCCTTGGGAAGCTGCAAAATGAGACATCGTCATCATATAAGAGGAATTTGGAGACAAGAATAGAAGAGACTACGCGTATGTACATGTAACCAATATTTGAAGAGATTTACAGCATATTTTAATGCCGATTATTCCTCGGGAAGCTATCCGAAGTTGTACATCGTCATTAGTAGAGGAATGTGGCAGCAAGAATAGAAGAAACTACAGTACACAATTAGAGGAGTATATTAATGAGTGTTGTTTGGGGGGTGGCCCGGGGTGCCATCCCTTTGACACAAACTTGTGGCCACAGAGCGCGATAATTGAATGTGTCGATGTGCTCCTATACCTAGCTGCTTTGTCAGCTTTAATTGCTGAAATAATTATGGAAATTCCCCAACTTTACTACGACGCGACGGTTAAATGTAGATAATTTACAATTTTTAAATGCTAAATAGGCTTCATTAACCATTGCTTCTATAAAGAATAAGGGAATACTGTTCTTCTTGTTTTCTTCTAATTCTAATTACAGTCGGATAGTCAGAGATATCATTAGATAGCAACAAAGCTTTACATGCAACATAGCAACATAGCTTTAAAAGTTTTACAACACTGCTGTTGCGCTGCCCGGCGTATCCTTATATTTCTCCCCATACCAGTTCAATAGGGTTGAACATAGGTTGATTTTGAGCGTATGAAATTTGTATGGAGAGGTGGGGCTTGGTTAGGCATGACAGGAATAGTCATTGTGTGTTTGCACAGCTGACTGAACAGTGTGTGCGTATTTGCATGTCTGGATTTTATCTAATTTAATATAAGTTACTATACTTATTTCCTATTTTACCATGAAAAAATATGTGTAATCAACTCATCGTACCTACATATAGGATTACATTTTATTTATGGACATTACAGGTCAATTTGTATATCAACACTAACTTACTTACTGATGGAACGTTAGAAAACACCGATTACGCGGTAATCGGAGTAATGTGTTGCCATGTGTAAGCAACCACTTAAATTAGAGCAGTCGCGGGAAAACTTTAACAAGATTCAAAATGGCGGCGACAACAAAGGTTTAATGGGGGCGAGGAGCACAAAGCTCCCCGAGACCCGACTAATGACGCCCTAACTAAACTCCCAATTGTTTTTCGAAGTCTCTCTTTGATTTAGAGTTGCTGAAAGAATGGGAGGCTCCGACCATCCACCACAGTTTATTTCTAATACTCTAGTCTCTTAGTCATGTCGATTAATTTTGTGCAGCCACCAATATGGTCCTGCTGACAGTTTTGGGAAACTACGTAAACACAGTAGCCTATATTATGGTCAATATAGTATTTCCAAATAGTTAAATCCCACAGGAAAGATGGTTACGTACTGTATACGTTTTAACATGTCCCAAAATTATTACTAATAAAAAATAAATATTATATAATATTAATATTAATAAGTATAAATTATTTTTGCTTTCCAATTTATACGTAGTATAAGGAAAGCTTTTTGATGGTCAAAATGTTCGATCCCGAGATTTCAACGGATTTACACGTTTTGAGGTACCAGGAACCCAAAAAGTGGTTTTTACGAAATGTCTGTCTGTCTGTCTGTCTGTCTGCGAGCAGATTTGCGGGCAAACTACTCGGTGGATTTGGCTGAAATTTGGCATGTACTCTAGATTGACAAAAATCATGTCTCAGAATATTTTTTTTATTATGGGCTGACTCAATTGGGGGGGGGGGGGGTATTCTTCTCAAAAAACTAAAAAAAAAGTCTAAAAAAATTATTTCTCAAAAACAGCTCGAACGATTTATTTTAAATTCACACATATTGTAGTCGTTATGAATGGTAATAAAGTGCGGGGGTCGCTTGCCCCTTGATAGTTTGCTTCTGGGGGTAAAAAAAATAAAAATAACTCAATTTTCATGAAAAATGACAAAAAAATAATTTTTCTGCGGGACGTTTCTATCGATAATTTCTACCTTCAGGCATGTTTTAGTTGTTAAGTTGAATAGCAAAACAGGTTGCTTTCAGTTGGTTTTGTGAAAAAATTATTTTTTGAAAAAGTGCTATCAAAATACACTCCAAATGCATTGCGTGCCCTGCCATTATTGCTGTGTGTTAATGTATTGGTCTGCCCGTTCTAGAATATGCAATCCCATCGGTCTATTCTGTGTTTTGGGATATGGGATGTCGAGGGATCCGAAATTTAACCCTAGGAAAATTATTTACTATATTATCTATCTACTAATTGATAAATAGGAAAGCATGTTCGAGTAAACTCGGACGGGTTCTCTTTTCACATGTTTCTGCAGATATCATGCTGCTGTATGAACCATCCTACGCAAATATTTTAGTAAGAGTAATTTTGTAGATCTACTCATCTCAGTAGCTGCATATTATAGTGGGAATATTCATTTCCGTCTCGTATATACCTACGGTATACTTGCAAAAATTAAAACAAATACTAAGAGCCCCCACTTTCCGTTTTTTCCACAAAGTCGTGCATTGGTAAACAACGGTCCCGTCGGTTCCAGGTTTTTCGGTACTCAATTTTAGGATATGACTCGGTGTCTGTTATTTTTATACAAATGATGTTGAATTGCTAGCCCATTGGTGTTAGTGACGGCCAAATAATATGCATCAAAATGTATAAAAGCATTTTAAACAATTTAAATTTAATTTAAATTTTTAGTGAAAATGCTTAATTTTTTTTAACATTTAAATTTTTATGAAATTTTATTTTTATATTTATGAAATTTTATTGAATACTTTAATTTCATTGAATAATTTAACTTAGGTAATATAGTTCTGTATTACATCTCTTCGGAGGCAAGGTGGTAGCGTGATTGTGCTTGTGTGAGGCTCTACACACCTTTGCGATCGGAGACGTGTCGTAACTTGACACAAGTACCTGTCAGGGTAGTAGTAGTATGGTTGGACACAGTCCCAGGCCACGGTGTGGGCCCATAGGACTCCAGTGGACCTCCTGATTATAGTGGATTCCGAACCACTTGGGAAACACAGTGAAGTCACACGATTAGTTCGGAGGTGACCAGGACAAGTCCTACCATGTTTCCCTACCGGCACTGTGCACACGACCAATTTATCTGCAGCTTTGAACCTGCTCTGGTCCGCTGGATTCAACTTGGTTTGGCGGCCGGCACCCGTCAGGGTACTTAGTGAGGTGATTGAAGAGGTTAATAATAATAATATATATGTGTATTGAAAAAAATTTACATTACACAGATCAGCAGTAGCCGTTATGGCTACATAGCTGAAAGAGAACCACCGTACAGTATCACTAAAAAAAAATAGAAATAGAAATAAATAAAACGTACACAGCATGTTTTAAATGTTGTTTTTATCTACTTAGCTTTAAGACTTTATTTTACGTAAATTATGACACCCCCGCTACGATACGACTCATTACAAGAACTAAAATGATTGTACCCATTTAATTTGTAGAAATCAATTTCCGTCTCAAAAATCCTAATTTCACTTAATACAATTATATCAGCCAATGATTCCAGACATTAAATATAGCAATTAATTCATTTAAATTAGCTCTGATCGATCTAATGTTTAGACTACGAGTATATACCGACATGTTTTTGATATTGCTGCAGTATTTAAAAGGACACGCCGTAAGATTGACATGGCAGCTAGTTATCGAGGGATCGTCCATAAGCTGCAGTCAAGATTAACATAACTAGTCGAACTTCACACTTGCACAATTTTCACCAAGTCATCCTAATTGAATACAGAGATCACGGAATTCAAATCCAGAGTTTTCTTCAACCAAATTCGGTTGTTCCTGTACCATGTTAATTTGTAATTTTTTCGTTTGGTGAGTTCTTTCGACTTCCAAAGAAGATTTTTGAAGTATGGGGATAAACAAAAAATAACAAAAACTTAGAGTTTTAGAAAAACTTGTTATAAGAACCCGAATTAGTAAAACCCAAATAATCGTTAAGAAATTAACTTTGTCCAAGAAACCCACTTGTGTTAGTATAAAACCCTGAGCGCTTTCGGCAAGAACTGCCATCTACAGAGGGAAACCCACTAGCACAGTTACACCTTATCTGCGATTTGAGACTTGCTCAGCTCGAGGAGAAGATGCAAATGTGACTAGGGAGAGGAAACCTTGGTTTATATAGGACTGGGAGCGGGGGGAGGAGGGGGTGGGAGGGGGCGTGGCCGGTTACCTATTCCTAACCTACTAGCTAGATCTATTAGAGGGGATGATTGTGTGAATGTTATGTCGTTTGTTAATTTTTCCGTATTGTGTAAAGCTCTTTTGATTTCAACATTTTCAAAAAATTTGATTATTATTTGGGTTTTACTAATTCGGGTTGTTATAACAAGTTTTTCTAAAACTCTAAGTTTTTGTTATTTTTTGTTTATTAAAATGAAATACCACGAAGTCACGAGTAATCTAATTATTTAAAGTATGGGGAGATTGACTCGAAAACCCGCACATTATTTCCTCTCTCGTCCTGGAAAAGTTTCTTGTTCTTTGAATAGAGAATAATATTCCTGACTTGACGGCTGTTGAATTCTACTATAACAGGTTTAGGTACGTTGGTGCGCGAAGGTATGCAATGCACATCGTCGATATATCTGAGGTGTTAATTTTTATGCCAATTTGAGCCGCTATACCCACAGTCATTGTTTCAAGATTTTCCTTTTCCACTTCTGGGACGCCAAGTATCTCCAGTTGACGCCTCCGTAGGTACTGCTCATTAACTATTATTTGCCTGTCGCGCTGCCTAACCATCGATTCCAGCACTGTGACGCATTTCTCCAACTCCTCCGAGTGCTGTATTCTTTTTGACATCTCGTCATACTGCTTGAATATGAATTCCTGCGATGCCATCAATTCATCTACACGAGCATTGATGGCCCCCAACTCAGCCTTCCGCAGTCTTTCCTCATGCCATCTAACATCTCCTTCCAGTCGGCCCTCATCTGCTGCATGAGGCTTTTCACCTCCCCCATAACAAGGGATAGATCCGGCAGCGGCACCGTATCGCAGCTAGGAGAGGAGAGGGCTTTACCAGCTTTAGATTTAGGTATACGGCACTGTACACAAAGCCACTGATCCTGCACTGACTCAGGCCTCTTAGAGAAGATTACTTTTTTGACTTGAGCACACTCAAAATGAAAAGCGTTCTGGCACTGGGAGCAGGTTATTTTATCACTACCAAGGGATTTATCACTTGCGAAGCATACGGACATAATACACAATTTGAAACTCAGTTTCTGAAATACCCTTGGGCTAGCCAAGTGGTCACACAAACAAACTGTTATCCCCTGTAATAACTGGCCTTTGAAGAGACCTGTCTTCTAACAATAATAATTTGCAAAAAGTATTTCAGTTTTTTTGGAATACCTGACGTCGATAATTCCACGTGACAACTCGGGGTGAACACAAACGGCTACCACTTAATATTTTCAAACAGAAATTTTTATTTACACCAACTTAACCACTGCTTTTTTTAAGGAAATTTGAAATATAGAAGTAACTCGTAATGACACGTCTGGCTGTGAGTGATACTCAACTACAATATTGGGATAATTCATTGGATATATTCATAATATTGTTTGTAGGCCTACGCAATTTAGCTTTTTTTAAAATTAATTTGTTTTTAAAATTAAATTTAAGACTCTAAGATATTTCATGAGAAAGTTGACTTATTGTGGTGTGTTGCCAATTCCCATGCGGTTATTGGTACAGGCTTTCTACTCGGTTGTCTCTCACTGCAAAGTCGACATCATTCACATTTGTTAGCTTGTAATACAGTCAATAGCTGCATATCGACTTTCAACTTGCAACAGTGAAACACTGTATATTTCCCCAAGCTGCGGCCGAGGCGGAAATCGGTTGTTATTTTTTAAAAGTTCTCCTCGACTACATTCGGATACAAACACATCAAAGCAGTGCTTTGACCTTTCAAAAAAGCCTTTCGTGCATTGTGAAGATATTTTTGTTTCGAAATCGGCAACCCATAAAAATCAAATTCTTCCATATTGTTTGGTATTGTCATGCGGTGCGTTTCCAATTGAGTGATTCGTTTTTATTTTTTGTTTTCCAGTGAAAGCGTTCTCTCTGTATGATTTTTGTTCAACGATTTGATAGAATTTCTGTCGTCGTTCTCTCCGTTTTTAACAAGTTTAAAAATATGTACCCATACCGAATTGTAAAATTGTGTTGAATCGAGAAAGTTTATAGTTACATTGTCACTTTGCGGGTAATACGGTTGTAATTTCCACTTTCCACTATTTCAGTATCCACCACGACCCATGGTTTAATAATACGCGCCCACTAGAGGCATGGGTGCCAAAATACCTAACTCAATGCTTAGTTACTCTCAACAACTTCACCGTGGTATACAAGTGGGTACAACCCCTCGACAGGAGACACCAGAATTAGCATACGCCTAATTATGGTAAACTAACAATGGTTTGATTGGAATCAATATTACTTAAGTTTCCTTTACAGAAGCAGAGCAATAAGTTAAACAGAACTATGATTTTCCATTTTACATTTCCAACAGTCTAATAATACTGCTGGTGCTCCTATGTTTTCCACAATAACTAACGCGTGTGTTAAACATGTATAATACTTATAAACATAATTCACTGCTTCAAGATATTGTTTAAATTTGGTATGTATCAATCAAAAATATGGTGCAACTCAAGGATACAATACAATACAATAAATTTATATTTCCATATCGGCATGGTTATCAAAATTCATCCGTAATGGTGCAATAATTTACTTCGGTAGTCCCCTTCCCGAAGTAATACGGATGCATGCACATTTATACATGAACATGTTAAATAGCGTGTCGGGGGTTCAAACATTTTGTTTCTTTCGTGTAGAGTAGTGGTACGGACTCTGACTTTCACCCGAAAGGTTGTTGGTTCGAGTCCTACACTTCCTACATTTTCTGGCCATGCTTTGGAGGGCATGTAAAGCAGGCGGTCCCGGGTCTTCCTAATTGAGTGTAAGAGAGGGCGAGGAGTCATAATGATAACTTATTCAGTTCAGTGACACGACAAACGAAAAAAATAACTTAAAATGTGAACTTACCATCCTTGTTCATTCCCATTTGAAGACATTTTTTGAGTCGACATGCCTGGCACTGATTCCTGTGTGCCTTGTCAACCACACACCGTCCTGTCCCAGCCTGACATCTGAAAAAATTAAAACAATAATGATTAGTGACAATATTGTTATCGCCATGCACCACCGGAACTGTGTTGTCCCGTGTTACTTACCGAAACTTTTCAAGCCCACCCTTAATTTAAACTCCGACCAACCGTCGGGTATAGTTGAAGAAACGTTCGTCCAATGACACATTTTATTGATGTTTCACAAGCGTCAGAAATCGTACTTTGGGATGGGAATGATGGGATATAACGTGACTGGAGTCTGGGGATAAATGTACCCTTCGGATTCGTCTATCTTCAAACAGTAGATTTGAAAAGAATCAGTAGTTTGAAGTCCGAAGAGGAAATGGTAAACATGAATGAATCTCAATGAAAGTGCAAACGTTTTTTCTTCCAAAAACTTGGGATTGCTACAGCGGGCACAGAGAGAATAAACCCCCTGCAGATTTGCTGGGGATCCCTCTTGAACTTTTCCGTCGGAGGATTGGCCGCCATTGCCACTGGTGAATCCCCATGCGTCCATGCTTAGCTTGGGTAGCGTGTGGGGATCGCTGAGTCAGCAATCGGTTGTGTTCGTTTTTATGGCTGTACTTGGTAGTTTCTCCATTTGGAGGGACGTGAGAGGAATGGCGGAGGGTGGGACGTTTGATACCTGGGGGATCTCCGCCACTTCTTTTTCCTTTATTCGGGCATGTCGTAGCGCCGGCACTTCCTTCTTCTTTGGGGAATATTGTTGCTCCGATGCGGACTTTCTCTGCGGTAGATCAATTGCGGCTTACGTACAATGCGACCCTGTTTTGCCTCCATAGTATATCATCCTTTTTAAAATTGTTTTCTTTCCACCACTTTTGAATTGAAAAATTTTAATAGCCATGTTTGTTAAGCTATACGTTATTATACTAGTAGTAGTTACTTTGAGACAAAATATTATGCAATCATGTTGAAATCGTACCGCGTATTATTTCCTTGCACGCCTTCTGCAAAAATGTAGACAGGTGTTTTTTCCTCACAAAACAACGAAATGTTCTATAGCCGTACTCAGCGTGATGATGATATTTAGGTCATAATATTATAATATTGCTGTAATAGGGTTGATTCTAATTTGCTCCCTATAACGTCATTGTTAGTTTAATGTAGTCAATCATTAAAACAAATGTCAAAGTAGACAACAGATATACCTGTACGCTGGCTATATTTTGTTGCCCGCTATTAGCTTTATTAATATATCAAACTATATCGTTGATATGTACAGTTAGCCCGGCTAGGTGTAAGAGAGGGCCATAGGCCCTAATCACGCTGTATCTACATATTTTTATTTTTTATTTTTAATAAAGACTTTATTATTATTATTATTATTATTATTATTATTATTATTATTATTAAAATGTTTATCACGCCCTGATAGAGTCTGTAATAACTTACGGAATAACATCTTGGTGCAGGGACGAAAACACTTATGTAAATAAAGTGCAAAATGCCCAAAATAGAATAATTAAGAATATATTGTCAAACAAACTAAACAAAAAATTTAACCACATTGATGATAAATATAAGTACCTCGAAATATTAAACCTAAAACAACTCTATACATTTAAAGTAATTAAATATAACTTCTTTGACAAGAATTTTAACATAGAAACAGAAAACAATTCACATCACAATACTCGAAATCCAAGAAACGTCAATTTGAAACCAGCCTACAACAAATACGGGAATAGATTAAATAGTATAACGAAAATTTTTAATGAATTGCCCATACAACTTAAAAAATTAACTAAAATAGGAGAGATAAAAACGAAAATTAAAAATGGCTTTTGAATTAAAATACTTCGCTTTAAAACTTACTTTACTTTTTACTTTAATTATTTTACTTTACTATAATTACTCTTTACGTTAACTTACAATTTTAAATGGTATGAATTAAACTGATTTGAAATTAAAACTAAGTTTTTTTTGCTAACACAGACGTGAAATAGAAGACATGTTGCATCATCTACAGCGTTTACTGTGCGAGCCCCCGACAAGTTGATTAACTTGGGGGCCCACAGGTTATTTGTATTATAAGGGTATAATTGTTAATTTATAAATATGTTCCTTCGGCGCAGGGGAGTACCGGCCGAAGAAGAAGAAGATTATTATTATTATTATTATTATTATTATTATTATTATTCAATGTGGCCGCTGTGTGAAAATCATACGTTTTTTTTGGTAATATTTTATTCGCTGAAACAGTGTACGGTGAAGTAAAAAGTGAAATTCTCAACCGTAAAGGTATTGTAAATTAAACTTACGTTAAAATCAGCAATTGCAAAAGACTATTCTAAATTGGAAGAAAACTAGTGAAGGCTCACAAACTGACGACATATAGTGTACGGGATACGCGTTATGCCAAGACTTGCCAGCAAGTTCATTTGAACGAATTACAAGTTTTAACCAACACTACACATAACTACCTATACAATGAAGTGCAGGCGTTGTGAAGATGATATACATGAAGAGGCCATCCTAGTACGATGCTATGGAAAGTGCGGCGGTGCGTATCATCTAGAATGTTCAAATCTATCCATGAGAACATACAAAGCAAAATCTGAAGAGGTAAAACAGAAATGGATCTGCATCGCTTGCAGGGATAAAAAGAAGAAAAATGAAATAGATGCAGATGTAGAGGCCAGATTCAGAGCGTGAGGAAAATGAACAAATATCATTGGAAGAAAAGATAGATAAACTACTACAGGGGCAAGGCAGAATGAGCAAAATCCTAGAAGGCTTTATGAATACAATGAAGAAGGAACTGGAAAAGAGGGACGATAAAATAAAGAGATTAGAAAGCGAAATCCACGACATTCAACAACAAGCCCGGAAGAAAAATATCGAAATCCACAACCTACCGCAAAGTGAAGGCGAAGACAACGATTTATTACACATGAAAATACGATGTGTTACAAAGGAGCTGGGGGTTGAGTTGGCAAATGTCGACATTGAAGAATGTTTTAGAATTAATTCAAAAAATAAGGACAAGCCTAAACCCATAGTAGTACAGTTCGCATCAAGAAAAGTGAGAAATAAAATAATTACGCAGAGAAAGAAAATTATTACCCAAGACCAAGCATTGCAGAATGGGAGTAAAGAAAGAATTTACATAAACGAAAACTTGACCCGTTTCAACAAGGATCTCCTGTATAAAACTAAAGAAGAGGCAAAGAAGAGAGGGTTTAAATATGTCTGGACGTCAGAGGGTACAATATTAATGAAAAAAGAAGAAGGGGCAAGAGTACAAAAAATTAGAAGTGTAGAAGACTTAGATAACTTGTAGCACTTTTGTAAAAATGTTGCAACTTTCTCCAAAAACACTGAAAATAAGATTAAGAGTGAAAATGAAAATTTTTTTGAGCAATTTTATTGTAGGAAAGTCGATGTAATTGAAAAAGACATAAGAATGATGAATTCTAATTGTAAAGACATTAGAGTAATGCACCTTAATATAAGAAGCTTAAAAAAATACTACAATGAGTTAGAAATATTAAAAACCCAAGTAAACCCTGAAATAATATCGATATGTGAAACGGATTTAAAAACTTATGAGAAAGATTTATATAACTTGCACAATTACAATAAATTTGATTTTTTTCGCTCAATACAAGAGGGGGGAGGCATTTCTGTTTATATCAAGAAACATATTGTCGCAGAGGAGATAGTATTAGAAGATAATTATAATTCGATGGAAAAGGTAGTACTCAAACTACACATGGGAAAGAATACTTTTGTGAATGTACTAGCTATCTATAGGCTACATAAGCCACCTAAAGCTTTTATTGCGGAGCTTACTGACCTTGTTGAAAATAAATTGAATGGGAAAACTATTATAATTGGTGATATAAACTTAGATTTGACAAAAAACTCTACGACTAAAGCTGAATACTTGAATGTGCTAATAAGTAATGGGTTCATCCAATGCATAAATCTAGTAACAAGAGAAGAGTTTCGGGAGGGTGTGCTTAAACAATCATGCATTGATCATTGTTTTACAAGAAACATGAAAATAGTAGACTCAATTGTTATTTATACTAAAATTTCTGACCATTATCCAATTGTCATAGATTTGCAATTAAAGGAGCGTATAAAAATCTGCAACGTGCAGAAAAAAGTGCGACGATATAACGAAAATGAAATAAACCTTCGTATAAAGAACGAAAAATGGGAAATAAGTAATTTGAATGTGATTGACCCATCTGGAAAATATAACAGACTTAAAGAAAGTTTTGCTCAAATTTACCAAGAAGCCGAACGGCTGGAAAGAATTTCAAAAAGTCGACCAGAATCGACGTGGGTTACGAGGAAAATAAAAGTGGAAATGCTGAAAAGAGACAAGTTGTTCGTAAAGTGGAAGAAACAAAGGAATAATTGGGAGAATAAATTATTATATAATAAGCAAAGAAACTATACAAACAAACTTATAAACAGTGCGAAAGCTAAATCAATATACATGGAATTGAAAGGTGCACGGAATGACATTAAAAAAACCTGGAATATAATAAACAAGATTACTGGCAGGAAAAGTAACACATCAATTGATGAGACGGTGGAAAGATACTTTAAAACTAACAATCAAGATTACAGTGACACAGCGGAATTGTTTTTGAAAACTTTTATTTCTGAAATCAAAAATACTGTAGTACATTGTAATAGACAACTCACAAAAATAAATGAAATTAAAAAGTCGGAAACCGTACTTAAATGGAAGAAAACTACACCCGAGACTATTAATAACATTATATGTGAAATGAATAATGGAAAGTCACCGGGTACAGACAAGATAAGAGTAAAAGATTTAAAGAAAAATGTGAAACTAAACCATATCATTGCGGAGGTGGTAAATGATTCTCTGGCGAAAGGAGAAATACCAAATGAATTTAAATGGTCCATAGTGAGACCTATATATAAAGGGAAAAAACACGATGACCCAAAAAATTATAGGCCAATATCAATTCTAAATACAGTAGAGAAGGTGCTTGAAAAAGAAGTTCATCGGCAGCTCACCGATTATCTCTATGAAAACAAATTGCTAAGTGAACATCAATATGGATTTCAGAAAAATAAAAGTGCAGAATTATGCCTGAGTGAATTTTGTGACTATATAAATGGGCAACTACACATTAATAACCATGTCTTAGTACTTTTTATTGACTACTCAAAGGCTTTTGACGTTTTAAGCAAAGAAGTGGTACTAGCACAATTGAAAAGCTTGGGAGTAGAGGATATCGAGATGGAATGGTTTGAAAACTATCTGACGGGGCGTCAAGTTGTCGTGAAAGTGTGTGACTCAACAAGTAACCCCGGAGACTGGGCAACAGGCGTACCACAAGGTAGTAAAATTGGCCCAATCCTCTACTTAGTAGCTACTAATAAAGTACTGCAGACATTGAGGAAAGGCAAGGGGTTTATGTTCGCCGATGATACGGCTATAGTAGTGGCCTGTAAGGAAATTAACAAAGCCAATAGCATTCTCCAAAAAGTAATTAAAGATATTCAAAAGATATCTCATGATATTGGGCTCACAATAAATTGTGCAAAGACCAAAATAGTACATATAAGAAACAGGGGGCCTAAACAACGGAAAAGTAAGTTCACTTTCCATAAACATGAGTGCTTACACAATGATGAAAGCTCAACAAGATGCGAATGCAGCGATTTCATAGATATAGTTGAGGAGCATAAATATCTTGGTGTTTGGATTGATGGAAATTTTAACTGGCAGACACAAATTGACTCAGTGTGTAAAAAGCTAAGATCGGCAAGTGGAGTACTACATAAATTGAAATATGGAGTTCCTTTGAAAGCTAGAAAGATGGTGTACCATGCATTAGTGGAATCAGTTATCAGTTATGGGATCACATCATGGGGACGTGATAATAACACTTACATACAAAAAATACAAAAAATACAAGATAGAATTATAACTAATATGTATTCGGAAAAATTTAACAAAAAATACAATGATACATTTTCGAAATATCAACATGCTGAATTATTAACGTGCAATAAAATCTTAAAATTTAAAATTATAAAACAAAATTATTTCGACGATAAATATAAAGCAGCGGACAAATCTAGATATACGAGGCAACAACAAAGGTTACAGATACCAATTACATACAATAAATATGGGGACAGGGAAAATAATGTGCTAATAAAAAAATTGTTCAACGAAATTCCCCAAGCTATAAAAAATGAAGAAAAAATTGGGAAAGCAAAACAAGTAATAAAAAAATGGTTGCTAGAGACTCAATAGGCAAGACCTATTGAACCCACAATACCCTTAAAAAGTTGCAACATTTAGTGAAGAAGACGCCACCCCCGACAAGCGGAAGCTTTGGGGTGGTCGTGAATTGTAATTAGTCTATTTTTATTTTGAATTAATATAATCCCCTAGCTGGTGGAGTAACCAGTTAGGAAAAAAAAAAAAAAAAAAAAAAAAAAAAAATTATTATTATTATTATTATTATTATTATTATTATTATTATTATTATTATTATTATTATTATTATTATTATTATTATTATTATTATTATTATTATTATTATTATTATTATTATTATTATTATTATTATTATTATTATTATTATAGAATGTTCCAACTTATCAATGAGAACATACAGAGGGAGATCAGAAGCGGAAAAACAGCAATGGGTATGCAAAGCGTGTAAAGAAAAAAAGAAAAAGCCCGAAACTGATGCCGAAATCAACCAAGAATCAGATTCCGAAATCGAAGAAACTGCCTCGCAGCTGAGTATGGAGGAGAAACTAGACCAAATTATGAAAGGGGAAAAGCGAACTGAAAAATTAATTATGAGCTTCCATAACATTGTTGCAGCCTTACGGGAGGAAATTAAAAAAAGAGATGGAGTAATAACCGAACTACACGAGTTCCAACAGCACTATCAGCAACTAACAGCAACTATGTGGAAATTCACAATCTAAAAGAAGAGCAAGGAGAATCTGAACAATCCCTGCAAAACAAAATTATTAAAGTAGCTTCTGTAGTAGGTGTGAAAATAGGAGAAGAAGACATTAAGGCTTACCACAGGATCCCCACAAGGAATACAAGCAAGCCGAAGCCAACTATAGTTGAACCCGGAAAAAGCGAAGCCTCATCTTGTCTAAACGAAAAACTAAAATAAGCCAAGGAGAGGTCCTAATAGATGGAGGAACAAGTAAAATAAGTTATATATTAACGAGAGTCTCACTAAATATAACAAAGAATTACTATACAGAACAAAAAAGCAGCGAAAGAAAAAAAAAACTATAAATTCGCTTGGTGCTCCAACGGAAGGATCTACGTACGGGAGGAAGAAGGATCCCGACCGATCTTAATTAAAAATGAAAAGCAACTAGATTCCTTGTAGGACATATCATACAGTGCTGCAGAAACATACCGGTACTCAATAAAAAACTATGGTTGCACCTCAAAAAAGGCAAATCAATCTAACATAAGGGATTACGAACAATTTTTCAGTCGACGAATATATGATCTTGAAAGTGAACCATTGTTAAATTCAAACAAATGCGACCTACGAATATTGCATCTAAACATTAAATCTTTAAAAAAACACTTCAATCCGATTCCGCAGTTTTGCAATTGAAAATAACTGATCACTATCCGATATAGTATAGACCTAAAAATGAATGAAAAAGTAAACCTTCACGAGAATAAGAACAATGTGAAAAAATACAATGAACCCTCTTAAAAACCTTATTAGCTTCGGAAAAGTGGGAAAATTCGTTTAGTTCTGAAGATAATCTGAATGATATGTATAATAAAGTAATAACAACATTTAAAAACATATATAAAAAGGCAAGAATCACGAAAGGAAACCGTGAAAAGAGAGAAAGCATTTGGGTTACACCAGAAGTAAAAATGGCTATCGCGAAAAGGGATAGACTATTCAAGAAATGGAAGAAAAAAAACTTACTTCTAAGAGAAAGATATAATAGACAAAGAAATATCACTACAACAATTATAAGCGAAGAAAAATGTCGATCAATCCACAATGAAATTAAAAACGCGAAAAATGATACATCTAAAATGTGGGAAGTAATAAATAGACTAACCGGTAATATAGAAAATAAAAGTATGGAAGACGGCATTGTCAAAAATTTCCTGGTGAAAAAATCAAAACAAAATATTCGGGGCACTGCAAATCTGTTCTGAACTACTTTTTTGGAAGAAATACAAAAGCTGAGTGTAGACTGCAAATGGCCAATAACCAAAATTAACTCAAAAAGAAAAACGACACGGTTTTCAAATTAAACCAAATTACATGTGATGAAGTCTAAAAAATTATTCATGGCATGAACATGAATAAATCACCAGGTTCAGACTCGATTAGAATGCAAGACCTGAAAAACAATAAAAAACGCACAAAAATCATCACCAACATAACAAATAAATCTTTTAAGGATGGGAAAATACCAGACAAAATGAAAGTAGCAATAATATAAGACCAATCTTTAAAGGCGGAAAACAGGGTGATCCAAAAAACTATAGGTCCATATGTATATTAAATACAATAGAAAAAGTCATGAAAAGGGCTGTTCATGGTCAGTTAGTAACATATTTAAACAAAAATAAGTTAATAAATAATGAAAAGCAATACGGTTTCCAGTACAATAAAAGCGCTGAGCAGTGCCTTCCTGACTTTAGTGAGTACGTAAATAACCAACTCCATTTGAGTAATAACCTTCTTGTTCTGTTTATAGACTACTCCAAGGCTTTCGATGTTTTGCCCCATGACCTCATAATAGAGCAGCTACACAGCAAATCGGAATAGGGGGAGATGAAAAAAAGTGGTTCACAAATTACTTATACGCTCGTTCAGCTACAGTTAAGTTGCACGATGAAACTTGTCAACCACTAAACTGGGAGTCTGGTGTACCCAGTGGCGGAGCGTGCATGTAAGGCGGGTAATGCCGCATTACCCTAAAAAAATCGATGAAGGGAAAATGTCTTTGAGTAAAATAATAAAACTATAGGCTACGATTATGCACAAAAAAGTTTGGAACATGACTCATCAGCCTGACATTGTGTAGCGATATAAGAGTAGAAGGGAAGTGGAAGTGGGAAGGCAGCAGGCCACCCGGCAGGCGTAGTCATTTCTGTGAGGCACTAGCATTTGTGTGTTAATAAACCATATGGGGCCTTAACATAGGAAAAAAAATATGTAAGCTAAGTACGCCCTAAAAACTCGGATTGCAGTTTTCAAAATGTGTAGCTACGTCGCAACAAATCCTTAGAATGTATTTAGAGTTTAGTTGAAATCCATAGGAAGCCACGTTCAAATAAGATTGTGTGAGCATGATGTTGTCAACGCAGTCTAAGAAAATTAAGAATCTCGCCACGTTGTAATTCAAATATTTTCTTTTTTGTTTTCAAATTATAACGTTTTAAGAAGATCCAACATGCTATATAAAATGATGCATGTTTCCTTCTTCTTTAACTTCAACGACATAAATAGTGGGAAACATCAAACCAGGGCTGCCATTTTCCGGTAAACTCTCCCAATTCCGGGGAATTTCAATAGGCTTCGAGGGTAGCGTTGTACTGTCCTCCCCTAAACGCTAAAAGTTGCTTTATTCCCATTTCCCCGGAATTCACTTACTTCTTTGACCGCGAGTGCGTTTTCAGCCGGTGTTACTTATTATTAATTCATTATTGTTTTGTTTTTAGTTTTTCTTTGCGTGTGATTGTGCAATTGTTTACGGTTCCAAGTGACCATGTGTGACTGTCTGATTGACGAATTAAAGCATAAATCTTTCTCTGCTTGTACATATGAGGAGAAACGTCGGTGCCGTAAAAAAATACCTACTGTACTTGGTATCTTGGGGGGGGGGTAGTTGTGTGTCAAAATAGGAAAAAGATACGTAGGATCGATTAAATCAGAGCATAATAAATTAATTTACAATTGATTTACCAATTTTGATTTGGGGGGGGGGGGCAGCTACCCGTCCTTGCTTCGTATATAATAAAATTGTTCTTCAAGCATTACACTCGCAATCATCCCACGCTCCACCGCTGGGTGTACCCCAGGTTAGTTTAATCGGTCCAACCCTGTATATAATAACAACGAATAAATTGCAGTCCCTGCTAACGGGAATTCAAACATTTATGTTCGCCGATGATATGGCGCTAGTAATAGCAAACAAAGATATCAATGAGGCGACTGTACACATGAACCTCGCCATAAGAAAACTACAGGCACTCTCACACGACCTCGGACTAACTATAAATAGCAAAAAAACCAAAATCATGCACATACGAAACAGGGGACCTTTACAAAAAAAAAAAAAAAAAAAAATATTTATTGCATACACACGATTGCAGAATAAAAACAGAAAAGTGTAAATGCGAAGACAAAATTGAAGTAGTAGAAGAGCATAAGTACCTTGGTCTGCAAATTGACAGTAGAATGACGTGGGAAAACCACATAGAAAGACTATGCAAACGACTACGCTCAGGGAGTGCGGCTTTGGCACGATTAAAATATGGGGTATCTCTTAAAACAATTAAATTAGCGTACCACGCCCTGGTCGAATCCATAGTAAGCTACGGTATAACAGTGTACTTCAAAGATAGAAATACATACACCTACAAATTAGAAATGATACAAAAGCGTATAAAAAAAAACATGTTATCAAATAAGATCAACAAGAAATACAAACAATACGACGAAAAATTCAAACATGCTAACATTTTGCCAATAACTAAATTATTCAAGTATAAATTAATAAGAGATAACTATTTTAAAAAAGACTACCGAATAGATGATGAAGGGAAGTATAATACAAGAAACCCAAAAAAGCTTAAGTTTGAGATAACATATAACAAATATGGAGAGAGATTAAACAAAGTACTTATACCAAAGAAATTAAATGAACTTCCTCCACAAATGAAAAAATTTAAACAGATGGGTGAGTTAAAAGCGGGTATAAAGAGATGGTTGGACAATGGGAGGTAATAATAATAAAAACTGACTATTAATACTAAAATAACGCGTAAAAATAAAATAAAATAAACATTATAAATAAATAACAAAAATAAATTATTAAGCCTTGTTTAGCAGCACTGTATGAGCCTTTTGTCCCAAATAAGCGCTAGCTTGGGGATGCGGGATGTTTTATTTATTTATTTATCTGTAAGTTATTGTATTTTGTAATATATGCTCCTTGTCCAGGGAATACTGGACAAGGAAAAGAAA
Source organism: Psococerastis gibbosa (assembly GCA_963971405.1). Lineage (NCBI taxonomy): Eukaryota > Metazoa > Arthropoda > Insecta > Psocodea > Psocidae > Psococerastis > Psococerastis gibbosa. Next base: position 2,540,825 of record OZ020485.1, read on the forward strand.
AAAAAATTGTCCAGTAAAATGCCTAAGACATGAGTATATTTTATTAGGCTTGGAGAAACCCTGATTTTGAAAAAAATGTAAAACATTCAGAAAAGTAAAGAATTTCTTCTTCTTCTTATTATTATTATATATCTTTTAATTATAATGTTACAAACGGCAGTATACTCCTAAACCTAAGTTCGAAAAAAACGGCAAGACAGTAGGATGTATAACAGATGGGCATGCGAATTCAGTAAGCAATGAAGTGGGGCCGCCGAGGGAACGGAAACGCTGCAGCTAAGAGGATTTGAGCATGTATCGGGATATTGGAGGACCCATGTGCCAACCCCTAAATTGATCTGGTTTTGATTCGTGGCGGATTACAAGGGGGGGGGGGGTGGCATTCAATTTTCAGTTGCTGTTTACCATTACACGGCTCGGTAGCCGCCAGATGAAGTGCCGACACTTGTAATGTTGCTCCTAACCTCATATCATATAATCCCTCTGAGGTTATAAACACCAATCTGCCCGCTTTGTTGGGTTGAGAGTCCATGGTTGCCTAACCTCATTGCTTATTGATTTTGAAATTGGGATTGCTGTTGAGGTACATTACAGAAAATCTTCCTTATTCTTAATTAATTAGTAAATTGTGCCTCCCTCTTGGGAAGTCGGTAGAGAGCTAGATGCTGGATTATGTAGTTGTTTATGTTCTATTGGTCGCATTCGAGGCTATGTGTATCTAGATAGCAGCTCACAAACGTTTAATTGAAAGCATGCAACTTATTGACATCTTCTGTTTTGAAGTAATGTCCTGCAGGCGTACTACGGGGGTTAAAAAATAACTTATTGTGAGGTTAAAAACTGAGAAATGTATACAACTTATACTGTAATTTAATGTGGCATTTTGCATTGTAATTATAATAAATTATAATTATATTTTTAAACTCACATAAAGTTTTTGCTTTCCAATTTATACGTAGTACAAGGAAAGCTTTGTGATGATGGTTGAAATTTTCTATTCCGAGATTTAAACGGATTTACACGTTTTGAGGTCCCAGGAACCCAAAAAAGTGGTTTTTACGAAATGTCTGTATGTCTGTATGACCTCCTAAGCAACTAAGGGAGTAAGTAATATATGGGCATAGCCCATCTATCAAGCTATACAGGCTGCAACCGGACACAGAAGTTGCGACAGGTCACAAGTGGCAGAGCCATCATGACGATCAAGACCACATTTATGGGAGGGTCCGGACCCCCCGTCATGAAAATTTTTCTTAAGCTCGGTATACACTACTATGGTAGCCTCGGGCCTTAAGCTAGCATGCCTACTCCTCCCCCCCCCCCCTCGCCGATGGAGAGAATGGAGCGACCGCTCCAGGCCTCCCGCTTTGGGGGGCCTCGCGCCTGGCTCAATAAGCACTGGATAAATTCAATTTTTTTGCAAAATAAAAAATAAATATTAATTTTATACTTAACATTGCTGTTTACTAAAAATTGTAAAAGATGTACAGTATATCTAAATAATATTCTCTCTATTGAATTGGAGACCTCACAGGCACTGGAATTAGAAGACATAATCCACGAGTTTGCTACAATAAAATATGGAAATACTTTAAGTGGGCATAATTATAGCAAACAATATTGATGTTAATGTGTGGTCATTTTCCAACGAATATTCTCAAATTTTTCCCCCGGGCCCCCCTATTTCCAGCAATTTGAATAAGCATTATTGCTGCATCATTACTGATTTTAAAATGTGTAAAACCCCACTATTTTCCCCTTATTTTTTTCAAATTTTCCCTCCGGGGGACACCCCCGGTCCCCCCATTGGTATCTATCTGCATCAGGCGCATGGGTTATTCAAGTAATGCACAGTAAATTAATGTGCTTTCGCTAACAAACACACCGATTGTACAATCGCTAAAATTAATTTGGCGTGGTAAAGGCTACACCCCCTTTTCCCGGAATGGCCCCTCCGAAAATCTGCCCTGGACCCGCCCTTTCAGGGGGGGGGGGCTCGCGCAGAATTTCGCTCCTGGCCTCGCGAACCCACGGGTCGGCCCTGCCCCCCCCCCCTCCCCGTCACGAATCTATAACTACAGCCTTGATGACGATGATCATACAATTTTGGCTTACCGTAGTGTTCTATTTAGCTGTTGTGTACAATTCCTTTCCGATCAAAAGATAAATGAATTCAATAGGCCTACTCCATCAGGAGCGCATCTGCCATCAAAGTCCCAAATCGAAAAACAAAAGCTTACTGCCAAATCCCTTGCTGCAACAGCCAAATACCCAAAGTAATTGAAAAAATGCAGGGTGGGCGCAGTTGTGCACCTCCTCCCCCTCTACAAAATATGTTAAGCCCTCTATTAAACGGATATTTTGCAGCACCCCAATTTATACGGTGGCGGTTTCCGGTAGTGTCTTTAATGGATTAGCTGGTGTTATGACTGGGCTTTGCTTGACTTTCTTCCGAGGATTTGACTTATTGAATACTCATTTGACGTTATTCCAATGCAAATCACATGTCTGCGTTTGCTCTTTGTTGTCTTGATGGTTTACCAACATATTGTATATTTTGATTGAATAATTCGTACCATGGTATCAGCAAGTTTCGCGACTCGCTTTCCCAGTGTAACATACTAAAACTTGGAAAAATTAACCAGAAATATTAACAAATATCGTAAGTTAGCATATAATAACAATAAGAGGTGCAGAGTAGCCTACCTGTTTAACTTTGTAGAAAGCCTCTTTAGGCAGAGGAATTCGGGAAAGGAATTCTTGAAAAAAAATGAACGGACACGGGATTCGAATTCGATTTATTAAGGGCATGCGAAATTCAACCCTAGGCCCATCTTTTGAGGTAGCCAAGTGCCAAAAAAACAATTATTTGGAACTACAGTACGGTACTCATGATTATTATAGGTTTCGGTACCTATACTAATTGATAATAATGTACCAGTACCGGTTCTAGTTGTTGGAGTGGCTAAAACGCATTTTTTGAGAATAAATTTCTGCCTAAATCATGACCTCGATGTCAACCCACACCGACCACAAGTGACATGCTTACTATTGAAACCGTTTAATTTCTGCCAAAGGTGTACAGCATCCCAGCGGTCCCACACCTGGCATACCTGATCTCAGTCTGACATACCGCCATCCCTTGTGAAGTATTGTCCCCCGAGACATTGTTGTAATGAAACTGTAAAAAGCTCTCAGATGGAACGGGGCGTTCGCCGTAAATGACCAACAAATTGTGAAATTAAATCAACTGGATTAACAATTGATGAGGGAGGGGTCACCCAGATCGATACCATCGCCCGAACAGATTTATTCAACTCCCTGTTTTAGCATATAAGATAGTGTACAAAATCGCGTCAAGTACACAAATTAATATTATAGTACAACTCAGTTTTTTCCTCTTAAGTGGATAGGGGTATTCACTGTGTTTGGTATATACGAATAGAAAAATAATGCCATAAGGAAACGTATTTCAAAACATTCCCACACTTTACCCAACTACTTGGTTGGGTAAACTGAGCTTGGGGAATCGAAAACGCCAAACGGCCTTATTTGTTGTTGTTTTGCATTTGAATTTTGGTTTTTATATTTATTTAATTTAAGAAATAGAGCTCTGTGACAAAAATTAATATTAAAAAAAAGGAAACTTATGGCAAGAGGTGGACTGCAGCAGATGTTCATAAGCTAATAACAGAAGGCCAAGAAACTTTGGATGTAAATTAGGTTAAGTCGGGTAAAGTCGGAAACGGAGAGATACACGTTTCCATGGCAATTATTTTTCTACGTAGAAAAACTGGAGTACTTTCCCTTAGGGAAAACCAAACGCAGTGAATACCCCTATTATGGAGCGTACAAAATTGGGACCCCAAAATCCGATACCGATTTTTTTTTTCATTTACAAAGCAAGTTATTAAAACTTTAGACTGAATGAATGACTGTGTGTATTAAATATAGAACAATTTAAACACAATTATTGTAAAGCTCCACAAGAAGACCTATAACAATTTACCCTACTCTAAAACTAAATATTAAGATATATGTAATATGTATACATAAGATATATATTAAAATAGATAAGACTATTGAAGTATTATATGTAGTAGGTATGCATTTACATGCTCACCACTGAAATATTATTATTTTTAACAAAATCCTATTAGATCTATTTTATAGAATAGTTATGGAATAGCATACAAAGTATGTAAATCAATCGGGTAAATTGTGCGTGCCATTTTGGAAAGCTTTCATTTCTTATCTACTCTTCTTCAGAACGAACATTAAATATTGCTGTGGAAGGAGGAATTGATCATTTTCATAATATTGACACTGAATTTTTGGTTTAGAAAATAGTTTGGGATCTCATGAGGCAGCAATGTTACTAGTGTAGAAGAAGTAAAGTAAGTAATTTGGCAGACAGCAGCTGCGATATGTCAAAAATACCTCAGTTGTGATATTGTTACCTCTGCAGGGGTAGGTGTTGCATGCACGACAGCTCGATGTACTGTAGTACCTGTAAATGAGTTTGCGACGGACGCTCCTCTTGAAGAAGCCGCTGCAGCCGTTGCAGGCGAGGATGCCGTAGTGCTTGCCGGAGCTCGTGTCGCCGCACACGACGCACGTCAGCCCGAGTGACTTGATCTTGCTCTGAGGCAGGTGTCCGAGCAGGAAGGGGCTGGGCGGCGAGCGGTGGGCCTGCACGATGGTCTGCAGGTGCGGGGGTCCGCAAGGGCCCAGGCACAGGGGCAGGGGGTGCACGGGGCTCGACCCCGCCGAGTAGCACTCCGGGGACGACCCCAGGCGCATGCCATGCTCGATACCTGCAACCAATGCCGTACTATAAAGGAAAAACGACAGAAAATTTTCTTTACTCTCGATATGAGCAAATTTGGGGCGTTTCGGTCCACACTTACAATCAACCCAATACTAGTGTTTTACTCATGAACATTAGTTACAACGTCAATTTTGCAGTCATTCCAAGGAGGAAAATGGATTGACCACAGACCACATAATGCGGACGAGGCGATTCGGGCCGCTGATCTGAAAAGGGAAGTCGTGCTCTTAGTCTTGCCAAACCACTGCCTCAAGTTTTTCTACCAAGATGTCCTTTTTCTGCCGGGCCCCCTCAGTTCTTCTATCTATTCCCTAGCACTATTACGTGTAGAAGGCGATACTTTTTGGATTACCCCTGAACTTGTATTGTTTCCAGACCTGCCAAAATTGTAGCCAAACTGTGTTATTGGCATCGAAATAATATGTACATGTTTCATGGTGTTTCTTACATAAAAATTACGGCATGAAAATTAATAACACAACGAGCTCCCAAAATTTTCATTTTTCCCTTTTATTTATTTCAGACAATATTATGAGGACGTTGCAATTTATCATAAAACCAGAGTAATCTTGAAGAAATAAAAAGAAAGTTGAGTATAAACGTCTCATGAAAACCCAGCCATCCAATTTGTTGCTCCCAAACAAAATGTCGTCCAAATAAACGATCGAATCCCCCCACCAACCGAAATCCCATCAACGAGATAGAGAGACCTAAACTCTCTAACTTTGTAATCTTTTTCCCGAGCAGCAGCAAGTAAAATAAAACTCAGCGACTAAAAAGAAGTGGGGGGGGGGGGGCAGAAGCTCTCAATCCGATTAGCAAGACTTGTGAATGGCGTAGGAGAAGGGAAATTTAAATCAAGAGGGCTCAACTTTTATTCGAATTTGCATGGCAGTAAAGTGAACGGCGCGTCAAAGCTAAGCAACATGGGGAATCAATTTAGGAAATTTCATTAGCATTTTCGGAGCGCAGAGGCGTACTCGCGCACATCTCCCCTCGCGCTCGGGGACCCATTAATTCTCGATTGCCCCCTCCACCGCGCGAGGGTAATTCTCGATTGCCCCCTCCCCCACTCAATGTAATGTTTGTCAACCTACGCGAGTGATTGGTTCATTACTATTCATACACCTTCCATTAGCCCCATAATTCACGCTTTTATTGATTACAATTCGACGAACTTTTTTTATACAAACTTGAACAGTTTTTTGTAAACAATATTTTGCAATGCAATTAGGTATACCAGTACTATGGATCCATAATACATTTTTATGTGTATATTAGTGTGAATTCTTTAGGAAAAGAAAATGATTTTTTTTTTAAATTCTTCATCATGTACCTAGTGCCAGTTGTCAGCGAGGATGATGGAGTGTTCCATAAAATTAATAAATAATTGTAATAAGACAATTGCTGTGATTTAAATGCATATCAAGTCTCCTCATTAATTTATAGGCTTTAAAGAATGCCGAATTAGCTATGAGCAGCGCCCTGGGCTAAATTGGACTTGGAGACCTTTTACAATAATACAACATTATAATGTCTGTCTGCTGCCAACTTTCGTCGCCAAATTTTAATAGGGTCATAAAATTTTTAAACGGTTTTTTAATTCAATAACGTAGGCTATATGAGTTATTTTTATTTCCTCCCCTTTGGAGGCTCTTCCATTAACGTGGCCCTGGGCTGCAGGGGGTGATCCAACACAGGTTACATAACGCTATACAATATGGAAAGTGGAATATGAACTTTGATAAGAATTGTTTGTAATTTTGAATAATATTATTAAACAGTATGATATAGGCCTACTGCACTGCTAATTTAATACAATACTAAAAAAATAGAACTGCGAAATGGCGTCAGCTACTCAGCATAAACCTGAGCTCATGAAGTGGGTGCAACAGCACAGCCAAGCAACACAAGTTATCGACATTGGAACCTCTCCAGATGAAACTGCGCACACCCAACCACCCTAAGAAGACTCAACACATTGGTTTAAACAATAGCTGTGACAGGGCTTTCTAACATAGAATTGCATGGTATCGTAAGAAGATACAATAGATGATAGTAGTTGAACATGTTACTGAATCTTGAAACATTAAGCATCTGGCTTTTCCCGGGGTAATTTTTGAGACATGCAGTGGAGAGAAACCACAGCTTCCGGTTGGAGTCACAGGATGGGGCTCACTTCAAATATATTACCTACAACTTTTACAGTACTTCTCTCCAGTTTTCTCTAAAGTTGTATTACAAGTATAGTTTCTCGATTTCTATCTAGCCACATGACTGTTACCACGTCCACATAATTATATACAACTGACTGTATACATCCAAAAATAGAGCATCAAGGAAAATGTGGACAATATGGGACTGGAGCCCGTGACCTATGCCTATTGTGTCGCCACCACACCAATTGTCCACCTTACCCAGGTTTCCCTTGATTCTCAATAAGATAATAAGGTTGATATTGCCCGGACAGGCATACGTCGTGGGTTCGAAATTTTAACATGCCTTCAATTTTTGCCACCCTTACCACGTCTATTTCCATTCGTAAACAATGGTATTTCTTTTCGACGTGACAACGTCTAATAAATCGATGAGCTCCTGCTGGAATACTAGGTGTATCTACGAAAAAATGTAACGCGGGTCGCTAACGCGGGTCGCTAACGCGGGTCGCTAACGCGGGTCGCTCACGCGGGTCACTGACGCTGGTTTAAAACAACTTCTTGGGCAGATGTAGAAGATCTATCTCAATTTTAATTATACCCATGTCTTCGTCTATTCTTCCTCTTTCAGGCCATGCTATATTTGTTGTGATAGGGTAAGTGGCTCGACTTGGGGGGTGGAAAGGTGAGGAGGTGCGCCCAAATTTGACCCGAATTAGCCGATATTAATCGAAAATAGGCCTTTTTGGCCACGTTTTTTGGGGTGTTAATATCTATTTGAAAACTTCAAGTTACTATAGTACTTTAGTTCTTTTCCACCTTTCTTACTATTTTCATTATATATATATTATATTATATATTATATTTCCAGACATATATTCAGTTTTACTTTCCGCCTCTGCGTTCAGGCTCAGGTGAGTTGGTAAGTCATCACTGTTTCGGCGGAAACCAGGTTCAAAGGGTACTTTTGAATTTACAAGCATAGAATAAAAACATTCCACAGCCTGCAATTTTCAACCGAAATTAATTTTTAATGTCTCATTTGAAACACTATGAATTGAGGTTTCAAACGAGTATAAAAACATATTTTCAAATTCACCCCTTCACCCCTTAAACACGAGTGGAACACAAAATGACGCATTTCCAGCAATCCCATTTGAATTGGATTTTAAAAGCAATTTTTTGGGTTGATATGGAAGGCTTATCTTAATTAAATGTATACCAATGTCTTCGCCTATTCTTCTTCTTTCAGACCATGCTATATTTCTGGTGATCAAGCACGGGGTTTGGCTTTGGGGGTGTGAAACGTCAGGGAGTGCGCACGATTTTTAACAAAAATAGGCCTCTTTCGGCCTATCTATTCTATTTCGGCCGCGTTATTATCACGTATTTAAAAAATGGAAACTACGGTACTTAAGGGCTTTTCCACATTTCTTTCTCTTTCCAGCCAAACATTATTTTATTTAATAATTTAATTAAGTTTAAGTTAATTTAGGCGTTGTGACGTAAAACTATCGTCCGTAAACCGACATTACAACCGCCTTACAGACAACCAATTTCTTGCTGTGTTTTTATTGTGAAACTCTTAGACTTTATAATAATATTTAAATTATTATGTGGTCTAAGGTGAAAGTGGTGAAACTACTCTCGATGTGCACACATCAAATATTTCCTTTGAAGTGATTAATTTATGTTTGTATACAATCGAGTTTGTGAAATTGCATAACAAAATTAGTTTTTATCAGGGTTCTTCGCCGTTAATGGGTTCAATCTGCCACTCCAAAATTTAGCAGTCAAAACAATAATCTCACCACCACCCGCACTCCGCACAAGGCAAGTCTTGGGATTAGTATTGTAAATTAGTGAAATGAGTTTATTGTATATATTATTATGGAGCTGATTTATTAATAAAAATTATTTTTACATTCAATATTCTGTGTTTGGAAGAGATCACGCTTTTTTATCCTTGCATTGTTCAGTTTGATGTTTCACCTGTAATTTTTTTCCTTTTTTTCTCCCTCTAAAAACACTAAAACTGTTTGTTTTTCTATGTACATTCTTAAAAATTTTCGGGGGGGGGGGGGGGCGGACCCGCCGTTTTTCTGGGGGTATTCCATGCTAACCCTCCCCCCACCCCTTGGTAGTTAGCCCCCCCCCCCCAAATAAAATCCTGGCTACGTGCTTGGTTTCGAGGCAAAGTAACCGTATATACTTCTATTCTGAGATAACTATTTTATTTCCTGCTAATATCAATTTCCCATTTCACAGCGTTTCCTTGCAGTATTTAGTAGATAACAGTACCTATACCTACTTTAGAAACCATTGTAATTCTTTGTAAACAATAGATTAAGGGACTTTTGGGACCTTTTAGGATATTTTACGAGACCGGTACCGGAACCGACTACCGAGTCACTCGGGACAAGCCCCGGTAACTGAGCCCGGTCTCGACATTAGACAGTAAAATACCAATCTCATAGATAGACAATTCCCTTGGATGATTGACCATGGTTCATCATCCCAATTTATACTGCTTCATCAAATAACCGTGAAAGTTTTTGTAATTATATCAGCAGTTTATTCACACAACATGATATACTGTAATTATAAGACTTGGACTTTATACATACAATATGGCAAACCTGCAGTTTCCTCTCAGTCTAAAGCGCGCGTGCTAAAGAAATGGATAGCAATTGAGACAGTCTGAAAATGTCGATCCAATTACTTTGTACAAACTTGACTGGAAACCAACAATTTGGCTTGGGAAACAGGGACGTTTCAGTTCACTGAAAGACCTGAGTTAAAAGCGCTGGCAACAAACAGAAGAGTAAAAAGACCATTCAAAAGTGTTGACAACTCGATAAAATCTGCTCAGTGTTGAAAAAATTGGGTGAATGCGAAATCATACTATGTACTACCAGCGATGAGGCAGTGGGTGCGGATAAGTTAGGTCGTTAGCCGGTTAGGCATAGTACAGTATAAGGAATAACTACGTTATTTGATGGGCAATGTATTGCCGGCAGTGACTTCTTACAATTTATTGATGTAAATTCAATTCATATGCATATTAGGCATAGGGAAAGAATTGGTTGGGCGACGGAAAATTTCAAGTATACAAAATAACCTGCTTAACTGTCGTCATTTTGGTCCGTTTCCCCTGAAATTATGATCGCTCGGGGTAAAACCGTTCAAGACTCAGTTAAATTGTTAAAATTTATCGGGGGCAAATTGTGTGTGATGGGGGAGCAGATCCTTGATGTTCCTCAGATGAATTTTTCAAATACGATGAGAGCAACATTATTTTATTTACTCCAAATGTAAGCAAACATAGGCGGAGGAGGGGAGGGTGCTGAGTGCAGATCCAACTCGATAACGGGCCCAACACCGTGACCTGTCTCATTAGTGCTGACTTGGTTATCTCTGTCTTGTTGTTATCTCGTTGTGTAAGCTCCCGCAGCGAATCTCAATCCGCCCTTCCTGCTCTCAAATTCAATTAGCTTGCATTGCCCCGGTTCTTTTGTGTCGAGTGGCTTGTACATTTTACTGTTTCGCACGACTTGTCGACTTGTATGTATTGCTCTTCTTTTGGGTTCAAGCAGCAAGAAGACGACCCAGTCCTCACTCCCTTATTCTATCGCTAGGCTATATGATACATTTGTCGGCTCAGTCGGCTCTTGAACATAATAAGGTGGTATAGCATAACTAAACAAATCGACTATTCTGTACAAAAATAATCACAGCCCTTGGTGAAATCACGGGCACGGCCTTGATTATATACGGATACGCGTTATTGTACTTTTATAATTCACTGTGAACTGTGGCCACTGTGGGTATTTTTGACTTGTTTTTAAAGAGCTTCTTAACGACACCTAACTAGTAGTCAGTTGTCTCATACTGATAAAATTGACCGTACGGCCTTATACGAGCCCCTTCTTCACCTCCTGTCCATGTGGCTATCGCCTATCTAATTTATTTTTTTATTTTTTATTTTTTAAAAAAGGTGAATCGCATACAAATAATTTAATGAATGTATCCGATTGACCTCTTCAGTCGCCTCTGTACGTTAGTTCCCGTGTTGAGTTACGACACGTCTCCGATCGCATGGCGTGTAAAGACTCGCACAAGTGCAAGCACGTTACCACCTGGCCATTGAAGTCGATAAGGTACATACAGTGGCCGTGGCATATGCAGTATATTAAGCTTCAATAACGATTTATTACATTAATAATGGATTAAGTGTTATTAATACCAAAATTGCGTTCGTATCTTCGTATATTTCTTTTGCCTGATGCTATGTCAGGCCTGAAAATTTGTAATGGTAAGCAGTATATCGCGCATAAAAGGACTTTGCAGTGAGTAATTTTATAAAGAGCAGCAGCAGGAGCATGTACGGGGGATGAATGCGGTATAAGGTGAGGGATGAACGTAACGACATTATCATAGCAACGTAGTCCACACGCCCACACGTCCACACATTTTTCTGTACCTTTTCACTCGGCTTTATTATATCGCGTGGTAGCCTCTGTCCTCGCATTTTTCATCCCGTTACATTTTAATTTAATTCCATGTGGAAGGCAAGGGAGCTTGTGAGCACTAATTACTTCTCTCCGCAATTTTGGTACCTTTTATTCTTTTTTCCATTTCCAGCATCATATAGCCACATAGTATGAATGTTCTCCAGCTATTTACTGTATAATGCTGCGGGTCTGAAGCTTCCAGGGCTGGTCGGAACAAAAATAATAATCGGGTTGAAAATGGCTGTGGTCTTGCGAAAGGGTTTCTAAATGGTATTTCTACTGTCGGAAGGTGGAAGGAAACAGGTCGCGTTAGGCAGACCTTACTGCAGCCGTTGGTTAAACTCAATAATGACCGTGGTACCCTTCATGGTATTTTGCATTCCATCTTTATCTCGGGGAGTACAAACCGTCTCTGGTTTCAGCCTAGAGCACTATATGGGTTATTCAAATATCTGTGCTAAAGCTGAAAAAGTAGAAACCGAAATAAAATAAATAAATAATAATATTTACGCAAAATTTCCATTGTATCTTGTATGTTCATAAAGGGCGGGTTTTCGGAGAACCGAGCATAAGTATAGCAAATAACTTACATGAGGGACACATTTTGAAAAAGGTGCAAATTATCATATTTTAAGCATTTATTGTTATGTACGGTATAACACTGCAAAAAAGTAGAAAAGTCGGTTGCTTACTTAAAGATAAATGGCTGGAAAGAGAAGGAAACGTGGGAAAGCCCTTAAGTAGTTTGAATTTCATGCGCACCCCCTGACGCTTCACAACCCCAAAGCCAAACCCCATGCTTGATCACCACAATTATATAGCATGGCCCGAAAGAAGAAGAATAGACGAAGACATGGGTATAATTTAAATTAAGATAAGCCTTCCACATCAGCCCAAAAAATTGCTTTAAACCCGCCCATGTAATTCAAATGGGATTGCTAGAAATGAATTTTTTTGCGTCATTTTTAAGAAATTTTGTGTTCCACTCGGGGTAAATTTGAAAATATGTATTTCTACTCATTTCAAACCTTAATTTAGTTAATTTATACTGCTTCTAATGAGACATTAAAAATTAATTTCGGTTGAAAATTGCAGGCTGTGGAATTTTTTACTCTATGCATGTAAATTCAAAAGTACCCTTTGAACCTGCTTTCCGCCGAAACAGTGATGGCTTACCAACTCACCTGAGCCTGAACGAAGAAACAGATAGTATAACTGAATATATGTCTGGTAAGAGTAAGAAAGATGAAAAATAACTAAAGTAGTTTGAAGTTTTCAAATTGATATTAATACCCCCAAAAACGCGGCCGAAAACGGCCTATTTGCGATGAAAATCGGCAAATTCGGGCCAGATTTGGACGCACATCCTCACGTTTCCGCCCCCCACAGTCGAACCCCTTGCCTTATCACAACAAATATAGCATGGCCTGAAAGAAGAAGAATAGACGAAGACATGGGTATAATTAAAATTGAGATAGACCTTCTACATCTGCTTTAAACCCCCTTTACTGACCGCGTCCGATCCGCGTTAGCGACCCGCGTTAGTGACCCGCGTTAGCAACCCGCGTTAGCGACCCGCGTTACACTTTTTCGTACATGCACCTAGAATTCCAGCCGGCGCTCATCTATATTTATTAGACGTCACGTCAAAAAGTTCCGTTACACAAAAAATCATATATTTAAACATTTTGTCCCACCGTGGGGGAAAACAATTAATAATATAGCTGCGAAGTAGTAGAATTTTTTAATATTCATATATCTCACCTACTATATCTCTCCTCATCTCACCTTGTTTACACAAATTATAATATGTTCACAAAGAAAAATGAAGTGATGATTTTTAAACATTTATTTTCGAAAAATTAGGTTTTTAATTTTATATGCATTTAAATCTCATTCTTTTTATGCTTTGAAGTTTTCATTTTTCAACAAAAAGAGTTATATATGAAAGATTTGACCAAAAACGCACGTTTACGCAATCATACATAGAACACCCTCATGTTCTGACTCAAGCGAAATCTCAAATTAAACAAATTTGGTTTACCGGTATATCACAATACTTTCATTATAGGTATTATACTTTGTACATTTACAGTTTAGGTCTTGGGCCCATAATTATATACAATAGGCCTATGTATAATTATTGCATTGGAAATGTTACTGATACCTCCATTCTTCTTATTTACTTATTAAGGTACACGGGCAGTGTCTATACCGTATAGTATTCAGAGTGTTCAGACCCATACATCTCTTTTATTTCTGTAATTACGAGGAGTTTCGAAACGCGGTAAAAATTCGATAACAGAGTTAAACTGCAGTAAAAAACCAGTTGTCAATTTTATTTAACTTATTATAATGTAAAAGTATACTAAGAATTTTCGTTTTTGCTTTCCGATTTCCACGTAGTATAAGGAAAGCTTTGTGACGGTCGAAATTTTCGATTCCGAGATTTCAACGGATTTACACGTTTTGAGGTCCCAGGAACCCAAAAAAGTGGTTTTTACGAAATGTCTGTCTGTCGCTCTGTCGCTCTGTCTGTCTGTCTGTCTGTTCGTCGATTTCCAGGCAAACTACTCAGTCGATTTTGATTATTATCATTATTTATATTGTAGTCGTTATTAATGCTGACAAAATGCGGGGGGTCACTTGCCCCTTGATTGTTTGCTTCTGGGGGTAAAAAAAATAAAAATAACTAAATTTTAATGAAAAATGACTAAAAAATAATTTTTCTGTGAAACCTTTCCATCGATGATTTCTACCTTCAGGCATGTATTAGGTGTTAAATTGAGTAACGAAACCGGACAGGTTGCTTTCCCAGAAACGTATTTGGTTTTGTAGAAAAAATGTTTTTTTGGAGAAATGATATATAGAAAATTCACGTTGAAATGCATTGCGCGCCCTGCCAGTATTGCTGAGTGGTAATGTGTTGGTCTGACCCATCTAGAATTTACTTCACCTCTAGTGACATCATCAGGTGGACAACACCCCCCCCCCCCTCCCCCCGAGATATTGGAAATTTAACCATAGGAAAATTATTTACTATAAAATTACTCATTTTCTCTATTTACTAATTTGATAAATTGGAAAGCATATGTTCGAGTAAACTCGGACCGGTTCTTTTCCATCAGTGACAGTCCCTAAGTTTTATAAAGTTAAAAATAAGGATTTTATTATGTACTGTATGTTGATGTTCGCATCTTAAGTTCAGCCTTGTATTTAGTGTTTTCATCAAATTAAAGACCTTCAATAGAGGTTTTCATTTGAAGGAGAGTAAAGACCAATTTAAGTCTATAGCTCTTATATAGCGGCTGGAAAAAATTTAAACCACCGTTACAATTGATGAGGCTTTCCAAGTCGAGTGTAAAAGATATGTATAGTCCTGAACTCCGCTAGGCTGGCTTGCTAATAGACCAAAAAAAGTCAATATTTATTTAGTTAATTTAATGCGTACAAATGGTTCAGAATTAGTATGGCAAACAAAAGGTATTAAAGGGAGCTATCATTTGATTGGCAACATGAGATGTCTATATATTTGAAAAATTCGAGATACCGCTTATAACCTTCCAAAAAAACCCATTTCCGGGGGGCCGTAAAAACTTCTATGGATGGCATCGAAAAAGTTAAGTTTGACCCCAAAAAATTATCATCGTAATTTCTTACCGCGCATTTCAAATTTAAAATTTCCTTGTAATAACCGAAATAAAATGGAACACCCTGTAAACCAGGCGTGGAGGGGGCTAAGATTAAATTTCGATTTTTTTTTTTTTAGATTGGGCTGAAATATTGGGGTTTTACGTATTTTCAGAGCAATAAGGGTTCTATATTGTAGGTAAATAATACAATCGACCGCAAGGGGGGCCCGGAAAGAAAATTTGTGAAAAATTGGACTGAAACAGTGGGGTTTTACGCATTTTGAGGAGGCTATAGCCCCCATAGCCCCCCCCCCCCCCCCCCCCCGTAGATCCGCGCCTGCTGTAAACAAGTGTTTAAACCAAGAAATTTGATTTTGTAGCCTAGACGTTATTTCTACTGTATATTTAATCCTACACTTAGCAATAAAGGAATTTAAATTGTACTCAATGTTCTGTATAAGATTTGCATTTTATTAGACTATTAGGTCATTTAGGTCTGCTGTTTGCATATAAATGATTATTACTAACTGAAAATAAAAAAAATCTGAGTGCCAGATTATGTAGGCTATGTCCTATGTACGGTAAATGTTTGTCACCTTATTCAATACATGCATAACTTTATTACTTTTGTCAAATAATTTGCATAATCCCTTGTGATTCGCCAAAATGACCACCACGAACAAAGCTACTTTTTTGGAGAAGCTCTACTGAGAGACAGGACATTTACATACCTCTACTTTCAGAGTCAGAAACTGGGGCGGGGGCCAGGGCGAGCGCCTGATGGGCTGGGGGCGCCTCCATCCCTCGTCAGCGGCAGGACACAAATGCCAAACGGCACACAGAGCCGGGTGATCTTTGGGGGCGGGGGCGGGCGGTGGCGCGCGCTGATTGGCCGCGCGCCGCCATGCGCTAATCCCCAGCCCCGCCCCCCGTGACCCCTGATCCCATTGGCGCCCGCCGACCCGGCACTTTTTCCACCCTGGCCAAATTTATTCGCTATCACGTTTTGACGTGTGAGATTTATGCGCATGAATTTGGCAATAAATTTGCTGATATAAATGTGAGTTTTTGCGGAGGCAGGAGCTAACTATTGCATCTCTAATCTTTTTCCCGGGGATTTAGAATTTTGTCAGAGGCAATTTGAGTTCTGAGTATGTAAAATTTTGGGTTGTAACTCGAGCGATACTATGTTACATAAACGAGAGCCAATTTTGGCGACTGCTGAGCACTGAGCTTTCCTAATTTTTTAGAAACTTAGGGTACCGTACTGAAAAAATTAATCACTTTCTCGTAACATACTCGTACACTTAATCATATTGTATAATATATTATTCTTATAGGCCTAAGGCCAATACTCAAAGATAAAGAAAGATGTTTATTTTATGCTTAAAACCACACATTGCAGTTGGATAATAAGTAGAAAATATAACGTACCCGTACTAAAGAAAACTTACGTATTGTTATTATTGTGCATCATTAGGTATATTATATACCAATTAAGTGTAACATTGCAACTCAATCAGTTCGAGCTGCAATTCTGCTGGATAGACTCAATGTCCACATTAAATGTCATGCTAAAAATGTGCAGATCCTGCCTGTTCGATAACTATCAAGTCATGGAATCGCTTCGTTGAAATTCGTCATATCGACATTTCACCTTTTTCTCGTAGCTGTTAAGTTTGTCTTCCCTAGCTGCAATAGTTTTTAGTTTAGCGGAGGTCACCCCCTGAGAAATTAATCTATAGAAATATTGGTTTTTTACTGCTGATTTTTACAGCAGTAAACAGTAGACTTAGACAAAGATACATTGATTTTATTGAAAATGTAGGCGAGAAATAGTGGGTTTCTATGCACTTCTATACAATAAACTGTTTTTACAGACAAAGACAAAAACATTTTACAATTGGAAATGACGCATTTTCGACTTTCGGGGTTTGAGGCGGGCAAATTCATGATGTCTCAATTCCTTGATATTAACAATAGGATCAGCGACTTCAAGGACAGTTTAACTGAAATGTAGAAAAACTAATTAAATACCATAAAGACTCTCGAAAAAAGTCTCTAGACTTTGGCGCAAAAATTTAAATACATTTTTAACTTAATTAATTATGCGTAATTAACAACGCTCCTTATTTAATCTATTGCATGAATTTGTTTCAAAAATGATGTAGGTTACTTTAATACATATTACTACGTTGTGTATTTATAAGAAAATACTGAATTGGAATAGAATTTTGCTCACTTATTATACGTCAGGAAACCCCATGCCTATACGCATATGTGCAGCAGATATATAGTGTTTTAAGTCTGCAGTCTGCAACAAAAGGCTGTACTATGTTCTTTATTCCAATAGGTAGATTGACAGGCTGCAACTGTCGTAGGGTTGCTCAGTCGCAGAATTACTATAGGTATAGGTAGGTGGAGATATATTATTAAAGACAACAATTATTCTTACTGCCAATGGCATACTACACCTCTCAGTATAGGCGACAGCCTACAAGTACAGCCTACAGCCTACAGCCTACAAGTGATACAGCCTACAGCATACAAGTGATCCAACCTACATGGGGTGCTAGGTAGACGGCACTGCTAGGCCCGACTTATATGAGACAGATTTAAATACTGTATATTTTGTTATCAAAGAAGGGCCCTGTATTTTTGACGAAATTAATTAATATCTCATTCCATAGCCGCAAAGATATGAAAGTGGTCAGCAGATGAAAAATTCATAAAACATTCGAACTTTCCCAAAAAGTTCTCTATTATCCTGCGACTAATTCTATATTATCGTCGTTATAATGCACTTTATCGGGGTTTTCAGAAGAAATGATATAATATTTCAAATGAGAAAACCTAAAATTTTTGCAAGCTGGCATTTTTAATTTCCTTTAATCTCTTTCATAACATTGCGGTTGTGGAATGAGAAAGTAATAAATTTCGTCAAAATTCCACGGACATTTCTAGTTTACAAAATACTTTGAAATCTCTCCCTTAATTCACATATTTAAAAACATGTTGTATCTGTATGATGTTCAGATGTTGCCGACTAAGATTCGCATAATGTAAGTATTCACTGCAGAGGACCCCAGGGAAAATGTGTGAAAAAATCGGGGTCTCACACATTGAAATACGCTCCAAGACTTTGGAAATTACTCCAAACAGGGGGCCTGGGGGTTACAACTGGGAGAAATTTTTTTAAATATAGACAAAATATTGTTGTATTGCGGTTTTAAAGATATGTTTTCGAGAGGTGATGGGGTAAAACCGCCCCCCCCCCCCTTGGTTGTCAGTTCTTCATATAAGCTTAGATTGCAAGATCTACCTTAAACGTAATTTGAATAATTCTAGTCACCCCAAAAAGTGGACGAAAAAATTATGATTAGTTTTCTAATAAAATGAGAATTTTTTTTAATAATATAATAATAAAATTACACCCATGGGGATAGTGTTAATTTAAGACGTAAAACTATTAAACCTCATCTATAGAGATGTCGAAGAATGCTGCATAGCTCAACTAGTCTATTGGGTGGTGTTGCGTGCGGGACCGAACGTTACGTGAGCAGAACAAGTCGGCAGAAAGCGCTGCAAGGCGAACGCCGAACTGAACGGAGGATAACAAGGGCCAGGGGGAGGGGGTGATCCAAATGAATTCCAACAATAACAAATCCAATTTTCATTCCCTCGCTCTCTGCTAGCTCTCCCGACTTCTGTCCTTTTCCCAACTTTAACTAACTTTAACTTTATCTGTATAGTTCTCTTCAACTACGTTGTACTGTCTGCATCAACATGGAGCCGTATATTGCTCTGTATTATGAATTAGACTACAGTGGTTTCCGACCTTTTGTTTCCTGCGTAGGCACACAAATCTCGGAGTACCACTTGTCCAAAGTCCGAAATTCCTAAAACCCCCCAAAATTATCATCACAGTATGAGTCTGCACAGTAATATTAGAATAATATCAC
Source organism: Psococerastis gibbosa (assembly GCA_963971405.1). Classification (NCBI taxonomy): domain Eukaryota; kingdom Metazoa; phylum Arthropoda; class Insecta; order Psocodea; family Psocidae; genus Psococerastis; species Psococerastis gibbosa. The sequence goes on from OZ020485.1 coordinate 2,559,920, forward strand.
AGGAGTGACAGCATTTATTTCTTTTGATACTAAGATAGTATATGACACATCAATCAAACATTTTGTGCCGTACATACCTATATATCATGTAGTAATGATAATAATGAATGATGAAAAATACATTATTGTACAGTGCCTAGTCTAGACAGTAGACAACAATAACTAGTGAGCACCCTCAAAGTCATTTAAGCATGTCGGACTGCTCTTCTGTCTTTAAACGTGATATTGTCACAAAAAAAGTGAATTAATCCAATTTATTCAAAATTAGTGTTGTGATTGCACTTTGCCTAGCGTTTACGCGTTTAACTTTGTCTGGAGAGTGGTGGTATACAGACTCCGACTATCACCCGAATGGTTGTTGGTTGGTGTCCCACACTGGCTACATTAATTCTGGCCATGCTTCGGAAGGCATTTAAAGCAGGCGGTCCCGGGCTTTCCTAGTTGAGTGCTGTAAGAGAGAGCTTTATAGCCCTAACTCCGCCAGGTTGGCTTAGTAATAGAACAAAAAAGTCAATATTTATTTTATTTAACATAGAAATCTTAATTAAGGGAAAACAGTGGACCGAATTTGATGTACACAATAATTATTGTAATCTGACCAACCGATACTTGTAGAGAGCTACACCAACGGAGCGCAATGCTCGGTCTCCTAGTAGGCTACTTGATTACAATTCCATCTAAAAGAAATTTATTTTACATCGCCGATTGTTAATTATATTTTTTAAATAAAGTATTGAGATTTTAGGGGACATTCTCGCGTATCACCTGGGTTGAGAACCCCTGAATTAGAGTACTGTATTCTCCATAGACAAACATAACCGTTATGTAATAACGTTCGGCTGCCTGTTGTAATGAAAATGAGTTATTAAGGCTATCTAAATGAAATTGCTATTTTCTTAATAAATTCTCAAATTTTCGATATTTTATTCTGTTTAGTATGGGGTGCAAATGGGGCCAAAATGAAATCTACGGTGTTCAAAGAGGGTACTAAATAAATTTTTAGGAAACCTTATCATTATGGGGGAATAGCCAACAGCGTGTCTACACATCTGCATTTTTTAAGTAATCAAATTTCACAGGATGGTTAATTGAAGAACTACCATTGAGGATTCATGGTCATGGGCTAGAAATGATCATTTTTCAATTATGGAGTTTGTTTGTGCCCGTAACGTACATCGATTGATTAGCCACGGCATTAAATACTGACAATGTGCGTACCTCCCACACCTTCCCTAATCGTGGTTACGGGCCACATAACAAAATGTACACCAACTTAGTACTTACCTTACATTGTAGTATTATATGGTATATATAACACTGACATTAAATTAACTTTGGTTGAAGAGGTAACCTCCTCGTTATAACCGAAATTAAAGGATATGGAAAAAACTGGGCTTGGCGGGATTCGAACCCACGATCTACGCCTAACCGGGGCGTCGTCTTAACCGCTGGACCACAAGCCCCATTTTTTGTTTGGTTTACTTAAAACTTTTGAGAGGGCAGCTGCCCCAGTTCCTTTATGTCACTGTTCAGTCCTCATTATGATAGGATTAAATGTCAAATTAGAATTTGTACACAAAATGCAGTTGTTTCGGGGGGTTCGTTAGTTTGTTTTTAGTGATATGTATATGGAGGGGATATCTAAATTGGGGAGTAGATTGAGTTGGTTGGCTTGTTCGGCGCGATTGGGTGTCAAAGTGGTGATGAAGGAGCCGCACTGAAAATTGATCAGCCAGTTTTATTTTCTTCCAGAAATGAAGCGGAATCCATCAAATGCGTTCTGCTGCCCATGACAGTCTAATCCAAGTCGTAACCGGCAACTAGTTTATTGTTATTTTTTAAGTTTTTCCTGTAGGCTACATTATTATAAGTTTAGTTAATTGACCAAGGTTGCACTAAACTGTTGCCAATTGCACATCGCATGGTCAATTGTAAATTCCTTTAATCGGAACCTGTTTGATGCCAAGGACAAATACGGATCCAGCCCGTTGGGGCAAAAAGATTATTAACAATTATTCACAGTAAACGTTACATCTACGGCAATTGTTCAATAACATGCTTAAAATACGGTGAAGCCGTAAACAAACGAATATAATTTAATTTACTTAACTCCCTATGCAGGAGGATACTCGAAAACGGTTGTGAAGTTTGGGACCCCTATACGAAGGGCAACATAAAAAATTTAGAAAAAGTACAAAAGAGATTTTTGAAATGTATGTACTATAGAAAACGGGTATTTACCCACAACTAATGCCTTACGAAACATTACTAAATCACTTTCTGATGCCCACGCTTAAGACAAGAAGAACAAAAATTGCAATAAAAGTCTTATATAACATATTCAATTCACTACTCGATTCATCAGAACTCTTAGAAAAACTTTTAATTAATACCCCAAATAGACGATCCAGAAACAATGACCTTTTTTATCTACAAACTCCCCGAATTAATATATGTGCGAATACTTCCATTTACAGGCTAACTAAAATATTTAATCTTAATGCTACACATTTAGACATCACCGATGGCAAACGTAAATTTATTAAAACATTAGCTATAATGAATCCAATAGACTACCTTTTATAAGATTACCATTTTTAAATAATAAAGTTAAGTTATTAGTTAAGATATATAACAATGATATGTATTGGCAGATAGTATTACTTTATAGCATTACTTTTTATTTTTATCATTACTTACCAACTAGATAACTTGTATACAACTTATTTATTTAATCTTATAGATTATAGCATATTATTGGACTTTGTCTGTTTGCAAATAAACGTTTATTTATTTATAATAATTAATATAATTATTTAACCTTATTTAACTTTATCTCCTAACCACGATATCAAAGCCGTACCTCTTGGTCCTTGAAGAAAGCAGGCAATGGTCTTCATCACCTCTATGCCCCTAAGATGATCCGATTGTCTTTTTCACCTAAGACTAAATTCTGCGTCGAGAAAAAGCTATTGCCCAACAACCGGTGACCACTCGACAGGACCGCTATGCCCACGATGTTGACATGCTGATGCTTCGACTTTCCTATCCAGTTCTCTACCTAGTGGGCTCCTTCAGTGCCAGCACTTGCAGCGGGCAAGTACCCTCCAGGCGCCAACCTTACAATTCTTCCCTACCCCTAGCAATGTTCTCCCCCTACGGTACTGGTCCTTGCTGCGCCCCTGCGTGTCCGTTTGTCATGTGCAGTGCGGTCCGCCTCTGTCGGTCCCCCGCGGAGCACCCTTTCGACCCCAGCCCCGGCATCCTTCGCCTGTCAGTCCTCATTTGCCTCCCGCTAAAGTTAAATAACCCCCGCCAAGTTTGTTTCCACCCCTTTTGTTTCCATTAATTCTTGTGGAAAATCTGTTACAGCCGTCAGACAACACAACAATTATCCATTCCGGTAATTGACAGTCTTCTGTACCACCTGGCCTGATGATATTTTTAATTATACCATTAAACAATAGGCCTATACAATTACATGAAATAACAATAATATTGTGTATAGGTTGGTACCTGCTGCCGGGGTTTACTCAGCCAAATCTTGTATAACTTAGTTACGAGTATAGTAGTGTGTCATTGGTTAGTCTTAGATTAGATTAGATTAGTAATGGGGCGATGCTGCTACTTGAGCTTGGCTCACTTTGACCTTAAAGATCTATTGTGAATCCCCGTACTTTTAGTCCTGGTCAGTCAGCAGGTCCCGTAAAAACCTGCACAACTGCCCAGGGGCCAACTGGCAAGCCTCCATTGGTGATAGAAACCAAGAGGACGTTGCTAGCAGCCGTATATTCTTTACTGCCGGACACGAGCAGATGATATGCTCAGCAGTCTCAGCCTTTTCTTTGCAGAATCGGCAGGTGTCATTCAAGACTTTACCCATGTTCTTTAAATGGTAGTTCACGTGGCAGTGTCCTGTGAGTGCACCTGTAAGTACCTTAAGTTCAGGCTTGCTGAGGTTCAGTGCTTTGGCGGTATAGCTCTTAGAGTGAGTGAGGAATATTTTGGATTGTCTGTGGCCTGTGACAGACTTCCAGTATGCTTCCTTTCTCTTTTTTTTGGTTAGTCTTCATGAGCAAGTCTACATTTGCAGCTGTTGTGGGTTGAGCATTGACAACGATGAATATTTTGGCGTGTGCGTGTACATACAGTCGAATGTGGTCAGAGGTCACTGGTAAGTGAAGACATGCTTGAGCCAAGTAAGAAGATCTCTTCTAACCATAGGTTCTCCCCGGGGAAATTGTTTATTAAAGCGGCGCGAAACGGTGGGTGTTAACGCATTTCGACAGCAGTAAGGTTAAGTTTAACATACAGATTCGTATAATTTCTAACAGCTGGGCCCGGTGTTCTCGACAGGGGAAATTTTTGATAAAAACATATAGCGTGATAGTGTTGTTTGTTGTTTCAAACACCTCCTTTCACATGGAAAATAAAGATAATTTTCTTTCTTTCTTTCCTTTCGGCATTTTTGCTTTAAGCAACCCTGTCAGCCTGGCGGTTTTAGGGAGATTCATCTACCTATTGAGATGGCGACAAATGCTCGACTTCCGGAAAATTTCTTCACAACTTTCCATTTCATAACCCCCTGAGCCTAAAGCCACCCCCGTACTGCCCTGTATTAACTGAACAGTTGTAAGATACATTAAATCTAATACGGTTTTTTGGTGCTGGCTACTACTACTACTTCACCATTACTGTCTACTTTTAGTGATGCATTTGTTCTTTCCAATTTATACGTAGTATAAGGAAAGCTTTGTGATGGTCCAAATTTTCGATTCCGAGATTTCAACGGATTTACACGGTTTGAGGTACCAGGAACCAAAGTGGGTTTTACGAAATATCCGTCTGTCTGTCGGGCGCTCGGTCTGTTCGTCGATTTCGGGGCAAACTACTCGGTCAATTTTGATGAAATTTGGCATGTAGGTTCACAAAAATCATACCTAGGTTTTTTTTTTATTTGGGGCTAACTCAATATTAAGGGGTTTTATTCTAAAAAAAATACAAAAAAAATATTTCTTAAAAACGGCTCCAACGATTTCTTTTAAATTCACATGTATTGTAGTTGTCATTATTGTTAACAAAACGCGGTGGGTCGTTTGCCCCTTGATAGTTTGCTTCTGGGGGTAAAAAATAAAAATAACTTAATATTCATGGAAAATGACTAAAAATAATTTTGCTGCGGAACCGTTCTATCGATGATTTCTATACCTTCATCTATGTTTTAGGTATTAAATAGAGTAACAAAACCGAATATGTAGCTTTCCTAAAAAGTGTTTGGCTTTGTGTAAAAAATTGTTTTTGAAGAAATTATATAAAATTCACGCACTAGACTAATGCATTGCGTGCCGTGCCATTATTACTGTGTGGTAATTTATTGGTCTTCCCGTTCTATAATACGCAATGCAATGCCATCTAATAATTCAGTGCTTCGGGATAGGGGCTGTAGCCAGAGGGGCGACTGGTGGACCACCCCCCCCCCCCCTGGAGGTTCCTAAATTTAACCATAGGGAAATTATTTACTATGAAATAACTCATTATCTCTGTCTACTATAATTGATGGATGGGAAAGTTTTTGGCTGTTTACTAACAAAGTTCAAGTTTGATTTTAGATTTTAGGGTTGAAGCTTATATGAAATTTCCGTACATCTGGCTGCAGCCTGATCGAGGCGATTATAATACCGGTATTTATTTAATCCCCTGGTAAACAAGATAATTTTATAATGGAAAGTGCTATTCAACATTTGTTTGTTTTCGGTAATAATCCTAGGGTATTTATTTAACCCCGGTATATATTATAATCGCCTCGATCGGGCTGCTGATCGGCTGCAGTGTCAAAACGGATTTTTATTATTGTACTTGTATAGGCTATACAATAAGTCAATAACAGCTCAAAAACAAAACGGCCGGTTATCAAATTACATAAATGTTGCATTGGCATCCCCCGCATAATTGTTATGGGGCTTTGTGAGCCGGCTCCATTAAAAAGTGATGAGCACTTGTGTAGAATATTTGTGTGTGATTAGCATGCATGGGTTACCACCAACTAAGCTCCTTTTTCACTGCAAGTCCACTAATTGGCGGTAAAATGCAGCGCCCAACCATTTTCAACAATTCAAAGTAAACGGGTTTTGATGTTAATTATGGAAATTGCGAATGCAAAATTGTCCAAAGCTGAATTAAAAGGCTTTTCCAGCAAAGCAACAAAATTAATTAACATACAGGGCGATGGTTTTTAAAGTAGGTACTATACTACGTTTATGTTAGGGCCACTCCAACGGTAAACTTGCAATAGTGGAGTAATGGACTAAAACATGCCGGATTATTGTATACAAGTTGGACTCCCCTTTTCAAAATATATGGTGAAAGACTATAGTGTAGAGTGTAGACTGTAGAAGGTCCGTTGCTCTTCAAGCAAAGATTGGCTTGGATCATCACCTTTCTAATAAGCAAGCCCACAGCCAAAGCTTACGGCTAAAGTCTAAATCACTAACCATAAATTCTTTACTAAGAAGGATGCCATTAAGAAAAATTAAGTTGCTTCCGGAATGACGTGCCTGTTAATAAAACTGACAGCCGAGCAATTTTGAAATTTTGCACCATAGTACTTTTAATAAGGACTCTCGCCCTGAACAAAGAAGACGCTCTAAACAGAGTTGTTTGGAAACGCCGCTGCCGTGCCGCCGACCCTCCCTGAGGACAAAGGCGATGTAAAAGTAAAAGTAAGTACTTTACTTTAACTTTAACTTTAACTCACTGTTATTTCTTGGTCGTTCTGTCACCGCCGACACGTTGCAGCAGTTGTGAATGTTGTAGTACTTGATGCACTTCTATAATAGCAACGCATCATATCAGATGACATGAGTTTTCTTTGACTGATGTGCTAAACACCACGTCCAGTATGGTATATCTTGTTTATAACATACTGTATGTACATACATATCTTGTTTATAACATACTGTATATACATACATATCTTGTTTATAACATACTGTATATACAGTAAATGAAAGTCGTGTTAGTTACACTAATTATAACTCAAGAACGGCTTTACCGATATAAATAATTAGATTAGATGGTATTTCATTTTAATAAACAAAAAATAACAAAAACTTAGAGTTTTAGAAAAACTTGTCATAACAACCTGAATTAGTAAAACCCAAATAATAGATCTAGTAGAATCTAGATCTATAATAGATCTAGCTAGTAGGTTGGGAATAGGTAACCAACCACGCCCCTTCCCACCCCCTCCTCCCCCCGCTCCCAGTCCTATATAAACCAAGGTTTCCTCTCCCTAATCACATTTGCATCTTCTCCTCGAGTTGAGCAAGTCTCAAATCGCAGATAAGGTGTAGTAACTGTGCTAGTGGGTTTTCCCTCTGTATAGATGGCAGTTCTTGCCGAAAGCGCTCAGGGTTTTATACTAACACAAGTGGGTTTCTTAGACAAAGTAAATTTCTTAACGATTATTTGGGTTTTACTAATGCGGGTTGTTATAAAAAGTTTTTCTAAAACTTTGTGGAGTGCCACTGTGCCGGTACCTGATTGGTTTGGATTCAACAACTAAATAGGGCCACTACGATCATTCGAAAATTGGTGAGGAGGTAGTTTAGAGCCAGGAGACGGACATAGGATACTATTTATTCCGATTATCGCGATTTTCAAAAACCCTGGGGCGGAGCAGTACACGGGACGAGATGGGTGAAAAATGCGGAAGTTATACATGCCCAATGAAAAATGTAATGCAGACAACGGAGAATGTGGAAAATTGACGGAATCCCTGACACGACATTCATTGACTGTATGAAGTTCGCCGGGTCCAATAGTTATTAATAATTCGTGAATAACAATATAATTCATGTATTTTTTCTAAATTTGTTTTACAGAAATACGAAGAAAGTTGAAGTGCCCCTCATGCCAGCGGCGTGTGAGGGTAGCACTCAATACCTAATTCACACAAAAAACTAACTACAAGTTACAACTAATTTATACCTTCCCAACTACCTATAACCTATGATACCTAAGAATAATTAAAAAATGTACCTATAAGTAAAATACGAGTATGTAAAATTCTAATGCTAATGTAATTTGTGGAGCTGATCCCTTGTCCATAATCTTCTATAATTGTCCTGTATGTTGCTGTTGTATTACCGTCAGTATTGTTTATTATTAAGATAAAAATGCAGATTTCTGCCATAAAAATAGTACACGATGGATATACAGTCAAGTGTGAAAAAGCATAGCCTTTGGGTTTTAAGTATTATGCCAGACTCCGGTTTCATTGTCCATTTTCAAAACATATTGTTTCAGCACGGCATGTTTGCAGTCGTTGTTCATTAGAGCTTCCCATTCAGCCTGCCATTTTTGACTGTCTATACTTAAGTACCGTACTCTAGTATATACCTATGTTATCTGTAATGCTGGGCAAATTAGCCCACGCAAGCTTTTTACCACTTCCATGTAAGCTATTTTATGTTAGCGGCCGATTACAAACTTAGTAGGTAGGCATTTACTTGTAGTTAAGTTAAAAGTCTTCAGCTACCACTAGGCACTAGGTTGAGAACCTCTGGATTAAAAAACAAAAACAAAAAACAGAATCTAGCTGCCTTCTCCTTATTAGCGTTAGCCTAATTAAATTTTAAGTGACGTTTGACGGATCAGGCCTCAGCAGTCAACGTTTCAAGGACCAATAATGTGTGACAGCACTTGTGCTATGTTTATTACTATAAGATGGCATTTTTAATAGCCTTTATCGATACTATAACCGTCGTCATTGCAGTACCTGGCAGTGGTGAGAGTTGGCTGATTAAGCAGGGGATTATTTGGCGGTGCGGTGCTCGATCGAGGGCGCTTGCTGCTCAGATTACCAGCCGTCAACCGACAACTCCCACCGCAAGCTAAACATGCGCGCAACTAATGAGTTTTGCCGAATGCTCTATCGATTTCAAGCTCACGCGCTCGACCAGCTGAGCCCGGTTTGACTCAGGACCGAAACTTCGACACAAGGTACTCTCTCTGGGCCATATTGTACCCCGAGATGAAGTATATTTTCTGAAGGTAGTTTTTGGTCAAATTATTTAATTATTTACATGTTCGAAACCTCCTCGATTGTTCGACTAGCCAAACCCGGTATGCCTCAGGACCGAAATTGCGTCCCCTAAGTATCGTACTCTGTGACGGCCATATCGTACCTCGAGGTGAAGTGTATTTTCTGAGGGTGGCATGTACATGATCGTTCGATTAGCTACGAGTACGGCGCGGCTCAGGGCCGAAATTGTGTCCTCAAAGTACTCTGATCGAGGGCCATTCTGTATTTCATGATGAAGTGTATTTTCTGGAGGTACAGAGTCGCTCGCTCGGTCACTCCACCTTACGGTACCTTTAATTTTTTTTGGCCTAAGTTTGCGATATTTTACTATGATGAGGCAAAAAAACCACTTCAAATTATACGTTATGAATTGTAATAATCAATAATGTCATCAACCACAGAAGGCTATAACAGAAACAAGTGGGCTAGAATACCTACTGCTAATTTGCAATCAAGGGCTTATTTTTAAGCCGAATTTAACTGCTTGATCTTTAGACCTACCTATCTATCTTAATTGTGTCTGGCCCCACATGAGCCAATTATTTATTACTAGGTAGGCAACAGTTTAAAATAAAAAAATAAAGGTGCCATATGTCATTTATAAGTTCGCCCTCTAAAAACGCCATCACAATAAAAAAATAATAATTTAAAAAATGTGTGGTGAGTAAATTATCTAAGAGCTCTAGTTAAATAAAACAATGCAAAAAATAAATATCCTATTCAATAATATAAAGGTAATCAGCAGTGCACTGCAAATTTTCAGTAAGGAATTATTCTTCTTTAGAAATTGCACTTTACGTAGGCCTAGTTTTTATGTATCAACAGGTATAAAATGCAGTAATGTACGTATATTGTGCTGTTTGAACAATTTGAGTCTCATACCCTAGGTCCCATTTTGTCTAAAATAGAATTGAGTCAAAACATTTGCCGCTGTAATTCGATACAAAGCCCGATATCTCAAAAACCTATTTACTCATCTACCTTTCAACAATAAAAATTAAGGAAATCTAGCAATTAATTCTTAGGCTATAGCGTTATGATTTTTATGCAAAAAGTTTAAAAAAAAATTGCAGCGCACGGCTTCTAAAGTTACCTAATTAAAACGTAGGCTATATTTTATAAGAAATTGTTATTAGGAATAATAATTTTGTGCAATATTTCACATTTGAGATCAGTACACAATAAAAATGAGCATTATACGTTACTGTATTATACTGCAGTTAATAAATTACTACGGAATACTGTTTTTCTTGTAGGCTAATAGGCTAGGTTACAGTGCAAATGTCGAGATTTGAATATCATTAACGTTAGGTAGGTAATGAATTGCTTAATTTTTATAAGTTAATCAAATATTAGAGTAACAGTTACTACGGTACAGTACAAAAAAATCTAACCTGATTGCCCGAGTTGCAATAACTGATTCACCTAGTCTTGTATCTCTGCAATAAAATGAATAGCCTCTGCATCAGCAGTGAAAAACGACAATGCTTCTGCGATTACTTTCTGCATTTTTTTTTTAAACGTTTACAACACGCCATGAACAGGTACATGTTTAAGTATAGAGGGTTTCATTTTCTTTCATTACTAATCCAACCTCGAGGGGGGGGGGGGGGGGGTAGGGGATTGCTGCCCCCAAAAATTAAAAAATTTAGCAAATCGATTGTATGTTAATCTATGAGGTGCGCTATGATTAAATCGATCCTACAATACATGTTTTTCCTATTTTGACCGCAACTACCACCACCCCCAAGGAATGGGCTGGATCCGAATCCAACAGTAACTCATATTATAGTTAGAACTGCCTTAAGGGAAACGTCGGCTGGATTATTTTAACATGTTCCCCTCAGCTAATATTATTCGAAATGTTGCCCCATGCGTCGGTTCCAATTCCATGCAGTGACACATGTACCCCTTCCGGGTGCTCTAGGTCCCACCGTCGCTTAGAAGGCATAAATAAAGTAATGGACTTGCGGTTTACCAATGCATGTGTGTGCCGTGCAGACGATATTACAGAAATATTGCCTATTATACGATGTTGATTAATTTATGGCTTACCGAGACTTTTCAAGTGATTATGGGAACAGCTCTAAATTAGCACATCACCAAACTGATTGCATAATCATTTTTTTACAGACTCATGTTAAGCTTCCATACCCAAACGTTGACAAACCGCTTTGAATTTGGCAAGGAATGAATCATGTCTCAGTTCTTCGTTACAATTCTTTTTAAAAACCTTCCTATTATAGGCCTACAGTACCTATATAACATGCTTGAGGCAAAAGCCAGTTTTCGATATTTATCAATGTAGTTTTTACAAACAACAACAAAATAACAATATAAGTAAGTCTACAACACATGAAATAGGTATACTTTTGCATATAGGTACAGTGTACAGTGTTCAATCTTATAAAAAACCTATTTTATGTCAATGATTGAGTGTATCGTAGGGTTGTATGTGTAATTTCACATACCTAATATGACAGTTTGCCTTCTTAACTTCAATAACACTCATGTAGGCTATGAACGAGATAGTCTACAGAATTATTAGTTTCAGCTGCCGATTTTCTAAAATTCTGAAAATAACGTATTCTAAAAATCCTACAACAACGCCAAATTTTGGACGATTTGACAAACAGATTATTTCTCTACCACTTATCCAAAAATGTGGTTATGCAACTATGCTGATTGATCTGTAAATAAAGTTGTAAGAAAAGGGGGCGGTCGACCTTTTTCTTCCTACTTCATATGAAGTCTATATAGGCTTAGGCTATATCTTCAAACAACGACGATACGGTGTAAATAATACGGATAATCACTTACCTGCAGTAAAAGGGAAAAGGTCTGGTGAAAACAGAAACTTGATATAACAAGTAAATACAAATGAATACACAAAATTACAACGGTATTTTATTTTTATGTATTTACTTGTTGTTTTTAAACTGATTTTCCGTGACTTTTCCATCTTTAGTAAGTGTAGTGTTATAATACCATTGTTTGGCAGGGGTGATAGAGGAAAATGTTACCAAATATTCATGCTATTTTTGTTCAATGTTGAGCTTTGAGAGAATGTAAAGGTGTAGGACCGAAACCGGCCTGTGTAACTTGCGATTTGATTCAGCAATGTTACGCCTAGATCTGAACCTGCTGCGACGCCCACCCGGCACCTGGCTGTTAGCCATGCGGCCTAGCTGGTATGACGTCGGCCTATTTGCATGGTGGTTGAGCAATTGTTTAGCTTAGCTGCGTCGGCGTCGGTCTATGCTGGCTAAGCCAGTATTCTAGGCTAGTCGCAATTTGGCTGAGCCAATATTAGGTTTCACTGGACCGACTCTGGATTCAACACACATTAGGTCTAGCTGGCCCGACGTCTGCCTATTTGCATGGTGACTGGGCCGCAGCGAATTGTCTTGAAGACGGCGATTGCTTCGGCGTGTGAGAGTCCTTGCAGCAGTTCCTCATTTACTGCCAAAACCTCGTCCCCTGAAAATAAAATTATTAATTATTGGTAATTATTGGTACAACATAGCAGCAGACAAAAGAATCCGATGGTCGGAAGTTCCGTCAGATTCCCGACACGTGGTTTCTTATTAAATTGGACTGATTTCTGCAATTTCATAACTATGCAACCGAATTATTGGCATTAATTATTATGTGACATTTTTTAAAACCGTCGCTTGAGTACGAAATAATTATGTAACTTTGGGACGGCAAGCATTTTTTTAGGCTCCATTATATTGACTTGAATGTTTTTAAGTTGACGTGCCCCATGTCAGGTCTTTTTAATGCTTTTCAATGAATGATCGGAGAAAACGTGACAGGTGGCACAAGAAATAATTGTAAAACATAATATGTTGTCATAAATAATTAGATTACTCGTGACTTCATGGTATTTCATTTTAATAAACAAAAAATAACAAAAACTTAGAGTTTTTGTTATTTTTTGTTTAATAATATGTTGGGAGGGAATGTCCCATCTCTCCTATATAGAACTTTAAGTTGTACCGTTGTGTGCTGATTTTATGATGAGGTACAAGGATTGTTATCCAGCCTAAACTGAAAACGAAATTTCTTGAAACAGATGTCTAACTAAACGATTTGAAAACCAGCCCTGTATTATCGCAGAGATGACACATGTAAGATGTATAAACCTACCAACTGCACTGCTTACTGCCAATTCAACCACCACAGCTCCGAGAAAAAGGACGCGCGTGTATCTGGCAACTTTAAATAGTTCATTGGTTATGACAACTATCGAACATAGTACAATATAATATGCGTACCTTTGAATGCTACCGGTATTGTTTTTCCATGGCATTCAGGTATAAGACTAATCTATTCTATTTATTGTATTCAGATACAAAATAATACACAGCTTCTTGTTGTCAGCAATATAATTGCGAAAAATGGCATTAGCAACTAGTGAATGAACACAAATTTCGTGGCTTCTCGAAAAAATCCTACAGTTTAGCAACAAATTTTGTAAATGTCCCTTTTTCATACCTTCCCGCAAGGTTCCATCCTCGCAGGCTTGTCCGCCGGGAAATATGGTCTTGATGAAGATACCCATGGAACCTCTGGGAGAGTCGCGGCCACCCACTATACTGAACCCCAACGAAGGACATCCCGGACCTTTCCTGAACACGACTCCGTGTCGTGACGCCAAAGGACCTAAAACATACCCAAACGACCCACTTAACACCAGCTCGCACCACCATTTTCACATGACTCACAATTATAATAATGTATTTTTACGAGTATTTTGTGGTGCATATAACAATGTTATCCTGAAATTTGCCAACTATGCAACATGCTCAAGTTACAAGTGAGCCATAGCCTACCTGATGTCGGGAAGGACCCCGTGCTATGCCTGGTGACTGGAGAAGCGGGGCTATGCGCCCTACACCTAGCTACGGGGGGCGGTGTCCCGTGACGGGGACACAAGGGCGCTCTGGACACTACCACCTCCACATGGTACTCCAAACACCCGGAGGGGGTGATGGTGGTTGAACAGAGGCGCAGAAGCTCGGGCAGGTCTGCGGGGAGGGGCGCCCCTCGTAGCTGGCGCCCATTGACGCGGATGACTTCGTCCCCAATCTGCAGACGGCCATCTCTGAAACCGTACAATATTCAGTGCAACCTCAAAAGCTAGCATGCCAGACGCAGCCTGAGCCACACAATGGGATAATAAAAGGAGCAATCTGCAGTAAAGGAACATGGTTCATCAACAGCTGCCGTCAACATCTTCAGCAGACGTAGCCTTCGAAGGTCGTATAATGCAGGGTCGGTACCCACAGACTTCTGTTCCATCAATCAATTTATTGCGTAGCTGACGAATATATGCTTACTCAATAACAGACTTTCTTAGCATCGAAAGTGAATTATAAAAAGACCATGTGCCGGATAACCAAGAAGACCGACAGTGACCACAACTATACGGTCCAAAAATCCCCGCAAAATACATTTAATGCGCTTCAGTACTTAGTGGCTTACTTAGTGACATCTCCTTATAAACTTTCATCGTTGCAAATTACATCTATTCTTACCGAAACGCCACGCCTTGAGAATCAATGTGACTGACGCAGTGTTTGCTCTCGTCCGTTGCTATGGTGACACCTAGGTCCTCATCCGGCAGGGCCTTGGCGATCCTGTACAACTTGATCCGGTGTCGGACCGGGACGGCTGGCGGGCTTTCCCCCGGCGTTCCGTCCGAAAACCTCCGGCAACTGCCCCGGAATGGACTGTCCCGGACGAAATACTTGGAGGACGGACGCGTGTCACTCGATGGGTTCTTTATATATAGTCCAGTCTTTTGTATCTGAAAACAATTTTAGGCAAGTTCAGGAAAGTGTTTTGGTCTGCTATTGAAAGCTGTTCTGCAAAATTATAACTATGCAATCATTCTAATATATGCTCCAACTATTTCAATTTCAATCGCCGGAAATCTTGGCGGGGGGGGGGGGGGGGATAATCGTCTCGTTGAAATTATTTTCCGATAGATTAAACTTTTCGACCACCACATAAATTTGTCTAATTCCTGCAATTTAATAGTTATGCAACTAAACTATTACGATAAGAGGAAACTGCAGACATTGAATATATAACACTCAGTGCCGGGATTGGCTATGGGGCCACCAGGGCCCCCACAAAAAAAGGGCCCCCACAAAATATAAAAACTTACAGTAGATATACATTAGAATACCAAAACAAACCAATAAGGCAAACACATCTTCCCATAATTGACCAGTTTATGCTGTCACTGGATCCTTGAAAGTTGAGAATTAAATAAATGACATGAATATGTCTTCCTCAGTAAATTTTAAAGACTTTACTGCTGTTAAAATCGTAAAACTCCAATATTTTGGGCCTATTTTCCTCCGAGAATGTTTGCCTACGTACAGTTAAATTTTAACGACTTAAGATGAAGATACAGAACTAGATGAAAAGAAGTAGAAAAGACATCCATATTTTTGGGAGGTACTTACTTTATTGTCTTCTTCACTAACATCCACGTAAGGTTTGTTCGATTGGGGTTCCTTCGCTTGCTTAGCCACCAGCAAACCGCCGATAGCAAAGTTTTTCTCAACTCCCTCGTCTCCCACGTTTACCCGTATTGACAACTCTAAATTAGGCAAGCCATCACCATAGCCCAGAGTATCGCGGGGATCCCCAATCCGTATGTGAGTAGTGAACGGCTTGTCACTTAACAACGGCTCCTCGAAGGGCTGAGGCTCACTAACCCGGACGTACGTCGGCTGCGGTTCCACATCGTCAGTCATCGTCTCGTTGATCCAGAACACTTTCGGCTCAGTGACATCGTCATCGTCTGTGAGGAAGCAAGGTTTTGCTTGGACGAGCTGCGATGTCAGAAACTCCACACGACGAGCGTCCAACAAGCTGGAAGCCTTCGAAGACTCGGTACCTGATTCAGAACCATGGAGAGACCCAGAGTCAGAACCTTCGGTGGTGACAATTCCGCTATCGGCGTCGTGCTTATTTTCCTCGGTGGGCTTCCCATCGCTGTCGTAGCCGCTCTCCGTTGAGCTAACATACGACGCTTGCGCCGACGACTCAGACGTTTTCTTTGATCTTCGTCCTAATGTATTCGTTTCGCAAAATGAAGGATTGTCTAAGATTGTCGAGAAACACTCTTCGGAGATTGCTTTGGTGAGTTTTCGTTGCGGGAGCACACTTCCTCCATTTTCTTCGGGTAACACGGATAGTTTTGATCGTAGGAACGCGTAGGGGAAGTTAGGCCTGCGCGGGGTTGCCATAGCAGCTATGTTGTCACAACTGACCGTTTTGCTGGGGAGGTAGGTAGGGGGCGGTTGTTTCGTGGGGGAGGGACTGGACTGGTTTTCCAGACAGTCGGCGGGGTCATCGCCACGGACGTAGCTCGTAGAAAGTTGAGATGTCGAGGAACTGCGGAAGAGGGCGGGTTTTGAAGGTACTACGGCAGTTCCTGCAAAAAAAATCACAATTTGTAATCCGTAACTGCTAAATGGCCAGTACGTTTGCCTAAGTGGCAGGTGGAGGACTATTTTTACGAAGTAAGTAACTATGCCAACAATGTCATTAAAAGAGGAACTACATATGCTGGACCAACGGTCAGCCTGAGTCTTAAATTCTTCTCAGTTTGTAGTTTAGTGCAACCTAGCCTAATAAAAGACGAATGGGACAAGGTGATCCACACGTAGCCTTCAACACTTACCCCTCATCCCTGTCGATCCCATTCTGACGAAGAAGCTTCGGATGGGGGAGTGCGAGGATGTCTCCTGACTGCCGGAGCCGTCCACACTCCTGCGCACCCTCCAGGAGGGCTTCTTGCGGAAACTGCCACATGGACTGGGCGTCAGATCCTCTGACCTCAACGCGTCGTGCCGAAGTAGTTCCAGCTTCTTGCCGACTCGCCGGCCCCATGTCGAAAAAACTGGAAGCAGTGACAATATCGGGTTGAGAAATGAGCCACCTAAATTATAGTACTGTACATTATCTATCTTAAATCTTCGGGATTCCTAAATAGCTCTGTTGTTACATAGCTGCATAGCCCCATTTTTGTAGGAGAGCCAGATGCCAAATACTATAGAATTATGTTATCCAACTCAATATACGCTGCAGAGATCTTTAGGGCCCACTTTTAATTTCCCGTAACCTTTTTTGCACATTTTCCCCCACATTAAACAGAGAAAATACCTTAAATTTCATTACACCTGCCAAGATTTATCCTTGATCTCCTGAGTACTTAATAATTTAAGGGTACTTTAAGTTGTGATGTGATGCTTTGTGCGGCTGGTGTATACGTAGGCTTTGTGAGATAATAATGCAACTGAGTTTGGTTAAATATTTTGGTAGATTTTTTTGCATCTTCAGAAATGAATGGTGCTGCCATCAAAATTATAATGCGAAGAAAATGGAATGAAAATAGCTTGCGGGTAACACACCTAATACGCAAACGTAATATGAAGGCTACCGGGAACACTGGAACCTGGGTAGGCAAGGTATAGCCTACACGTATGAATTAGGTACAGTAGACACCGATGTAATTGCTGGTACATCTCAGTCGTGACATCCTGAGGGAGACAACATTCCTCACATTATATCACTTGTTATTACAAAACTCTTGTTTTTGGCAATTATTATTCAATGAATGAGTTTAGGCGAAATTTATTGTTTCCGCCAAAAATATATATTGTAGTTATATATTTTCTTCGTCATTGCGTAACTTATTTTGTTTACACACCCTACTACTCTACTCTACCCTACTCTGCACTTCCAATAATTGTTGTTATACGATATTAAAATAATTTGTATGGCTATACGTACAGTATATCACAACTTTCTAGTACTTAACTTTGAACTATTACCCCGGAAAATGGGAAATACAGGGAGGTCACGATCCTCAGAAATGAGGACAGAAGCTGTGGATATTAGGTAATAGCATGAGAGACCTATAATGTCTTTTCATGATGCCTTAACTTCACTTAATGCGTGCAACATGAAATAGAAGCGTCACGCCTTACTTATCACCATGCGTAAGACTCTCATGCACACATTGTATATACAT
The DNA here is from genome assembly GCA_963971405.1 of Psococerastis gibbosa. Lineage (NCBI taxonomy): Eukaryota > Metazoa > Arthropoda > Insecta > Psocodea > Psocidae > Psococerastis > Psococerastis gibbosa. Next base: position 2,578,066 of record OZ020485.1, read on the forward strand.
CACATTCATCATGAACCTTCGGAGTCTGCTACGCAAGAGCCACCAAGCCACTGTAGTGGCGATAATCTCACCATGAAGTCAGTGGCGGTCCAGATGAGGTCCAGTTTTCTTATTTTTTATACTATTTTACGAAAAAACGGGGGGGGGGGGAGAGAGCGCCAAATGAAACACCACCCCATTCGAGAACCTATCGTAAACGGGCAAACTTTATGCATTGATGTTGCATGAAAACTGGACCCCCCCCCAAGCAAATTTCTGGCTACGCCACTGCATGAAGTGTCAATTTCAGTGCTTTTTTCTAACTATGAGAAGGGTAACAATATACAATAATTTGATATAGTATTATAGCATAATTCTTTATTTTCATTAACTGTTTATGCCCCTGGGGATAAAAAAAATGTTGAGAACAAGTGTATTGGTGTTGCAGCGTTCATACAATAATGCGAATAGTAGTTCATTTGACGCTTTAGGAAGAACAAGTATTACAGAATTTTTAACATTAAAATTGACTTAGTTGGCAGCCTCCCCAGTATATTATATCCAGATTACAGAATCAAGAAAAAAACCGAACACCGTGGGATTCGAAACCACGACCTATGCTTTGACATCGTATCTAAGAACAGAGGATCAAGCTAAACCTGGCCAAAGCGGGCAGTTGGTAATACGACGCCCCAGAAACTGACAGATCGTGGTTCCGGTATTTTCTTGATTCTCTATTATGTAACGTATATATTGTAGTTGTATAGTTGGATCAATGGAAAAAGAAGTATCATCTCCTGGTATGGTAGTACAATAGCTCGGTATAGCTTGGCGGCTGAGAATGAATTGGAGCGGGACTTGGTGTTCGTACAGTGCTGATCTCTAGCACAGTGCCATTTCAGTCACATTTACGAATTGGAACCAAGCTAGAGGCCAGCAATGCCGAAATACCTCCGCTGACGATGCTTGCGGGCGTTGAAGCTGAAACGTCAAACCAAAACAGGAACAAACCAATTTTACATCAATTAAGAAGAGCTAATACAATTAAATTATCAATTTATTACAGTACAGATATCATGGACATGTATTTTTTGCCAATTAATTCATCACAAAGGTAAAGTTTTCTCACTCGTTGGGTGTTAATGACTGAGTCTGGGCATGCTGGAACAAATCTTAATCGAACATGATGGTGCTATACTGCATTGTATCTCACAATAAAATGGGCAATAAATCAAGTTTATAATTTTACAGCCGTGAAATTGTTTAAAGGGGAAATTAAAATATTACGAGCCAATAACCTGCTGAAAATAATTGTATAATGATGCGTTACATACATAATATTCATATCATGCAGGGACGGCATCGTACATTAATTTTTAGGAGATTTTGATTACCCAACCCAAGCAGGTAAGATGGGCATGGGTGACCGAGAATACAATACAATACAATATTTTATTTATTTCCTTCAATACAATAAGTTAAATACAGTCCAAATAAATCTATTAAGATTGCCAGAGACCCCAGGTCAAGTGCGCAGAGCTTGCTGCGCCTTATTCTGTTGTCAGCCCAGCCTGTGGATTGTCCATTTGCATTTCATCTGTTGTAAGTTTCTCATTTTCTTATGTTGAATATATATATTTCTTTTGACCACTTTTGCCAGCCTTTGTCATTTCCTTTGGCATTTCCTCATATGTTTCACGGCTATCGGCCTTACTTAGCTAATGGTTAGGCACCATCTATTATTTGTATTATCTTTGTATAGAGCCAACAATGGTCATTGTCATGAATTATTAGAATATGTTATTCCTTTGCTGTGCATGGTACTATACACTAACATCGTAAAGTTATTATCTTTTCTGTTTTATTCTACTGAGGCCGCTGTAACGTCCTGCGTGCACCAAACTACTCACATGGGGAAGGGGTATATGTACACTTTCCTTACACCTCAGGAATACGTCAAATATACTCATGTCCCTATTGCACGCATAAATTAAATGCTTCAGATTCAGTAACATCGTTATGAAAACATTGCCTTCGTGCGCAAAAGCGCAGTAGAATTCTGTTCTTGGCCCCACTAACAAGATTATCCAGAACACAATACTCGTATAGTCGGATGTTGAATATCAATATTGTACATACAGTATGAGCAATCGAGAAAACAATAACATTCAAGGGCAAACCAATTAATAGGTCGCATTAATGCTTCCACTATACTTGCCATAAAGAGGTTGATGGCACACCGGATCTATAAAGATTGCTCCCTGAAACCTATGTATATTGTGTACCCGGGTGGTCCCATTGCTACACTCACGGTATATACATGTATTTAATATCCGCTAATGAATATTAACAGCAATCGTGCAGCAGCTGTTATCGCAAATGCCATTTTATTACAGAGACGTACAAGTTATTAGGCAATGCACTGGCTACTCACGGGTTTTCAGTCAGCTATAGATTTATATGTAAATACAGGTGTTTTCAATAATTACTTTTACAAGCCCAAATTGTTTTTTCATAAGTTTAGCTTAATATGAAGTAGGTAATCAACAGCATACAGCTGTGTCGGCAGTGAGCTGAGTAGTTTAAATATTACGTCTATTCATCTTAATTGGGGGTGCTTCAGTAATTCGGGTAAGTTACCGACTCACTATTAGGCGCTGTGCCTAGTAGGAATTTATAAAAGTCGACCTATCTCTTACAAAATAAAAGAAATATTTAATTTTTCATTTTTATCATTTTTACCATGGCAGACATACAAAAATTTCAATAAACAAGATCCATGCGCACACGTGATGTCTTCATCCTTTCCTAAATTTCCCTTTAAAGTATATGGTGTTATTACTTTATGTGTATATCTATTATATAGTAACATTATGTCGTCTTGAGTTTCCTTTGAAGCTGTTTGCTGTGTTATAGATGCAGGAGGCAAATATTATAATTATAATAATTATGCTTAAATACGTGCAATTAATGACGCACAGTAAACTTAACGATACATGACCTAAAAATTGACATGATTAGGTACGCGGATGTCATAGCGCTAATCGCAGAAAGTGAAGAGGAACTGCTATGAACAACATCCTAAACGAATACAGCTTCAAATTAAACAAGGCAAAAACCAAAATTATGGCTGTCAGTAGTGAAGAGACTAAGACCAAGAATTCAATCGACGGTGTTGCCATACAGAATGTCATGAGTTTTCCATACCTTGGCAGCAAAATAACGCCCGATGGAAAATCATGCGCCGAAATCTCCAGCAGACTTCAAATGGCCCGGCTAGCGTTTAACAAAAAGTCCAAGATATTCGAGGCTAACAACATCGACACAAATGTTAGAAAAAGACTACTTAAATCACTAGTATGGAGCATACTGCTTTGTGGCTGTGAGACATGGTGCATACACGAAAGAAGCAAAAAGAAGCTGGAGGCTTTCGAAATTTGGTGCTATAGGAGAATGTTGAAAATATCTTGGAGAGACCACATAACGAACGAAGAGGTACTTCAAAGGATAAACGATCCCTAATTACCTCAATTTCGGTGAGAAGAGCATAATGGATGGGTCACCTGATCATACAAGATGGACACCTAGCACCATATTAGAAGGCACAATCAACGGCACCAATGCAAGAGGGCGACCAAAGGAAGGCGTACGCAGAAGACCTCAAGAAAGATATGAGATGCGGAACCTACTTGGAACTAAAGAGAACGACCCAAGATAGGGAGGAGTGGAGAAGGGGGTGGAACATTTTCTGCAAACCAATCGTTAGATTGAGACCAAAGAAACAGAAGAAGTAAACTTGTAAAAAGTGTGCATTAATGCATAATCACGAACTTGCAGGAAATTAAACAAGTGAAAAAAATATCAGTCAATATTACTGCATAGTACGATAATATTAAAAATCCCATTCGAGTCTGGCCGATCAGGTGTTGGGAAACTTCATGAAAGCACCGATCGGGCGGTAGTTTCCCCTTCCCTTATAATTACACAATTAAACAACACAGAAACGCATTTTGCACGAGCGCCTACCCCAGGGACGGATCCAGCCCATTTTTTTGGGGGAGGGGGGGGCAAATTGGGAAAACATATGTAGGATTGATTAAATTAGAGCGCAATAACTTAATTTACAATAGATTTACCAAATTTGGGGGGGGGGGCAGCTACCCCCCACCCCCTCTGTATTCTGTATCCGTCCTTGGCCTGCCCCGCTTTCCCCTTTTAAAAGGCTATGTAGGCGGTCATGTATTTTGTGCAAGTATCACTTTATTGCTTTCCTTTATACGCAGTATAAGGAAAGTTTTGTGATAGTCGAAATTTTCGATTCCGAGATTTCAACGGATTTACACGTTTTGCGGTCCCAGAAACCCAAAGAATATCTGTCTGTTTTTACGTTTGTAAGACATGTCTGTCTGTCGCTCTGTCTGTCTGTTGATCGATTTCCGGGCAAACTACTCGGTTCATTTTGATGAAATTCAGCATGTAGGCTCACAAAATCATACCTCGGGACCATGTTTTTTTCTTTTTTTTTGGCTAACTCAATTTGGGGGGTTTTATTCTCAAAAAACTCCCAAAGAAAGAAAAATTATTTCTCAAAGACGGCTCCAACAATTTATTTTAATATATATTATATATTATATTGTAGTCGTTATTAATGTTCATAAATTGCGGGGGGTCGCTTGCCCCTTGATAGTTTGCTTCAGGAGGTAAAAAAAATAGAAATAACTAAATTTTTAATGAAAAATGACTAAAAATAATTTTTCTGTGAAATCGATGATTTCTACCATCAGGCATGTTTCAGGTGATACATTGAGTAACAAAACTGGACAGGTTGCTTTCCCAAAAACTATTTGGTTTTGTGCAAAAACATATTTTTTTTAATGATAGAAAATTCACGCTGAAATGCATTGCGTCGTGCCCTCCCATTATTACTGTGTGGTAATGTGTTGGTCGGACCTATCTAGAATTTATCTCACCTCCAGTGACGTCAGGTGGACACCCCCCCCCCCCCCCCCCCGAGATATCCTAAATTTAACCACAGGAAAATTATTTACCATGAAATTACTCATTTTAATGTTACCAACTTTAGGTGGGTCGCTTGCCCCTTGATGAAATTGAAAAAAAAAATTGGTTTTGTGCAAAAAATTATTTTTTTAAGAAATTATATAAAATGCCGTGGCATTATTGTGGTAATGACCAGCCAGTCCTATAATATGAAATGCCATCGATTAATGTGCTTCGGGATAGGGGCTGTAGACAGAGGGGGGTACAGGGGGTCCGGACCCCCCCCCCCTCGAGGGATCCGAAATTTAACCATATGGAAATTATTTACAATGGAATAACTCATTATCTCTATCTACTAATTGATATATTGGAAAGCATGTTCGAGTAAACTCGGACCGGTTCTTTCCACTTTGACTGGTCGCCATCTTGAAGTCGTACATTTGTTGTAAAGCGTGTTCATTGTCATAATTAGATCAGACTGATTAATGAATTCATGAAGACAATAGTGTGATAAATGTTTGTGCCAAGTTTAATCAAAATCGGAAAATATCTACGGAAGTTGCAGTGTTTCCTAAAATCTATATACAAATCGATCTATCGATGTACTGTATGCTTGTAACATGCAACATACATAATAACATCCTGCTCCAGCCAGTTTTTTCTTGACTTCCTTTTTGCATACGGTACCAATTTATGCGTCAGTATAAGGAAAGCTTTGTGTTTCTGCGATGGAATGTTTGGTTTGGGTATAGGTATCGTTAATGTAGGGAAAATAATATAAAGTATATTGTAATGGTTGCCCCGGTAAAGTAACAGCCGTTGGTTTAAATCTAGCCTACGCCAATTTTTCTTGATTTCTTTCCGGAATAGGGAATATCGTTAAGAGCAGGAGCAGGTAGAGGTTCACATTCCGTTAATATGTGTGTGTAATGATACAGTTTTGTTGGTACCCAACAATTACAGCGCATTAATGGTCTCTAGGCTCGGCTTCACTGTTACATCGTTTCGGTGCTTAGTCAAAAAATATCGAAAATCACAGTTCCACAACAAATCTCTCAGTAGGCTATATGAACTAGGTTACCTGATGGCAATTACCAAATAGCGAAAGCCAATGAGAATCGAAAATGCTCGCTGACAACAGCATTCAATGCTGCCACTGTTGGGTTACCGCAATTAGCCTGTATACTCTGATCTTCCATCGCCACATTAGTCAGTCATAAAGCCACAATAACACGGGTTGAATGATGTCGCAGCCTAATAGACTATATTTACAATTTTATAGGTGAGATAGACATTGGTTGTATGCGTCTGCCATATGTCACCCATGAGGAAGTCCACATCAGCTGTACCTCACGGTGGGGGGCCTGTTTCACAGTCAATGCTACAGGGGTCACGTTAAGGTTCTATATAGAAGGGATGGGACATTCCCTCATGCCAAGGAAATTTATAAATTTCATGGGCCACCTGCCACATCGACCTTCCAGCACGCTTGGGACGCTACCAAACAACAGCAAATCCCATCCTGGCCACAAGGCGTGCTCTGTTTGGTCGATCAAGACTTGAAACTAAAAAGTATCATTGGCGAGAGCGAGAGCCTCACACCTCTCCTACATAGAACTCTAGGCGTCATACGTACTACAACTACTACCATGTTTTACCCTGCCCCAAAGCAGTGAAAGGCATCATTTGCTGCCGTCCGGCTTTCCATTATCGACAATTACAGTTTCTCTAAAGTCTCATAAAGGGCAATATGCATTGTAGAAGGGAACATGTTCAACATTTGGCCGGAAGATGGCAGGAGAGTTCATTCCCTACATTCTAGTTGGAAACTGTTTTGAAATTAAGAAATATTAGGAGTAACATTATACAATACAGTTCTACAGTACAGTGTGTTAAGAGCAAATTGAAATCCGTGGGGAGCTGACTCACAGGGTCTCATTATAATGGATTCCGAACCACTGGGGGAACATAATAAAGTCACAAGATTAATTTGGAGGTGACCAGGACTCGACACGCACGTAGACTGACTGGTACAGTCTCAGCGCGTTATCATGTCCCACCATGCCCCCTGCCAATGCTGTGCACACTACCAAGTTTGCCGCAGTTTGAAACACGTTCTGCTCCCGTGGATTCAACTTGTTGACTACTCAATATGTTTCAAATTCTGTTAGGATTATCATGTTCAAAAACTGTAAAACTTTTTAGATGGCTGACCGTGTGAACACATAGCGACACGTACGAGAACGGAGTAATTGACTGCCCTCCGCCTCATTGAATTGTAATGCCCATAAACCGCATTTCTTACTTTTACTACTAGAAATTATAGAGGATATAGAAAAACTAGACTTGGCCGGATTCGAACCCACGATCTACGCCTAACTAGTAACCGGGGCGTCGTCTTAACCGCTTGACCACAAGCCCCGACAAGAACAGCTGATGTATATCCTCTACTTATGTGCTTCGTAATGTTAGACAGGTTAGCACAGCTACACAACTTTCTAACCGAGCAAGTCTGTGAGCTTACTTAATGCCATAAAGGCAATGCTTTACACATTATATTACAGTATTATAGTGGTATGTAGTGTATAACACTGACATCAAATTAACTTTGGATGAAGAGGTAACCTCCACGTTATAACCGAAATTAGAGGATCCTCTACCAGTTGGCAGGCCAAAACTCTCGATGGTCAGTTTTGTTAGCAATGGCTGTTCCCGTTCACATTGAAAAATAAAAGTTTTTATTTATTTCAACATTTTAAATTAATTTGAAAAAGGAGAAAATAAGCTAGAAAATGAAATTAAAATATGTTTTGAAAACTTTTCCAAAAGTTTGTGGCCAAGTGGAAGATATTGGAAATAATTCAAAGAAAACATGGGACGCCACCAAACACCTCACCCCCTGCCCCGGCGCTCGGAGGGGGGGGGGAACTCATTTCAAAAGTTTGCCGCGCAGTGGAGAATGTGCTCGATAGAATATGTCTGCCCGTGTTTTGGCCACCTTCCAGCCAGTTGCCAGGGCCAACTTTTGCCATTTCCAGAACTTTCACTGACTTTTATTTTTACGAATGGAAAGTTGATATGGGGGTTAAATACTGTTGGCTGCTTGTTATTTTCACCGGTTCCCGATTTCTACAGCTTTCACAAGAAATGGCTCTATATTATTTAAACATTTTGCCAATAAACGACTACATAGGTAATTAAATTTCGCACACATACCTCAGAACAGAAAAATATAGCTGTAATAATACATGACTGTTATGCTCCCACAGAGGTAAGTGAGTACCCCGATTACAGCATTAATTCTGACTTACTTTTCTTGACTTCTTTGGGACTATTGTCTAGCACGATGACTGGAGTGGCTTTGACGGTCTGGTAGTCTCCGTCGCCACCGCAGGGCGCTGCTGTCGCGGGGGGAGAGGCGGCACTGTGTTCCAGACATGGTTCGCTCTGACGCCTACTTCGGAACAGGCGCATACTTCAGCTCGGCATATCCTAAAATGGAAAAGAAAGTCAATTAGGAAAGAGGGATGATCCAGTCCAATTTATACGGAAAGCTTTGTGACACTCGAAATTATCATAGACTGTCCCAAAAACCAAACAAGTGTTTTTACGAAATATTCGTCTGTCTGTCTCAGGGGCGGGCACAAAGGGGGGGGGGGTCATAGGGGTCATGACCCCCCCCCCCCAAAATTTTATTGGTAATTGAAAAACAATACACATAACATCTTATTCAGGATTTTATTATGTTCTGGTTCTGGCAGCCCTGGTGATGACCCCCCCCCCCAAAAAAAAAAAATATCGCTGTGCCCGCCCCTGGTCTGTCTAGATGTCTGTCTGTCTGTCTACTTATTTTTCTGTCTGTAACACGATAGAATTTGTTTTCACTGCCCCCCCCCCCCCCAATTTAGTAAATCTATTGTAATTTAATTTATTTCGCTCTGATTTAATTTATACTACATAATTTTTCCTAATTTGACTCACAACTACCCCCTCCCCAGGGTGAATCATGGGAAATCAGGGGAAATCATTCTGCCGTATTTTGACGGAATATGGCGGTTATCGTCCGCACCTAATAACACTCTCTAAACGCTTTTACAGCGAAGCCTAATAGAAAACTGTAGGATGTTACATGCGAGTAAACTAAGTGGAGGTACTTCCATTTACCGCCAAATTAGTTATGAAAAACGCACTGACCATACTGCACACACTTCACTGCAGCTACAAGTGCATTTTCTCGTGCAAGGAAGTGAAACATTATACAATATATGATAATGTTAAAAAATAGCATGTCAACAGAATGCATAACTTATCACAAATATTGGTATAATTATATAGATACGTGTAGTATCTGCTGGATTTAGGTCTGACGAGCTAAGTGTTTGAGGAAGGAAGGAAGGAAGGATCGTGTTACAGTTGCTATCAGTTTAGGCCTACGTAAGGAGATACCTATCGGACCTACCTACATTGCATAAGGCCTTATTGGTCGACTGTAGCCTATTATTAAGGTTCTAGTAGCATATTATTATATGTTACGCCGATCGAAAATACGAAGACGATATTGCGTTGTTTTGGCATTATCTTTACTACAGTTTCGATTCAGTTTCGTCCAACAGCTGTATCTCTGGGCGTGGCAGCGAGTAAGCCAACTTCCCTCAGTTCCTTGTCGCCACCCTATACAAAATAAACAACAAGCTGTTTTGGAGAACATGTGGACTGGCCACCCTAGACAAGCGGACGTATTGAATTGCTCGTTGATCTGAATCATCATTGGCGACGTAAGCGATAGAAAAAATGTTTCTCTGCATTTTGATTCGTAGCATGTGACTAGCACACATTGCCCACAGCTATAGGCATCCCTCATATTGAACTTTTATGAAAGACAATGTTCCATTTTATTTTATTTCATATTGTTCCATTTGTAATTTATATAATTGTACATAATGAACCATTTTCTTTTAGCCAGTTGTAAAAACTAAAAACCGCGCAGTAGATGTTGATATTTTTTTATTATTATGCACTATTTTAATCTGGAAATATACAGAATATCCTCTTCAGGGTACCAAGAAAATGACATGGAATGGCCTTTCAAATTTTGAAGTAAATAGTATAGGCTACATGTGAACCTTTCTCCTCCCTTCTGACGTGAATCTAGGAAGTAATGCAATAATCGAAACGTCCTGATTTCCCTACCCAACACGGAAAATTAAGCCGATGCTATGTAGTTATCGACGGCGTGTAAAGTGCGTAAATCTTCAGTAATTTCCGTAAATTTTCCAATCCGCCCGTTCCTGTCAATCTATGTTACGGGCAGCCATATTCTACATATAAAAATGTACAGGAACGCTTCTCTATTCCAAGAGAGTGCCCTCAATGATATTTCAATCAATATTTCCCGTGATATTGGCATTTTTAGCTACCTCTTATTTTTAGTCAATTTCGTTTTACAATATATATCTGTGACTCTGTGAGACTGTGACCATTTCATTTCACCAGTCTATGGGAACCAGTGAGGTTTGTCGTCAATCGCCACCATTAATCAATCGGGCAGGTTATTCGGATTTTCCCGGTAGTCAATATAAAGAAACTGAAAGTACCGATTATACGCCGGTAAGGTCCAACATCGTAAAAACATAGAATTTCCCCGAATACCTAACAACTGAGCTAATCACTCAACAATTGGGTACTTTCGAGTTGCAGGCGAGGGAGAGACAACAATGCTGGCAGTCGTGTCGACAGTAGTCGTGGCCCAACCATTTACACGACACAAATCTACTATAATACTCGTACCTTTCTACGACTTTCAACAAAGCTCACTGCACAATTCTACATAGGGTCATTTTAGAGCGCCACAATTTTGAAGTTATACTTCTTTACGATCGAGAGTAAATTTTGAGGATGCGCGCGCATTTCACAGAAAAAGTTCACAGAATCCGCCGTTTTGAATCTGTGTTTTAGTTCTATCCGTACGTATTATTTCTTGATATAAATCAAAATATTTGTATTTAATATAATTATTAACACTAAATATTATTAAATTATTACTGTTAAATATTTATTAATCCCTAACCTAACCTGGTTATTTAATTTTTACAAAATAAAGAAATAAATTTAATATAAAGTTTGTGATAAAAATTACAATTGAACGTCAAATGTGTTTTAGTTCTATCCGTACGTGTTATTTTTATTTTTAATGATGGCAAAGAAGTATAACTTCTCACGCGCGTAAATATAAGTACACACACCCACTTTTTATTTATTTTTTATCCTGAGGCCACACGCTACGTTTTTTTTTCAATTTCTGGTCTTAGGATACGTGGTAATATATATATATTTAAAAAAAATATTTTTGGCGGGAAGCAAATGTGCCATCTCTCCTATATAGAAGTCTAGCTCACTGCTCAGTATAGTGTTTAGGTACCAGTGTAGGCCAGTTGTCTCATTTTCTGCCGGGCTTATAGGTTAATATGACCCTGTTGCTTGATATGGGTTCCTCAGCTTCGTCAATAAATGAAATCGAGGCTGCCAGACATGTTTCTGGCCACAATATTTTCAATGGAGTAGTTGTCATGTAGGAGGATCCTCTATGTAGCACTATGTCTACCAGTCTGTCAGTGGGACAGGGGTCACAAGTTTTATCAGTAAAGTTATCAATGCTATTCAGGACATGTAGAGTAGTGGTACAGACTCCGACTTTCACCCGAAAGGTTTTTGGTTTGAATCCCACAGCTGCGACATTTTCTGAACATGCTTCGGAGGGTGTGTAAAGCAAGGTGCTCGGAGCCTTCCTAGATGAATGTGAAAGAGGGTTTTATGTATAAGCTGGGTTAGTGATGCAACAAAAATATATTTATTTATTTATTAACTGTATTTATCTACTACTTTGTAATGATCTGTAATTATGCTCAGTCAGCTGGCGTAGCAACTCTCAGTGAGCTGGCGTGGCATTAATCCAACACGCCATACATACCAATGCTTTGCGATAGGGTAGAACGTGCTAGCCATCAAATTTTCCCGACAAATGTCGCCCAGTCCTCCTTATGACCTTATCGACTCTTTTCAAGCGATAGAAGCTGCCCTAAATGATTCCGAGCTCATGAGACACCGTCAGAATACTCCTACACTACACTAATTAGCAAATTAATGAAGTAAGCACTAATTTTGAAAACATAGAGGTCATTTACCTAAAGTTGTGACGTCATGGGGCCATTAGTGGAGTGGTGTTGTGACGTCACAGCCGCCGCAGTGGCTGCCCCCCCCCCCCTCCCTGCTGACTATTGTCTCCAGCAGTCGTCACGGTCCGCACTTTTGTTTGCTCTCCAGCAGCAACAACTTCCGGACATGACATAATTACAAATTAATTACCATTGTACACACCTCCCCTTCACCTTACACCCCTACGCTTATGCCTCCCAACTTTGAGCGAAAAAAAATTTGGCCCGACCAGACTGGTACCAGTGGTACCCAATCACATTACCACTGACTTCTGTAAGTCAGGCAAGCCATGGTCTTTTATTACAATGCGTTGCTATGGGCTTTGGTGCCGGGGTCTGAGGACTGTTTTTTTTTTTTTTTTTTTTTTTTTTTTTTTTTTAAATATAATATAATATATATACTAGTATAATAAACGGAAACGCTCTTAGTTGAATATGGCCACCTGTGTATGAGGGTTGCCAGAGGAATTGATGGGCAGACAAAAGGATTGATATGTAGTGATTATGAAGTCACATTGATGCCGGCTTGATTGGGTTGCATAATTCAAAATCTGCAGAGTGAGTTCATGTCTTAAACTGTTCTCGTTCGGGCCGCGTTAGCCCATTAATATAATTTTTATGTAAGTAAGTAAAGCACAGTAGCCCATTAATCCTCACCCTGCGCCAACAGCTTGTTGATTTTTCGGACATTAATAGTATTAATCAAGAACAGTGTTATGGGCGGTCAGAGGTTCATGTCCCGTTAATTAGATTAATAATAATTAATACTGACTTTTAGTTTTATTATTAACCTAGCCTCTCTAACACGAAACTAGGTAGTTCCGGGACCGCATGCTTTACATGCCCTTCGAAGAATGGCCAGACAATGCAGCATGTGTGGGACTGGAACTAAAAACCTTCCGGATGAAAGACAGGGGCCTGAATGATTTCGCGAAGCTCAATGCGTGTAACTGGAAAAAGAGGACAGCGTCAACAGAGGAATGGTGCGGAGTGATGTTGATGCGGCGGTTCTCCAATGACTATTGACTGCGCCACGAGGATGTGATGAAGGTATCACGTCGCTAATGGTTGGTGGAGGTATTTCAGACAGCGCACTGTCAGAGAAGTTGCAACAGTCAATATGTGTAGCTATTGTTATATTATCATATTATACAAACTGTTATTGTTTTACAGAAAAGTGAGGAAAACCCGGGTGAAAGCGGTGCTGTATGTGGTAAAAGTTGCATGTTCCGTCACATTGATTTGGCGATGACATTGTGCAGGCCCATTCAGAGGTCAACACAATCAACACAGTTTGGAGCGTAACAGGAGCTCAACCAATTTTCTACGGATGACTCGCCTCTTGACTATCTCCTATCACATCTTATAATAAATACAGTATATAAAATATATATTTAATTTTTGCTTTCCAATTTATACGTAGTAGGCTATAAGGAAAGCTTTGTGACGGTCGAAATTTTCGATTCCGAGATTTCAATGGATTTACACGTTTTAAGGTCCCAGGAACCAAAAAAAGTGGTTTTTACGAAATGTCTGTCTGTCTGTCTGTCTGTCTGGCTGTTCGTTGATTTCCGGGCAAACTACTAGGTCGATTTTGATGTATTTTGGCATGTAGGTTCACAAAAATCATACCTCGGGACCATTTTTTTTATTTGGGGCTAACTCAATTTGGGGGGTTTTATTCTCAAAAAACTCTAAGAAAACGTCTAAACGAGTGAACCCATACATGTTTTCCTATTATATCAGCAATTTCCTATTATTTTATCTATTAGCATAGGTACCATAACAGATAAAATTTCAGATTTATGTATTTATATTTTATATCCTTTATCTTATTAGGTTATCTAACAAGACAAGGCAACTAAGCCGCACGCAAGTTAAGCCTGGGGGTGGCGGGGGCGGGAGAGGAGAAGGAGGGGGGGTGCTATAATGATTGATCGCTCTTTACCTCCGTTCTCAAACGAGAGTTTAACACTTACAGGCTCATATTTGGAAACTCCATAAAGGTACCCTATACTATTATATATGGCTATTATGACCGAAATTAGAGGATATAGAAATAACTGGGCTTGGCGGGATTCGAACCCACGACCTACGCCTTAACCGCTGGACCACAGTGGTTAAAACGACGCCCCGGTTAGGCGTAGATCGTGGGTTTGAATCCCGCCAAGCCCTGTTTTTTCCATATCCTCTAATTTCGGTTATAACTAGGAGATTACCCCTTTAACCAAAGTTAATTTATTGTCAGTGTTAATACTACAATGTATTGGCAATTATGTCCACGAAAAATAAAATAGTCCATTTTAAGATGGTACAGTGAACGCTACCGCATTGCAATTTCGTCTTCTTCTTTAAATGCATGTTCTATCGAAGATTGGCGATCATCATTGCAATTTGTACCTTGGAGACTACACTATTGGCACTATTTTGGCTAATTATTATTGAAGGAGCCATTAGGCGCAGATTACACCAACGTCAATAGTGATATTAAATGTTTTTTGACGTGGTAGCAGACATTTTTAGCCATACTAAAAATGTCTGCTACCACGTCAAAAAACATGTAATATCACTAATGACGTTGGTGGAATCTGCGCCTTATTACAGGTATATTGGTGAATAATAACATAATGTTATTTCAATTAAATTGTAGGCATACTCAGGCTATGGGGGCCAGTCTACTAGGCTAACTGTCATTTACAAAATGATAGCAACCCACTATTCTTCCTATATTTCGATTGTTTTGCATAGATAGTATTATTGTTGACATAGAAATTGCAAGTTGTCAAACCGTGAACGTTTCAATGTTATGGGCAACAGCTGCCCTACTTTTTACTAATACTGTAGCACTGTACACTTAAATGGAACGATAAATTAGGGGCTTCTTTTCAGGATATTAGTTAACAAATGCGGAAAAATGAGAGTAACCGAAAAATCAGAAAAAAGTGGGTCAGTAGAGCCGCTACTGCTAAATATTCCCCGTTTCTTGAATGGAGAAATAAATGGGGCCCAGAGGGCACGTGGAGCGAGATTTCCAGTTGGCTGCAATGTTAAAAATTCAGCAGTAGCGTTAAGCTGTACATCACTGGGGGACATTGCCACTGCGTAAGGCGCATAACAGTAGTGCTTCGCTTTCCCATATTCGCTGACAGTAACTATGATATAGATATACAACTGGGGTGAGAAAAGTTCTATCGACTATTAAATCATACCTAGGCAATATGATAATAAGGTGTAACTTGCAACAATGTTTCAAGATTTCTTGTGTACTGGGATGGCCAGTACGAGCCACACGATTTCTATCAAAACGTAGATTTGAAAAAATTATAATTGTGCAATTTAGTCATTCTTAAAATAGTTACAATGACTTTCCGCCCCACATATGGGCACGACGGATAACCATTTACTTTTCTTTAATGATCCTTTCATTAGTAGAGAGACAGCCGCTACTGCTTATAAAAAGTAGAAGAACGAAATTGTTCCGAACACACATCGTTGAGGGCACGGTCGAAGGAACCTACACAAGAAGTATTTATGGAGAACATACCAACATACCAAACACAAAAGACGAAGGCGCAGGACCAAAAGAGCTGGAGGGAGTTGCTGCCACCCAATCGTTAAGATTATGACCTACTAGTAGTACACTAATTTTCATTCCATGTGCTTAGAGAGAAAGATTTACAGTATTCGAAACTCACCTGGGTTTACAAATATATTCGTATTCATATTACAGAGAAGAAAGTGTTGACGACTGAATATAGTACTGAACAGCGTTATTTCCAATGTTTTTAATAATGAACAGTATCCCCCCTTAACTGGACTGTCTACCAACTGAAACTCAGATGTTTACATAGGAGGAGGTGGATTGTAAGTTGCCTAATTATACATGTCGGCCTCATTTTATTGATATAGTACCACGCCAATTATATTACGAGGAAGCTGACCGTTGACAGTGGCCACCCCTGGGACCTGGATCACCCCCAAAGAGGTTGCATATATATTTCATATTTTATTTGATACAATGATAGTACTGCAAGTATTTTTTTCAGTTTTGTTGCAGGGGGTTTCTGTGAAAGTATAGGAGACAAAATTTTAGCAAATTATCTCTTCTTCGAAATTGTAACAAAAATTATAGCAATAAAAATGAACACCCCTTACAATATGGTGTATTGTATTGTATTTAATAGTTGTCTACCAAATACCAATTGAATGGACCAAAACCTTATAATTTAGTTATTAACTTCAATAAACAAATATCAACCAACCGATTTTGGAGTGATCCAGCAGGAGTGGCCAATGTCAAAGGTAAGCTTCGTCTTAAAAGCAACAGTTAATTGCAGAGTTGTGCGGTCACTTAGCTCGGATGTAAACACAGGGCAAAATTGTCAGTTTATATTACAGTACAGTACGGTACCACAGTCAGCAGAAGGGGATTTTAATAGTTTTTCCAATTTTTCCAGATTTTGCAAGTATGCTGTTAATGTTGGTCCCAACTATCTTCTTGGCAGATTAAATCTGCAGGAGAACCAAAGGTAACCATGGCAACAGGACATGGATTATCAGTCACCCGGATTCTAGCAATTAATTGGCAGAAAATTCAGAGCATGGTTGGAGTCCCCTCATTTTATATATAAAATACTTACGGTTGAATTAACGTAGAGAACAAAATAGCTGGCTTGTCATGTTCTGAAACAACGAGAAAGCAGAGGTTAACATCCACGAAATAATCCCAACTGATTTTACAAAATGATCAATTGTTTTAGAATGGCCACAGGAAGCGTAGACTTCAATTCAGTGCTGGATTGAGCCAGCACCTGTAGCAAATTCTTTTCCTTGGTTTGCACTTTGCTGTAGGTTCTCCAGTTTATGGAATTAAATAAAACAAAACTGTTACAAATAAACTTTTTTGGATTCAATATGGGCAAAATATGGTGGGCGTTGGAGCGCGGGCATTTGCTACCGTTGCTACTTGGCTAATCCGGCACTGGTTCCATTGGTGATGGACTTGTTTGCTCCAGTGCAGTAATTCCGTGTTTGTGCTGCAGGCCAGCTGTAAGGGTAAAGCTACAAGATCTCACATCTCTCCTGAGAACCTGAGAAACCGCGATGAGACATTGAGCCTGATGTGGCCCGTGGGCCGTAGAGATAGCTGCTCGGGCCTACGATGATCCTTGTTTAAGGAAACAATGATGGCGGCCTTGCCTCAGGCATTGTCTCGGCAGGAACTACGATGAGCAGGGGCTGAAAGGCAACACTTGGCTGTATTGTTCGGGGCCTACTTATACTAACAAGGTTAGCTACGGACTGTGATCATGACACAAACCTGAGGACAAGTCACAGGCCTTTCGAAAACAGATTATTTCTTAAGGGCGGGTCCCACGATCGTAATAGAAAAATAGTAGGAATCGTAGGGGGCACCACCATGCAATGGGACATGGCGTGCAGTATTCCTATCAAGGCTTTACAAATACCCACCCGGGCCACCCGTAAGGAGAGCAACTCATGTACTTGTAGTAATACGCTGTTGTGTGCACCAAGAAGCACAGCACTATAAGGCCGTAAGTAATTTGTTTACTTAGCGAGCCGGTACCTGATTAGTTGATAATTATTGCACAATTTGCGGGTGACCTGTAGCCTACCGTAGACTATATTAAGTCGCAGGACGTGAACAGTCTTTATAGTTTTTAATTGTAAAAAATAGCGGCCACCGAAATCGGTATATAGCGGTGCCCTCTCACTCCTCAGGTGTTACTAAATACCAAACTATGCAACCGTGGTGTAACTTCCCGTCGACGACAGTAATTCATCAAGACATGTAACTTGATTTAGGTGCATTATTGTTCTATGAAGTCGAGACAAAGGCTGTCATTTAGCAAGTGCGCTTATGCAGATTGTATGGGGAGTTTGTGCCCAGTCACGGGGTGACTGGTCGCCGACCAGATGACGGGCGGCCGTCACGACCGCCATTCACTCTGTAGACACGGGACGCGGGACGCGGGACGCGCCTCAAACCTCTATTGTGCACCAAATACCACAAACACCTCAACCATCAACTGTGCGGACGCTCTGCGTCTTTCTAGTTATTTCAGCTCTTCCTAAATATATACTTCTGTAGTTTGCTCTTGTTCGGGCGTTTAGCTCGTTAATGGAGATCACAACTGTGTACAGGCATCACGGGTTCCTTTGTTTTCCTCTGCCATGTCACCACTTCCCACAAATTAATAATAAATATATATTTTTTACATTATACATTCATCATATCGTAAGTGACTGTAAAAATGTAATGCAAGATATATTATATAGCAGGTATACATACACTAGTAATACCTACTGACATAAAATAAACATAGGTTGAATAAGCAACCTCCTCGTTATAACTGAAATTAGAGGATTTGGAAATATCTGGACTTGGCGGGATTGGAACCTACAATCTGTGGATATAGATGCCCTGGCATCAGATGTTGAGTTTGAATCCCACCAAGGTTTTCTTGGCATCCTAATTTTGATTGAATAAAGTTAAATCGTCAAAATATAGTGAGGTTCAGGTAGCTGTGTATGCCATTGTGTCTTACTGACGCAAATTTCCTTTGGAGGTGGTCTTGAAGCAGTATAGAAAAGTTCTTGCATTTAGTTGATTTGTGAGTTATCGGAAATTGGTGAAGCCTTCATGTACAATTAGACATTACATCCATCCGTTCACGTTGGTTGCCCTTACAAGGTCTCCTCGTCACCTCGTGTTATAGCTGTGCGTGTCCCTATTTTCATTAGTTTGGTTTGATTTCTCCCAGATCATAGGTTCCTAGCTGTTCTCTCGGCAGAAATATATCGTTGCGTTTCCTCAGCAATGGCCACATAAGCGTGTGACTCCACATAGGCTATATGCAGAAACTATTGCAGTTTCGTTGACTGACTAAGAATGGAAAAACGTATCCCCTCTATGCACTTTGCGCATCCAACACGGACATTGCCCTAGGAATATGTAAGCCGACTATACCACAATGAGGGGTACTACGATCATAATTATACTAAAGAAGAATATTATAAACGCCACTTTACTATTTGCCGGATTCCACTGTACATAGCTTTACTGACACATGGTGAGAGTTCTAGTTAATGTTAAAGGTTCAACAGCTAAGCTAATCATTACTGCATTGTACTTGTGTCGTAGAACTGTGTCTGGTAAATGGGAGGCTGCTCAGTGACATTAGTCAGGTCTTAGGTACCGCAAACCTGTGTGGCCATCGGCAATTATTAGGACGTAGAAATGTCGGCTTTTCATCGGCAATGGTTGGCTGCTGTTGCGCGCACTTCCTGGCAAATTAAGATATTTGTCAACCCAGCGATATCGTAAAAATAAACGTACCTGCTGAGGAACTATTTTAACTCTCATGGGAGTTGGAGAAAGGAAGAAATGGGAAAATTGACGGAAACGGGAAGCGAAGGTTGCCCAGGTTGGCGGGGACACCAGCCATCCCCAAATTATGGGCCATCAACTAAGTTTGTACTTGTGTGAGTATCTACACACCCTTTCAATAAAGAATAATTATTGATATCGTGCGCTGAATATCTATAAAGTGTACCATAGTTAAGTTTCACACGCAGCGAGTGCCAAGCAAATGTAAGCCAGAGCACCTCCACCTGGGTATACGCTGTTGGCCGGGCCCCAACCCAAATATAGAGCGCACTAACTGTACATGCTCTACACATCAAACACTCTAAAATATTGGGAGATGGCTCACTTATAAATACCAAAAGGGTGGGAATTCTCGCTGGTCTAAAATGCATACGAAATTACACAAAAACGAATAGGCTATAAGAGCAGCTTTTTCAGCCATTCTCATAGAATAGGTATCTGGTGAACGCCAAGCCTCAGTCAAGCGGAACACTTTATGGCAGGGCTTTTAAAATTGTGATCGGTTACCCCAGGTGTAACGAAACGGATTGTCGGGAGTCAATATAGTGTTGCGGTTGTCCGCTAGGTGTGACAAGTTGTCGGGGGACTTGGCTTGGCTGGTATTGGCGAAGAGTGAGTTTATACAGTTGCCTACTTTCTTCGTTAAAATATACAATTTGGTCAAGTGCACAAAGGAGAAAAGAATTTGATTGGTGAATAATTTCAAATGTTAGCCTATACAACATACAGGTTGCTAAGGTTTTACGTTACTATATGTAAACGAAAACACTGAAATTCCCACACCTTCCATAGCTATACTGTATAAGAAATCTTCTCCCTTGTAACATAGTAATATTTTGAACTCATAGTAAATTAAAATAACTTAGTAAATATTCAGAATTAAAATGACAAAAGTACACTACGGTTTCGACAAAGTCATCGTTAAGGGACGATGACTTGACAAGTTTCCAGACTTATCTCCTCTAAGGTATTCAATAAATATTGACATCATGTCATTCATTGCTTTACAATAAATATTCTGGCTGAAATTTGATCTAGTAATTTTTTTTTGAAAGTGTCGTTGGTTTCTGATGATTTGCCGTATATTGTTGTACTCAGGGACGGATCCTTGGGGCGGTCGCCCCCCCCCCCCCCCAGAGAAAAAGTTTTATACTAGATAAAAAAATTGTTACTCAACGCGATATTTTTCCGCCCCCCCCCCCCCGAAAACTTTTTCTGAAACCGTCCCTGGTTGGTTGTGCTTGCACTGTCCGTGGGTCACTGGACGCATCAGTGTCATATTCGGAGCACGTCGAAAGCGCCGTGTCCTCGCCAGACTGCGCTATATTGCTCAAAGTGAAGTGTACCTCCCATGTAAATTACGAAAATTACAATATTATCACTGGACTACTTCGGCTAACATTACAGGCGGTTCCAGCTGGCGTTGGCTAGAAAATGTATCAAATATATGTAGAAACCACAAGATTATCCATACTGTCCCCCAAAACGGTTTAACCGCTTATACTTTATTTCACCGTTTTCAACTTTATATTGTATTATAGGTAAAATAAAATCTATTACAGTTTTTTGCTTTCCAATTTATACGTAGTGCTTTCCAATTTATACGTAGTATAAGGAAAGCTTTGTGACGGTCGAAATTTTCGATTCCGAGAATTCAACGGATTTACACGTTTTGAGGTCCCAGGAACCCAAAAAAGTGGTTTTTACGAAATGTCTGTCTGTCTGTCTGTCGCTCTGTCTGTCTGCTCATTGATTTCCGGGCAAACTACTCGATGGATTTCGATGAAATTTGGCATGTAGGTTTATAAAAATCATGCCTTGGGAATGTTTTTTTTATTTTGGGCTAACTCAATTTGGGGGGGGGGGGGTTTATTCTCAAAAACGTCTAAAAACCTTATTTCTCAAAAACGGCTCCAACGATTTCTTTTAAATTCACATATATTGTAGTCGTTATTAATGTTTATAAAATGCGGGGGGTCGCTTGCCCCTTGATAGTTTGCTTCGGGGGGTAAAAAAAATAAAAATAACTAAATTTTAATGAAAAATGACTAAAAAATAATTTTTCTGCGAAACCTTTCCATTGATGATTTCTTTAGACATGTCTTAGGTGTTAAATTGAGTAACGAAACCGGACAGTTTGCTTATCCAAAAATCACGCTCAAATGCATTGCGTGCCCTGCCATTATTGCTGTGTGGGAATATGTTGGTCTGACCTATGTAGAATTTACGTCACCTTCAGTGACGTCAGGTGGACTACTCCCCCCCCCCCCCCGTGATAACCGAAATTTAACCATAGGAAAATTATTTACCATGAAATTAATCATTTTCTCTCTCTACTAATCGATAAATTGGAAAGCATGTTCGAGTAAACTAGGACCGGTCCTTTCTTTTTGCTTTATACGTACTAGTAGTATAAGGAAAGCTTTGTGATGGTCGAAATTTTCGATTCTGAATTTCAACGGATTTACACGTTTTCACTTTTCAGGTCCTAGGAACCCAAAAAAGTGATTTTTACGAAATGTCTGTCTGTCTGTCTGTCGCTCTGTCTGTCTGTTCGTCGATTTCCGGGCAAACTACTCGGTCGATTTTGATGAAGTTTAGCATGTCGGTTTACAAAAATCATACCTCGGGACCATTTTTTTTATTTTGGGCTAACTCAATTTTGGAGGGGTTTTATTCTCTAAAAACTCCAAAAAGACTCCTAAAAAAATTATTTCTCAAAAACGGCTCCAACGATTTCTTTTAAATTCACATATATTGTAGTCGTTATTAATGTTGACAAAACGCGGGGGGTCGCTTGCTCCTTGATAGTTTGCTTCTGGGGGTACAAAAAAATAAAAAATATCAAGATTTTAATGATAAATGACTAAAAAATAATTTTTCTGCGAAACCTTTCTATCGATGATTTCTACATTCAGACATGTTTTAGGTGTTAAATTGAGTAACGAAAGCAACCTGCTTTCCCAAAAAACTATTTGGTTTTGTACAAAATATTTTTTTTTGTTTTTAAATGCTAGAAAATTCACGCTCAAATGCATTGCGTGCCCTGCCAGTACTGCTGTGTTGTAAAGTGTCGGTCTGACCTATCTAGAATTTTCCTCACCTCCAGTGACGTCAGGTGGAACGTCAGGTAGAAACCCCCCCACGTTTGTGTCTGGTGTTGTCATCGTATTTAAAATTTCCACACGTGCTACCTTTTACAACCTACTATAGGATTGCACCCCCCCCCCCCGGAAAAAAAGTTACAGGCCTCAATGCAATATGAGCAGACAAAACTCTTGTACTGTATTCAAAATATGGGGCCTTACAAATCACAATATATTGTTCATGACTGCCGGTGACTGTGACCCAAAGGATTGACATGAAAATCGGGCGGTGTTGAGTTGAGAGTAAGATAAGATAGGGCATTATACCCCTAACTCTGCTGGGTTGACTCAGTAATATATAAGCGAGTCATTATTTCTTTATTTATGCCAAGCAGGTGAAGAACAAGTAGTGCGGCCTGCAAAAACCAGCTGCTGCCCAACTCTTCTTCCACACCAAACTGCCAATTATAGTTGTGTATAGTTCAACAAAAGGCTCAAGAGGGTCAATAACCCCAGCTCATCCTTCTTTATATTAAATATGTGCCTAAATCATAATTTTCAAATATTATGACTGTCCGTTTCTTGCACATGTTCTGCGGCTGCTGTTCTGAATTGTTGGGATTTTCATCAAAATGTATTTCCTAACTTATGACACCTCATTGATCTTGAGTTTTCATGTGAGTTCCCCTGCCAACTCCTAAGTTCCGTGGATGGTCATATCGACCTTAGCGAAAATTTCATTTTCTCGTATTTCTTTATCACCCTTAGTACCTTCTTCTTCATTTGATGCCTCTTCTATCATGGCAATTTGGACCTTGGAGACTGCTGCTCTTACAAATAAAGAAAGTCGTTCTCATGCCAAACCATCGACTCAGGTTTTTCAACCAGGATGTTCTTCTTCTGCAGGGAGCCCTCTGTCCTGTTATCTTCCCTTGAATTATTACATGTAGAAGGCGATAATTTTCGTTCTTCATAACATGGCCACTCTTGTAAAGCCAACAAAAAAATATCTTTGCGAAAAAATGGTATTTTTGTGTGATTGTGACCCAGCCAGGTACTGGCCCTTAGAGGGTAATGACTGAGCATCTTACGTCTCAGGCCAATAAATTATTATTAATATTAATTGGCCTAAATGGCCAGTGAATTAAATAGAGGCCCAGCAGCAGTGTATCTAGTTACCATTATGTTTTAATGGCTACCGTTAATGGAACATGACCATAGAACGCGTTTTAATTCATTTATAATGACAAACAGCCTATTTTAATTATTTAACTACAATTTCATTGCGATGTCCTCTTTGGAATGCGCCGGCCAATGCACTGCCTACATTATGTACCGGCCAATTGAATATCAAACATACACTAGTCTACCTATTTTTATTCATGCTTATTTAACGTGATGATACTGTACCACCCATATATGAGGACCTAACACAAGATGGGGTGTAAATCAGACCCACATCCAGGAACGTTTTGGGGGGACCACCATTAAAAATTGCCAACAATAATAAAAATCGATGCCTGTGCCTAGTGCTTATAAAATGTAGCTATAAATTTTGTATTTCTGTATAATCATATAAAAATTCTTATTCAGTGTTAATTCGTTCATTATTTGAAAATTTGGTGGGGGGCCCATGGCCCCCTTAAAAACCAGTCTTCCCCCTCCCCAGGATTCGTTGCCCAAGTTAGTCAATATGGATGACGTATTTTCTGTAGGTTATATATGGACGTATGGTGCATTTTGCCATAAGCACGCTGTATTGGATCAACTCGAACATCAATTGCTTTGACGGCAAATTTATGCTTTTTTGGACAGAAGGAAATATTTATGACAGAACCTGCTTACTAGGAGATCCATAACTACGGGTCTAGTTCGAGGTAGTGGACTATATTATATTTTGTAGTAGCTGTAGTAGCTCGTACTCAATGCTACGGGGTGACTAATAAGAAGCAGACTGGCGCGCAAGTAGCTACAGGCAGGACAACCTTGGGTTATCATACGATAGCCAGGCATTCCATGCATTTCGTTATTGGCTGTTCATTTTGTTGGAATTTCCGAAATAAGATCATTAGGCCCAGGTAGTAGCCAAAACGGTCGTGAGAACTGGTAGTATTACTTCGCCCGGAAGCTCTCCACATTGCTAGGCAGTAGGCATTCGAGTGCTCAGATCTTGAATCAGCAGTCCGGTTCGGAAGGTGTTCGCAATACTATACCTAGTTAGGCACTGAAAACGATGTGGGCGCGAACTCAAAACTTGCTGTGTTTCCCAATTTCCCAATGGTCTAACTCGTTGAGATCTGTTGAGGAGCATTGGGCACTGAAGGCCACAAGGGGAATAACTTGTTATATTAATGTGGTATAGTATAACTTCGCCCGGAAGCCCCTCGCATTACTAGGCAGTGCAAAAACCAGGCGCTATTAGTGCTGAATATAGGTACGCGGCGAGTTCAAGGCTGGTCTAAACGTGCAATTAGGCGACATCAGGTACACCTTTACTGCCCCATTTAGGATTAGCTCGCTAGCTGAGATCAAGTGTCATTACGTGTCATCGAGAATTGACGTGTGCGAAGTCACGGTCACTT
Organism: Psococerastis gibbosa; assembly: GCA_963971405.1. NCBI lineage: Eukaryota > Metazoa > Arthropoda > Insecta > Psocodea > Psocidae > Psococerastis > Psococerastis gibbosa. Next base: position 2,603,333 of record OZ020485.1, read on the forward strand.
CACTACGCCGACACCCTGCAATTCCCCTCCAAATTTTACTATGGAAAAATATTTTGGTGCCTAATTACGAAGACACATTGATTTGTTAATGCTACAACAATAATTGACGTCAGGAAGGGGTAACCTGTTCGTCAGGTTCACCCTCAGTTGAAATCCATAAAGATTGTGATATCGACAGTGGAGTGAGAAGGCACTCGGCAGGTAGGTAGCTGCAGGCACGACATAGGCTGCACTAGGCAGGCACGGTAGGCTACACTAGGCCGATACGGTAGGCTACACCTGATTAACTCAAGTAATGATTCCTGCTGCAAGGACCAATACTAAATTGGGTTCAAGCAACCGTATGATACTATCTCTCCCATTCTAGGCAGCTGTACAATTCTATAAATACTGTACCATAAAATCTCGAATCTTGCTTGAAGCGGCGAAGCGCAGCGTCCAAGACGAAGTAGACTTAGGCAGTACAGTATTTGATTGCATGCACACGCAACATTTCTTTAACAGCAAATGGAACCTTACTATTCCTTATAAAAAAAAAAAAATCGTTTTTAAGCAGGTCAACCTTTTTTCCGTGAATCTATTTTTACAACCCTGTAGGTATCTATCATCTTGAGCAGTTGTTCAGTGCCATTTAAGGGAGCGGTTTCAAAAGAATTTGTAAGCAAGTAATGGACGTGGGTTTTGACGAAATTAATTATTATCTCGTTCCACAGATCCAAAATTATGAAATAGTCAGATGAAAAATTAAAAAAAAAATTCAAGTTTCCGAATGAAATTTATCTTTTCTCATTTGGAATATTGTTACTACGGAAAATCCTGCGATAAAGTGCAACTGATTTTATAGAATACTTGTAATTCAGTCGGGGGAAATAGACAGTTTTCAAGAAAGCTTGAATTTTTTATGATTTGTTCATCTGAGCACTGTCACAAGTTTGTGGCTGCGAGACATTGTCAAAAATCCGCGACAATTCTTTGTTCACGAAATAATTTGAAATCTGTCCCTTAACCCGAGTTCTCCCACCAAAATTGTCAAGTTCTGCTCAATTGGAGTTGGCCACAGGTATACAATACCTAAGAATTGAAGAAGTGATACCTGAAATAGGAGAAGGTGGCATCTTACAGGACAAGATGTGGCTTGTTTTGACGTGTGCAGCCTCCACAACGTCTCCGATTTCCAGTCTGGTTTAATAATAAACAGACGTGATGGTTTATCTTAGTTCTTTTATTACAAAATATATTTATTATTTCATCGTTAGGCAGCAATCTACGTTTGAAAATTCTATTTTATTTCATCGCCAAGGAAGAAAAAACTAGGATTTATTTTGTAGGATTTCATTCTTTTAAAAAGAAAAACACCGTTGCATGACAACTCATTGAGTATTTAGGCCTGAAGACAGACTTTTTGTTGTCCACTACTCTGCTTATATTAGGAAAAAGTTCTCAACCCTATGCCGGTGAATGTCAGCTCAGGAAAATTTTACATCTTATGCCAAGTTTCCAACTTCTTCCTGTAGTTTTTAACATTTTTAACTTTAGTAAAAATTAAAATATTAATAAATTACAGTATATTAGTGCAGCCACCCGTTATAGGCTTATATACTGTAAGTCCAAAAATATAGCACTTAAACAGTTATGAAATGACAAGAAGTACGAAACGGGACAGGAGACAAAAGCCAGAGAAAGGTGAGAAATGTTAGTTAAAATTTGTATAAATCAAGAAAATGAAACTGCCTGGTTTTCCGCAAGGGTCGATGACAGTCAGCCAGAAACTACAAAAAATAAAATAAAAACACATTTTAATAATGATGATGATGAACTGGATATTTTGTGATTGCGTGATGTGGTGCATTCGGGCCGGGCCACGGGCCGGGGGCCTTATTACGGGCCACATTTGCCGGGCAGTGTCGCACACACGCTACCACTATAGTTACCGCGCGTTAAAATATTGAAATAATTGCTAATGTTCCCCGTCTGCCAGCAGATTGCTAATAATTATTGTAAATTTTTATATTGCATCGACCTTGAACAACGCTTTGCACTTAGAGTGCAGCATGCTATGTGTTGAGGTATCGGTGGCTGTCATCATTTGTCCATCAGATGTCCAATTTTTATACTTAGCTTGTTGAGCAAGGCGTCATGTACCCATCGTGCCCATATGGGCAACACTATAACAACTCCAACTCCAGTCCATCTCTCTACAATACAATTGTTGCCGTTTCGTTGAGTTCTCTGAAGCCCTGCAGGCCTGAAGACGGGAAGAGGATCCTCTCTCTAGACCAGGGGTTCCCAAAATTTTTTGTCCGTGGACCAATAGATTATTTTATGATTTGGCTATGATAGGAAAATCTTTAAATTCTAGGACCAACATCAAGTAGTTAGTGCCTACGCAATTACGTGCTAATATTTGACTAACTGTTTAGGACTGGTATCGGTCGGATTTTATAGTTCAGTGCCAAGATTTACTGTATTTATTTCAAATTTCCGTAACTCAGCTGTTTTATTTACTTATTCATACTTGGGCCCGTGGACCACCTGATATATGTCTGTGGACCACAGGTTGGGAATCCCTGCTCCAGACAACTGCTCTATTGGTATTCTGTGGTCAGCAACATGGCCGGCAGCCGTGTTTTTCGCTATTAGTGAAGGTAACCATAAGCAACCATATTAGGGATGGGTGGTCCCAGGATAGCAGGAAATTTTATTGTTTAATTTCGAGACTCAAACGATGACGTTATGGTTGCATAGTCCAGGTGTTTACCTAAACTGTGCAACTACCAAAACAAAAGTATAATTTACCCTGGGGATTATCTAGACCCTTTCAACACGGCATTATAACTAAATCACATATTTAAAACCAAAACAGTAGATTTTCAAGTGTTGTTGTGAAAGGAATCTCCGCCTATGTCTAGCATAAGCAGCAATGAACAGCAATGAATTATTATAAATAAATAAATAACTACGTCGTAGGCTATATTTTGTTGAAATTGATCAATTTACATGACTTCAGAGGAAAACACCAGCGGCCCGATCATGGCGATTTGGGTATATACAATATTAACCCCGGTATTATAATAATACCACATCGCCATGATCGGGCCGCAGGAGGTATTCATAGTTCTATTGTCCGCTTTTATTTTTGTAAGTAATGGTAATTTAAACTTTTGCGTTGGTGCTATAGCACCTGCTGAGAAAAAACGTTGATTTTCATGTTTGGGTAAATATTATATATATGCTAAGCATTAGCTATGTGTATTTTCTATGTATACAGTATATTACATTTTTATTTCTATATAGGCCGACAGTGAAAATTTAATTCTATTTCCTTGATTTGCTGTAGGGTATTACAGTGTTATCGCAGTTTCTGAATCAGCCTGCATGTTTCAGTTTGTCATTTCAGATCTAATTTTTCGTGTAACCACATGTTCATCCTCCGTAATTTATATTATTAAAATTTTCAATGATGGCATTATACTTTTACGCACGCAAAAATAATCAGAAATATTCATCACCTTATACAAGTATGAACTTGCAGTGAACTGCGCTGTTCCGAACGTAATCGACATTCATTAAAACGTGCCACAATTGCGGTGATGATTACTTACTGTAAGATAATATGCGCAATCGTGCTATTGCTTACACTCAACGCCGCCTGCTTTAACTGCCCTTCGAAACGGTATCGAAAATCCTTGTATATAAGTGTAAGAGTAGGCCGAGAGGCCCAAAATTCGCCCAATTTTCTTCCTTTCTTAAATAATGTAAAGAAATTGTTCCAAAATAAACAATAAAACCTACCGCCAGTGTGACGAACTAATTAATTTCATTATATTGTAATTACGTACCTAACCTTTCAATTTGCATTTTCCTCCAAACAGTCCAATCTTATATGTATTGTTGGTGGTAATGGAATGGAGTGAGATTCTTTAGGACTTTAGTGTAAAAGGTGACAACTGACAAGCCTGCAGCAAACATTATCGCATGCCTGAGGTCAACAGCCATGCTGGTACCTGGTATCGGCACAGGAAGTGTCCCGCAGCCTCCATTATGGCACCGGCACGAGGCTGTCACCAGGACATACAGGCGCAACGAAAGTTCCAGAGAAATTGAGACCATTCCTGATGTAATGTACGTAGATAGAATACAGTATCAACATGAGAATCAGAATATTCAATAATTATGCTACAGTAAAACTACACTGATTTGACCCATACGTCACATTGGCAACGTCCCGGTCAGTTGACTGACCCATACTGAGAGAAGAACAGACTTTTCGGATTTTTTTAAATGCTTTTCGGCACATATTTACCTCCGAAGGATGCGAAATGCTTCTACCCAAGTGCCCAGCGCTGGTAAAAGACGGGGAAGACCAAACGGACGACACCATCCGGGTGACAGCAATGAGATACTGGTCAGGAACTCACCTTATAGCTAGCCTGCCAAGGGTGGCCAAATACAGTAGTACATCAACTACGTATATATACAATCATACATATAGTATAAAGTTGACATTTGCCTCCGTTGGTTTTGTCTGTTTGACAGGCTACCTGGACCAAACCAATCAGCAACTGCGTTTTTCAGTTTTCCACCAGCCGATACCACTCGAAATGTCTTAACAGTGGAGTGAGTCTGGTGCCTCACCTTGGCCAGCAGCAGGGGCCAAGAAACAGTATAAACGAGATACAGTTCTATGCAGTATAAGCGAAAGGGGACATTCGCTTCCCATCAAATATACCTATGTATAGTATTTTTGCTTTCCAATTTATACGTAGTATAAGGAAAGCTCTGTGATGGTAAAAAATTTTCGTCTTCGAGATTTCAACGGATTTACACGTTTCGAGGTCCTAGGAACCCAAAAAGTGGTTTTTACATAATGTCTATCTGTCTGTCTGTCGCTCTGTCTGTTCATCGATTTCCGGGGAAACTACTCAATGGATTTTGCTGACATTTGGCATGTAGGTTAAAAAAATCATACATTGGGACAATTTTTTTTTATATTTCGGGCTAACTCAATTTAGAGGGGTTTTATTTTCAAAAAACTTCAAAAAAAACGTCTAAAAAATATATTTCTCCAAAATGGCTCCAACGATTTCTTTTAAATTTACATATATTGTAGTTGTTATTAATGTTAATAAAATGCGGGGGGTCGCTTGCCCCTTGATAGTTTGCTTCTGAGGTAAAAAAATAAAAATAACTCAATTTTCATGAAAAATTACTAAAAAATTATTTTTCTGTGGAACCTATCTATCGGCGACTTCTACCTTCAGGTATGTTTTAGGTGTTAAATAGAGTAACAAAACCGGACAGTTTGCTTTCCCTAAAAACTATTTGGTTTTCTGCAAAAAAAAATTTTGAAAAAATGAATGCAACTTCACGCTCAAATGCATTGCGTGCCCTGCCATTATTTCTGTGTGGTAATGTGTTGGTCTGACCTATCTAGAATTTACGAAACCTCCAGTGACGTCAGAAATTTAACCATAGGAAAATAATTTACCATGAAATTAATCAGTTTCTCACTCTATACTAATTAATAAATTGGAAAGCATGTTCGAGTAAACTCGGACCGGTTCTTTTAATTTGTGTCACGTCTCCAATGACCAGGCATTGAAGAGACGTGTGAGCCGGGAGGTAGCCCCAGAAATGTTTGGCTCCCATATAGAACTCTACAGCGAACGAAGGCGTGTAGGCTGATTCTGTAACTGCAAGTACCCCTTCATTGCCACTTAATCCTGAATTAGAGTTGCCATTGACATAGCCAGCATGTGCAGATCGCAGGTGATTGTAGGACTGGGTAGGGTCTGACAGGGGAAGGCCGTGAGGCGGTGCAGCCTGCAATATCATTATGTAACCTGCACCTGTACCTCAACCTGAGACGTACTTAATCTCCCAAATTGGCTCTCCTTGCAACCAATCACATGTATATACGCTGATGGATATAAATATGGTACAATCCCTCCTATATTGATACGCTAAGGCCGATTGGGCGGTTTTTTCTCTAGAAACTAAGGTCTTGCGTGCACCAAACTTAGAAGTTAGAACTTAGAACCCCCAGGAAATACGTCAAACGTGCTCATGTCCTATTGCGATTGCGCAAACATTTGCTGATCTGACATGAGTTGGCAAGCGTGTGTGCGGTTGTTGAGTGGCTACGCCACTGGTACGAATGATATCCGGATCATAGTGAAGCAGAAAACCAGTCTTAGTCCATACAACTACCGAGCTAAAGGTGTAACCAGTGGGACACAAAGTGAAACCTCAGGTTATACCAGGAGGCGAACTGAGTTAAAAATAATTCAAACGGGCTAACAAACCCGGACCGCTAAAAAACTATTGCCAGTGGCAGGCCTCTGAAAAAAATTTATTTATTTTTACGCAGTATTTTGCTATTTTCAAATTCTTATTTTGCTATAATTACAAAGGTTTTCACTTCCGGAGTTACGTGACGAAGCAGTAGAATCCGGGTGGCTTAGCAACAACAACTGCTAGCTTTCGAGATACAATCTTAGAAGTCCATGCAGTTGTTCACCTGGAGACGTCGAGCGCAGATGATGACGAAAGGTTTGGAAGTAAGACCACGGCCTATCATTCGGGATTATATTGTTTCGTCTTATTGTGCTGATTGAATAGCCTCTGTCAGTTGGCTACAATTGTACACAATGCAAACATAATCTAATGCATACAATTTTAAATTGTAATAATATCAAACAGTAATAGTCTGCTCTGCTTCCATGATTTGGCGGGCTTTACTACTGTTACATACTCCTTTACGCGTGTAGTTGATACCCGAACATGCTGAAGAAGTCGTTAAGAAAACACTCAGTAAAAGATGAGAGGCTCTCGGCTTTCTCAAGACCCAAATTGGCCACCATCTTCCCGCGACTGTTCAAATTTGAGGGGTAAACCAGCAATGATCGAGGAGAAGATGAGAGGCTGTAGAGATGATTCTCAGGTATTGGTGTTTGATGTACAATTATAATTCCGTCTATTAAGATTACCTTTTGTAGCGCTTCGAATCCCTCATAGACAAACTCTCTCATCAACTATTTCATCAAATATTTTGTCTGTAAATTGTTTGAATTTTCGCTAGGCTGTCTATTTGCAGACCTGCAGTTTAGAGACATTGTACAATACTTGTGGCTCAGCATCTTAAGTGCATCTTTAAGTGCATTTCAAGGAATTGAACGAGTTCAAATTAGGAGCAAACTTTCAAAGGGTCACAAATCCATGAAAATTAAAAATTGATTTTATCATCGATTTTCCATCTTGAAGGTGAATTGAATCAGGATTGCCAATCAAAAAAATAAAAATGTAACCCAGTCTTTTGAAGGGTTAAAATCTTATATTCCCATTATAATAAAGCCGAAATAACTATGTTTTTCGTGTTTCCTGAACATTTTACGAAAATGGATTAGTGCCGTTTTGAAAGTTTGCTCGTCAAATGTAATATCTGTAACACTGTAATTTTAAATAAATTACCTGAATGAGGGGGAGGGAGAAAGTCTACACAATACACTTGACGATGGCGATTGCTCCAAACCGGTGATGATATAATTTTATGATTTTTCGTTAGGCTACTTTTATTCTAATGTGTTCAAAATATTACCAACTTCCAAAGGACACAATTTCATATATATCTACACAATAGGCTACTTGATAATTTTTTTAAACCTTTTTCAATATATTAATTGATTTATTTTAACCCCTTAAAATTACTTTTAGTTTTTAAAAAAAACGTTATTCAGTAGGGGGAAAATATTTTTTCCCCAATTTCAATTTGATGGTTAAAAAAGCAGGCCGTGTGGGATTGGAATGTGACATCATTTATGATGCCGCGGGGGTGGACAGTGGATGGTCACAACCGGTATGACGACGATTGGACTGTGACGTCATTTTCATGTTACCATACCTGTTGGTGTTTCGGCTCTTGTAATCATCCACAGATAGAAGCACTCAAAAAACATTTCATGTAAAAAACGAATACTAGTATATTATTATTATTGTTAACCTTATCTAGCATATATTTTATTGTTACAACTGTCAAGTAGCCTATTAAATACTATTGTCACTTCACATATTCAGCCGAATTCATAAAAAGAATTATATTAAACTTATGCTACAAATAATTGGAGAATGTGGTTGTGTCATAAAAATTGTGAGCAAGACCATTTGCTTCAAAGAGAATAAAGTTTTCCTTCATCAGTAAAAGTTTGGACTTACTTAATTTCAATTTTCAGTCATTATCTTTCGCCACGAGCACCATCTACGTTTTTCGAGCTTTTGCTCATTGTCCAGAAGCAAATGCTAATAAGTGAATGTAATTGCCTATATGAATTTGCATGCTCATCCCTTTGCCTCTCAATTTTACTCTTAATGTAAATATGTTAGTTCATTTCAATATAAATATTGAACGAAGTCAAAATGAATTAAATTTATTTATTGATGATCCTGTTTGGTTTAGGCTTTAAATGCTGGTTTCATTCTTGTTCTTCACGAGCATCATCACCAGCTACATTAAACGCTAGGCTTACACTACGGTACTAAGTAATACGTCGACTTTGAAATCGGTTGCTATAGGCGGATGGAAATGAGTATGTTAATAACAGCCACCGCAAACCAAGTAGTAGAGGTAATTGAAACCTACTGGGTACCTGCAGACATAGGTATAGGTATAGTGCAGGTTATGGACCAGGTTTCACTGGGCAAACATGCAGTAATTAGCGACTTTTCTCTCACAATCTTCTGATCGTTGCGCATCGCACAGATTTACGTCCCCTGATAATGTCCAGTAAGTGTAATAATAAATTGTGAATTGACTATTAGCAATACTATGCTACAGATGGAGATATCAAATAATACAAGAGAATAAAAGACATCCGCTTGGTGAAACAAGAGGCTAGTCTTGTAACGCAACTTGTTTTAGGATAAAAAAATTGCCCCGAAATGGTTTCGAACCGGGTTCACCCGGGTGGTAGGCAATTATAATACTACTAGGCTAATCGGTTAGTCGCGAGTAGTGGTTGCTTGCCAGTGGACTTGGTTAATTAGTTACAGGGTTAACCCCTCCAAAATTGAGTAAGTAGAAAATAAATATAAAAAATGGCAATGAAATACGATTTTTGTGAACCTTCTGAAAAATTACATCAAAACTAAAAAATCGAGGAATAGACAGACATTTTGTAAAAGCCACTTTTCTGGTTCCCCGATAAACTGTTGTTAAAAACGCTGCGTGTAGATGATATACTTAAAAGAACACTCACTTAAGAGTCACTGGAATTACTGTATACAACTACAATGGCTTCAGTATGTAGAATGATTAACTACGCACAAAAAGGGGAACCTGCCTACCTACAGGCGCGCGGATCTACGGAGGGGGCTATGGGGGTTATAGCCCCCCCCCCCATTAGGTTCCTCAAAATGCGTGAAACCCCACTATTTCAGTCCTGTTTTCACACATTGTGCTCAATTGTAAATACAGTATATAACTCTTATTGTTCTGTAAAAGCGTAAAACCCCAATATTTCAACCCTGTTTAAAAAAAAAAAAATCGTATTTAATCTTAGCCCCCTCCTTGGTCTCATTCTAGATCCGCGCCTGCCTGCCTACCTACCTACAGTAGGTATATAAGAGTGAGTTTTAAATATCCATTAGAAGCTTTCATAAGAAAACAATTAACAATAGAACAAAAATAAACTACCATTTCAGCGTAGACCCCAAGTGATAAAAAGCGTTCGGAAACACAATCTAATTTCGAGGATAATTTAAGAAATCGGAATCGACAGTTTAATATCGGCTACCTTAAAAAAGAAAGGTAGCCTTCAGAAGGGCACAAGTCCATAGGATCTCCCATTCACTCGTGTCTTTGCCGCAGCTGCCGTTTCAAGGCGCATTAGCACCTCGGTGGGGTACGGGTACCTAGCCCGTGAGAACCGAATTTGACACTCGAGCACCAGCCATTAGGCTTACCAACCGAGGCACAACTCGAGCACCACCGATTAGGCTTACCATACAACTCTACAGAAATAATTGTGGCGTTGCATTGCTAGGCAGGTGCCTGCACTGTACTGGAATAAACAGCTGCTGGTACCGAGGTATGGGTGCACTGACCTGCCCAACTAAAAAACGTAATCGACTTAAACTTAACTTCCTCTGTATCGGCGTCTAATAAAAAAATAATTAATTAGACAATATTGTGTAATTAAGCAGGTAAACCAAATTAATGGGTAATTTTAATTTCCACACATCATAATCCAGCTGAAATGTTATCTGAGAACTTTAATGTTAAAGAATAAAAAATGAAAGCACTGGTCGATTTGAAAGATTACTTCCAAGGGTTAATCAACATCATCTGAGGTTAACGTCATCTGAGCCTCCGAGATACAGTCATAGACATCTACATAGTGCTACTGAAGACGTCGGCCGCAGATGTTGATGGAACTTTTGGTACTCTTTCAGATTGACCTCGGCCCATCTGCTCGGATTCTACTGTATGATCATCTGGCTCCGACCGTGAAAGCCTTTGTAATTATACAATCCATATTGCAAGAGGATAGGCTGGATAGCCCAGGTAGGCTAGGTTAGGTTGGGTAGGAACAGACAAATTACAGAACTTGTACCTATGTATTTCTCTGTGACATTGCCTATTGTCCTATATGTGGCTCCCACCAAGGGCATTTTTTGGGTTTGAGGTGTCACTTCCCATGTCTTCTTCGGCCAATTAACCCGTCTTATTCTAGCCAATCAGAGTAGGCCTACGCCATGCGGCCATGATGGGTTTCTTGAAACTTTGGAAGCGTCAAAGTCATGCTCTGATTGGACGATGAATATGTGGCAGCATGAACCAAAAATTCAAAACATATCCTTGGCGCGGGATATGAAGAACTCTAGTATTGGTACTTCTTGTTCAGCTTGAATGATGCGATAGGCTTATTCGCGCAAATCCACTTGGTTTTTCTCTGACTCTACCAGAGGTACATTATGTGTTAGAAGGTACCCCTTAATCCTTTATATAGAACTCTATTTGGCCAGGACCTGATGGGTCCAAATTTAGCCGGACCTATTTAGGCAATGAATAGGCTGACAATAGCAGGCTGGCTTGCCGGATGCCGGGGACGCGCGGGGCCTCGTAATGTGCCCAAGCTATGGGAGTGCCTGTCTCACATTCCCCACCAGACAGAAAGTAAAGCCAGTCAAATTGATACACCAGGTCCAACTGTCCAAGAGTGCGATCGAAGTGAGGACAATGAAGTGCACTATCAGTATCCAGTGGGCTCTGACGAACATTCGCAATATTTTACATAGCCTGTGTGTACCGTGTATATAAGTATTAAGAATGACTTATTTAAATCTGAAGCTTCCTGGGGTTCACCTCATATGAGTAGTTTGGTGCACGCAGAACCATTAATAACGACTTTTGTTCTATTACTAAGCTAACCTAGCGGAGTTAGAACTCTCTTACAGTCAACTAGAAAAACCCGGGACCGCCTGCTTTACATGCCCTCCGAAGCATGACCAGAAAATGTAGCTATTGTAGGACTCGAAGCAACAACCTTTCGGGTTAAAATCAGAGTCCGTTCCACTACTTTACATGTCCTGCCTCCACACACCTTATATTATCGGTACAAAACCGTCCAGTGGCCTATATTTAGTATAGGATAACAGGAGAGATGGTAGGCTGGTAAAAAGCGTATGTAAATCGATGCAGAGGCGGACGCAGCCACCGGCACTGCGAGCAATTGCCCCCCCCCCCCCCTTTGGACAGCAGTTATATTCTTTGCCTCTAAAATCTAAACTTGTTACAGCACTCAAAATTAGCAAAACCTCACTATTCCAGCACTATTATTCAAAACTTTTCTCCCGGGGGTGACCCCCGCGGGCCTCCATTGCCCACATTATTATAGATTCTTTCTGATATATAGGCCGTAATGCTCTAAAAATGCGTAAAACCACCATTTCAGCCCTATTTTTCAACAATTGTCCGTAATTATATTGATTCTTTGTAATATGTAAGCCATATTGCTCTCAAAATGTGGAGAACCCCAGCAATATTTCAGCCATCTGTCTCCTGAGCAGTTTTTATGAAAATGGGTGGAGAGGCGCCAAATTATACACCTTCGAAAACCTATCGTTACGCCACTGACAAGTGCCTCCCCCTTTTGTGAGGTCTGGGACAGCCTCTGAATCGTGTGTCTGCCTCACATTCTCCGTGAGACAGAAAGTTAAGGTACCAATCTAATTGAAAGAGGTATTCATATACCCGTCGAAAATTGGAAAACGCTGAAATTTGGCATAAAACGGTAAAATCCCTACTACAAAAACAAATTCTCCAATTTAATTATTTATGTACCTCATTTTTTACTTCGATTTCTATTTCATTTGACCTTTCCCACGTTACAGCAGGTTTTAGGCAAACTGTAATATGCACAGACATTGTGATTGAGACCAGTGGACACAGCAGAAGGGTGCCTATAGTCTTGAAGGTTGCTGCAAGGCAATATATCCAACAAGAACAACTGTAATTCCACAAGCGTACGGTATGGCATAACTGCTGTCTATTTGAGAACGTTCAACTATCTCACAACTGAAAACTGTGGCCATAGCCAGAAATTTCCGTCACATAAATCAAACATTATTTGATCCTCTCCCAATTCGTCCGATACCCCCCCCCCCCCCATTCTAGCCCTCGGATTATATCCCAACCCCCTGAGTCACAGCTGGTATGCGGCCGGGAAACTAATTGGCAATAAATTCCTCTAAAAGTCGACAACCAAATCTGTATTTTTGTGCGAACGGTATATAATCAAACTGAAATCGACTAAAATGTTTGCAGTATGACTTTTTATTACTGTAAGAATAAAAGTTCATACCTCCGGCGTTATGCTACGTAATTTAACAAATTACACCGTTTCCCTGAAATTCCTAGGTTGCATCTGTTTCCAACAAGATCTAACCAGAATTTCAAAAGAAGTAATTTTGAAAAACTTACCATCGGTAATACTTGTCGCCAGAACTACATCTCCACTAAAACAAAAATTATAAAATGTGAACAAAAACATTCATAGTATACACTGATACATATTAAAGAACCGGTCCGAGTTAACTCGAACATGCTTTCCAATTTATCAAAATTAGTAGATAGAGAAAATGAGTAAATACATGGTAAATAATTTTCCTCTAGTTAAATTTCCGATAACGTGGGGGGGGGGGGGGGGGTTGTCCACCTGACGTCACTGGAGGTGAGGTAAATTCTAGATAAGTCAGACCAACACATTACCACACAGCAATAATGGCAGGGAACGCAATGCATTTGAGCGTGAAGTTGCTTTCATTTGTTCAAAATTTTTTTTGTGCACAAAACCAAATATTTTTTTGGGAAAGCAACCTGTACGGTATCGTTACTCAATTTAACACCTAAAACATGCCTGATGGTTCCTGGTACCTCAAAACGTGTAAATCCATTGAAATCTCGGAATCGAAAATTTCGACCATCACAAAGCTTTCCTTATACTACGTATAAATTGGAAAGCAATAACTGTGTGCACTTGTAACGCCATAACTGGGATCATCTATAAGATAGTTAATGCCACATACAGCATATCAAAATGTAAATTTCTTCAGTCGGATGAGTACTTAGATCTGTACGATCCATATTTTCACAAATTTTCTCCTGGGGGAGACCTCCGGCCCCCCCTTGTGCTCGATTGTATTAATTACCTATAATATATAGAACCCTTATCGCTCTGAAAATGCGTAAAACCCCAATATTTCAGCCCTATTTTTTTTTTGAATCGAAATTAAATCTTAGCCTCCTCCTTGGTCTCATTCTAGATCCGCGCCTGATATTGCAATAGAAATTATTTATTTATTTAATTATTTTATTACATAATATTTGTTGACAACAGTCAACAGTTCCCCTTTTACAGGATTTCCTATGTCATAAAAAAATTACTTACATTATTCTAGCTACGGCACAATTAATATAGGCAACAATAAATAATTATGCTAAAAAAGAAAGGAAAATTACACCTCGGGGTGCAACGCACATACTCCCAAACCAAACACATCTGCAGGCACAATGGCACCCAAAGAATATATCGTTAAAGCTGTACATACTGTATATTGTGATATTAGGCCGCTATTTTATTGGTTGAGGTCTGATATCGTTTGTGGAGCAATGAACTAGACTTACTAATTTGCATGTACAAATCCTAATTATTATGTTTATACGCCACGGTGGGAAACACCATTCAGGTCGGTGGCAATTTCGACAATTTGAACGTATTATATTGCAAACAAGAGTTGGCAGATTATTATAGAATGAATTCACGTGATGTACAGGACAGGATTCAGGTTCGGCTGTGTAGTGTTCAGCTTGAGTACAGTGCCATGGGGGTCTGACCAGCCAGGATTAGAACTATACAACTATAGGAATACCTATAGAGGACGGACGAAACGAATTTGCCAACAGAAAAATTAAAAAAGTTACATCGTAGAGTCATAGTTTTTACCGTCCGCAACAGACGGGTGTCACCATATCCCATAACAATGACGTCAGACGGAGCCATTGTCATGCAGTATGCCGACCCCCTATGTTCTAATGCATAGGCTCCACTCTTCATAACAACATTTCTAATTTTTCAAACGGGCCAATCTGACCTTGCGCTAATTTGCGCAAATCTGTCAGACAATCATTTTAGTTGGATTGCCCAAGCTTTGGAATGCGCTCCATGCAAGTTGCCGGTAATGGCGCTTTCAGCCTCAATTACACTTGATCATGTCCTCATCTTAAAATCACTTGCATTGTATTATTTTAGTGCTCCGCTGCCGTATACAATCAGTTCTGGTTGCACAGGCCTGAGCACTTTCACCACGGCTGCAGGCCATTGTTATGGGAAGGTCGCGGCCGGGGGCGGGAGCGCTGTTATTAAGTGCTGCGTACGCCTCTGACGTTGAATAATAACCAGTTGAATATAATTCTCGTTGTGCACACAAGTTCGCGCCTGCAGAGAAAGGCGATATCTCCATATGGATTATGCATACGTTTATGCTTCGGCATAAGCAATCCAATGCGGCAATCTCTATTGAATTTGACATGCCGAAAATGCACCGTATTAATGTAGGGACAAAATACATTGGCAAGTGTTCTTGTGCTGATGTGTTGGGCGCCTTCACCGTCATTAACGCTGAGATGCTTTAATTAATTTGCAGACCCGGATCTTTTAGGGTAGGTACTCATTATAATCGCCCCACACACTACTGCTGTATAGCTGACGGTCTGGTTTTCCAACAAACCATTTGCTTTGGCCTCGAACCAACAGTAACCTAAATCAATTACGGTATTTTCCAAAGCAAACTCTACAGTTCACCTGCCTTTTTTTCTAAGCCAATTCAACTTAAAAAAGAAACCTGGCTTGGTCTGTGCTTCCATAAATTATGGACACGTATCGTATGAGACATTCATAGAAGACTAGACAGAACAACAATATTTTTCAAATTTGATGATGAAGTTAGAGGAACTAAGATGGTGGTCATTTGTGTAATAGTGTGAGCTGCAATTGGGCCGGTCATAGGTATAATGGCAGGGATGCGGTTACAGTAATCACGGGCCTGGGAACATCAGGTACAACAATCAGGCACATACCTGGCCAGCCCAATCAGAACATCGCTATACCTCAACGATCAACCGCTCTCAGCAACGATGCAGCTTTTATGCAAAGCTTTTGAAGGCAAATACGATACATCGATGGGAGACAGCTGTGTGGCAGGTCTTATGGACGCAGAAGCCGGAGGGCCGTCGAAGCCTGTTGGCAGACCCAGTTTACGCAACTAATTATGATTTTGAGATAAAAGGGAGGTCTATGGTGGTGGTCATCTCTGTAATAGTGAGAGCAGCAATAAGCTAGTGGTTAGCCAGGTTAAGCCCGAGGATGGCGTTGGCAATGGCTTGCAAAAGTTTGTACGGTGCAAACAACCGTAATCAGATCAAAGGTACCTATATTGAATCATCATCATCATTGAATATAAAACAGCAGTTAAAATATGGACGAGGGCAACAGAGGAAGGAGTACCTAAGTGATGTCATAAAGGTCCTACCTAGTACCAAAAAGAACCGCACAAGATAGACAAGAGTGATGGCAAAGACAAAGGGGGGACCTGGTAAGGCCAGCACCACGCACAGCCAAGTGTGGGCGACTTGATCCTATACTACAAGGATTCGCCTACCTTAGACAACTCCCGTATCAACTAAGAGCGGAAAGAAATGCTACTAACTTCCCTAAATTGTTTAGAGACCGTCTCTCAGAGAAAGCTTTCTACACTGTCACTGAGGCAGTAGCACAATGACAATGACCGGTCTTAGATGGATTTGGTTTAAGATGGTTCGCCTTTTAATATCGTCCGAGAGTATCGAGGGCAAGGTGTAATTTTTCTTGGACTTCTTCAAAGGATTGGCCCTGGGCCGCAACAGCAGTATCGTTAACATATATGAAATGTTTGGTGAACCACATGGTGGGCTGGTCATTGGTGTAAATACTATATTAGTATGGGTGCGAGGACGCCACCCTGAGGTAGTCCTTTCTTTTGGCATCTCCATCAGCCATCCAGGCCGCTACCTTCTGGACAACCCATAAACGTGTTCCGCCTGGACACGTTAAGTAAGTAGTAATGACCGAACTTCCTGATTTTTACGATATTTTGACAATTTTCCATTATACCTTCTTGTTGATTACTTAATTGTATAATTTAACAGAATAATACTATAAAAACGTATTTAATAAATTCCCTCAAGCTCCAATCCTCAACATATTTCAAATGTTTCAGGTGCAAAAATTTCTTGAAGCTAACTTTCCTGCAATGTATGTGCAGTATGCATTTGGACCTAGGCAGCCTAGAAATTCGTTTATGTCGACCTCAGCATCGACAAAAACAATAAAACTTTTAATTAATTTGTACACTTTGGAGGTTACTGAAGCAAATAAGAAATGGAGTGATCACCTGGTCTATTAAAGTTTAGTGCGGAGTAGAGGAGCTATCTGAAAGAAGTAGATTGTAGAACCGCCCGGGGCTGTCGGGGCACCTACGGCACACAGGCAGGCTACAATTTCGGCAGTCCAATTACATCTCCTCGCCCTCTTTGTTGTTTTAGAATTACGACAGTCATTAGGCTACCGCACCCGAACCTATATATTCCGCGCCGTATTCAGGTATTATGAGATATCAACACAGGCCAGCAAATAGGGCGCCATTTCAACTATTTCGTAGTCAACGGATACCGTGGCAGATGGGGGGGGGGGGGTGGTAATAAACTTGATTTACGGGATGTATACTGCGTTTTCAACGCGGGGAACTCTGCAGATAGGAACAGAATTACTCAATTCTTCTTTAATTTCTCCATTTAACTACACAACCTGCCCGATACCTTGTATAGATTACCTATAGACAAATACAAGAGAACCATTCGAAACGAAAACTACTGCCAATAACCAAATAAGCTAACACCTCCGTAAACACACCGACCGGCGCAAATACTCGAAAGAAAAATTAAAAAAAAACTTTATATCTCAATGTAGGCATCTAGGTTTTATTGCAAACGGTTCAGAGGAGTACCTTTGTTTTCAAATTCCAACCATCGTTAGGCTTAGGTGTTTAAGGTAGAACTGAGAAACTGTATGTAGCCGTACAATAGTATAAGTAACTTACTGTCTTTTACTAGGGCGTAGAAAGAGAATTTTGAGAATCTTTCCATTGTAGGTCAAATAATGTTGTGGCCCCCCAAGGATTTAGTGACTAAATTGGCGGGAAAATATGAAAGCAGAAGCTTCGAAACCGGAAACGGCGCTGGCGCCATGATTGATCGCAGCTGGTGGGGTGCCAACTTTGCCCTTTGAGTTAAATCCATTCGGCTTCGAAGGGAGAAATTTTTAATGCCAAAACTGAGCCGTCTTTATCGACCATTGGGCATGGGCGCAAAATGGCCATTCAGGTACCTACTGATGATGGTTCAAACCTGAGTCTGAAGGAATAGACTATGAATAATGAATATGATACAAGAGCTCCGTTCATCCAGGATCCAGCGACCTATAGTCCTAGGCAGTAGGCCTGCAGCCCAATGTTAAGGTTGAAAAGTAGACTATTGGCTGTAAAAAGCAGCCCCTATGCAAGTATGAAATAATGCGATATGCATGTGTAATAAGGGAAAGTGCGCATATTATATCAGATACAGGGTCAATGTATTCCAGAATAGCAAAAAAATGGCGGATCGGATGCAGCGGAGGCGCCATATCCGGTCTCTGTTGTCCTTGTTAGGTTATGGAGGATGTACCTGAGCCTGATAGGTACCTACTACCTCTAGGTACCATTCATTGCTAATGAGACCTGTACTGACAGTCTTTACCAGATGAAACATCGCTCGAGGAAAACCACTAGTAAGATTGATGGACGGGCGTAGCGCAGTTGGTGGAGAACTGGACTTTGCACTGTAAGGTCACGGGTTCGACGATACAAGCAAAAAATACACATGCTGCTGACCGTGACGTCACATAAATACATACCGTATGTTTCTACCTCCATAAATAGTAATGAGCGCATGAGGAATATAAAATGTAGGTATTTAATTACTTACTTATGTCTCGCTCGCACCTAGAGCTGGGGAAGCACAAAACAACACAATTCCTTAAATTACCAGTGTACCATAAGGCGCAAGCACACAAGTGTTAAAAAGAGCTTTCATTCGATGCCCTACATGTCCCATGCTCACATTTGATTCCGAGATACCGCCTATGTTCCCCCTTGCCCAAAAAATGGTACTTCGCGGGTACGCCTATGCAGGCCTAAGTAGGACAATAGAAAAGTTTAAGACCGATTTGACAATATTTTTTTTTTAAAGCAATTGTCCCAATTATATAGTGGAATTAAGGGGACTGTGGACCACCTTGCGTACTGCATTGAGTGGCTGTCGCCTGTCAATAGACCGTATAGGCCTACAGGTACAGCCTTAACTACAAATTCCAATCCGATCAGGTATGGGTGAAGGACACCTGTACAAATACATGCAGCCGGCAGTTGCCATAGCAACACATGCCGCAGCACGTACTAATTGCCCGTACAATAGGCCTTATAAAGGTATAACTATGGCCCAATAAGCCTGCATTACTATTCAACATATGCAATAAAACCACTTTCACTTATCTGGAGGATACGGAACCTAGATTTTGGCCACCCTTGCATTACCCCAAAATCACTCAGATGTTATTTTAAATAATATAATTTACTAGCTAAGGATTTTTTTATATTCGAGTTGCAGAGGACTATTTCAAGCATTATATATATATATATCATTGGGTACCTATTTATAATCTTATGTGTTGCGCCTTTTCTATGAATTTTACGTATAGCGCGAAATTTTAATCCTCAGTAATTTACATTGAATAATTACAGCCACAAAAATTAAAAATGTCTTGTGACACCATGCATGTAATATAGTCTTAAGCAACTGGAGCAGACTACAACTTTACGAAATGGCGGTAAATTAAATAAAAAATTAATAATTGCCTGATTTTGAAGTGCCTGATTCTCTACGGCTCATATCCTGTTTATTAAACAATTAAATAATTATTATTAACAAGTATAATCAAATTAGTATGATCGAACATGTGGGACAAAACACGGTAACCAATCATGGACGTCAGCGACAGAATGCTGCCGACTTGTAGCCTATAGCGGCATTCCGGTCAGGCAGATTGTTGTCAGGAACCACAGCCCACAGCTCATTGGCGACTTACACTTAGTCATAGACAGTTAGCTTACATTATAACTCATTTCAACAGGCACAGGACCGCCAGCTTTGCCTGTTGTCTGAATCATGGCCAGAAAATGTATCATGTGTGAGATTCGAAATAACAGTCTTTCGGGTGTTGAACGTGACCAATGTATTAAGCCTACTGTTGGTCGAATACTTTGCACAAAGTCCAATATTATAATAATATAATAATTGGCTCGGCGACCAGTAGATACAGTATACATTGTATGTGTCAGGTTTCAGCTGCCGCCTGAACCGTCTGTGATGGCGACCTGGTTGCTGTCATTACTTCATTGTATAGTTCACGCCGCAAAATGACCCGGCCAGGTTCCTGGGAACCAATGCCGAAGTGTCCAGGTCCCATGCAATCATATTTCGGAATCGGCACGGAATGTAACCGCACGCCAACCACTAAATCCTGTCCATTTTGGCCAATATTAATGTCCTGCATTGAACATTGGCTCATATCAATTGTCTGTTACGTATATTAATAGA
The DNA here is from genome assembly GCA_963971405.1 of Psococerastis gibbosa. NCBI lineage: Eukaryota > Metazoa > Arthropoda > Insecta > Psocodea > Psocidae > Psococerastis > Psococerastis gibbosa. The sequence continues at coordinate 2,623,614 of OZ020485.1, forward strand.
AAAGAAATTTAACATGTGTGCCCTATGTACCGTATCTGATTCACATTTCACGAAAATCCAGGTTCATGCATTACCCCGGCTCTTTCTGCAATGTCTAATAACTTCTTCTATTGAATATATTGCAGCATATATGATATCATAATACTGTAATCAAACTAAATTATATTGAAGAGGTAAACTCCTCATTACATCTGAAATTAGAAAAATTTGGACTTGGTAGGATTCGAACCCACAATCTACGCCTATCCGGGGCGGTTTGATGGTTCCGCCACTGCGGTACCTGGCGTAGGCGAGCTCATAAATTATGAAGACGGAGTTGACAGGCAGTGACTTGATGTACAGGGTATCCCATGTCAAAATAATTAAATTATTGCAAGTTGATGGTACGTCGATTGTTCACAGACAACTTGATTCAACCTGTCTTTGTGTCTCCTACACCGGTTTATGTATGTTCAGGCCCGGCCCGTCCTATGGGCAAGTGGAGCGGCCGCACCAGGCGCCGAGTCGAAGGGGGCGCCGCGAGACGCCCCCTTGGACTCGGCTTTGTGTTTTCAAGCGGGATAATTTAAAAAAAATAAAAATAAAATAATTTTTATAGAAGACTTGTTTTAAATCTGGCGCCAACCGGTTTAACGTGGTGGAACGTTAACTCCTTCCACGACAACTCCGAGTGGTTATGTTGGCCACCCTAACTAAAATGGCAGATCATAGCATTGTTATTGGTTACTAATTTCAGCTTCACTCGTATCTCTTGTGAGATTTTTATAAATAATTGCAATTGGCAACAAAAAAATTTTAAGGTAAGCAGACGCAGATGCTTTATAGCGGTATTTGTATTAAGTTGTTGTTATAATAAATAAGAGAGTTACAAAGCAGATTAAGAAGTGGCTCGGCTTGCAATTCTGCGAATGGTTTGTGTTTGTTATTAATATCAAATAAGAGAATTTATGTCTACTGTATGTCCAACTTATTGTATATTTATTTATTTTGGACTTTATTTAGACTTAAGGTAATTTATGTGTCTTTTATTTTAGCAACTTTGCAAAGGCAATGTGGAAAAAATTGTCAGGCGCCGGAAATGAGAGGAAAAGAAGAGCTAGGGAAGCTGAGAATGAAAAGCAAGCGGCGCAAATGGCCAAATTTCTAAAACGGCCAGGTCCACATCCAGACCCAACCCAGCCCCCTAGTACAAGCAAGGAAAGTACGGTTGAGAGTGAGGCCCAGGCGGTTGCGCTGGACGAGGCCATTTTTGAGAACTTGCCTTGCAGTGAAGAAGAAAGAAGTTTTTCTATGGACATAGCCAAGTGGCCCTCTTACTTGTCTTCACAAGTTATTGACATGATCGTTGAAGAGGGGCCGCAAAACGGGAAACTCGATGATGATAAATACCCAAAAAATGAGAAAGGCCGGCATTTTTCCAACAGCCATTTCAAAAAAAGCATGCCCAACGGAGAAGTATATGAGCGGCAGTGGCTTGTTTATTCCAATTCAACAAAGAAAGTATACTGCTTTTGTTGTCACATCTTCAAGCGCACAAGTCGTTGCCATCTTTCCAATGTTGGCTCTGACAACTGGCATCATTTGTCTCGTTTACTAACGAGCCATGAGTTTTCTGACGACCACCAGCAAGCCTTATTAACGTGGCTTGAAACGGCTAAAAGGTTAAAAAAATGTTGTGGCATAGATAAAGGGCTTCAGAAGCAATTGGAGGATGAAAAAGCAAGGTGGTCTTCTGTTATGGAACGAATGATCGCCATCACGCTGTTTTTGGCTGAACACAATTTGCCTTTTCGTGGTAGCAAGGACACTTTATACACTCCAAGAAATGGGAATTTCTTAGGCCTTGTACAATTACTTGGCCAATTCGACCCCGTCATGATGGAGCACTTGCGAAGAGTGATGCAGAAGGAATCCAAGCATTTTTATTTTAGCAAAAATATTCAAAACGAAGTAATTAAATTATTAGCTGACGAAGTAAGAGGCCAAATATTATCTAAAATAAGAAGTGCCAAGTATTTTTCTATAATTTTAGACTGTACTCCTGACATCAGCCACACTGAGCAAATGAGTGTCACCTTCAGATTTTTCGACGTCGATGAAGCGCGTGTGCGTGAGTGTTTTTTGACATATAAGCCAGTGGCTGACTCAACTGGAGCCGGCCTGACGGGCTTATTTTTGGACGAAATAATTGATAAATATGGTATTGACATGAATGACTGCAGGGGCCAAGGATATGATAATGGTGCTAATATGGTTGGACACATTAAAGGAGTTCAGAGTCGCATTGCTAAAACCTATCCACGAGCCTTTTTTAACCCTTGCGGCTGTCATAGTCTCAACCTTGTGGTTGCCGATGCAGCAAAAACTTCTATCAAATCAGTGTCTCTTTTTGGTGTGCTGCAACGGCTGTTTGTGTATTTCTCAAATTCAACAAAGCGGTGGAAGGTGGTCTCAGAGCATCTGCAAAATTTAAGCCTGAAAAAGGTTTGTGACACACGCTGGGAAAGCAGGATCAACAGCTTGAAAGCAGTGCGGTATCAGTATGCTGAAGTTAAAAGGGCTCTGGAGGATGAATATGAACAATCAACGGACCCTGTTGCAAGCTCAGAGGCTGAATCGCTTCTTGTAAATTTGGAAAAGTTCGAGTTCTTAATGGCGTTAGTCATATGGTACGATGTTTTATTCCAGGTTAATCTAGTAAGCAAAACAATGCAATCTGAAACCATGGATTTGTCCGAAGCTACAAAAATTATGAATAAATGCTTGAAATTTTTAAAAGAATACAGAAGTACAGGTTTCACTTCTGCACTCATCACTGCCAAAGAAATCGCTGAAGAAGCACAAATCACTCAGGAGTTTGAAACTGTCCGTCTGCGAAGGAAAAAGAAGATGTTTTCTTATGAAAATCAAGACGAATCTCCTACTGACCCAGAAACAGCGTTTCGCACCTCTGTCTTCTATCCAATGATTGACACAGCCATTAATTCATTGCAGTTGCGCTTTTCCCAATTAAGTGACATTAATAGTACATGGCAATTTATGTACGATTTGAAAAAGATCGACCATAATGGTTTGAATGCGGCCTGCTCAGATTTAGAATCTGTCTTAACCCATGGCGCTCTCAGTGATATTTCGGGTACCGAGCTAGCCCAAGAAATAAGGAGCCTTAGTGCGTTCTTAGGCGGCGACGATGGGCATCCAAAGGGGGTTCTTGAGTTTTTGGCAAAGCATTGTTGGAAAGATATGTTTCCAAACGTTTGGACAGCTCTCCGCATTTTCATTACTATACCGGTCACTGTTGCTAAGGGAGAAAGGAGCTTCAGCAAGCTAAAATTGATAAAGACCTACCTAAGGTCTGTTTTAGCTGATGAGAAATTGTCGGACTTAGCCATATTATCCATAGAAAATGAGATCGCCAACAATCTCTCCTATGATCATTTGATTAAAAAATTTGCTAGCATCAAAGCTAGGAAGGAGAAATTTCAATAATTTTACATTTAGTTATTAGTTACAGTTGCCTAATACAATCCCTTTATAAGAAGCATGCACAATTTTTTAATGTCTCCCATACTCAAGCGTTCATGAATAATTTACGGTCTCTGGGAGGGGGGGGGGGGGGGGGCGCTAAAATGTAAACTCGCACCACTCAAGAAAATACCTCGGGCCGGGCCTGTGTATGTTCATGTATTTTAGTTCAAGCAGGTTACATGTTGCCGTAATTGTGGCTAGACTCAATAGAGCCGTATCCTACTGTACAATATACGATACATTAATGTCATTAATATTTAATGCGTCAACTATTGACGTATACACCACAGGGCTGCATCCCGGATTTACCCGATAAGGGAACCTTTAACCCCCCCCCCCCCGTAAATTGAAATAAAATCTAAATTTGTGGGCCCCTTTACGTGAACCCTTACCATCCCCCATGTCCTTGCATCCTATCCAGGCATATTACCAACCCTGACCATCAGGACTTTATTTTGGAGGCGAAACGAAGGGGTCTGTAAAAAGTTTTAAAATATTGGTGGGAAATATTAAGTTTTTGGGCATTGTTGAATTGTGAATTTCAACAAAAAGTTTCCAGTTGGAAATATAGTAAAAAGAAAGCAGAACAGAACACCAAAATAGCCTGCAGTACCGGGTAAAGGGCGGATTTTGCCTCCAATTTAGGGGGGGGGGGAGGGTCAGCGGGCAGATTCAGTGGAATATAACATTAAAAAACATCATTATTTTTAATTCCCACTGTAAACCCATATTATCTAGTGTAAGTTCATTTAATTTCGGGGGGTCCAGACCCCTTGACCCCCCCCCCCCTAAAATCCGCCCATGAGTACCGTAGGCCAAAAGTAAATTACAGTATTACAACCCTTCACATTAAACTGTACGTACCTACAGTACCCACTTGAAAACAAAATTTGCTTAAGTTATTAATATAAAGAATTAAAAACAGAAGAATTAATAACGTGGCACACAATTTAGTAAATTCACAAACAAAAGTGGAACGTAGTTAAAACGTTAGTGTTGAACAAGTCCACGAGCATGCGCACTGTGCGCAGTGCAAACGAATGTGGAAACACAGGTGTGACGCTGACCGACGCAACTATGGGTGAACTTTTTCGTGTTACAGATGCGCGCGCATCTTCCAAATTCACTTTCGTCGCTAAAACAGGGCTTACACGTACAGCACACTGCTTATTGCGTAGATCCGAAAAGGTTTGGCATTATTTATCTACAAATTCGGATAGACAGGCATTAAAGACGTATATCAGTAGGTATTATTTTATATTCTAATTAGCCTACGATTGCAGTAAAGGTTACGTTAATCCAGTCTTCCCGCGAAAAATTTTGGAGATGTTTTGAAATTTGTGTCGAGATATACTGTATATATACGATATAAGGTAAGCTTTAAATATTGCAATATAGTCTGACTTCTGAGAGAGGAGAAGTATTAAAGCCAATAACATTAGTCCAAAAAATTGTTTGAAAACGTTCCTAAATGAACAGCTGTTTCGGTTGGTGCCTGGTAAGCAAGGGTAAATGGTAAGTGGCTGTGAAACCCAATTTGATAATATGGCCTTTTCACACCAAGTTTCAGTGTCACAGGCAACAGAATTAAATGTTACAGTGTTATCAACTAGTACAGTACTAAATACATAGCTGCCATGCCATTTTAATACAATAGAGAAATTTGTGATGCTACGGATATATTAATACGTGAACCTCATCATATGGGTATTACGTGTATTGTACTGCAACAGTTGGAAACAAATACAATAGGGTTCCTTATTGTTATAATTTACAATTACAACTTGTTCGTATGATTCTCATCAGGTTTCCTTTTCACTGAAGCATACTAGACCTTTTGTCAGTACCATGGGTTCACGTTAGTTCTGTCGATGGTTCTGTCTTCTGTACAGTAGTGTAGGTGATCTTCTATTCCTCTCGACCGTTTTCCTGTTTTTCCTGCCAGTCAAGCACTAACTTTTCATTTCAAACTTTTGTTTACTATCCTGAGACCTAAGTTCGAGTTAAGAGTGAGCTGCTAACCTGGTATTGGACACTTTCGCTGTCCACGTAGCGGCGGCCACGCTCATTACAATTTCCATTTAATTGCATGTAATTGCACTGCATTATAAGATGAAGCTCCTGTGTTTGATTTCATTTCGAATCGGAAATTCAACTCCACAGACAAGAATTAACTTGTGAAAGTTTATATAGGTAATTTGCCGCCAAAATTGAAATCGATGGAAGTAGGACCACCAACCTCGGTTGGGGTGGTTTTATTATTGCATCAGTTAGTGTATCTCCAGTTTTGAACTGCAAATTGCAATCCATTTTTTGTTCAAATTCAAATGTCACAGAAAAGGCTGATCGTAGAGATGTAATTAGGTTCTCAGTATGACAGGATGGAAAATTTAGCCCTTCATTTTCAACTGTAGAACGTGACCGTCAGTTGCTTTACCTATATATCATTCTCTGTGGTGAACTACCAACTATGTAGGCACCTATACCGGCCGAATATCTAAATTATTCATTTATCGCTCGTGCCGTCGTTGATACCTTTTATATCTGTATTTAGTGTGAAATTAGATAATCTCGTTAAATAATTTCGTCTTTTGATATACCGGTAACTCCTCTTCACAATGCACCACAATTTGCACAGCATTCACGGACAACTTGTCTGATTTCAGAGGAACAATACGTGTACGAGCCTTGGGCCAGGTATAGTGTGCCCTATCAAGTACCAGGTACGCTTAAGGTATCATGCCTATAGATTGCAAGTAGCCTAATCAATCCACACCGGAAACGAGAGCAAATCGATCATGTTCCATGTATAGGAGCTCCTTTCACTCAATAACCTGTGCAGCCTGCAACCTTGCTGCTCAGACCTCGCACTCTAGACTGAAACACGGATTCTTTTCAGCACTAGGAAAGATTTCAAAATGGTGTCCCTTTCCAAACAGGGCAAAATTACTTGGTACATTAAATTATAAGATGCATATAGTCTACCAGGGACGCCGAGTTTTAAAAATTCTGGGGGGTGGGCAAGAATTCGGTACTCTGGAAAGTATTAAGAAAATGCATTGGTAAATGGTTACTTAAAATAACTAAGAATAATGCAGAAAACGTTGACTGACGTACACTCGCTCTTTCTATAAAATTATTGACTACAGCCTTTATATCAAAAATCATTCGAAAGTTGGCTATACGAACAAAATTGGCGCGAAAAAGTTTCTAAAAGTTGGTGCGATGCAAATGCCAAATTTTGTGATTTACTTTTATCTTAATGTTTGATATATTAAGGGAGACAAATAAATAAACTGCACTAAGGGTTCTTTGTTTCTGGGGGGCAAGATGGACCGTGCCCCTCCCCCCCCCCCAAGTCGGCGTCCCAGTAGTCTACATCTATGGCGTAGATTTTAAACTTGGTTTTTTCTTCAATTTTTCACCGAGGATCTTCCCTCTCTGTAGGTTTATGTTCATATCAAAACAAAACTGGAAAAGAATGTTGCTGACCCCCCCCCCCCCCCCAATCTGTTGGAAACAATCCGATGATATTAAAAAAAAAAGTTATTGATGTGATGATTTAATTTCATTGAAAATCACAAGCAAATTAATATTAAAATAGATAACTCTTAAAATACTATTGTAATACGGAAGACATAATCTTTTTTAATTTTTTTAGGAACAAAACTATGCGTAATTTTATAGCAAACCAGCATTAAAATTTAAAAATTAAAATTTTAAAACCTTTATGGCTAATCAAACCACTGTCCTTTCTATTTTTCAATTCAGCTAATTTTATTTGAAAACAATTAATTAAGGCAGAGCCGAGGATGTAGTTTTATGTTTTCCAGGGATGGGTACCTGTTTTTTGTGGTTGTCGCGCGGCAGATGGCAGGCAGCGAGGCCACCTGTACCTGTAGCTAGTCTGCTCCATGTTTACCACTCCATTTATTTATTTTATAGCCTATTCTGACTCATTCAAGTATAGCCTATTCCGATGCTGGCGAATGTTATGGCCTTATCGTTGCGCGTAATGACGTTTTCCTGTTTTTCCTGCTGTTTTAGGGAAATTCATCTATCTATTGAGATGGCGACCAATGTTCGACTTTCGGAAAATTTCTTCACAACTTTTCATTTCATGACCCCCTGAGCCTAAAACCATCCTCCGTTCAAAATGTTATACACATATATATATATACTGTATATATCGATTTTAGGAAACACTCTAACTTCCGTAAATATTATCCGATTTTGATGAAAATTGGCACAAAAATTGATCATACATTTGTATTGATTGAGTTTGTTAACCAGCTAGATCCATTATTTAGTTACAAAATGGCGGCCGATTGAAATCTTATATTATTCATATCTCAGTTAATATTGGTTGCAGAGGAATGAATTAAAACTTGACTGAAAGCCCGTATCATTATCTACAATAATGGCGATCGACACTTTTTACGACAAATCAACCATTTTAAGATGACGCCCAGTCAAAGTAAAAATAATTTAATAAGTAAAAGTTCATAGTCGTCATTGTTTGGAACACAAGAGTGTTTTGTGTGTTGATGTTGTGGTCGGTAAAATAACGAAGTATTTTTTATTACATACATAGCGTAGGTAGCGTAGAGGGAAAGCAGGGACTGCGGAATCTCCCTACTTCTGATAGGCCAGAGCCGAAAGGGATTTTTTTATTCTTGTTGTTTCTTGACGTCATGCTGAGAGCTGAAAAGTACCATAGCTTTTTATGGTGACAATTCTCGGATTTCTGGATAACTGGTTGTCCGTTGCAAACGAAGTTGGCAATAATAGTTAGCCAAACAACACTAGGGTGGGGTACCCTATATAACAAACTGGCAAAGGCAAACTTCGATAAGACATTTCCATTCCCTCAAGGACTAATAAGAAGACTCAGGGTGATGGCAATGCGCAATGGACGGACGAGTCAATTGATTGGCCGACTTGAAGCCCTCGAACTTAACATTACACGGGAACGGCCATGCTAGGACTGCTTGAGAAGGTACTGAGTCAGGTAGGATGGAATGCATGGCCGATGGCTGGCCACGGTCCATTGCCCAGCCATTCAAACAGAAGCGAGGACAACCGAAAGTAAAACAATACACCTGCCGCAGGGAGAAATTATTGAGCAAATACCACCCCAGGGTCACTACGGATACTCATAGCCAATTCTCCCATACAATTCAGCAAACCCCCTCCATCGATAGCATATTTTGCCATTAATTTAAATCTATATTTTATTTTTATTCATGCAGAAGCAAAGGCACAGTCAAACAATTACCGTCGCGAGCGTTAGTTTTCAGTTAGTAAGACAATACTGGGGACAATGCACCTGCTGCCGGGAGAAGGGGAGAATTGCACGACTATAACCCAGTAATGCTCAGAACAGATGATCCATCAATACCACATAAAATTACATATCATGGGGGATATTGATCGCATAGGTCATAGGAAACCAATTTCACAAGTATGACGTAATACCGACCGTGGAGCTACCAATCCTACCATTTAAGGCTAAAATGGTACAAGAATAGTTCCTCTACATTTTGATGTGTGGGCCGTCAATGAAACTGAATGGTCAATGGAGATAGTTTATGAAGGAGTTGAAATGAACGGAATTATACTGAATCTGAGCGCACTCCCTGCGCCTTCGATAAAATAATGTAACTCAGTATTGGTGACGACCACATACTGTATTAATAAACGTTGTTGAGGAACATTTAATTTTCTTCCTATATTTACTCGTGATACCTTTGAAAAAATTATTTTAGACACGGGGGGGGGGGGGGGAGTTAAGACTCGTAGTCCCGTACGGGGTAAAAACCCGCATCCCACCTTATATTTACCACAAAATATATGAACGCTACGCGGATAGGCTTGGTGAGATCATTGTTCCGACTGCACACCGCAATGAGATTAGGTGATCTTTTTAAATAAAAAATTAGGAATGTATGTTTTCGACACTTCATATGTAATTTCTGGTGGACTTAACGATTTTTGATCAATATGGCATCAAATTAATCGATTTATATATGGAATTTGAAACATAATCTATTTGAAAGCACAAATTCATTATCATTTGTATCACCTTTCGAGGGGGACGAGTGGGTGACCCACACCGTGGATAGGGCATGCATTATAATTCAATTTTTACCGATAATGAAGAAAGTGGTGAGCTTTTGTCAGGACACTTCGCGTAGTAACCGGTAGTTGAAGTCAGATTGATCCAAGTACTATTGTAATATTTCTATACTACAGAAGATAGTACATAAATGTTCAATTTTAGGTTTAAAAAAAAACCATCGAGAGCGTCTAAAGTTGAGCGGACAAATAAGGTTTCCTCCACTTTGAAGACGAAACACTTTTAAGATGGTGGATTGTCAGTGATCAACAGCATGTTGGGCCCCCCCCCCCCCGCATTTGGAGATGTTAAGGAGAAGGTATCTGTCATTCAGCCCTGCTGATATTTTGTATTTTCTATTTTGGCTGATCCGCGGTGGAAAGGTTCTAGCTAGAGTTCTGGCTCTGGTAGAGAAAGATTAGTACCGAACAGATTAATTGAACTGTATTAAAAGAGTTTAGGCCGATCACTAGCGAAGAATAAAGAGACGCTCAACAAGATGCAGTTTACAAGAAATTTTGTCGCCTGTCCATAAATGCAGTAGAGAAATCTACTGGACGTGTATACCTGCTGTAAATGCACTTTGCTTGTCATTTCCTTTTGCAAATGGTTCTATCAAGTTACGACTCTCTGTCTTGGCTCTGGCTGGGTTAGCTCAGATGCGTTAAAAAACTTAAAGGGGGGGGGGTTGAAGAATTCAGTTCATCAAAAGACCTGTTAATAAACACGGCACCCATAATTTTTAATGTTACGTTAATGAAGATCTATTCTAATTAAGGGGGTTAGAAGCCACTATGTGTACAGTACGATACAGTACCTAATTTGAAAAGTGAATCGGCAAACCGTGCACGATATAATATCGAATGCAGCCCCTCGAAATGGTGTGCAAACCGAACTCAAATAATAACACTGATGTTTCTTTAATTCCTGTTGAAATAATGTACAGCAAAATACTAGAAATGGTGCACTGTATAATGTATAGGTAGGCTACCCAAACATTAAAACGAAAAATATTGTGATAGGCTATACAGTATGTTATTGATAAGAAAGTGTAAAACAGGGTGTAGGAATTTAATGTCCTAAAAGGACATTGATGGACCTAGGTCTACTTATTTTTGTCGTTTTCCCGAATTACAACGATCCCATGGATTTTCGGACATTATTGATATTATTTCGACCATTTTCAAACTGATACATGTCAACCTACACCGGCTACAAGCTGAGCATTGACTCGACGTAACAACAACAAAGCAGCCTTTTCCCCTTCAAATGTCCTGTCATAGGAACGCCCTTTAATTAATTAAGTTAAAGAAATTAACTAATAAGTAAAAACAATATGATTAGGTATCCTATATTGTATGGTAATTAATTTTCTTTATTATGCGTTGAGAACTCCGATTATATATAATACCATTGAATATCTTGAAATAGGCTACCTCAAATACTTACAATATTATCATGTTCCGACATTATTTACCAGCAGCCTGAACGAGGCGATTATAATACCGGGGTTAAATAAATACCCTAGGATTATAACTGTAAACAAACAAATTTTGAATTGCACTTTCCATTATAAAATTATCTTGTTTACATTTTTATTACCAGGGATTAAATAAATACCGGTATTATAATCGCCTCGATCAGGCTGCAGGCTGCAGAAAAACTAATCTCCGTATGCTCTATTAATTTGGCCATTGGAGTTGCCTTGACAGACTAATTAGTAGTCTACGATATTAGGGCAAACCTTTAGAGATTAGTCAATAAAGCCGGTTGACAAACATTGAGGTATGCAACCGTGTTAATCACTTTTCTGCTACCTATAGCCTTATTAGCCTGATCAATAGATACTGTACATCACTCGTTTGTAATTTACAAATATTTCATTGTTGCACATATGTATAGGCTAATGAGGCTAGAGCCTAGTAGATGTTGTGCAGCCTAAATGCAACTATTTAGTAGCCTAATGTAAAGGAAACGTGCAGCCACGCAGTCAGTAATATGACCTGATCGAAACGTCAGCAGGTCATCCGTAAAATTGAAATATGCTGAAGCAAATTGCTAAATTGTAACGTACCTGTAGTGCTAAGATTTCGCCTTGTCTGGTATGCTAAACAGGTACTCGTAGGTACGATAAACAAGCACACTAACTAGTCATACCTTCACAGACAACAGGTCGACACCGACTGAAGTCACTTCACAGTGAGCATGCAGGAGACAGGTCTAGTTCGCAGATTTTCCGCCAGGTGCCCCAGCGCAGCGCTTTCCTCGCGCTGTCAGATTAGCTAGATAAGTCAGTGATGCCTGAAATTGTGGCGAAAGTGAGGAAAGTATTTGTTGTAAAACAAACGGATGATGTTAATAGGTGCTATTTAACATGCAGATTTACTGAATTTTGATTAGGATTAGTCAAGCCTGGCTGAGGACCACGCCCAGTGCCGGGTTTGGGCTTGTGGGGGCCCGTGGGCCCGAATTATGTGGGGGCCCTTTCTCGGGGAGAAATTTCTAATCCCCTTAGACGAATATCCCACAATAAATTATAAAATGGTGACACAGGTTGCAAAATCATTATAAAAAAGAAAAGCGATTCTTAGTAATATAAAGTCAAGTCAATAGTACAATACAAGCCAAATTCCGAATCATGCGTCTTATAATATAACATTTTAGACCAATGAATTTTATATTTATAACGTGCTCGATTTTGTGGCGACCACGTGGCTGGGCACATTTCGTATTAAAATTAATAGGCTTACAAAGTTTTGATGCGTTCTGTGAATTGTGGTAAATGGGCGCAGAATACGAAAAATAAGGACCTTATCTTATAAAGAACAACTATTAGGTACTTCCGCCTCTAATATAAGAATTAACTTATGCTACTTACCTTAACAATATACCAACCAGAAAGTGCTGATAAAAGTAGTTTCAATTTAGAAATTTGATTTCAAATTTTCAATTTGTATTTAATGAAGCAAAACAATCGTGGTTTCAGAGCAGGAGTGGACATACTTCATTTTTTGTTAAATTTTTATCAAAAATGAGTCATTAATGCCACGATGCGTTCGAATTTCCCGCGAAAATTTAAAAAGTTATCTGTTTTGATTTTTTTTAATTTTTTCAATTTTTTATTTGTATTTTTTCGTTTTGTGGGGGCCCCATTTTTGTGGGGGCCCTGGGGCCCGGGCCCACAGTGCCCCATAGCCAAACCCGGCACTGACCACGCCCCCTCTTAATGCTACTACATTCTGTTTCGCCACGTAATTTTTGTGATATAATATGAGTTAACTGGAGGGGAGAAAACCTCACAGGTGGAAAAACAAATTTCAGTGGGCAGTCATATCAAAATCTACAATAGAAAAAATGTTCCTCTACATCTGCAAGTGAATTAAGCGGCCGTCCCTACCACCGATCGTGATTAGTTACTAGTTATTACATGAAAAACAACGGAAACTTTCAAGACTACCGCCAATTGGTGTCAGTGGCGTGCAAATATTTTGCTTCAAAATCTAGGGGAAGATTTTTTCCACTTTAAGAAAACAGACTGTGAATCGAACAGGCAACAGTGGAAAGAAAGAAAGAAAAAGTCTTTATTTTCCATATGGGCGAATTTATGGCCTTTCGGCCCACTCTTACAATAATTAAGCGCCAATACATCTTATAATAGTCCATTGAAATGTTACATGAGCTTTGGATTTCTTAGAGGCAGCAATTTCATTTTTGAGACATGTGAGGGGGGTCAATAGAAGCTCAACCTCAATTGAAAAAGGGGGTGAATACATTTTTTTCGCGATATCTCGGAAACTATGCGTCTTACAAAACATTTGTAAAGACATAATTTGTATAGCAAATTGTTTTGCCTACAAATATGTTTATATAACTTTTCGCCCTAAATTAAAAATTAAAGAAGTTATAAGCAAAAAAGTAAGACAATTTTTATAACAATTTTCTTTTTTCCTCTATAACTTTTTTAAAATGCATTTTACACAAACATTATATCAGACCAATCTTGTAGATGATCCCTTGAGGAAAATTTTTCCCTATAACTTTTTTTATTTCATTCATTTAAAACGCTGTTACAGCGCTCCAAAGTTGACCGGGCTCGTCATTGCTCATGAGATTCCGGTTGAAACGAAATGTTTAACTTATTTTTGATTTTCTATTTATTGTAAATATTATATTCATACAAATTTTTTGTCAAATTCGTACAACTTTACTTATTCATTCCTAACTCATTTCCCCGCTACCTATGAGGTAAAGTCTGAATGCGCGTTTTTTTTAACGTGGTATCCCCAGTAGGACTACTCCACGGACCTCTTGCGTGTATAACGTAATCTTCGGCATCATAATATTATTAATCAATTTTTAGCTAGCCACTCTAATCGACTTTTCTTCGATGGTCCAGACTGTGGCTCAGAATCGAAGTCAACGACAAATATGAAAGTTTGAGGAATGACAGGAGTTAAAATTGGAGTCATAGTTGGAATTTATTCTTCAAATTCAAAAGCCCCAATCTTCAGTATCTGACGACTGGACCTGCTGGTGATACACTCGGAGACTGTGACAACAAGTAGCATCCTGTGTTGGAGGCAGCGATGATAAATTAAATTAATTTTTAGTCACTGTCTTGGCAAATCGTTTGTATCGCAATTTTACCGCCGTATAAAGATATGAAAAAAATGTTCGCCAAGAAGAGTGAGCAAAGATGGATCGAATTTATCACTCAGGAACAGCGCAGTACCACCAGCTAATTCAGGATGTTTCTCCATAACTACTTGGTTCTGGTTACCTAAACTCAGCTTGGAAAATCGAAAACGCCAAACACGCCTACAGACTCTACCTCATAGGTATCGGGGAAATGAGTTAGGAATGAATAAGTAAAGTTGTACGAATTTGACCAACAATTTGTAAGAATATAATATTTGCAATAAATAGAAAATCAAAAATAATTTAAACATTTCGTTTCGACCGGAATCTCATGAGCATTGACGAGCCCAGTGGTGTAACTGAGGTGGGACAAGTAGGGCATGTGCCCTGGGCGCCGTTCTGCCAGGTGCGACAAATTGGCAGGCTTTTTTAATAAAAAGTGTAGTAATTAATTAATCTAAAATATCATTCAAATTTAATTATTATAATTTTAAATGTAAAAAACCCGAGAAATTCCATAAGAAATGGGTTTTTACCGAAGTTTAAACTTATTGGTGCATCATAGACCTAAATTTTAGTTTTTTTGTTAGAATAAGAATATATAAGAAAATGAACGATATGAAAAACATATTGGCAAAATTTTATCGGAAGGGGGAGGGGACGCAAATTTAAAGCTTGCCCTAGGCGCATTCCGCCCCAGATACGCCACTGGACGAGCCCGGTCAACTTTGGAGCCCTGTAACAGCGTTCTAAATTAATGAAATAAAAAACTTATAGGGAAACATTTTCCTCAAAAGATCATCAACAAGATTGGTCTGACATAATGTTTTTGTAAAATGCATTTAAAAAAAGTTATAGAGCAAAAAAAAATTGTTATAAAACTTTTCTTACTTTTTTGCTTATAACTTCATTAATTTTTAATTTAGGGCGAAAAGTTATTTAACCATATTTGTAGGCAAAACAATTTGCTACAAATTATGTCTTTGCAAATGTTTTGTAAGACGCATAGTTTCCGAGATATCGCGAAAACAATGTGTTCACCCCCTTTTTCAATATGGTGGCCGGGGAACAAGGGTGGTGACCCCACAAACTTCAGGTTAAGCTTCTATTGACCCCTCTGACATGTCTCAAAAATAAAATTACTGCCTCTAAGAAATTTCATGTATAATAAACATTTCAATGGAGTATAAATAAATCCAACCCAAAACACTCCGTGTAAACAGTACCAAGTTCCTTTGGCCCATCAAAGTTGTGATATCCAGATGGGCCAAGTTCTTGTAATTTTTCTCTTTGAATATTTTCTCTAAAAAATTAATTTAATTTTTTTCTCAGAACTTGGTGCTTCTTCATGCTTATGTACCTTGACACTGACACTTGCTGTAATTGGCCAATGATGACGCATAAGATATGGCTAAATGGAAAATTTGCAACTGCGGCCACAGTGTCGTTACGTAGGTATACCTCTAATAAACGATAGGAAACTACGTAGAGTTTTGCAAGGGAAGCACCCAAGTCCTGAAAAATAAATTAAATTAATTTTTTAGAGAAAATATTCAAAGAGAAAATTTACAAGAACTTGGCCCATCCTGATATCACAACATACATAGTCAGAAAAAAAGAAATTGGCCCATCTGGATATCACAACTTTGATGGGCCAAAGGAACTTGGTATTTTTTACACGGAGTGTTTTGGGTTGGATATCATATCTTTTTGTACAAATAACAGCCATGATGGATGATCGAGAATAAATTTGAAAATTGAACATGGAGAATTTTCGGGAAGAGTCTAGCTAGCACCAGAATAACTAGAAGAGAAGAGAAGAGAAGTTATAGAAAGCCCATATGAAAGAAAGTACAATATACAACATGTGAACTACTATATAGATATACCTACCTACCTACGTAGGAATTAAGCACATCTAGAAGCTAGCTTTCGTTAAGTGACTACGTTAAAAATGGGAAATGGCAAGAATGAACCCAATCCCAAATTTCACTTGTCCTACACACGTGGATGGGATGAGCGTGCCATAGGTATGCTCAGCCGTAAGCTAAGTACGTAAAATGCATTACGTGATTGCTAAGTTATCATAAAACTTTTTCGGGTTTTTTGATTTATTCTGGGGGTTTGATGGTAAGAAGAGACTAATTCCTGAGTTTCACATCTCCAGCACATGTGGAAGTGGGCTATAATTTGTGTCAGTCAGTGAGTGCGTCCACACGAAAAGCGTGGTTTTGGGGTGTTTGGATTTCAGCAACCAATCCAGCTAGAGTGATGAATTCTGTTGGTTCTGTGCTGTATTTAAAGCCTGAATGCAAAATTAGAGGTCAATCGGACAACTGGGTGAGCTACAGTGATGGTTGGAAAGTGGCTAAAATGCCGTAAACTCGCCGTGGAGATATCCTTGCTGGACAGCTCATCGGGGGTGTATATGGAACTTGGTTGCGCGCTACCGCGCGCGTTGATTTTTAACATTGAATTGACTAAATAAATTGATAGGTTGATGCTGAGGGAACTTGGTTAAGTCCTGTTAACTTCTGCATGCAGTATATTTACAAAGATTTTCACGGCGTGTGTTACGTTATGAAACAGTAGGATCCGGGACGTAGAGAACTCCCAAACGTTTCGTTAACATCTGCGGTCGACATGTTCAGTGGTACTGCGTACACCGAACATGATTGTATCTCAGAAGCTCAGCAACAACTGCTGACGAAAAGTATTGGAAGTAGCCTACGCTTTGACATCGAACTCGGCCCGTAATACCGGATTCTGCTGCTTCATCGTCTGTTACAATGCTAATGGTAAGCATATCTCAGCTTGTCATTAATTTCTACTTGTAGTGTTTTGGTGTGAGTTGTCTTCGAACCAGTTTGCCAGCGGTCAAAAATTCAAGTGGACACAATACCAAATAATGCCCGAAAACCCAACCGGGTTGCTGTGTCACTACAAGTATAGGTCTACATCCATAAAAAACTCTTCAAGGAATAAAAATAATAAAAGGTTGATAAGCAACCAGACGTTATACTAATCCGACGTTATACTAATAATCCGAAAAAAGGAAATTAAAAAAAAAAATCTGAACAGAACGGTCCAAGCACGTAGCCAGGATTTTATTTTGGGGAGTGCTAACTACAAGGGAGTCGGGGGGGGGGGGGGGTATGGAATACCCCCAGTAAAACGGCGGGTCCGTCCGAAATTTTTAAGATTTTACATGCAAAAATACACAGTTTCAATGTTTTTAGAGGGAGAAAAAAATTACACATGAAACGTCAAACTGAACAATGCAAGGAAAAAAAAGTGTGATCTCTTCCAAACACAGAATTTATTTTGAATGCAAAAATTAATGTTATTAATAAATCAGCTCCATAATAATATATCCAAAAAACTCATTTCACTCATTTACAATAATAATCTCCTTTTTACTTTTTTTTACATTTCGGAGGGGTCTTCAGCCCCCAAAGCCCCCTCCCTGGCTACGTGCCTGGAACGGACATAGACCTAACTCGTCAGGGTTTTCCTTGATTCCTTATTATTCTCATATTATTCATACAGTATATAATAAATTTTAAAAAATATAACTTATTGTAAACATTCTCGTTCTACGTATGGATCGGATGTGGCTCAGAATTGAGTGAAGAGCATCTTTTATTCGAGTATATTTTCTAACTTGCTATTTTAACTGCAGACAAAGCCATGATACAAGATTGATGTGCAAGAAGTGGTGTCTAGTAGCTCGGCTGAGAAATGGGCATAGACAAGAGCAGTGAACCGTCCTTTACCGGGAACGGCCAGTTTTTTGTCTTGCAGTATGGACAAATGCACCAGACTTGTCTTAGCGTCATTAACCCTGCCATTATGAAAAAAAGTCGCAGCACATTCCTGGGAACAGACTGAAGCTGTCTGTCTATCTATTGTGTCCAACTTGTTTGAACTATACAATACAACGCCTATGGCATGATCACGGGTTCATTGTGATGCCTATAAGACATTAAGACTCAAAAATTAAGTACGAAAGAGGCGGGTTCGAACGAAATTTAGGTTTAGTAGGCCGGAGGGTGTGTTCGCGATACGTCCCTTAGTGTCCGGTGTCTTAAAGATATGCAATACGTATAGCTGACAAATAGTAGGGGATATGCAGTATTGCAAGTGTATCGAAGCTACCATTTTGTGCTGCACTTAATGTTCTTATTGTTCATGTGTTTATTTTAGACCAAAATAATATATACTAACAACAACAATCAATTTAAAATACATTTAATTGTTTCGGACTTACTACTCTGGTAACATTCGGTACCTACACATTTTCCTTGTAACTATAAAATAAGCAGCACAAGTGACCGGGTTGTCTGGCGTCATCTTTAAGATAAGACTACCCGACATATCGCTAACTCATACTGTAGAGAACCAAATGGCGGAAGCCAAAAAGCAAGGATGTTATAATTATTATGTCTCGAAATTTGGAACACGGTATAGGGTTTTGGTTGCTGATATGTCAATTGTTGTCGGCAAACGATCGAAGTCAATTGAGAGCAGGCGCGGATCTACGCCCCCCCCCCTATTAGGTTCCTCAAAATGCGTAAAACCCCTCTATTTCAGTTCTATTTTTCACAAATTTTGTCCCAGGGGAGACCCCCGGGCCCCCCTTGTGCTCGATTGTATTAATTATATATATTATAGAACCCTTTTTGCTCTGAAAATGCTTAGCCTAAAACCCCATATATTTCAGTCCTATTTGTCAAAAAATCCGTATTTAATCTTAGCCCCTCCTTGGTCTCATTCTAGATGCCTGATTGAGAGCGTAATTTTCTTTTAAAATTATTTTTCTGTTTTAATGACAGTAAAAAGAACTGTATACGAAACTTGATTTTGAATTTTGATTTAGTTAGTGAAACGCGAAACGATACGCCGTCGCCATGGCTACACTCCTTTCAATTGCTATACGAATTTCCTCTTATGTTAGACCTTTTTAACTAAGAAATGACTCTTGTTGTTCACGGTTGCCCGTCTTACTTTTAGATAAAGAAGGAAAGGAATTGCAGTATCAGATCCTCTCTAGGTATATTATTCTAACGAAAAATTAATTACTTTTATTCCAAAGTTTGTTGCCTAGAACTACAGTAGGTATAATTGCATATTATACGTACAGTCATGAATTTGACACCATTCTAAAATTATCTAAACGGAACTGGTTTGCATTCCTGCATTTTTAAAATATATCATAAATTTCAATAGAGATGACAAATTAATAAATCAGCAAAATAATAAAGTATTAGAGTACGGAGTATCAGTATCAGAATTAATTAATAGAAGTTATCGAATACTCATAAGCCTTGACGTCAAAATATTTTTTAGGTACCTACAACAACAAAAAATGTAACTGCAAGGAAAATAACTCCATATCCAGTACCTCCAGTACCTAGGTCTACATTGTTTGTTGTTTGATGGCAACAACTCAAAATTCTGCAATTCTTCGGGCAAACTAAAAAAATCAGAAGTGCGAGTAAGCCACCACGGCAAAAATAATGGAGATATTATTATTATTATTATCTTTTTTTTTTTTAATTACAAAATGAAATACAAAATTAAGAACCGGTCCGAGTTTACTTGAACATGCTTTCCAATTTATCAATTAGTAGTTAGAGATAATGAGTTATTCCATAGTAAATAATTTCCCTATGGTTAAATTTCGGATTCCCTCGAGTCGGTCCCACCTCTGGCTACGGCCCCTATTCCGAAGCACTAAATTAATCGATGGCATTTCATCAGGACGGACAGACCAATAGATTACCACACAGTAATAATATATCACGGCATTTTATATAATTTCTTCAAAAAATAATTTTTTGCACAAAACCAAATACTTTTTTTGGGAAAGCATCCTGTTTGGATTTTGTTACTCTATTCAACACCTAAAACATACCTGAAGGTAGAAATCATCGATAGAAAGGTTCCGCAGAAAAACCTTTTTTAGTCGTTTTTCATGAAAACGGACTTATTTTTATTTTCTTACCCCCTGAAGAAAACTATCAAGGGGCAAGCGACCCACCACATTAATAACGACTACAATATATGTTCATTTAAAATAAATCGTTGGAGCCGTTTTTGAGAAATAATTTTTTTTTACATTTCTTGGAGTTTTTTGAGAATTAAACCCCCCAAAATTGAATTAGCCCAAAATTAAAAGAATTGTTCCCGAGGTATGATTTTTGTGAACCTACATACAAAATTTCATCAAAATCGACTTAGTAGTTTGCCCGGAAATTGATGAACAGACAGAGTGACAGAGCGACAGACAGAGCAACAGACAGACATTTCGTAAAAACCACTTTTTTGGGTTCCTGGGACCTCAAAACGTGTACATCCGTTTAAATCTCGGAATCGGAAATTTCGACCATCACAAAGCTTTCCTTATACTACGTATAAATAGGAAAGCAATAATTATTCCCGCAGGACGTAGCAGGTGGAGAGAGGGTCCCACAATGTTGAAACAAAGCGGCGGAAAACCCGTTGATAGATAGTAGCAAAAGCAGAATAGTTGAGCTAAGGTTACCTCTCACAGTCCCCCTATTGTTAGTAAAGCTACGGTTAGTGGAGTGAGGAGTATATTTTATCATACAATATATCCCTACGGGCTACGTGGCTTCCTTCGGATTCAACTTCACCAACGATGGATGAAACCATTCTAGCACATGGTCTAACTATTGTAAATGTTGAAGTTAGCGCGGAAAACGGAGTTGAGGACAGTTGCAGGTGGTCCGAAGCAGGTCGCAGGCATTTCCCAGAACAATTGTACCGTACCTGCCAGCAATTATATCCATTACTGGCAAATGTACCAACTACCAGTAGTACCTTGTTAGACTTGACTTGTTGGAAATAGGTCCGCCTGCCATAGCTGGCATGTCACCTCATTTCAACCGGGTCAGCTATCTCTGTGCTGTGCAAAAAAAAAAAAACAGACACAAAAGAGGCACAAAAGAGTTAAATATATAACATCAAAATTCACAAGAGCTCCGATGTTGAAGCCTATATACAATGTAATGCAGTATTATATCGTATGTATATAACAATGACATTACATTCGCCTAAATACTGTAATACGCTTAAATAAGCTGTCTGGGAGGCCACTCCGCAGAGGAGGCCGTACAGTATTTTTTTTAGAATATTTGATAGGTAGTAGTATGGTTTGACACAGTCCCAGGCCACGGTGTGGGCCCATAGGACTCCAGTGGACCTCCTGATTATAGTGGATTCCGAACCACTTGGGAAACACAGTCAAGTCACACGATTAGTTCGGAGGTGACCAGGACATGTCCTACCATGTTTCCCTACCGGCACTGTGCACACGACCAATTTATCTGCAGCTTTGAACCTGCTCTGGTCCGCTGGATTCAACTTGGTATGGCGGCCGGCTATATTTGATAGGTACTACTACTAATTATATTGGCTAATACCACAGACAAAATACCATATTCTTTATCTGTGATAATAGTAAGAACCAGTACGAGTGACCCCGTACATGCTTCCTCCTTAACAATTAGTACCGTACCGTGATGGTTCCATGCTAAATAATTGTTCCATGGTTATATTCGGTTGCCTCTATTTTCCATATCCCAAAGCATTTGATTGATCGGTGGGACATTTGCAGTCTACAATGAACAGTCGAATATACTACTACCGGTACTTAATAATGATGTGATGGTATGGAATGCAGTGGGGCACGGATTATGGATATTTTCTTCAAACATAATTTTCATTGGATTACTATCCCCACCAATAAACTTCGTGTAAAAAAACAGGCCGTAAATGCAGCAAATGCAGCCTATCAATATTTTCAATAATATGTAAAAACAACCGCCGAATCCCAGCTAACGGGCCGTGGCTCATCTGAAAGTTATCTAAAAACGTTTCGTCATCTGCCGCTACAGTTGACATCTTCAGTGGAGTGGACTTCAAATCATGGCAGGGCCCATCAGTAACAAACAGATAGCCGGTTTGACTGCCTATTTTAATCACTCATAATAAATAAAAAAACGTGTATATTTTACAAGACCTAATGTTTATACAGTTTTTGTAATGGTTGCGGTCCCTCGTACCGTGAGGCATGTGAGGGTCACACATTATCTTGGGCGGCTTTACACTGACAATCCTCAGTGTAATAGCCGCCCGCCCAATGTAAGTGGTAGGCTACAGCCTTACAAGCTTAAAATTAGGTACTTAAACATAGACAACATTAAAATATCAATTATGTGATTTGTGTTAATTGTTTTTTAGTGCTTAAGTGAGTGCTTTCAATCTGTTATTTATGTATAGACTTATTTTTGACTATGACTGCTTTTTACATCATATTCTGGTTTGTTATAGATAATGGCCCATAGTGGCTACGATGTTTACGTAGTGATACTCAAGGTGGCGAACGCACCTGTTCTCTAATCGAGATTCGGGTTGAGCTTGGATTAACCCAGATATTAATTTATTAGTTCAAGATTGGCTATTTCAAACTCCAGATTTGTCATTGAATGTGAAATCTAAGAACAACCAACCTTTTATAGACAATCGTGTTAGAAAGTTACAAACAAAACTATATCAACTACAGCATTTGAAGTATTGTGTGAACAAAATTCCCACTAAAAGCAATACAATAAAATGTTTTTTCAGGCAAAATAGCCTATTTAAAAATTAATATTATCTGCTGAGCTCTGCAGCAATTTTCCTTAACCCATTAGTTGCCAGCTATTAGCAAGGCACCCATGTCTCCACGAAAATCTGATTTGACTGCTTAATGCTTAATTCTTTTGGTGTATTATGCTCCAGTTAATACCTACAGTATGTAAGCAGTATAGGCAGAGAGTTGGCACGAACCTCCCACTTAACCCTGAAGAGAACACTGCAAGCCTAAAGTGGTCCTGGCTCACCCATCCCCCTAGGAATGGCAGACATAGCAGGCCTCTGAAACATCCTCTACGTATTACAATGTTGAGTATTGTACCATAACTTATTTTTGCGGATAATTGTATTGATTAAACATTCCTGCATAGCCCGTCATTTGCAGGGGTTAGATTAACCATGCCACCATCAACACTGTCAGTATTATCAATTTCTTTCCAGCCATCAGACTATGGTGTCATCAGACTGTGGTGTCATCAGACTATGGTGCCATCAGACTGTGGTGTCATCATACTATGGTGCCATCAGACTGTGGTGCCATCTATGTGAAACCGCAGAAGACACTGACAATAGTGGAGAAGACTAAAACATTCGCTGCAAACCATTAAGACCAGACCGGAGGGTCACGTGACTGGCCTGGAAATGTCTTTGCAGAGGGTTCGTAATATATGTTTTAAACCGCAGGGGTATAGTAAAAATTGATAGAAGGTGTATAGTATATGCGTAGACATGCTTACACTATTGACTAAACCAAAAATTACAATTACATTAGGTCTAAAATTTGTGCATGAAGCAATTAAAAACATACCTTTTAGAACATTTTTACGTGCCCCACAGGGAAGAAAAACCTCCAACTTTTGTAATGAAATGCACTTTAGTCAGAATTTCAACACTTAATTTGACAGTAAAGCGCCAGAAATAGGTAAAATAATAAAGTCAAATACGGAACAGGTACGAGACGCGGGGCTTTGTTTATAAAATGGATATTCAACGATCCCGTGGCTGGAGACCGTTATCAATATGGCTGCTAGTGTAGCCTGCACAAGATAAGTACGCAATTCGGCGGGGAAATAGCCTGCACAAGCTAACTACTAAACTGCAGTGTTTTGACCGGGGCCGGGTATCCACTTTGCTATGCTGCAATGTGTAAGACTTCGATATTTTTTGCGTTGGTACTTATCTCTGATAGTTGGTTAACGGGTGCCTCGTAAGGCAGATTATGGCTCCCGCCACTCCAGTTCCATTATATTTCTATGTATTCAACGGTCAAGGTCACAACCCCCCTTAACCAATCAAGAGATTGCAACTTAAGAAGATGTGAAACTCGCTTCCAGTGTTACGAATGGTAAAGGACACGGTTGCATAGTTGAACAATTGCAGGAGTAACAAACCTTTAGAGTATTTCGGCTGGCTGGATGAAATGCAACATACACCGTAAGAATATGAAAACACAAAATCAAATCATGGATTTTCTTCGTTATTAAATAGTAACTGAAATAAGGGTGTCGTGGTCTAACTGACAGATTCCCTTGGTAATCCTAGCTTTGTCAATTTACCTACTTTCTATTTCGAACGACTCCGTTCGAAGAAATTTCGATGAAGTTCAGGAGGCTAGCTGAAAATTATGTTGCTATTTGGAGGGGTAACTGCTATCTACCGAACTGACAATGCTATTATTTCTCATTTTCTATGTATACAGTTAGTATATTTCTACTGTATCTGCAATATATTTGTGGCACGGTTATGTGTCTATCGCGTATTTCTTGTTATGCAAGCTTATTTTGACAAAAGGAAAAATATTATACGAAATCCAACTATATATTCGCAATATTGTATTTACAGTACAAAACACCATAATACAGTCTTGAGGATAGAATATACAGTATGCATAGGCCTACTTTAAGTAAGCTACATAAAATAACGGAAGCTTAGACAGACGTTTCAATAGGTCATTAGCATATAACTTATTGCATAGCTTTACAAAGACCAGGCATTTACTATTGGAAGACGAACCATAATGGATTATATACTACTACTCTAAAATATCAATTATATAGGTTAAATTCGGTTCAAGTTACCGTTTTCTCGGAAGGCTTGGCGTATCTTACAATATGTAGGTAGTACAGCCAGTACAGGTACTTATTATGCCATGGCATTGCGCATATTTCCCTTTTTTATGACAATGACAATGCGTCCTATGAGAAGGAGGAACACCTAAGTGAAAATGAGAATTAGCAAGCAAAATTAAACAAATAAACAACATTTCCAAGGTATTTCATGTAGAGGTCTATCTGGCTAGCTGCGGGTGGCCACCCACAGCTCATGCAAGGAACTCGTAAAACGTTGTTCCAAGCTCTCGTTATAGCTTTAGCCTAATACAGTAAAAATCAGGCTATTAAGATTACCATCAGGGCCCCAAGGTCAATGTCGGATCGGGGGGGGGGGGGGTCAGAACCCCCCTAAATGAGCAAATTCATACGATACCTAAGTTAGTAAAAAAAACTCAACTTTTGAACACACAAAAAATAGCTTTCACACTTACAAAAAACGTGTGACCCTCCTAGATTTTCCAGTGGATCCGCCCTTGCCCAAGGTCTAGTGCGCAGAACTTACTACGCTGGAATTGTGTTGTCGACCCTGCGAATGGTTCATTTGCCATTATTTCCTTTTTGTCTGTTGCAACCCTACATCCTGGAAACATACGAGTATCGTATATCATTTGAAATTTCCCCCAACATTTTCCCGCTATATTGGCAAGCAATAGCCTACTTAGCTTATAATTGTGATGAATCTGTACTATTTTTTATCGTTGCGTTTTATTGGGACGAAAGGTCCAAAATTCGCCCTTATGGAAAATAAAGACAATTTTCTTTCTTTCTTATACCTTTAAAATTTATAGTTTATATTTTCAATGAGTTTTCCCACAAGACTGTGAGCGTACCCCTAATGCCGTTATGAGATTCTACGAGCCCAAACATGAAAATGTTCTATGAAGTAAGCCTATACACGTATTAAAGCATATATCTGCATTAATTGTTTCAGATTGCGCAGTACATATTTTATAGGCGTACCTATCTTTAAAATTATTTCGAGTATCATCGATTCGGTCTAGTAGACATGACGTTCTTGATAAAAGAGCTTCCTCTACTGTTCGTCCTTCCCAGGGCTTAGAAGGTCCGTGCAAGACTTCGTAACGGGAGACCTGTCAACCAACAAGAAATCAAAATACTTACAACTTGCTAAAATTAATGATGATGGACAAACTTGTACTGTACCTATATCTAAAGGGTACAACAAGAATACGCTAATAAGAGTTCTGTTAGAGAGTAATACAAAATTAGGTACGCCTAAATACTGGTATGCATAGTGAGTGTAGTATATACATAATCTAAAGTTACTTGTAAAACAACTTACGAAGACTTGGACCTGGATCTCCGACAGATGTGTAGTGCCAGAGGTCCGACCTTAACCTTCTTGAAGATAGTGACCGCCTGGGTGTGCGTCAGGTCGTGGCACACCAGCCCGTTCACAGCCAGGATCTCGTCCCCTGTACATCAAAACACATGCTTGAATGGTCTTAGCAAGCATTAACTAAAGGCAAAGAAAATTACAGGAATGAATGGCCCAATACTTCACACGAAGTGGAGAGAGCCCGCGTCTCTGATTACCAAAGCCTGAAGGGACTTCGGGAGTTTGAATTCCAACCCAACAAAACGAACTTCCTCCCGAAAATCAGAAATTGAAATGTTCATTTTTCACCATTCTACTAGCCAGGCACGTACGCAGCACTTCACTTCGGGGTTAATGTTTTAGGCACATGCATGTTTGGGGGGATGCTTTGAAGAAATATGCCCAAAATAGGAGAATTATATAGATTATTATTATTATGAAGATATAATTTTATCACCCGAAACAGGGGTTCGGGCGCGAAATAGTGGGGTTTTTATATTCAATGGTCTAGTGTATCTAGTGCAAGTCGAAAACATCGGGAGGGCGGGGGGGGGGGGGTGTTTGAACCCCCAAAATCCCCACTCAGCATACGTTCTTGGTACTAGCTCAAAGGTTTCTGCAGCTTACTGTGACTTACCAGCTCGCAGCCTTCCATCATCTGCAGCCTGGCCATTTTCCAATATACTCTTGACAAAGATGCCCAGTGCACCGCGCGGTGAATCCTTGCCGCCGACGATGGTGAAGCCGAGACTTTTGTTGCCCGGGCCCTTCTCGAAGATGACGGTATGGAAGGAGCAGACCGCTGACTTCGGGATGCGCGGCATTGTGCAGAACGCGGCCTTGCTGCTGAGCAGGTCGTCGCAGGAGGCGCCCGAGCGGGGAATCGGGGTCGGTGAGTCCTCCGGGTCCGGCTCAGAATAACTGATTAAAGCCTTCCGCAGCATCTTCGAGTTCATGCTGTTGCCAGTCTTCGGGGGGCGGAAAGTCTGTAATACAAAGGAATTCATTGATAAGAATTCATTTAGGAGCTGGAGTGCTAAAAGGTTTTACTCAGCTGCATCTAGGCAGTCGTGTAAGGGGATTGTTACTTCTGAAATTATCGAAGGATACAATCCTATCACATATGGAAGAAAACAAGTTCAGCGCATGGATTGTTGTTTGTTTTTTTGTTTTGTTTAAAAAAAAAGTTAAATCGTATACAAACAATTCAATGAATGTATCCGATTAACCTCTTCATTCGCCTCATTAAGTCACCTAATAGGTACACTACTTGTGTCGAGTTGCGACACGTCTCCGACCGCAAGGTGTGTAGATATACTCGCACAAGTGCTAGCACGCTACAACCTAAATAAACAAAATAGGCAGTATGAAAAGAATATTGTGGATCGATATAATTTAATTTAATTATTACATTATATCCATATTATTATTATATCATAATATATATAATGCCATTACCTTAACTTATTCTGATTTTACTGCTTTCTCAATAAGAGTTGCCAGCAGTAGTCTAATGACAACTGTTGTCTCCTACTTGCTATTTCTATACAAAAAACGATACTAACCCCAGTCCTGTTGGGTAAAGGTGACGACACAGCAGAAGGTTCAAATCCCCCTGTGAAGGACATGGGCCCATAGGAGTCAGTGCAGTCTGAAATGGAGCTCGGCTGGGAGCTGTCCTCGGACGGGGTCTCCGGCGGCGTTGGCATCGGAGGCTTGAGCACCACGTTCTCATAGTCCACTGAGCTTTCGCGCATGCGCGGCGGCTTCCTCCGTGACAGCGTGTCGGTCATGGGCCGTGCCATGGAGTCCGCTCCAACCCGAGCCATCGTGTCGGGCCGCGCCGTCGAGTCTGCTCCGAGCCGGGCTATGACGATGTCGACCTCCATGGGGCCGGAGCCCAGGACGCCCCGGGCCTCCGACATGGTCAGGCCCCGCAGCCTTCGCCCGTTCACATTGACTATTTCGTCTCCCACCCGCAGTGTCCCTTCTCTGAAATAATATCCGCGGTTTTGATTATCTGTAATTATTTGATTATGAACTGTGCACACTACAAGTATTTTTGCCCGGAATATAAATGTTCACCCTGATCCTTATCTATGGGACGTTGAAAATTGAAATGTATCGTATGTTTCGTTGAACATGTGCCAGCCTGATAGGTAGCAAGGTCGAAAGAAAAGGCTTGTTGCCCAGCGGTTAAGATGGGATAGGCCTAGATCGTGGGTTGGAATCCAAGCTCGAAACCAGTTTTTTCTTAATCCGCTAATTTCGGTGATAGTAGGCCGAAAAACACTGTACTGTATTGTATCTTTACTAACGGTATAGGATGCTTTGCTGTGTGGTGTGTGACTTGCACATGCACCAACTACCATTGCTGTGTCTGCACTCTGCATTAATAATCTCTGTACTCTACAAATTATTGACCTCAAATCGACTAAATTTGAATACCGGGTAGATTCGGTAGAGAGGCAACAGATTTTGTTCGACTTAACTATATGACACACAATAGTTGTTGTTGTTTCTAACGCCTGCTTTCAGCATTTCTGCTTTAAGGAACCCTGTCAGCCTGGCGGGGGGAGTGAGTCTGTTTGTTAACTTGAGACACCCCAAGGGCAGACTCTTTCACCTCGGGGAAAGGGGAGTTTACTAACAGGGTGGACCTCCTGATTATAGTGGATTCCGAACCACTTGGGGAACATGGTAAGGTCACACGATTAAATCGGAGGTGACCAGGACTCGACTTATACTGCTGCCTAAGCGCGTTATAGTGTCCCACCAGGTTCCCCTGCCAACGCTGTGCACACTACCAAGTTCCCGCAGTTTGAAACATGCTCTGCTCTAATGGAATCAACATGGTAAGGCTGTTGGCATGACACACAATATTACCTACAGGCTACAACATCGAAAGGGCTAAATTTCAATTATTGGCAACGGTTTTCAATTCCGTAACATGAAACATCAGTTTCGTTTAATGGTTTCCTGTTGCAAGAGTTTATTATGCTGTTGCACAACCAAATTAGAAATCAGCTCTCAGCACTCTGTTAACAACTCATGGTAGACTATTATTCAATGTGATAGCTGCTCACCTTTCGGCCAGTCCTTCAGGTACAATGTGCGCTATGAGGTATCCCGGGACAGACTCCCCGCTCAGCTTCGTCTTGGCTATGTAGATGCCCAGTTCTTCAGTCCTCACCTCCCGGAACAGTCGTACCACCTTGAACACCCTCTTGCACGACGAGTGCGGCAGAACTTCTTCAGCGCATTCTGATGTAGCCGATCGGTACTTGCGGATGATTTGTGATCTGTCTAGGGAGACCGACCGACGCGACACTTTCTTTCTCTTGACTGCCTTGAAGCTTCTGTGGCTCTGATCGCTACTCCATGAACCCCTAGAAATATAGACCGAGCATTTTACATGAGTTCGAAGTGACAATGATCGTTCATTTAAACTTTTCAAAATTATGTTATCTTCGTTCGATCACGAATATCAAAATATTACAAATTTAATAATATTATGGGCTATGGGTAATGTGACCATTTTTTATAACCAACCTCAAACCGGCAGTAGCGTAAATAACTTTTGTCAATAGTGAAATGCAAGGCCGTAGCCAGGATTTTATTTGGGGGTGGTTGTAATCCTATCTAGTGTATTCTTAAGAGGTTATGGTGTTACTCGTAGGCTATTTGTGATAGCAGAGGCATATAAAATACTAATTTAGTGGGAATACAGCCAGACAACATTTTGTAGATATGCGGACTAAATTGTTATGTTACCATTACGACGGCTTAGATTTTATAGAAATAATATTGCACGCAAGGGAGATTTTTGGAGGGAGCCGTTCCGGGAAAAGTGGGTGTAGCCTTCCAAGCCAAACTAATTTTTAGCGATTGTGCAATTACTGTATTTGTTAGCGAAACAAGGCACATTAATTTACAGTGCATTAGGCTACTTGAAAAACCCATGCGCCTGATGCAGATAGGCACCAATGGGAGGTCCGGGGGTCTCCCCCGGGGGAAAAAATTGAAAATATAACGGCGAAAAAGAGAGGTTTAACGCATTTAACAGCAGCAATAATGGTTATTCATATTGCTGGGAAGCAGGGGGTTTCGGGGGTTTCCCACGGAGCAAAAATTTGAAAACATAAGGGCAAAATAGTGGGGTTGTACGCATTATAACAGCAGTAAAGTATTGCTTTTTTAAAGCTTACAAAGGAAAGCCTAAATGCTTATTCAAATTGCTGGAAATAGGGGGCCCGGGGGTCTCCATCGGGGGAAAAATATGAAAATATATGTTCAAAATAGTGGCGTTTTACGATTTTTACAGCAGTAAAATTTATAATTTAAACATGGAAGACATATTCATGTTACCATACTAAGGTTTTTGTTAATAATGTCCTATTTTATATAGTGTATGCTAATTTTTCTCGGCCCCCCTCTGGACCCGCCACTGACTGCACGTAATCCACACAGGGAGTCTCCCCCTGGGAAAAAATGTGAAAATGTGAGTGTAATATAGTGGGCTGTTACGCTTTTCAACAGCAGTAAAGTATAGATTTTTACAAAACTTACAAAGGAATGCTTATACATATACAGAAGACAGGGGGGCCTGGGTGTCTCCCCCGTAATTTTTTTTTTTTTAAATTAGGCCCGAAATAGTGGGGTTTTACGATTTTAACAGCAGTAAAGCTTATAATTTACAGAGGAAGTCATATTCATGTTACCGTACTAGATGCATTTAATTCCCAACTCATCAGTTCTGTGGGGGGGGGGAGGCGGCAGCCCAATAAGCCCCCCTTGCCTACGGTCTTGGTGGAATAGGAAGAAAAAGTTTGTAGAATAAATAATAAAATAGTAATGGAAAACGTACCAGCCGCTGTCTGGTTTTGCTGGTACCTAGTGCATTCTGCTGCCACTGGTGAAGGGCAGTATTGGTGCGAAAGAAAATTTTTAGTTTTAAATGAGATGAAGTTCCTAATTTCATAACTTTACTGTAGTCACCTTGGATAACAAATTGATATTTAATACAAATTTTTATTAATTAGCTACGTAGATTTCTAAATTATCTTATTATTTTTGGGAACGCAAGTGCGCCCCCAGCAATGCTGCGCCCCCCCGCGCCGCAGGGGTTGCGGGGGTGTTATTTACGCCACTGCAAACCGGGACACTTACGTTGTTAACAATTTTAGTAAAAAGTGACATTTTCGGGAAACCGCGATATAATTTAACGTACCGAGCCTCTCCTGGGTTACACCAAAATTATTTCAGAATAACCTTTTATACCACAAGGTAAACGGCTTGAAAACGGGACTCTCCATTAATTTATGGGATCAGAGACATTCAGAATGGGAAAGTACCTATAAAAAATAGGGTGTGTCTAAACGACACACGATATACCCTATTCTATTTCGTATAGTTATTTCAGGTCTTCCATAAATTAATGCAAAATTGTGCAAGCTCTTCAGATGACGCGGTGAGCACTGATTCACTAATTTCATAATCAACTAAAACAAGACGGCAATACTGAAATTATTAAGGTGACTTGGTATTATCACAGGCTTCGATGTCGACATGCTAATTCTTGATTCTCGGAAATAATTTGGCAGAAATGTATTAAATTACACAGGAATGCCACTAAAAGAACAAATTAGGCAGCCCTGATTTGACGTATACATTCATCAATATAATGATGCGTGATTCATAAGTCCTATTGGAAACCGATATAGTCGTGTCGGCAATTAATATTAATTATTTACCTACGAGTATTATTATTTAGTCATAGCATACTTGGCTAGTAGAAATGAGCTTAAATCGCTTATGAATTGCGCTAAAAAACGTTTAAATTAACTGTTTGGGGGGAGGGGGTCTAAAAAAGTTAAATTGAACATTTTTGTATATGCTGGACTCTATACATAGGTTGAAATACGAAAAACCATCGACAGTTATGTGCTGATATTTAATAGGTGAATGACAGCTAAAAAAAAGTGGGTGTGTGTACTTATGTACGCGCGAGAGAAGTTATACTTCTTTGGCATCATTGGTAAGAATTGTAAGAAAGTTATATGTGTTTTGATATTACTAAATAATAATTCACGGAAAAATTAAAATTTCACAATTAAAAATTTTGAAAACTTAACTACACTTTACAGAATAGTCAGCAGCACAGATCACCAAAATAGCCTGCAGTGCCGTCAAGGGCGGATTTTGCCTCCAATTTAGGGGGGGGGGGGGTCAGCGGGCAGATTCAGTGGATCATAACATTAAAAACATTAAAAAACATCATTATTTTTAATTCTACTGTAAACCCATATTATCTAGTGTAAGTTCATTTAATTTTTTTTTTTTTTTTTTGGGGGGGGGGGGTCCAGACATGGTCCAGGTGTGACGAACCATTAATGCGATCTGGCAACTATGGGTGAACTTTTTCGTGTTACAGATGCGCTATGGCGGATCCCTCCTCTTGTCATAGTTTCGTCACTCACCAGTATTCAGTATAGGATCGGAAGGATCCCAGTTTACAAGTGGGGTCATGTTTTAGTTTACATTATAGAATATACACATTTTCCGATCCTACAGACATTCTACACCTTATTTTATTTATAGGACTCTAGTCAATGCTGGCTGCTCCACGCTCTCGCTCCGCACTAGGAGAAAGGCGGGAATCGTATCTTAGAGCCTTTCTCGATGAAGAATCAAATGCTTTAATTTGAAACTTCCTCGTATACTACCCCACAGTGAAAACTATACGTTCGTTTCCAACCTTCTAAATTGCACGTTCTGATATTTTTCAATAGCGTAGATCCAAGGCAAATGTTTCAACCCATTTCAATACAGTCTAACTATCACGTATCAACGCTTGCTCCTGTTTATTTCGCATGATAAACTTGATGTGGAATACATCAATGAAAAGCAGTAATTAAGATACTTTTGCCGCAAGAAAAGTTAGGCCTAAATGACAGAACAGAAAAGTAAAAATGAAATAGTCACATATCAAACCCACCTGCATTCTCTAGGTATAGTGGTGGTACTGCAGGGTGACGACAGTCCACTCGCACTTCTCGAATGACACCCTCGGTCAGCACTGACGCTCGAGCTGTCTGTCACGATAATGCCACTGTCTCCGTCGTCATGCTTCGAAATCAGCATGAATCCCGCCAAATCTGCCTCCTCGGCATCCGGTGTGTCTAGCAGACCTACGCCCGGATCCTCATCCACAAACAACGGGTTCTCCTTCCGGAAGTCTTCCAACCCGGGAAGAGCACCGTACGAGAAACTACGCACCTTTTTCCTTCTCCCCTTCTCACCTTCACTGGGATTCTTGTACAATTTCGAGAAAAATTTATTCGTTGAACATTTCAGGTACCTATCAGAGATTGACTTTAGTTTAGCGCTTAAACACGAGTTTGCGTTGAAAGATTCGTTGATGTCGGTGTTTCGTTTTCGATGTTTCGGGTTCTTCGTGTACTTCTCTGGCGGCGACTCACTGGGAGTAGGTGGGTTAGTCGTGGGGGTGGGGTCGCGAAAAATCTCGGAGGAGGGGAAGCAGGAGAGGCGAGTGTCCTTGAGTGGGTGCCTCTTCTCGACTACGTAGAGCTCGCGCCGCGCCAGACGGTCCTCTTCGGAGCTGTCCGAGTGGTTCCTCGGCTCACTGCGCCACCTCCTCGGTTTCTCGACGTGGACCATGCGGGACTGAACGCTGTAGCAGCGTGTGGCCTCGGTTTCGCTGTCTTCGGCGCTGCTTTGCCGCTGCCATGACTTCCCAGCATCTAAGAATGAAATAAGTAAATAAATAACGACTTTTGAACCAGCCTAGGCGAATAAAGCCCTTCCTTACACTCGACAAATATGGCCCAGAACCACCTGTTGTACATGCTCTCCAAGTCATGACCAGAAAATCTAAGAACCGTAATATTCCATGAAGCTCAAGTTTAAGCAGGAATCTCTGACAAAAAGGCAAACGTGCATAGGATGCCATAAAAGCCATAAAAACGTCTTTATTTATTTTACAACATTTAACGGAGAAACGGGTTAGTTGTAAAAGGTGCTCCAAGGCTTACAACGTAGCAAAAACAAAATGAGCGCCATAAATTGTACAATATAATAACTACGTAGGTACATGTGGTACCTAGTACATGTTTATAACACCAGTTTTGCCATATTTCACACAGGGAATCTTAGGTACTATAGGTACAGGCATGTTTACGTGGTAATCTTAATGACCGGGTGCAAGTGTTTTCAAGGTGTCAGGTACCTCAGTCAATTATATTGTGTATGTATGAAGGATCAATTGGGCATGAATCCAATTTTGTCCGCGATTCCATTTGTTACTACTTGATGTGAGCTGAGCAAATAAAAGTACAACTACCCATAGGCTTTCCCACAGAACTCACAATATCAATGATTCGAAGAAACCATTAACTTACTTGTACGTAACCACAGCTTACTTAGGCGCACATTCCACCGACCGGCTAGGGCTATTTACAAAAATGGTGACGTGGTAGCAGACATTCGAGAGTTAGGTGGCGTTTCCACCAACCTCGCATAGCAGAATACAAACGACATTGACGGAAATTAGAATTTTTCTTTTTATAGAAATCTATTAAAATGTTTGTACTTAACATATCCCATGACGCCACCTAAGTCTTGAATGTCTGCTACCACGTCACCGTTTTTGGAAATAGCCCTAGCCGGTCAATGGAATGGGCACCTAATACTTACTTAGGAGTTAGGTAACGTATTATCTTTTCGAAAACTAGAAAATTGGCGTGTTCAAAAATGCAGTTGATAGTTAAAATAACTTGGCCCCTAGTCCGCAGGTACTGTAGATGAATAATTAATCATGAGATCGTATTTTACTGTACCTCCAGAACATAAAACAGAATAGAGAATACCGTAATATTTTACAATATTATTATATATAACAATATCTACCAGTCTACCACCCAACAAGTTATTTCAAGTTTTTACCAACGCAGTAAACCTATCACTAAATTGCCGCTTTCTTGAAAATTTAGGTGGATGTGAAAAAATCCAGAAGTAATTAGCTAATATGGTTTTACTGTTCTGTCCTCGCAATTATTTCTGAGTGTAAATGTAGGCTATGTCATGTCTAATTTATAGCATTACTCGCACACGAAGGCACTACTACTATTTTGTAGTCATTTGGCATGATGGTCTACTTCTTAGGTGTACGAACAGTAGGCTAATTACTTGGGCATTTTCGCTAAAAGCCGTGGATTAGCAACCCATTGAGTGTTTGTACCTAAAGAAGCCAGGTTCCTCTTTTTTGACCACTGAACTTTTTTTTTGCTTTCCTATTCAAACGTAGTATAAGGAAAGCTTTATAATGATTGAAATTGTCGCTTTCGTGATTTCAGTGGATTTACAAGTCTTGAGGTCACAGGAACCAAAAAGTGGTTTTTATGAAATGTCTGATGTCTGTCTGTATGTCTCTCTGTTCGTCGATCTGAGGGCCAACTACCAACTACTCGGTGGATTTTGTAAAACATTGGCACGTAAATGCACACAAATCATATCTCGGGACAAGTTTTTAGGATGTTGTGGTCAGGAACAACCCCGACAGCAGGGTTCCTGCTGGTGACGTATTCCAGTTGGTACCTAGAGCGTGGGAGATTGAAATTTGCCATAAAAGTAATCCAACAAGTAATTAAAGACATTAGTTATGTATTTGTAATGCAGATATTTAGCATAAGGTCGCGGGTGCTTATGTATTGTACATCAATAGCATCTCAGACCTCGGCAGTCCAATTAGTTCAATTCTCTACCAACTGTGACTAATGGGCTAAACGAGATATCTGCCAATATGGAGGCATCAGCAATATTAATAAAAAGTTCAAGATATGATAGGTTGACGAGTATGTCGCGAGGATTGAGGAACACGACTTAGGACGTGCCTGAGGGAAGAGAGACGCAAGCGCCGAGCGAATCAATAAATATTCAATCTTCTTCTTCTTCTTCGAACGCCTCTTCTATCGAAGAAGATTGGCGATCATCATGGCGACACGTATATACCGTCCTTCGGACTACCCAAGAAAGTCAAGTATGTTGAGTATCGAATGTACTTATAGTCATGATGACTGTACCAGAGAATTGTAATGCAGTGGTTGCCTTATGCCGTTGACTTTTGATTGAGTTCCTCCCATTTCCCAAGCCCAGGCCAAAAGAGAGCCCTATTAGTGATTGCTCATTTAGTAGGGGTATCTATTCGTCCCATCACATAGTCATCCTTGGGCTACCGTGGCTTTTTCTAGCGACTAGGCAAGTTTGCACCATCAGACTTGCCTTCGATAATGCCGCTACTTGGTCGCGGAGACGCGGACTGCTTATTCGTTAAATTCGCAGCTAGTCCCCATGCATGTTTGGTGGCCTTTTCGCCACCTGCGACCCCGCTAGTAGCCTACTGCTGGACAGTAATAATAATATTGCATTTTGGAATTTTTCTATTATAGTCAGGTGTTTTGTATAGCCTAATTAAGTGTTCCTGTATATTGTATTGTTTTCTCGGAATTATTTGTCTACACATTATATCTGTTCAGTTGTCCTGTGAGAATCAGTATTTATTGCCGGAAACAAAACAAAACAAAACAATAGCCTACTTATCAATTAATTTAAGCAAGTAATTTAATCTAGCATTTAGCAAGTTAAGTCAGTTAGTTAGATTGATGTAGGTACTGTACTCTTGAGTCGATATAAGCTGAGAGTCAGTTGGATGATGAACACCATTGTAGGTAAGATAATGAAGACTCGCCCATTGTTGTTTTAGTTGAGTGTGTATTTCCTGGAGTTATCGATATCGAGATGTAAATATTAATGGGAATGTCATACAGATAGGCCTGCTGATTACATAACTCCACGTTTACCATTCCTCCCAAGGTTGTCTACTAAATAAAACTCCATTTCAGGACGTTTTCTTGTGAAGAAGACGCCTAGGGCATCGTACCAACAATGTAATGTCGACGCAATTTTAAGGAAGTCTCATTCTAAAATCTGAATTGACACTGGGTTCTAACTCTATAATATTAAAAATGTATACTATTTACAACCTCATCTCTAGCCGCAATCTATGGAATGGTTTGCAGCAATTCCCTCCATCTCCTTCTCCATTGTTCTCGGATCTGGGATGTTCTATTGTGTTCCAAATAGATTCATCTCTTCGTGCTGGAGGTTTTCTTTGTTCGTCTTCCTTGGTCGGCCCCAGGCATTGTTATTTGGTGCCTATTCTATTATGGTGTAAAGGAGCCTCTCATGTCTTATCATGTACTCCATTGACTTGGCTGTTGTCACAGATATGAAGGTTTTTCTTGCTTTATCCTTTGGAGTAGCTTTTCGATTGACGATTGTTATGTGGTCTCTCTTATTGCTTTCCAATTTATAGGCCTACGTAGTATAAGGAAAGCTTTGTGACGGTCGAAATTTTCGATTCCGAGATTTCAACGGATTTACACGTTTTGAGGTCCCAGGAACCCAAAAAAGTGTTTTTTACGAAAAGCTGTCTATCTGTCGTTCTGTCTATCTGTCGTTCTGTGTGTCTGTCTGTGCGTCGATTTCCGGGCAAACTCGGTCGATTTTGATGAAATTAGGTATATAGCTTCACAAAAATAATACTTCGGAAATTTTTTTTTATTTTGGGCTAACTTAATTTGGGGGGATTTTATTCTCAAAAAACTCCAAAAAAACATCTAAAAAAAATATTTCTCAAAAACGGCTTCAACGATTTCTTTTAGATTCACATATATTGTAGGCGTTATTAATGTTAACGAAATGCGATAGGTTGCTTCTGGGGGTAAAAAAATAAAAATAACTAAATTTTAATGAAAAATGACTAAAAAATAATTTTTCTGCGAAACCTTTCTATCGATGATTTCTACCTTCAGGTATGTTTTAGGTGTTAAATTGAGTAACAAAACCGGACAGCTTGCTTTCCCAGAAAAGTATTTGGTTTTGTAAAAAAAAAATGTTTTTTGAAAAAATAATAGAAAATTCACGCTCAAATGCACTGCGTGCCCTGCCAGTATTGCTGTGTGGTAATGCGATGGTCTGTGGTCTGACCTATCTAGAATTTACCTCACCTCCAGTGACGTCAGGTGGACAACCCCCCCCCCCCCCTGAGATATCGGAAATTTAACCATAGGAAAATTATTTACCATGAAATTACTCATTTTCTCTATCTGCTAATTTTGATAAATTGGAATGCATGTTCGAGTAAACTCGGACCGGTTCTTTACTATTTTGCAGTAATTCTGCGTTAGGTTAATTTTTTTAGTTTTCACCGTTTTAGTAAGCGCTTACATCATACATGAAAGTGTGTATTTTGGCATCAAATTTCACA
Organism: Psococerastis gibbosa; assembly: GCA_963971405.1. Taxonomy (NCBI): domain Eukaryota; kingdom Metazoa; phylum Arthropoda; class Insecta; order Psocodea; family Psocidae; genus Psococerastis; species Psococerastis gibbosa. The sequence continues at coordinate 2,662,355 of OZ020485.1, forward strand.
ACAAAGTTTTCTTCTGATTCACCCATGCGACCCTTTTCAAGCGTTTTTACGGTAGTACAAATATCAAAATAAAAGAATATAGGATAATCCCCGGGGTATGTTATTGTTTCCCGTTAATGTTGCAACTGCTGCAGTTACCCAGTCGAATTTTATAGTTTTGTGACCACGGGACTGCCGCCTTAATTTAAGGGTACGGTACCAGAAATTGCATTACCTATAGTAGGTGGCAACTGTATGTTGTTTACAATGTTTGTGTACATATGAGATCAGCAACACATCGGTAATTAAAGCTACCTTGATTGACCGTCAAGTACGAATACGTTAAGTCATGCACGGACCAACTATTATACAGTACATTTATAGTCCTTGGCTGGCCTGTCTAGCCTAAAGGCCCAAGCTGAGGCCGGTATGTCATACGTATTACACAAGTTATACTGGGCATGTAAGGTACACGATTTCCCTATCCTATTCGTAGCCTAGTACTGTATGTACACACAGTATATGCACGGCATCTGATACCATGGACGATTGAACTGGTACTGTATTGGATCCTCTTTTCCTGACTACTGTCCACTATTGCTCCACCGGGGGACGGGGGTAGGGGGTTTCAAATTAAAATATCTTTTGTTGAACAAATTTTACTACGGTGCCCATGCATACCATGAAAAATTGTATTATTTGTCCCTGTAGCCTATCGTAATTCGCAGCAACTCAATAACACCAACCCCTGTGCGAATGCACACGGGCAGTAATCATAGGATAAGGGTGCACATGGCGCATAGCCAAATTCATAACAATGTTATCATTTTTAAAACCGAATCCGCCGCTCCGCCGGTCGGTTCTTGAAATCTCCCTACACCTGATTGGCCAGAGCCGAAAGGGATTTTTGCTTTCCAATTTATACGTAGTATAAGGCAAGCTTTGTGATGGTCGAAATTTTCGATTCCGAGATTTCAACGGATTTACACGTTTTGAGGTCCCAGAAACCCATAAAAGTGGTTTTTACGAAATGTTTGTTGCTCTGTCGCTCTGTCTGTCTATCTGTCTGTCTCTCTGTCGCCCCGGGAAACTACTCGGTCAATTTTGATTAATTTCGGCATGTACGTTCACAAAAATCATACCTCAAGACTATTTTTTTTATTTTGGGCTAACTTAATTTGGGGGGGTTTTATTCCCAAAAAACTCCAAAAAATCGTCTAAAAAAATTATTTCTCCAAAACGGCTGCAACGATTCCATTTAAATTCACATATATTGTAGTCGTTATTAATGTTGACAAAATGCAGGGGGTTGCTTGCCCCTTGATAGTTTGCTTCTGGGGGTAAAAAAATAACAATAACTAAATTTTAAAGAAAAATTACTAAAAAATAATTTTTCTGTGAAACCTTTCTATCGATGATTTCTACCTTCAGGCATGTTTTAGGTGTTAAATTGAGTAACAAAACCGGACAGGTTGCTTTCTCAAAAAACTATTTGGTTTTGTGCAAAAATATTTTTTTTTTTTGAAAAAATTATAGAAAATTCACGCTGAAGTGCATTGCGTGCCCTGCCAATATTGCTGTGTGGTAATGTGTTGGTCTGACCTATCTAGAATGTCATTACTCATTTTCTCTATCTACTAATTTTGATAAATTGGAAAGCATGTTCGAGTAAACTCGGACCGGTTCTTTCCCTATGCAACCAATTTTATGAATGTATCCGATTGACCTCTTTAGTCTTCAGTCGCCTCACTAAGTATCTTAATACATGTGTTGAGTTAGGAGACGTCTCCGATCCAAAGGAGTGTAGAGACTCGCACAAGCACGCAACCGCTTTGCCACCTTGTCTCTTTGTTTTGAAGCAATAATTATTGTATGAGGAAGGCACTACTTGCAAGGCCGTGAATACTGGCGCTGATCAGACAGGACATAACGATAGGTAAGCCTACGAGTAGGTGACATTTTGAACCAAGGCCATTTTGTTAAATTCATTACAAAATTTTGAGTTTTATAGTGATCCGTGGGTGCAGGCTTACAGACCTGTTATAGCCTATTGATTTGGGCCATTTTATGATTTTTCAGTCGCGGTTGTAAAATAAAATACGGCTATGTAGGCGATTATTGTCCGTAACTAATCGTATTATCATAGTAATATGAATTGTAAACAAACCAAGCTACATCTATCATGGAAATGTCTACTGCACCTATACTATAGGTACACTATCGAGTTGATATTTCATTTTCCAACAACGTTCAGGTTCTAGGTCAGACCTATTGGTCTAAGTGCAAATTTTGGTCAAAAATTAGATACAGTTGAATTGCTTTGGGTCCTCTTAAAATTCATATAACAAAAAGAAGAATTCTACTGGCCCTAGCTTTTCTGTAGGGAGCTCTGGTGTAAGCTATTATCTTTATAACAATTCACTGAATCCGTCTGTGTGAGTGTCTGTCTGTCCCTCCCTAAACAACTCTGGTCTTGATTTATTGCGGTCATGTCCAACTAAGAGTATGCCAATGTACCACTGCCATTAGTTTAGTTTGATTGCCTATACCCACTGGGTAAACCGGGTTTAAGCCCCCTTTGGCGGGGCGAATTTTTTCGCGCTAACTGCAGGTGGGACCCCCCGAAGCAGGGCGGCTGACTTGTTTAATATCTTATTATTATTTGTCTTACCTACTGTGAGGCACGAATTAAATTGAACACCAAACTATCATTATTACATTTTGTTTCCGATAGTCGACCTGGACAATACCCTCTTACTCGCCCCCCCCCCCCTACAAATCGATCCATTCTTAACGTTAGTTAGAATCAATGAAGCGCCAAGGTAGCAAATTACTTGTAAAAATGCCGGTATGTCCAGACCATTTCTCTCTATAATACGGTTCAGGATTGACTACCCCCTCCCCTCCTCTAATTTCATTGATATATACGGTCCTGAGATATGCAATGAATCAATGACGCATCGCTGCAATGGGAGCGAATTGGTCGTTGAAATGCGGATGGAGCGAGACAATTTGCCCGTCTATGTGTATCACGTGTAGGGTCGTGTTGGGATGCCAGGCACGACCTGACCTCGCAGGGACGTGAACCTGCCAGGTTTCACTCCAGCCACAAAGATGGATGTCCTCATGCACCTATTGCCCAATACGATTAATTCTGTCAGGAAATTAACAACGGAAATGACAGGAGTTCGTAATGGACGGTAGTTGAAAAAAAAAAAGTAGAAATTGTCCATTTTTAACACAATTGCATAACCATAAAAGTGCAGGCAGTTTGGCCACCCTTTTATTCCGCATGCAGTACAGACAACTGAGTTGTGGTTGGGTTACTTTAGATAACCTCGTCCCAGCAATGTACGAGGAAATTATCACAATGCATTAATTCAAAAAGTCACCAATTCTTCTAATTTCCCTGCCCGCAGAGGGTATTACATCGACGAGGTGCACAGTAGTAGGAATACAGGCTACTCATGGGCCATTAAGGTAGTTATATACGAAAATATGGATATGTAAGGTACGTACCTATTCTGGAACGGTGATCCTTGGACTTGTGTGGCGGTTGGTCTGGGACTGTTGCATGACTGATGAGGCGCGGAGAGGTCGACGCCTTCCGGAACCAACGCATCTCAACTGAAAAACAGAATTCAATAATTATTATGAGCAGCAAGAAAACCAAAAGTAACATTTTCAAACACTTCTTGTACAAAATACTTGTAAATGCTGTAAATTTGAGATTTCTCTGGCCAATGATTTAAGAAAACACTAGCTTTACAAGTTTGTATATGCAAACACAGGGCGCAATTTCCAGCTTGTTTTTTTAAGGTACCGTACATTTACCGTTTCCGCCCTCATTACCATACTTTAAGGTACGCTTCTTGTTAAGAGACAATCTTATATAAGTGAACAAAATCCAATTTGACAGAATATACTCGTACAAGGTATATCTCAAAGGAAATGGAAGGAATGTTCCTCTACGATTTGACAAACACGTATAGTGTGTAGCCGTCACTTGTCACCAGAACATCGTATGATTACCGTATAGGAATCCGGCCGTCATACCAAGTTGAATCCAGCGGACCAGAGCAGGTTCAAAGCTGCAGATAACTTGGTTGTGTGCACAGTGCCGGTAGGGAAACATGGTAGGACTTGTCCTGGTCACCTCCGAACTAATCGTGTGACTTGACTGTGTTTCCCAAGTGGTTCGGAATCCACTATAATCAGGAGGTCCACTGTCCTATGGGCTGGCGTAGGACAGTCAAGTCGGGGTCGCTCTATAGGCCCAAATATGAGGCCTAAGTCGTTATTAACCCGACGAACACCACTACTATCGTATAGGAACACATACTATGCATTATACAGTATACTAAAATGAAGAGAAACGTTGAAAGGAATCGCATCTATTGCAATTTATAACTCAAGGATCAATATCATTTTCTTGTGAAATAGGAATAATAGCCTATTGCTTCAAAAAAATATACACCTGTATGGTGGGGCTTTCGGAGGAACCGTAAGTATTTAAAAAATGCCAGCTATGAAGTATCCTACAGGCTGCGTAGAACATGTGGGCACACCTTCCTCGTCCTTGTCTTGGGATGCAAATGAAGACGAGTGCATTGACATGAGGTATATAAAGGTACTGTACCTATTGTGCGGGGGTTTGTCAATCAAGTTCAGGTGCAGCCTGCCACGTGTCTTTACACCTAACCAATACAACACAATAGAATGAGCACACAATACTTAGCTTATGAGTCGTAAGATTTAGTAGATATTAACAAACCGTTCCCCCAGAGGTAGCAGACGAAAAAGTCTGGGCGTCAAATGGGCGAAAACGGTGAAAGAGAAAGAGATGGAGAGAAAAGGGTGATGACAAAAAAGTCCAAAGCCAACGGATTATCAAATAAAATAAATAATGACTTTTTGTTCTATTACTAACGGAGTAATAAAGCCCTCTCTTACACTCAACTAGCGAAGGCCCGGGACTACCTGCTTTACATGCAGAAAATGTAGCAAGTGTAGGACTCGAACCAACTACCAAGTCAGAGTCCGTACCAATACTCCACATCTTCTGACTATGATTATAGGACACTATACCAAAATAGGTGCAAGTGAAAAACATATATAATAAGAGTGGTGTATGCAATGTATTGGGGCAATTATTTCTTCAAAACTAAAACTTTGCAGGGAAAGCAACACCAAAAATCTGGCTCGAGCTAAATGTACAACAGCATAGCTAAAGTCAGAAAGAACCGTCCAGCAGTAGCATTATCAGTTATTTCATGGCTTGTTTCTTGCTTTCCTATTTATTCGTTACACATTAGTAAAAGGAAAGATTTTGTGATGGACGAAATTTTCGATTCCGAGATTTCAACGGATTTACACGTTTTCAGAAAACGAAACAAGTGTGCTTTTTGTTGTGAAATATCTGTCTGTCGATTGGACAGTCGATCGATGGATTTCCATGATATTCGGCAGATACTCATAAGCTCATAAATTGTTCGTGTTTTTGATATGATAAATATTAGAGTGGAGTGTGAAGCAATGAATGATCGATTCCTTGATTTGATGTCTATCACCATTTTATATAGCAGCCGACAGGCATAGGCCGTACACATGATTTCCTTGATCTATAAAATTAAGGTAAAACTGGTGTGAGTTAGAGTAAAATTTAGAGATGTGTGGGGGCAAAATTACCATTTTACCACACTTTTGCCCGAAGCCTATGCTAATTTCTACAATATGCGCACGTTGAAACAACTTTATGAGGTAAAGGTTTGCAGCCTACTTACAAACCTTCGCAAACCTCTTTGCCTATCAACCTATTAAAAACTTTTAATTTTACAGACGAATCATAGTCATAATCATAAAAGTGGAAGGAGGAGCCGGGCGTCTCCCCCGGGGGGAAAGTTGTGGAAATATCGGCCCGAAATACAGGTATAGTTCACGCAAAATTAGAAAAGTATGGACATGGAATGTTTTGATCCTGTGCAACACTGTAAAAATATTCTTTGCACAAATTTTGTTATGCCTTGCATCCAATGCAACAAATTACCGTAACACAAAATGGCAAAATGGTGCAAAAAATATTTTTATAGTGTTGCACAGGATCCAAACATTCCACGTCCATACTTTTCTCATTTTGCGTGGACTATACCTGTAGATGGATATAAGTGATATAACTGCAAATAAAGGGCCCCACAGGTCTCGTCCGGGATTCTTTTTTAAATAAGACCAGTGAAGGCTTACATATTTTAACAGAAGTAAAGTTTCACAGAACAATACTTATTAATATTACTCTAAATGAAGGGTCTGGGGGCCTCCCCCGGGGGAAAGTTGAATAATATTTCGGTGCGAAATATTGGTGTTTTACGCATTTTGACGGAAAACAAACGAAGACTTACATAGGTGTCATAAAAGTGCAAACAGTAAATATGCCTACTCTAATCAAATAGGATGTAGGGAACCCAAGTTTAACCTTATACCTCATAATTCTATATACGTATCCTTATTCTTTTATGGTGCATTTTGTCATAAGAAGCTAATTCTATCCAGTACTTGGTCAAAACTAAAATGAGCAGGTAGGCTGACCACGACAGTGTCACTCTACAACGGACTTCAGAGTTATGTCCTGGCTATAAGACTCCTGTTAGCAATTTTTCGGAAATCCAACGGTACCAAGATCTTAATTGGAGGTTAAGTCATGTGACGATTAAGGAGAACTGTGAACAATGCGATACAGTGGGCAGTGGCAATGTAATGTCCTCGCAAAATGGACCTAATAAGCGGCCCATGCGCATGAGAAAGCAGTCTGCGAGAACAAAGGCTCGCAGCTGGACCAATGGCAGTATGATTGGGTAATTTGGAACAGAACGGCAGAAACGATGTATGCAGAGCAGCTGGTGGGCGGGACCTGGACGTGTGGCCGCTGTCATGCCAGGTCTACCTGGAATGAGGCCAAATAGGACATACAGAGAGGCCAGACCAGCCGCTGCAATTGCTACGAGTGCGTTCAAATTCAAATTAAATAATAAGTCGGTCGGGACTGTTTGGTGGCACCTATTTGTCCCGTCCGCAATTAGGCTAAATAGAGACTTAATACACATAGAGGCAAACCAGTAACCAGTAACCAGAATTACAAAATCAAACGTCAGAGGAAGTATTAATAGTAGAGCCTTCAATGAGATGACATAAGTGAGATGAAATGTTCCTCTACGTTTGTATGTGGCAAATGGCTGTTGATATAGAGCAGTTTCCCTAGGCGTGAAAAATGCCACGCTTGTGGCCAAATGCTGGTAGATGCCCCCAATAATGGGTCCCGTATTTAAGTGAAGAGACTGCTTTTTTTTTTATTTTTAAACACTTTTTGAGTTCCTGGGACCTAAAAACATGTAATTCCGTTGAAACTATCACATAAGCTTTCCTTATACTACGGTATAATTAGGAAATAGGAATGCAAAATTCCTTATTGTGATCCAGGGGAGGCCAAAATCTCTTGTTATTAAGGAGAGCTCATGGAATCTAGAAATGGGTCCAACACAGACGTACGATTATGGTAACGGTCAACTGCTCTGCCACTGCATTCTTTCTTGTAACATACAGCCAATCAGACAAGAGCTCACACAGTGACTGACCAATCAGTGCCTGTTGTTCCACAATGCACAATGTCAGTAATTAATAATTATATACAAACTAAATGCTCATTAAATTAATTACAAATTACATGCATTTGACGCGCCTGTTTTAGCAGAAAATTAACAAAATTACAGTTGTTACGAAATTATAAATTCCGAGTAAAAATTTGTGTAATTCGAGCAATATAAGTTAGTTCACTCATGTCATCATCTAAAACGAGAAATCTGATCCTTTTGTGATCAGGATGGCCAGGAATAGAGAACTAGGTATGAGGTTCGATACTCAACGGAAAAATGTCTGCCTGGCCTAGGACGTTTAATGGCACTGAGAAAACGCGGCCGTTGGACATCATACTGACAATAACATCCCATATAAACGCGAGCTATGAGAGCAGTCGACAGGGCTATTCCCTCATCGGATTTTCAAACCGTTGTGGAGGGGGGGGGGTGGTGTTTATTATCCTTCATTGATGACTACATACCGTCTATATTTTGTAGTACGGTACTACAACTAGCATTACGCATTCTACCTTACTTGGCTCGGATTTCCGTAACTATAAATAAAAACCAAGTTATGACGTTGATATTGGGAAATTTACCTAGAAAAAGAATAAGAATAAACGTATAGCTTGAATGAAATGGCAAGGTGTATATCCTACATGACCAATTGTGGTGAGCTACCCGTATAGGCTCCATAATATGTACACATGACTGTGGTTCACTTTCAGTGTTTTCTTTTTCAACCGCTCAACTTTCCAAGTCATAACAATTGCTAATTTTACTTTATTTATTACATTTGTGGTGTCAGGCTTAATTGAATTAGGAATAAAAAAAGTTAATAAATATACCTAACAATACATCGGAAATTTTGTTGATTGAATTTACGTAAGTAAGTATAAATTTCTATTTTCCATGTCTCACAAACAGGCGTTTAGTGTATTTAAAGTTGAGTGGACCAACAAAGATGATTTTGACGACGAAAATCTGAAGGTGACCAAACCGACACTGGGCGACAGTGTGTGCATGTGTTTGCCTGAGCTGGGGGGCAAACGCCCGCATTTCCAGGAGATGGTCTTGCTCTTGCCCTGGTTATATTTTCATCTTCCTATTTGGCTGATCCGCGGTGCAGAGGTCTTAGCTAGTGCTAGAGAAAGATTGGTGGCTACGAGTTTAATATAATGAGTTTGTACCTATATACATATATAGCATTACCATAGGAAAGTTTTTCGCAAGTTAGTACGAGCAACACTTATGGTTACAAGCATAGGAAAACTGTTACCATCACCATTTCCAATGGATTGCAATTTGATTATGCTTTTGGATGGGGTAAAACTTGGTGTCTCACAATTTTATCGAATAACACCTGTTGTCCGTGATCGGATTTAAGCTGACTGTGTAGTAAATAGGGCTCGTAAGCCATAAATTATTTTAAATCCACTTTTGCATGACCTTGTGTACGGTATACAGTAGTCAGTAGGTATAGGTTTCAGAGAAATGGACATTATAGGTACAATTTAGATACTTATCATTGCGGTCAGCCCACAGCGTGTTCAATACCTAATACCTGTACCTAAACACATCTAACTGTTCGCATTAAAATTAGCCTGAGGCAAACAGTAAAGGTGCCAGGTAAACCCAGGTTTCTGCTTAACACACATTGCACTAAATTCAATTTAGTATAACTACTACAATAATTAGCCTAGCCTACCCTCGTATATTGGGTTCAAAATTAATTAGAATAAAATGAAACGCTCCAAATAAGGGGACCCGTATAAGCAAATGATGAAAGCTACGTGGTCTTATCAGGTACAGGATTCTGGAATATTTCAGTATGGAAAAGAATTGTTATGGAACCTGAAAGGGAAATGGTATGTGCCTTAAGGTAGCGGGCGGCATCGTAAAAGCCATCATTAGGCCGCACGGTAGCTGTATTTACCGACATTGTTGTAATTAGTTGCCATGGAATGCGGTGCTGCTACCTTAAATTCAGTAGAACAGGAAAATGCAATTAAATGGGAAGTAGAGCAATACAATAGCCCCCCACACGCCGCTAACCTAAAATAGCCCGTTCGTTTGACATGTGTGGTTTTCTCGGGCAGCTTCCAGTGTCAAGTGTTGGTAAACCTATTGCAAGTGGAATCTTGTATGGTTTTGAGGGCGAGTCGTTCATCACTTCCCACAGGCCGTGCTACAATACATCGTAAATTTCAAATTTCAAAAAATGAACGCTGCATCAGAACATGTAGTGTGGTGGTATGGTACTTTCACCCAAACAGTTGTTGGTTCCAGTCCCGCACTTGCTCTATTTTCTGACCATGCTTCAAGAGCACGTAAAGCAGGCGTTCCCGGGCCTTCCAAATTTAGTGTAACAGAGGGATTTATAGCCCTAACTCCTCTAGGTTGGTTCAGCAATAAAATAGTCATTATTTATTGAAGAGGTAATGATAGTTATAGACTAAATATACGATATTAGTAACACCTAGATTCAATACGATTTATTATTTTCTCAAGTTAGCATGGAATATTTTATAAACGTCATTGGCTATAGTTGCAATGTATTGTATTGTCATTTATGCATCATACTGTATCATCAACAAATCATAATGAATGAGCCACTCCATTTTCAATAAAATATTTCTGTGCATTTTTTACCCAACGCCGGCCATGATGGATAAACTACCGTACAATAGTTACAATAGTACTGGTAGTTACCGGCAACACAACATTTTTAAAATTTCACAGGCTAGTACAAAATTAGTAAACCGTACCGGATTCTGCGTCTGACCTGGATGTAGGTGGTAACTTTATCGTATTTTGACTTGCTACCATCACTTTCATGAAGCAGAGAGTTTGTATTGATGTGCCCAGCCATCGCGATGTAAGTTAACGAGCGTCCTCTCCAACTAATAAACCCATGGAAAGCTGATTAAGAATACCTTACGTTACGTAACCTGTCACTCGTTCAGCACATTATTTTCGGGTGACAATAGCACCTACAGTAGGTACCTGGTACTGAATCAAGTCACTTGTTCCATTCACCTGCGCGGATTTCCAAGAAACTGCTCCCCACGCGGAACATCGCCCCTCGGAATGACAATACAATCACCTGACAACCTCAGACAACCTGTCATTAGCGCCTCTAGGAGGTGGAAAAGTAGGTATTGCAAACGAGGCACTATACCAGGCACCACTAGTGCCTCTAGGAAAAACGGCTAAAGTAGGCATAGGTGCAGTCAGCAAGTCGGACAATGGCGTGCGTCACTGCAAACAGGGAGAACTATTCAAAAGAAACCTGCAAATTTACAAGGCAAAAGGAATTTCTATCCCCCCTCTCTCTTTATTGAGTTTACAGAATAATGCGCCCTGCAGCATGAGCAATATTTGTATATATGTTTTCAGGAAATATAAATGTATGCCATTATATTGTATTGTATAAAGGGATTTTAGTTGTGTCGAACATTGGCTCCGGCCCTATAATGTAGACATTCGTCTGTGTCATCGTCCGCGATTCCGTTTTCCATAGCTTGTGTCAACATGCATCCCTCCATACTAGATAGAATGATTGGGAACACATAATATTTCACCTTTCTCAATCACATAGACTGACTTGTTGTTTGCATGGGTAGCTGTGCTTATGGAGACCAATTCGCAGAGGTACCGGGTGAGAACCTGAGGATGTTGTGGCCAACCGCACAGGATGGTCCGCTAACCACAGGGCACACACCAAACCCGACACCCAGCATACCTAACGAGTGCAGGAAAGAGATATTGGATATTGGAAACGGTTAACGGGCTATTAAATGTACAGTAGACAAAAGTAGCCTATTTCAATCAGCGGCAATCGGACGCCCTCAAAGCCCTATTTTTAAAGTAAAAAAAATATCGACCAACGAACGAGCTGTAAATGAGATGTCGTGAAGTAAAAGAAGGCGATTTTCTAGGGGGGGGGGGGGGCGAATGACGCTTTCGGCGCCCTTCCAGAACTTGTCTCATATACCATCATGTATTTTAGGCTATCATAACTGCCGGCGGCCATAAAGACTTCTAGGAAACTTCAAAAACAATATGTGGAGGGAAGTCAATACTTACATTTTAATAGGAAATGAGTACCTAACATTACAAGTGAAAGAATCGGTCCATGTTTACTCGAACATGCTTTCCAATTTATAAAGTAGTAAATGGACATAATGGTTCCTTTCATTGTAAATAATTTCCCTATGGTTAAATTTCGGATCTCTCGGGGAAGGGGGGCGGGGAGGTTAGGATATTAAAAACTCAATTGCATATTCTGGAACGAACAGACCAATATATTGTAACAGTAGTAACAATGTCAGGGCAGCCAATGTATTTTTAATTTTGTTTAAAAAATTTGTAATGTAATTTCTTCAAAAAAGAATTTTTTGCCCAGAACCAAATATTTTTTTTGGGAAAACAACCTGTTTGGTTTTGTAGCTCTATTGAACACCTAAAACATATCTGAAGGTAGAAATCATCGATCGACAGGTTCCGGAGAAAAATGATTTTTTAGTCATTTTTCATGAACATTTATTGGAAAATATAAGTGCAAAATAGTGGGGTGTTACGCATTTTAACAGCAGTAAATTATAGATTTTTTGAAGCTTACAAAGGAATGCATACGGTAAATGGTTATAGACATTGCTGGAAAGAGGGGGGCCCGCGGTTCTCCCCCGGGGGAAAACTTTGAAAATATAAGTTCTAAATTGTGGGGTTTATCGATTTTTACAGCAGTAAAATTTATAATTTAGACATGGAAGACATATTCATGTTACCATCGTTCATTCGCTTTTTCTTTTTGGTCCTCCTTTCAGTGGGTAATTCTCTGCTATTTCGGTCGCCCTTGAAATTGAATCCTCGGCTAGGAAAAAAAAAGAAAATTAAAAAGACTTCCCGCCTTTCCAAGAATAATATCAAAGATTCAAGATGAGTAATTGCATTGTCAATGGGCAATCCTGGTTTTTGGAGCGCCTTCTGAACCATGTCCACCTCGCATAGAAATTTTATTCTATAGTGTTCATCTCATCATTGATTAAATTTAAATAAAGAAAACAATAACAAACCAAACGTCAAAAACAAAAGGTGTCATTAATCAGTAGTTGCAGCAGAATTGAATTTTATTGTCCACGCCACGCCATAATTTTCCCACGCCCACCAAAAAAGTTTGTTTCTTCTTTCTTTCAATGCGGACTAAACTTAAAATAATTGTTTATATTAAAACAAATGATACATTCCTTTATTTGCTCAATAAATTTTTGTTTCCTCTCTTCTTGGCGCCCCTTCTTATCGGGCGCCGGGCGGACCGCCCCCCGCCCCCCGCCCTCGCTACGCCACTGACTACATCAAAATGTATAGGCACGTTTCTTATAAATAATTTTTACACCCGGCCGGTTATTTCCTCTACTATTGCCTCTTAACCGAGTTGTGTTTGTGGCGCCTTCACCCACCCCTTTTTTCCAATTTCGAATTTGAACTGAGTTTTCCCACTTTACCACAGGATAGTGAGTATCGTAGGCATCTCTACTGAGTCATCGGCGTAGCTTGTTAAATACAGCGCTTCATGGTGTAGTCTGACTTATTACGACTTGTCGAAGTGAATAACAATCCGAACGCTGCCCATCCTGCTGTTTCTGTGTTCGAAGGTCTCAATGACCGTGTACATGATAGGAGCCTACCAAAAAACAGAATGTGCAAAACATTTTGTGGTCTGATAGGAGTTGGTAAGTTGGTGAGGCGGTTGTTGAGGGACGAATCATTCCCGGAGTAAGAGTAAGTAATCTAATCTAGTCAAGGCTAATGAGTGTGAGCGGCCTTGCAATGGAATCGAGCCGTCCAGGGTTAGAAACACCACTGAACAAAATACTGCAGCATGTAAGGAGATGAGATAGGGTTCTGTATATATACGCATAGACGGCGCGGAATGCCTCAAGAATGGACAAAGAGTGTATGCAATGTTAGGCACCCCACTGAGCAGTCTACATGCAGGGGGGCGTCTGTAACGTTATGTGTACGCCACTGAGCAATCTAGTGGAGCTTGTAAGAAGATGAGATAGTTGTATAGAAGGTGTCCTCGACTGTACAGACGGCGTGGAATGCCTGAAAGGAATGCCTCGATAATGAAACCTTGTGCACAGACCAGCTTTTTGTCACTACACGTCAAAATCCATCAGTTTGGCCTTAAACAGATTGAGACCTTGGGGGCTGCGATAGAGACTTGTTTTTTGATACAACAATCCAAAATTAAATGTCTGAAAAGAATGGGTTGATGGGAAATGCTCCATTGGCATCCGCTGACCAAGTTTTTTTCGTGCGAAATTATGTTTGGCTGAGCTCGCCGTCAGTTTGGCATTTTACAGAATTGAAGACCTTGGGCGCGAAATCTTGTCGTCTTTTCCTCGAATCATAGCCTATAACGCGCGAAAATATGCAATGTTTGTCATGTGCAATGGACTGTGGGCCAGTGTCAGAAACATCGCTTAACAAAGCTAGGAGGGAGGGGGGCTGTCAACAATGTACAGCCGCCTTTTCCCCTACCACGAAAGGCAAGATACCCACGGCCATAACTGTTGGAAGGCAACTTTTTGCGTGTATTACTTCGACCTTCCAGTTAATAGTCGAGTCCTCCCCCTCCCTTTATAAGTTATGCCTCTCTACTGTATCCGCGCCTGGCGTTATAAAATTATATGACGGCGTTGGGAGTTCACAAAGGTTGAGGGCTGGCCAGATACCGCCCGGGGCGTACAGCATTACGGCGCAGGAATGCGGCCCGGCCACATAGCGCCAGTACTAGTTCATATGTTGGTACAGCTGTTAGAATCTACACACTGACAGCTGCCCGAAAACATGCCTAGGAACACTGGATACGATAGGTCCGAGATACCTGGCTGATAATATACCTGGAGGAGTAGCAGATAGGGACTCTGGTCCATATAGTAAGGTGTACAATAAGGCCCGGCCACACAGCTCCATTGCTGTTAGAACACTACCGAGGGTACATCTCAAATATTCGAATGTTTACATACTGTAGGTACGTACATAGTATTCAATATTACGCTAGACAGCCCGATTATAATAGAGAAGAGCCCCATACCAGTTCATACTTTGGTACATAGCAGTTAGTAGCTACTCGTATTATAAGGAAAACAGAAGGACAGAGGGCTCCCGGCAGTCTACAAGGTCGATATTGCCATGATCATCGCTAATTTTCGATATAAGTGGTATTAAAAGAAGACGAAGTAGGCCTACTGTACGTACTTATACATACTATATAGTAGTAGTAAATATACAGTACAGTATGCACTGCAACTGTAACAACCTTGTTAGTCCTTGCAACACCAAAAGGATAAGGTCGCCAAGACCGGTTTACTTGTTCAGCGCCCCTGGGCCTCTAATACTAAACATACCCCCAAGCGGCTGCAATAGATCTCAAAGGTCGACGCAACGAACCTTACCTTAAGGAGGCACCGCAAAAAAAAAAAAAAAAAAAAAAAAAACATACCCCCTCCCCCTTGCCTCATAGTGAATACTGTATACATCGTATTTTTAAATAAGAATTTAGTACAAAATTAGACATAGACTCGGCCATGTCAATTTATACTCCGCACAACATCAGGACCGTAGCCAGGGGACGTTGAAATATAATAAGTAAACCAATTGTATTCGGGCTAAGTGCTATAGTGCAATATTTTCCCGTGATATGTTACATTTCAGACAGTTTCGAGAGATTTTATGTATTTATTACAATACTACAAAAGCCTTTGTTATGTATTTAAGAGTGACAGTAAGCTATAGGGATTACTTTTACGCCAAGCTCCGCGTTGATGATGTGTATGACAAACTGCTACACAATATTAAACCTATTACCTGGAGTTGTCTTCAATGTAACTGAGCTAATCCCTAAAATGTACCTCCACCTGGTGAAGATGGAAGCGCGTATTGGAGAGGAATGGAGACTGAATAGATAGGGGACCGAGCTTGAGCCAGGATCACAGACGAAAAACACAGTCTTTTCTTTGCAGGGCACTCTTTTGTCCTGGGGTAAGAAAACTGAACCCAAAGGCGGAGGAACTCAATGAAGTCAACGTCATAAGGACGCAGAAGGCAACGGGAAACACCTGCATTACAAGTCAGTACAGTACAGTCATCATGACTACAATTGCCAATCTTTGATAGAAGAGACATGAGAAGAAAAAGCACATGGAGTTATAAAATAACTAGCCTATTGACCTTTTATGACCGTATTCACCCTCAGTCGCGGTATTCTATAAGAGATTTATGTGGATTATGACGGTCCCTACACATTGTAGTGGGAGTGGATGCCCCCAGGCACAATGCGTAGGCAACCAATGCTTTGAAATTTAAATTAGCAGGCGAGTCCCTGTTTCAGGCATCTCCACTAAACGCAGGGGGAGTCACTAAAATTCCCACACATGTCGAGATTCAGGATTCCTCATATTAGGCCTACAGACATCTCTATTCAGGTAGTAGTCTTATATTGCTTTCCAATTTATACGTAGTATAAGGAAAGCTTTGTGACGGTCGAAATTTTCGATTCCTAGATTTCAACGGATTTACACGTTTTGAGGTCCCAGAAACACAAAAAAGTGTTTTTTACGAAATGTCTGTCTGTCTGTGCGTCGATTTCCGGGCAAACTACTCGGTCGATCTTGATGAAATTCGGCATGTAGGTTCACAAAAATCATACCCCGGAACATTTTTTTTATTTGGGGCTAACTTAACTTGGGGGGGTTTTATTCTCAAAAACTCCAAAAAAACGTCTAAAAAAATTATTTCTCAAAAACGGCTCCAACGATTTCTTTTAAATTCACATATATTGTAGTCGTCATTAATATTAACGAAATGCGTGGGGTCGCTTGCCCCTTGATTGGTTGCTTCTGGGGGTAAAAAAATAAAAATAACTAAATTTTAATGAAAAATGACTAAAAAATAATTTTTCTGCGAAACCTTTCTATCGATGATTTCTACCTTCAGGCATGTTTTAGGTGTTAAATTGAGTAACGAAACCAGACAGGTTGCTTTCCCAGAAAAGTAATTGGTTTTGTAAAAAAAAATGTTTTTTTGAAAAAATGATAGAAAATTCACGGTCAAATGCATTGCGTACCCTGCCAGTATAGGTGTGTGGTAATGTGTTGGTCTGTGGTCTGACCTATCTAGAATTTACCTCACCTCCAGTGACGTCAGGTGGACAACCCCCCCCCCCCTGAGATATCGGAAATTTAACCATAGGAAAATTATTTACCATGAAATAACTCATTTTCTCTATCTACTAATTTTGATAAATTGGAATGCATGTTCGAGTAAACTCGGACCGGTTCATTTACGTAGGTATACTGCATTGTACAGAACTCCCTTTAATCGAGTCAGAGCCGTAGATAGCGAATGCAGGGGGACCAAACACCCTGAAATGTGTTTTTAGTAATGAGTACAAACAACGAACACCGAAACCACATCATGAAGTGGCCAATAGACACTGAACTGACTGAAGCATTTCATGAGTAAGCAAATCTACGATATGGCAATGCCCACGACATATCTACACCTTTCCAAGAACCCAACAATTCTTCAGACCTATGTCCTATTTAAATGCAGATTTAATAAATTGATATCATTTAAAACAATAAAAAACAAAACACACTGCAAATGCTCGCAAGGGTTCGATTAATATGCTCCTATAAAATATTAATTAATTCTATTCCTAAAACAAAGATTTTCCGAGGAATATTTTTATGTAGAAAATCCACCGGGTTGCCTACAATTCCGATCTTATATATGACTGGCCTATTTAGGAACTCCTAACTATGATATGGTAATTCAGCCTTGGCGCATATTTACAGTATACCTGATATACATACAATATATATAAAAATAATAACAATAAAACGCCACAAACGTAGCCTCGCGTCTTAAAAAGAAATATACTGTGTATATATATAGGGTCACTGTCACCATTTGTCGGAGAAAAGAATCCGACGAATACTGCAGGCTGCAGGTCTCCACCGTGTTTTACCCCATTACAATGTACTACAGTCGATAACTATTTGTTTCATAAATTAGTAAGGTACCTAAGTCTTGTCTGTTAGCTTCCCATGGACCCAATGTCAAGGCTTCAGTTAAACAAAAAACTGATATGAGAGAAAGATATGTGTGCCTACCTACCAAGGATATAACGAGTTTGGGCCCTTATCTGAAAGCAAATCTGTGGCACGCATGTCTTCATCAGTAAACATTTAAACGAGACTGTGCATGCGCCCTTATGGCGCTAAAAATATGTCAATATTTACACAGCCCACCTTATTATATTTACATGAGTGCCAGACAATTCAGAACACATAGTAGGTTCTCACATATAGTGCAATGTATTCACTCATATTCAACCTCATTCCCATTAGTTAAGAGTAGTCTTTGTTGTACAGAGTATATTGTTATGCGCATACAGTACCTAACTAACATTTACCAAACCAGTATTAAAACATCCCTATGGTAACTTAGGAAAGGCAGAGATAATATAGTAGAAATTTAAATAATAAAGAAAGAAAGAAAGTAAATGTCCATTGAATTTTCTTATCAATTTTAACGTACATTAAATTGACTTTTTGTTGAAGAAACCTTAGGACAGAAGACTTGTCCCACTGAATTGAGTTTACCCTATTTCCGATATGTTGTGTTCTCTGCTGAGTTATTTACTTTATATTGACTATTGGAGGAGAAAAAACCCCTTTCAGTGTAAAAATCAAATGTCTTGTTAAATATCGCCAAAAAATATAAGAACCGGTCCGAGTTTACTCGAACATGCTTTCCAATTTATCAAAATTAGTAGATAGAGAAAATGAGTAATTTCATGGTAAATAATTTGCCGATGGTTAAATTTCCGATGTCTCGGGGGGGGGGGGGGGGGGTTGTCCACCTGACGTCACTGGAGGTGAGGTAAATTCTAGATAGGTCAGACCAACATATTACCACACAGCAATACTGGCAGGGCACTTGAGCGTGAATTTTCTATCATTTAAAAAAAAAAATATATTTTTGCACAAAACCAAAAACTTTTCTGGGAAAGCAACCTGACCGGTTTCGTTACTCAATTTAACACCTAAAACATACCTGAAAGTAGAAATCATCGATAGAAAGGTTCTGCAGAAAAATTATTTTTTAGTCATTTTTCATTAAAATTTAGTTATTTTTATTTTTTTACCCCCAGAAGCAAACTATCAAGGGGCAAGCGACCCCCCGCATTTTTGTCAACATTAATGACGACTACAATATATGTATGTGAATTTAAAAGAAATCGTTGCAGCCGTTTTTGAGAAATAATTTTTTTATACGTTTTTTTGTAGTTTTTGAGAATAAACCCCCCCCCCCCAATTGAATTAGCCCAAAATAAAATAACAAAATGGTCCCGAGGTATGTTGTTTGTGAACCTACATGCCAAATTTCATCAAGATCCGTCGATTAGTTTGCCCGGAAATCGACGCACAGACAGACAGACATACACACAGACAGACATTTCGTAAAAACCACTTTTTTGGGTTCCAGGGACCTCAAAACGTGTAATTCCGTTGAAATCTCGACCATCACAAAGCTTTCCTTATATTACGTATAAATTTGAAAGCAAAAAATATAGCAAAAAAAATGTAAGTTTTGAAGTGTAGGCTACCTACCTGTTTCTGTAACCCAGATTGGCACTATTATTGGATAAAATTTGTACGAAAAACCTGGTGAAAAAATGAAATGAAATGAAAAAAAATGGTGAGGCAGTCCCGAGTAAACAGTTGAACAAGACAATAGCAGGTGTCAGTGTCATAAATCGAAATGTAGAGTAGCATTTCCGCTAATTTAACACCTCTGCTATTTGCTGTTAAATTCGACTTCGTACAGAAAACGTGCAGTGGAGCTACTCGGACTTGTTATTAATTTCATATTTTCGATCCACATAACTTTTAGTCTACTCGGCTTTCTCACTTTTGAAAGTCGTGACATTTTCCCTGTAGGGTCTTATAACAAGTTTCACTTGTCTTTGTTGTAGTCCCATTAAAATGTATTTTTAACCTTAGTTAAGATTGGAAATAAATAACTCATTCATTCATTCATTATCATTGTATGTTGATACGCTAAGTTTATGCCATGTATTAGTTTTATTGGGCTAATATTTATCAGCTTCAGAATGTAGGCCATGCTTTCTACTGTTATCACTATAAACTAAATGAATCACCCTATTAAGAACGAGACCATTATTATATCGTATCTGATAAATACCTACAAAGCTTTCCTATTATCTAGTATATTATGCATCACAATCTGAACTTTCCACTATCTACAAGTACTGTACTGTATACTGCATAGCCAATGTCTTGCGGAAACACACTAACCTGTTTCTATTAAATACAAAAATACACGGCCTAATAAGTTACAAGTAAACCTATGTAACCTGAGAGTTTAATTCTGTACAACTTATGCGCTACAAAATTGATCGACGAAAATAGTTAGCATTAGCCGTTGGACATTACTGTATAGCCTACAGATTACAAAACATCTTATGCCATTTTGATTGAATTCTTCATGCGCCGTCAACGACGATATATCAGAATAGATATACGGGATGTATAGGCCCATTGGTGTCTGGTTTAATTTGCGTTTCAACCATAGTTAACATTGCTGGAGAACAAAACCCAAAGGATTTCCAGCGTTAGGCCCCCTCAATCCTAACAGGTTCTAAAATGACGTAAGACAATAGAATCCGGGATGATAAGCCGTGGTCGTTCAGTTGCTGCAATCTTAGAAGTCTACGCAGTTCCACTGAAGATGTCTACCGTTTCTAAAATCGTATTCAATATGAAAAACTTTAAGCTAAATTGAACATATTTAAAAATAATTATTTTAAAATAATAGTAGTAATTGGCATTGAATGAAACTATTTTGAGCTAGTACTAGTGTAGGTACTCATTAAACAGCCTAATATACCTATATAAGCCTACTAGTAGACAAGGTCTGGTATTGAAATAGACTGCGCTCGGTAGGGGAAAGTTCATTTAGTTTGGGAGTGCGCTTTGAATCCCACACTGAGGGCTACCTTATACGATACGATGACACCAACTCAATTAATTGATTCCTCAATTTCGGAATTTGTAGTGACGTCAAAACACCAATAATTTGATTACTAATATATAGACATGAAATTTTAGGCCCCTGAAAACGGCTGATAGACCATAAGTTAGCCCAAAGCAAGTTCTGTCCATCCAAGTCAGGACCAATAAATACGATAAATGTACAGCAGACAGATGAGTGCAGTCAGTCAGTCACGCAGATCCTGTCTGAAATCTGCCAAAAATTTGAATAGCCTACGACGGATAAATGTGTCTATGCTTTAGGTCCATTCCCACCATGTGTAAGTAAATAGAAGGAAAGCGGACTCCGAGGTCTTCTGCCATTCTTTGTAATAGGATAATGAGACAATTGTAGGAGGAAATGCCTTATACGGGTGTAAAAAGGGAAGAAACGTTCCTTTAAATTTTGAATTTTTGTTATGTAATATTAATAATTAATTCGTGTATTTTTCATAAATTTTACTATTTTGTTTTGTTAATGTATGCCACCTTTGCCCTTAACCATCGGCCAGAGTTATTGAGCATGGCTTGTGACAAATAGTGGACTCCGAAGATATCAAGTAAAAAGGAGGTCCAAAACTGTGGCCAAATAGTCTTTGTGACGGTCATCTACTTTATATCAAAATATATTATACATATATTTTTTTTTTCACCTTAATGACATCTCATTAACCAATTATCTATTCTAGAATTCCAACATGATCATTAGCACATGCCGAAAGCATTGCTAATACATCAGCTTTTACCTTTGGCTACCAAGCGACAACACAACAACAGCAATAACTATCCTGCATGTTTCTTGCACATAGTTGGAGTGGCTCGAATTGACCATATTTTTCTTGATTCCCTATTTTTTTATATAGCCTACAATACAGTAGGACTAAACAAATTAAACTTTGGTAAAACATATCGTAACTACACATTTGTTTACAACTGATGTGTATGTCCAACAGGATAGCATAGCCCATAGACCCTGTACAGCACAGCACTGGGCTACATAGGCACGAAGACATTGACTCCGAGGGGACAGAGGTCGGCCTATTGACCTGGGCATTGTGCCCGGCATATGACATTCCTTCAATAGGTACCTCGTACCTGGCCTACACACCTACACTTTCGCCGGACAAATACAACACATCTTTAGCCAAATATCAGTCAGCTATGGAGCAAACACTCTGTTGTACGTTGCCAGTAGCATAACATCATCATTCTAGAATTAGCCTGTGTGTCGACGTCCCCATTGGTTTAAATTGTGGCTAGGTTGTAGGTAGTTGATGCACCCATAGCTGGCGTACAGTCGATATATACAGTAATTGTATTAGCTGACATGGCGTCATTTGGAGCCCATGGCAGATATGTCTCCTCCCCCCCCTGGGATTCCAATTGAGAAATCCTAAAAACAATTAGAGTGCAATAGGGTAGGTAGGCTACTGTAGGCTGGTGCAAAGTAATTTAGCTACACGTAATTAAATAGTTTTAAAATAAATGTACGAGAAGTTTTATTTAGTTGATACGAGTCCAACGAATTTTAAATATTTTGTAGCCTATATCAATCGATTCTAATAATAACACATGTAAGCTACTCTATGTCAACTTGTGCAAATTGTAAAATAGTGGCCCAGCAATGGCCCGATGGAAAAAAGTCAATTTTCTTTCTCCCTGCCCCTGACAATAGGACAAATTTTCTAAATTTGCCAGCAAAAGTAGGTTGATATCTAGTTAAATAGAAGAGACTTGTCGGTGTGAAACCAGGGCAGATCCCTTGCTGGGACCACACAATGTCCGCTCATCATCAGATGACTGCACCGAATCAAAAGAATACAAGGACAATGTGCCAGCACACTATTATTTCCAATATTTGGGCGTCTACTGCATAGATAGGAAATGTAACAAAGTGCCTATTTTATAGGAAACAAGCATAATAACAGATAGGTACGAGCGGACCCGTACATACTTTCCTATTATTAACATTAACATAGGTACATAAATATACCACACATTACTGAAATTGAAGAAATTGAGTGTGTGACTTCCTTCAATTCCCTTGCACAAGCGCACTGTCCCCACTTTCTCGCCCCATATGTAAATCTCAAGAATGTATTGCCAGTTTTAGAGTGAACTCAACTTAACGGATTTTATGCAATGTTACACTGCTCTCGATTTTTTTACCTAGTCGTGTGATGTTTAAATTACAAGTTTACAGGTAATCTCATAATCTGACGAAACCGCGAAACTTTTCTCTTGTTTCCCTGGCAAAAGCTGATGCAAGTAACGATGAGAAAGATAAAACGAATCGTAGAATCGTGGATTTGAAGATGTTATGAAAAATGCGGTAAACGGCACTGTGTGTTGTGTTCTGCGGAGAGCCTGGCCATACCGTACACGAATCTCCCATTACTGAAGATGACCGTACCCGTTGGTACCTCTCTGACCTTTGGCACTGCAACAAAGACTCTCTTTTCCTTATTGGGTGTCACTAACAAATGCAATACAATAATGGAATGGATCTGTTGCACGAAAGAAAACTGCGTCGCTTACAAATAGCCTAAAAGCTCTACTATCTGACGGATACGGCGCCATGTACTAATAACGGACAACTGCGTTATTTTCTTTCGGATTCCAGTAGACTTTCATGGAACGTAGTTTCCCATAAGGCCGTAGTAAGGATTTTTTCAAATATTCGTCCGCAAAACCTGATTTTATGCCGCCCTTATGGAGGCCCGGGGGTCTCACCCGGAGGAAATTTTTTGAAAATATAGGAAGAATATTGGGTTTTTACGCATTTCGACATAAATCAAGCTTAGATTTTTCAGGCAAAGACTTACGGTATTGAGACTGTTGCAAACTAGGCGAGTAATAGAGGGTTTCCACGCATTCCTAAAATTATGTAAAGTTAAGGTTATGATTTTACAGACGAAGACTATTCGATATTACTGGCAAAATGGGGAGGGGGGAGCTCCCCCGGGGAGTTTTTGTTTAAAACGATTTAGAGGGGACACATAAAATAGTAGGATTTTACGCATCCAGAAGGGGTTCCAACTTTGGCAAACTACAGCGAAAATAGGGTTTGGTTATAGTATAACAAGTTATTTTTTAAACACATTGTTCTTCTATATAGTGATCGTATGTTGGATTTCATCAGCCCTGTCCATTTTCGTGTTCTCATCCCGGGGGGGGGGGGTCGAAGGCTGATTCTGAAGACTAGGGTCTTCTCCCAGAGCCTTACACCACTGGACTAAGGTTTCTTGCTGGAGTCATCTTGTTCCTGGAGTGACATCAGACGACTAGCCTCGCGACCGCACCTAACGTGCCAGGCTTACGTGAAGCGCTGTGCAGTCAGCCGCGAAAGGGAAGTGCGATTAGATTATGTGGCCGTAGAGCTAATAGACAATAGACAACCCTATGTGACAATGGGTAGGTCTAAACGGCGGACGAGCCAGGAAACAATTAAACAATTAGGTAAAACAAATAGGCCTAAGGTAAACCCAACATAGACAAAAGTCCATATTGAGGGTCTATAGTATAGTAGTACCAAAAAAATGGTTTTTACGTAATGTCTGTCCGTCGGCCGGTCTTCTCTGTCTGGCTGTCTGTAACCCAATTTGGGGCCAAGTATCTCAAGATCCAGTAAATTAAGCTGCATGCATGGTAAATGGCGCAGTCGTATTAAAATTGGGACGGTACTTAGTTATATACCATATGACGTTATTTAAGCACTGTACCTTACACACTGCGGGTTAAGACAGATTGGACATCCCTACTACGCACACAGTTGAATTTCTCATGAAAATCCATCATCCATCATTAGCTGAAAAATGCTCTTCTACTCTCATTTATGGCTTTATGATCGTCAGAGTGTAGGCCTACCTGTACATTCAAACAAATACGATTTTGTAAATATAAAAAAAACGCGTAGTGTTTAGAGTGCCAGGTTTTCTCTTAATTGTGAGAGCCTGATGATGAAAGGTCTAAAATTATCCCAATGCATTACGGTTAATTAAAGCTATTGCCTTTCTTTTTTCTTCTCGAATTGCTAACGCATCACCTTGAAAAATTGGAAATTATGATCAGTACGCTAGGTAGGTGTCCCTGTCCCTGTCTAGTAGGTGTCCATCAGTCTATTGCAGCCTAACATCTTAGATTAAGCCAAATTAAGAGTTGGCAGGGCATCCCCTGGTAATTTTAGGGCAATTGCGACGAGACTGGGCCCTGGAGGCATAGAGAAAGCCTACACAAACTACATAACGACGAAAATATAGGAGGAATTTCCGTATAATAACGCCCGGCTTTCATAATAACTGATAATCCATTATGAAGTAATAACACTGTAGGCCTACCTCTAGACGTGGCGCAGGTCGCCCGACCACCTTTGCTATACTTCCTTTTATGAAAGCCTCGGGCTACTTCCTATGTCCTACCTCAAGCACAAATTGACCAATAGCATTTTAGTGTACTTTGGAACAATGAAAATCCACAGAGAAATGATTGGTAGGGTGCAAGCATTTTCCTATGCAAAAGAGGTTATTGTTATTATATATTTCATTATTGTTATATTGTTATTGGAAGGGCTTTTTGTGATATACCCCGTGGGTATTTTTCGACATTATTCCAATAGTTCCTGCATGAATGACAGACTGGTATACAGGTACACGGCAGCCTACCCCGTCTGCAGAGATATCAATTCGGCAAAAAGAGGTCTATTACATGAAGCTGATCTCCAGTAAGCCTATACACCAATAAATAATAATCATTTAGGATTATGGGTCATGAATTGGAGCTTGGAGTTACCAAGGGGTGAGCCTTTACAACGCCTGCCATGGCAAGAACAAGTAGCAAATATTAATAGGACTCGAATCACGAACCTTTGGAGTCCTGAAAAAGGTGATAAAAACAAAGCTCGGTGCTGATTAATGGTTTGCCGCGGGGCGCGTATTAGGGTAGCAAGGTCCCTCAAAATTAATAAGGGTACGCGGTACTGCACCAGATGCCAGCCCAAAACACTCAGGTAGACAATTGGGTACCTTGCACCTCTCCTTCCTAAGGGCGTGCGTATTCAGGGACGGATCCAGCCCATTTTGGGGGTCAAAAGTCAAAATAGGAAAAAACATTTGTAGAATCAATTAAATTAGAGCGTAATAAATTAATTTACAATAGATGTACCAAATTTTTTAGCTGCCCCCCCCCCTGTATCCGTCCTGGTGCGTATTAAGGTAGCAAGGTCTTTCTGAACTTATATGGGGATATTACGCAAGGTGGAAGGTGCTATTCAGGCAGGTCCCCCACACCCCAGTCAGTGCAGTCTGGTACAAATCAGGTCCCGTTTGCTTCAGTGCGTGTGCACAAAATATAGCGAGTGAGGGTAACATGATACCCTCCCTGTCTGCCATACGTTCATAATACATGTGACGAATAGCGAATAATTTGGCACATAATACTATTCTAAAAAAAGTCCTATTAAGGCGCTTATTCCACCAACGTCAATAGTGATAATAAATGTAGTATTGACGTGGTAGCAGACATTAAAGAGTCTAAAAATGTCTGCTACCACGTCAATACTACATTTACTATCACTATGGACGTTGGTGGAATAAGCGCCTAACAGAATTTCAATTTAACCATTAAATTGACTCTAGGTAGAAGAGGCAACCATCTCAAGACATAATCTCCGCAAAAAGAGTATCTAGGAAAACCTGCACCCTGTGGGCAGTGGCGTAGCCAAGAGGGGGGGTGGTCAGCGGCCCCCGGACCCCCCCCCCCCCCAAATTTAGGAAAACAGCAAATTTTTCAGGTATTCATGTAAAAAAAATCCCTTTCGGCTCTGGCAGGTCAGGAGTAGTGAGATTCCGCAGACCCTGCTTTTCCTGTACGCTACCTGCCCTATGTATGTACAATAATAACAAATAAAAAATCCTACATTATTTTTCCGACACAACTTCAACAGACAAAACACTCTTGTGTTCCACAATGCCGACTATGAACTTTTATTTATCAAATTATTTTCACATTGACTGGATGCCATCTTAAAATGGTTGATTTGTCGAATTGTCGTGAAAAGTGATGATGGCCATTATCTTAGATAATAATACGGACTTTCTGTCAGATTTTAATTCATTCCTCTACGACCAATATATTAACTGAGATATGAATTATACAAAGTTTCAATTGGTCGCCATCTTGTAACTAAATAGTGGATCTAGCTGGTTAACGATCTCGATCAAGACAATTGTATGATCAATTTTTGTGCCAAGTTTAATCAAAATCGGATAATATTTACGGAAGTTAGTGTTTCCTAAAATCGATATACATACATACATAGGTATATACATATATAACATTTTGAACAGAGGATGGTTATAGGCTCAGGGAGTCATGAAATGAAAAGTTGTGAATAAATTTTCCGAAAGTCGAACATTGGTCGCCATCTCAATCTCCCTAAAATACCCCGGGGAGACCCCGGCCCCTCTTTTTCCAGTTTTGTTGATAAATTTATCGCCTACAAAATCAAAATTTTTGCCGGCAAACTATTTCAGACCTATCTTTTAAAAAACATTCCCCGCGGTAGCTCTCGGGCCCCCCTTGTTGGCTGTAATATTCTTCACGACATGTAAAATATGAACATAAATGCTTTGAAAGTGCGTAAATTCCACTATTTTGGGCCTATTCTTTTTCAAAATGGTTTCCCCGGGTGAGACCCCCGGGCCCCTCTTCCTTGCAGTAGGTCTATACTGTTCTTCGACTGTAAAACCAAAACATTAGTCCAACAGGTTACAAGACGTATATGCATCAAAATGTGTAAAACTCCACAATTTCAGGCCTATTTTTTCCAAAAACCTTCCCCGGGGGAGACCCCCGAAATTAAGATCATGCCACTAATTAGGAGATGCGTACATCCATGAGAACGGCTTTCCTCTTCTTCTCCTATTTTACAAAAATACGGGGGGGGGGGGAGCGCCAAACGAAACACCACTCCATTCGAAAACCTATCGTATCGTGTTGCATGAAAACTGAATGCCTCCAAAAAAAATCTGGCTATGCCGCTGCCTGTGGGACTAGAACTCACGATCGATGCCTCACCTTTCAACAAACTTTTAGATATTTGACAAACCAGCTGGCATTGTTTAATAATTATTGTTGTCAACGATTTCATATGACTTTTAACAATTTAACGAGCCAATGAAGAATCGCTGTACAATATTGATTCTGTTTGCACCACTGTAGGTTGCATAACCCAAAATCTGGTGGTACCTGCACCTCATTCGCAGCTATAGAAATTTGCTAATTATTGCAGGAGAATGTAGTGAAATGCAACTAATACTTTTTTCATTAGCCTGTAAATACAGATTCATGGATTTTTTTAGCATTTATAACGCGACTTTCTTTTTTATTTTATTGTTACTATCCGAATTAATTAGGGTTATTCATTGGGACAAGTGAGGGACTCTGTCAAAATATTATTTGTAGATAAAAAAATATGCATAATAAGAGTGTGTCTTTTATCATTTCTATTCTCACAGATGTTCCCCCATTGTCATCAGCATAGTGAGTGTCCCTATTACAAATTAAAATTGTATTGAAACGAAAATTTAATAACACAGCAGAAATCTTTTAATAGAGTGCTTTCCTTGCACATTTCTATCTGTGTTTAATATCATAATTTTATTATAGGCTATATATACTACAATATATTACAGTATCCTGCAAGATATAAATTAATAATAGATTTAACAGAGTAAATAGGTAGGCTACATAAAAAAAATTCACTGCATTTTATGATGTTATTTACTCTTCCAATAAAGTTAATTTCGATTTCTCTTTTCGCTCACTTTAGCCAATGAGTCATTTCCTATTACTATTACTATCTATTAAAATTAAAATTATTTCAATAAATTATATTAAGCGTAAATTAACTTACGAGGACTGGTATATAAACAAAAGCCGTGCTAGATATCCAAACACACTGCACACACACACTACATCACCAAACACACTCAAACTACTGGGCCACTGAGGCAACCGTGCTGAGCTCATCTCAGTGACTCAGGGTTACGGCACACGATAAGAAGACGCAGCCTATCAAACAATTCTAATGACACCGTCATTCACCTTACAATTTTACATGTGTCACAGCATAGGTACAAAACCCAATTAGCCCGATCCTAGGTAGGTACTCTTTTGAAGTGGCATGCAACGCATTGTAAGAAGAGGAGGGCGTGACGAGCTAATCTTGAAAAGGTAGGGCCACCTAAGGTTTTATTGGTTATGTATAATTATTTGTGTTTGTAGTGTTAATATTTAACGGGTCATAGTCATAACGGAAATAGACAGGTATTCAAGAATGGAGAATGTCAATAGGTATTAAATGGATGTATGCAAGGCCGAAGGAGAAGGGCTCAAATTGGGAGAACATAGCACAATTGCAGATTCACATTTTTGCAGGAACTTTTGCTTAATTCTTCACAGGCGGCTTCTACTAACCCGCAACTTGAAAGCTGTGACGAAACTACATAATTATGAGCGAGACTGTGTGGTCCAAAAAAAAACCAACGAACATTTTTGCTTTTATTTTATTTTATTTTTTTATTTTTTTGAGAAAAAAAAGTCATTGCATAGAGAAAAAGACCAAAATCTGAAAGTGAATGATGGTTAATAAAATTTCAGTTTTCCTTCAATTATCTTCAATAATTGCCTTATATATGGGGTGGGAATGTTTCAGGGCTAGCTCTTATTGTGTTGTCATTAATAATATACACAATCTTCAACATTTCTCCCGGGGAGCCCCCTCTTTACAATTTTATGGACATAAATTTTATCTTCATTTGTAAAATCAAATGATTATGGACAAGTCTTCGTAATACATAAAACCTCACTTTTTGCACTAACCTAAAAAGAGCACTAACAAACTTAATAAATTGGTAATTTAAAATTATTAAGAGTTACCGGTGGGGCCCCCATTGCCAATCCTTGCGCAAGGGTTCCAAATATATAGTTTCGCCACTGCTCGGAAGTCCAGACAAAAGTGGAAACACCTGACCCAACCTGTTTACTGTAGAGAATTGATATGGAAAAATAAAATTATTGCAATATATTCGACTGGCAAATTTCCCCACAACCCCACGTTATTTCGCATAACTCAAAGCAGATCTATATATATATATATATATCGGATATGAGAGTCGGATAGTTTCCAAAATATGATAGTAATAAACTCCAATAGAACCCATCAAGAGTTAAGGCCTGAGGACTGGAAGAGGGTCCTCCGTCTCGACCAATACTCTAATTAATTGGTATGTTTTTGCCAATAAAATAGCCGTCAGCTGTGATTACCTTAATGCTGATTGCTGAAAGTAGAATTGGCGGACATTTTTTCCTTCAAGCCAGTCTTCAAACTGCGGACCTCCCACTTCAAAATTATTATTATATTCTTTTTTCAAAAGATTATTGACATACGAATAATTCACAGAATGTATCCGAATCACCTCTTCAGTCGCCTCTGTAGGTAATACCTATGCTGAGTTACGACAAGTCTCCGAACGCATGATGTGTAGAGACTCGCTCAAGTACGAACAAGCTACCACTATGCTATCGAAGGCCCTCTGCCAATTCTGGACGATGGAATGAAATGAAATAATGGCGGACGACCCCCGAAAGTTTCTGCTCCATCATTTAAAGTAGCGGATGGAATTCGTCAATTTTGCGTTTCATGGCGCATTCCAGTGCAGAGAGGTAGTGCCCCTTCCAG
The DNA here is from genome assembly GCA_963971405.1 of Psococerastis gibbosa. Classification (NCBI taxonomy): domain Eukaryota; kingdom Metazoa; phylum Arthropoda; class Insecta; order Psocodea; family Psocidae; genus Psococerastis; species Psococerastis gibbosa. The sequence goes on from OZ020485.1 coordinate 2,692,831, forward strand.
GAAAATTGCTTAGCGCGACTTAGTCAACTCATTACTGCGGCGTTGACACTGTTCCATAGTCATGTTTTTGTAGAAACGAAAACTAAATAATATTATGTAGTGTGGCTACCATTCAGCATTGAATATATAACACAGTGTTATATATTCAATGCTATCAGCTTCGGTGGCAAGGTGGTAGCGAGCTTGTATTGTCCAGCACGAGTACTAACCAACAGAAGCAACTGAAGATCGTATACGTTAACCTTTTATTAAAAAATTGTGTGTGTCAACTCCGAATCACGACTGGAGTTTACTCATCAAGTACGATCGTCTAAACAGACACAAAAAAAGCTTACTAGACTAAGAAAAAGATCGATATACCGGTACTATGTCAAAGCGTAAATAGATTAAATAAATTTTATTTTAACTGAAATTAGAGGATAAATAAAAACTGGACTTGGCGGGATTCGAACCCATGATCTACGCCTAACGTAATAAATCTAACATAACTTCATTAGCTGTTCTTGTGCGGGCTTGTGGTCGAGTGGTTAAGACGACGCCCCGGTTAGGCGTAGCTCGTGGGTTCGAATCCCGCCAAGCCCCGTTTTTTCTATCCTCTATTTTCAGTTATAACATAACGAGGTCATATTTTGAAAACTAGATTTGTTTGCCATATATTTTTCCCATGTACCGGGTTCCTACATATGAAAATCGATTGTTAAGGAGTAAACTCCAAAAATAAACAATGTAACTATGTTATGTTACAGCATATAAAGGATGCATATAATGGAATCATTGCATTGCAGATGAGGAGACTTAGTAATGGTAGGCCTATAAAAACTATTGCTGTTTTTGTCCGTTCCCCGAGCAAAATAGTATATAATTGTGTGTATCTAAAACCGTGGCCCGGCCCATTGAAACATAACTCCTTAACTCATTACTGAACATTATAACGCAAAAATTAACCTGCCCTCCTCAGTCCTCAGAACAACAAAAAATCTGAATGCTAACTGAAGCATGGGTACGGGAGATAGAGCATCACCCGGTTTATGGCCTAGCAAAGGGACTGACCGGCAAATATTGAATTCGCTATAGCATTATTTGCGGCTGATTGTTCAACAATGCAACGAGCCCCTCGGTTGCGATTTGTCTGATCGCGCATGCGCTTTCCCTCGTCGTGACCGGAAGTCAGCCATCTTGTCCGATAAAGACAAGGAAAGTTGTCAATGACGACGATGATTCGATAATTATAGGGGTATACACTGTTCGGCGGATAATAAATTTGTACAAATAGACTGCAGTCATGCTTGAGGTTTCCGTAATCCGTATATTATGACTATCTATAAGCATAAACTGATTGGTTTGTAGTCTACGATAAAAGAGCATCTTCAAGCCAAGTATACTGGCAACAGCTATATAATAATTACTATGTATAGTTGTGAAAATTGGAGCTTGTCCAATCCAACACCGCCTGTTGCTTTATTAGGGGGATCATTTTATATCGCTTATCATACGTCTTGTACACACAAGCTTATACGTATTTTCTCTAGTCAACGCAACTAATGAATTAAGTTTCACTCTGAATTCGGACTCAGCTTTTCATTGTTCTATTTAAGTACCTAAATGAGTATTTAACATTTACTATCATTAGCACTGAAAAGGTCTCAAGTCCGAAATTCATGGTGTAAATTTGTTTAACCTGACACTGGACAGTGCGTACCTTAAATAAGGGTCAAAGCTTAATAAGGGCAAGGCGGTCGCCAGCTATGGTGGACTATAAAGTATAAATATGTATATAAATCTTGGTATAATACTGCCAGGATGGCTCAACGCATCTGCCTATATAGGCCTACAGGGTGCCCCAGACCATCCGTACACCTACTTTTTCTCGAAAACGAATGACGTCAGAGGTCTGAATTTTTTTTATCATTACAAAGGGGGGTTGATGCATTTCTGGAAATTAGTTTGAAATTTTTGGGGACCTGGAAGGGGGGTTTTGGGGGGGTCCGTTTGCTGTTCCTCGGAATAATCAAATGTAAAGATGTGTCAAATTACACATCATTTGAAAGCTTATAAAGTGTTCATTCATATAATTTGCAAAAATTTTGATTGTATCCCTATACAGGTTCAGGTACAGGGAGTCTTTAAAAGTCAAACTTTGGGTACCTGTGGGCTGTTAGTGTGCTGAATGCTAAAAGTCAAAACCAGATTTTCTGATAAAGAAAAAATAGGAGTACTTGATGATCTTACCTTGGTGTACCTGAGGTTTTCAGTTCAGGTACAGTAAACAGCTAAAGTTTGAGATTAAATTTCTCTAAAATATCAAATTACATCATATGGCATGTTGTACCTTAAATGACAGCTCATGACTCGAGCTTAACAATGACACACAAATTTTAGTACCTGAACCTGCGCCTGAACGAGGGAGGGGGGGGGGAATAGTTTACCCGAAGCATGGCAAGTGACACCTCAAATGAAAGCTCATGACTCCAGCTTAACAATGACACACAAATGTTAGGACCTGAACCTGGGCCTGAACGGGGAGGGGGGGAATAGGTCACCCGAAGCATGACAGGCTGTACCTTAAATAAAAGCTTTTTAGAAGAGTTACCAAGTTAATGAAACAAACCGCCGTACCTATACAATACCACCAGAATTTTAAGAACTAACCCTTCACCTAGAAACAATGAACATGTCGATAAATACTTTTTTTTGTACTAAAATTTGTGTGTCATTGTTAAGCTGAAGTCAAGAGCTTTCATTTGAGGTGTCACTTGCCCCGCTTTAGGTGACCCATTCCCACCCTTCGCCCCTCTCCCCGTTCAAGCGCAGGTTCAGGTACGATTTGTATAGTTAACTTGAAAACTCTTGCAATAAGCTTTCATTTAAGGTACAACGTGCCATATGATGTCATTTGTTATTTTAGAGAAATTTAATCTCAAACTTTAGCAGTTTACCGTACCTGAACTGAAAAACGCAGGTACACCAAGGTAAGATCATCAAGTACTCCTATTTTTTCTTTATAAGAAAATCTGGTTTTGACTTTTAGCATTTAGCACACTAACAGCTCACAGGTACCCAAAGTTTGACTTTAAAGACTCCCTGTACCTGAACCTGCTGGGATACAATCAAAATTTTTGCAAATTATGAATGAACACTTTATAAGCTTTCAAATGATGAGCAATTTGATATACCTTTACTTTTGATTATTCCGAGAAACAGCATACGGACCCCCTCAAACCCCCCTTCCAGGTCCCCAAAAAATTCCAAACTAATTTCCAGAAATGCATCAACCCCCACTTTGTAATGAGTAAAAAAAATCAGACCTCTGACGTGATTCGTTTTCGAGAAAAAGTAGGTGGACGGAAGGTCAGGGGCACCCTGTATACCCAGGGAATGTAGTCTACTGGTGAAAGTTATTTTTTGCTTAAAACTATAAGTTAGTATACACTTGCTAAGAAGTTATAATAATAATAAAAATTCAATTCAACTAGGCCATAGCTACTATTCTACATAATTTTCGTGCCTCTAAGGGAGCTGCCAGTCATCGCTGCCTGACGGGGTTATTATAGTTATACGATATGTTGGCGTCACATCCAAAATACTCAAGTATATATATATATATATTATCGTCTTATGAAACTGGTGCAATATACGCCGCCTGTACCTAATTATGATGTATTCAACCCATCCCCAACACGGGTACCATCATCAGTAGGCTAAAACGCGGCTGCCGGACATGTTTCTGACCAAAACATCACACCAATCCTAAGGCTGACAGTCTCATTGAGTTGTCGTGCCACGACATAATGTGCCTGGACCAAAAATAATATTAATGATGAAGTTACTCTCATATAAGGAGTAGCAGTACCCAGCGGGTACTCATCCGCAAAAAATGTTACCATCTGCACTGTAAATGGGTCAATTTCAAATAAATTGTTTTAATTGTCGTGGTAAGTTGGTAGGTACCGATCCATAGCAGTGTGTGTATCGTTATTGCGGTGTTGCCTCCACTGTCTATTCCAGCGACATGGCATCCATTACACACGGATGGACCCACAAATTATCATAATAATAGACGAAAATAATTGCTCTGAGATTATTACTCCTACAAGTTTTTGGTTATGTAATAAGCAAATTTGAAATTCAGGCCTACTTCAAGAATGGAATTTCTCATTTTGCTGATTTGCATCTGCAAAACTGTCAAACCTTGCACACTTCAAAAAGAGATCTTCCCGCTAACTTGCAGAAAACTTTCCTTGGAGTAAATGTGACCCTCAGAGACAGCTTGGTACGGTACTATCGACATTATGCACAATCGGTTTTGTATTTTACTTTTTTGAATGTTTTTGCTAACATCATCCATTTGAATCCTACCAATAGCAGTTGGTAACTTTACCATTATTGGAAAGTATGCACAGAAGTTTCCGCAAGTTGGCGATGGGACCCATTACAGATAAAAACATTTTTAAAAGTGGGAATGGTTCTTTTTTGCATTTCATTATTAAATGCCTTTTATTTTGAACCATTCTCATTTTCTTTATGAATGTTTTTATTTTTTTTAAATTGCCTATTTTAATATGTAGGTAGATGACAGTTCTTAACGATTATTTGGGTATTACTAATTCGGGTTATAGACTTATAGTTATGACAAGTTTTTCTAAAACTCTAAGTTTTTTTACTTAATTAAAAGTTCATAGTCATAATTAATTGTGGTTCGAAATGTGGAACACAAGAGAGTCTTGTGTGTTGACGTTGTGGTCGGGAAAAGAACACGTTTGGTGATATGGGACTCGAAGCAACTACCTAGCTACCTTTCGGGTCCCTCTCAGTGGCGGCGCTAGAAATTTTAAGGCGGTGGGGCCAAGGGGGGGCATGACTTCTATCTGGGGGGGCCAATGAAAAAACAGAACATTTTTCATTGGGGGTAGGTATACCGTTCAATAATTCTGTAATTTAACAACTTGTAAAATATGTCAAACGTGGGGGGCCCCGCAGGGGCCGGAGAAACTGTTGGGGGGGGGGCCCCTCTGGCACCCCCGTGGCGCCGCCTCTGCTACCACTACCGTACTCTGCGTCATATTCTAATAAATCAGTTCACGTTTCTAACATAGATTGACCTAAATTATTGAAATTGATTTGTAAAATGAGTCCGATAATATTAGTAGCAGGTGTCAGGAGGAAGATCGCCAGCCAAATTCCTATGGCAATAAATGTTAGGGAAGTATGTAAAGATGAATCCTGCCTTCCTGCATGGGTTCCAGCTCGGAGTACAGTGCACTCTTACAACACACGATCGGCGAAAGGGTTTGGTATGCCTAGGTGTCGCCTAAACAAGTCGAGGGATTCTTATCCGATACTTGCACACCGGCTTTACAATAAAGTTAAGCTACTTTTTTTAGTAAACCAGTTGGATCCAGCTTGTTTCTGAACATACAGATATTAAGAGCATATACCTACTTATTAACGCATCACTATATATATAATTTGGATGAGTACGACCCCAGGAGCTGGACTATTTAAGTGCCTCCTTCTTTTTTCGTACAAAACCCTCACGGGTGGCTGTTTTTGTTTGACGCGGTCGATCCGGCTCTGGCTGTTCAGGGACTCTAATTTTTGTATTTGTATTTCCTATGTTAATACTCACATATTCAAATTCTAATATTAAAAATACTGACCTACTCATAGGTAACTATTCTGTCAGCGTTAGGATGACTTCACCATTCATTTACTTTTTGGCGGGAAAAAAATGGTTTTAAGTTTTAACATTACTTTGAATTTGGAATTTGGATGAGTTGACGTTGGCGACATTGATTGACTGAAGGAGACAGGGCTGCCACATTCCGTGGTTTACCTCGGAATTCCGTGGGAAATAATTTTATTCCGAAAAATTTCCGGGGTCAACAATTTTTGAGGTTTTTCTGTGGGATTTTAGGGAAATTTGTTTTTATTTTATTTTTTAAGAATTTTGTCGAATGACCATTGATTCATGATTGTTTCATAAAATTTTCGCAAAAATTCAAAAAATATAAACACTATTTCCACCCCGAGCCCTACACCTCCATACGATTTGCATGCTGAAGCAGGGGACCAATCGAAAGTCCACCATATTTTGGCCTAAAATTTTCGCGCCAAATGAAACTCAATAGTTATCTTATGGCAGTTATGACAGTTAATTGTCAGTTATTTATTACGACTTAGCTGTCGTGTATTTCCCGCCGCTAGCGCACTAAAAATTATTCTAGATTTCTGCATGTTTTTAAAAATTTACTAGCTTGAGTAGCTTCAGCTTTGTATAATGAATAAAACTTAGATGAACCTGAAATGAGATGCCGGGAATTTCATATCAGCCTATAAAAGTGTGAGGGTGAGAAAAAAGTCAAATCAAATGATTAAATCATGGGAGCCTATTGCATTATTTCCATCACAAACCTATTTCAAGAAAGGTTTGTAAGTTTATACATACATGCATTGGCGTAAATAGGGGGTCCTGGGGGGGGGGGAGGCTAAGCCCGCAGGCCCCCCCCCCCCAGGATTTCTGGTGACAAAGACGTTATGGAGGCGAAAGGCATAGTATCCACAATAACGAAAGGGAAATTAATTCTTGATACTGGTATGCTTATTTTATATGAAAGACATCATGAAAAAATCAACACATTGACTTATTTTCACAAAAATATATTACTCAAAATGCTTAAGATCCCAATAGGCCTATTTCAGACCTATTTTTTCAAGCTTTTTCTTCGGGGGAGACCCCCGGCCCCCTCAGTGGTAGGTTTATTTGTCGGTACAATCTCAACTGTACTGCTTGCAAAATTCGTAAAACCTCACTAATTTGGACCTATATACATCAATTTTCCTTCTCCGGGGGAAACCCCCGGCCCCCCATTCTCCAGGGTTTAATATGCGTAAAACCTCACTAATTTGGGCCTATTTATCAATTTTTTCTACGGGGGAGACTCCCGGGCCCACCTATCACCAGGGTATACAATGCGAAAAACCTCATTAATTTGGGCCCATTTATCATTGTTTTTCTGCAGGGGAGACTGCTGCGCCCCCTTCTCCAGGGGATAAAATGTGTAAAACCTCACTAATTCAGGTTTACCATAACATTAATGGCTTGGATTCACGGAGAACAGCTTAGATCTGGTAATGACAACCCAAACAACCTAGCCCCCCCCCCTCCAGTCTCCAGAAGGTTACGCAGCCCCCTATAATGCTTTTCTCAGGGCTCCAAGTATTTTTAATTGTCAACTGCCAATTTTGAATTTGCCACAATTAAAGGTACCTACTTATGGTATACGTGGGTGTAGCTTAGGAGCCTTAGACTATACTGCTCTAGCTTCTGAAAATTAGCAAGATTAAAAGATGAAAACTGGTGAAGTAGGCATGGTGACGTACAGCAGTCGATACTCTCAAAAATAATAAAAATCCGCCTATGCTTAGCATACTACATGAAAACAAACTTTATATCCAGTTTAATTTGTAACATCCTTGGTGAATGAAAAAAAATCATATATAAGGCGCTTATTCGACCAACGTCAATAGTGATAGTAAATGTGGTATTGACGTGGTAGCAGACATTAAGACAGTCTAAAAATGTCTGCTACCACGTCAATACTACATTTACTATCACTATTGACGTTGGTGGAATAATCATCTAAAGGGGACCAACATTTAAAAAAAATTCCGGGGTATTCTGAGGAACTATTTAACAATTTCCGAGGAATACGGCAGAAGTCATTTGGCAGCCCTGGAAGGAGACAATATGGTGGCCTGCGGTCTAGCCAGAGTGACTACTTATTCTTTTTATATTCTGCTTATTCTAGTTGAAGTGTAGTCAAGGACAGGTGAAGGGGGGAGCTGCCCCCAAAATCTTATAAGCTAGCCTGTTGTAAGTTGCCTAACTTATTACGTTATAATGTAAAGGATACTACATATATTTATTATATTTAGAGCCAAATTACCCCCCCCCCCCCCAATGGGCTGGATCTACTCCTGCAGCCTGATCGAGGCGATTATAATACCGGGGTTAAATAAATACCCTAGGATTATAACTGTAAACAAACAAATTTTGAATAGTACTTTCCATTATAAAATTATCTTGTTTATACATTTTTAATGCCAGGGGATTAAATAAATACCGGTATTATAATCGCCTTGATCAGGCTGCTGGTATAGGTAGGAGCCTAAATTTAGGAAGTTGAACACTTCAAATTTAGTCCCAATGCAATTAAATAGGCGTACATGGTTAGATTGGACTAACTAGTTTGACTATCTTTTGTTAAATTGCTGCTTGACACAATTTTTCTTAGTAACATATTCCTTGCTAAATATTAATAAATCTTCATATATGCCGGTGTGTGACCATAGAATATTGTTCTATAATAAATAAAAAATATTACAAAAGCAGAAAATGTCAATTAATCGTATTAAAAAAATTATTGAAATACATCAAATTTTCACGTAAGTGTATATGGCATGGAACGCTTCTGCCATAATATCCAAGATATCAGGTTTTGTCCGTTGCCGACAGCCCTAGCGCTCCTGGTGTTTTTCCAGTGTAGATATCATAGACATAGTAAAACTATAGACTCATCGTAAACATTCGGGTTGAAGCCGCTTGACTTCGGCTATTTCCATAGTATAGGACCAGATTGAGCCTTTTGCCATTTGATACCATGTTAAAATTTTATTTTTTATTTGATAATTTAAAGATTATTTAGAACGGAAAATCATGCCAGCTAACCAGCAATATTTTTATGCAGAACTTGGAGTACTTTTAATTTACATTTTAAACAATATTATTAGGAAAGTTTTCCCTACTTTTAGATAAAAATAAATTTTTTTAATGCAGATCTTTCAGTACTTTTAATTTAAATTTTAAACAATATATATAATAAATGTAAATAATAAATATAATAATATATGAAACAACAAAGAAAACTATAAAGAAAACATATAATAAAACTTAAATTTGAATTTCCCGCCAAAATGCACCTATAAGGGGGCGTGGTCGTGGCTTCAGTCCTCCAGCACAGCCAAAATACGACATGGTGGCTCCATAGTTTTATTAGCTCCATGCGTAGATATATATAGTTCAGTGTATATCAATGGATAGTTCAGTGATAATTATACGATGTTCTGTGGCTGTGGAGTCATTGAGCATGCGCAGTGCAAACGAATGGTGCAAACACAGGTGTTACGCTGACCGACTCGTCATTCACTGAACTATATATATATATATGTATATTAATGAACTAAAGTTTCTTTTATTTTCAGATAAAATGTAGCCTGAAGTTTAAAAAATGGTCGTTGTTTACAATAAATATAATTAAATTTATGGAAAATATTAAGGTTGCCTAGATAACCAATTTAATTGTAATTAATTATTAAAAACAGTGCTTTTGACTTTTGTATTCAGATTATATTTCATAATAGATCCTGCAGGTAGCGCCTTAGACAAGGAAGGAATGGGGTTCATTTGTGACGTTATTTTGTAGATGGCAGCACCACATGCAATGATATCAAAGCGTTGATTTTTCCATAAGGCCAAGGTCATAGACAAAAAACTAATACAGATCGTCATCTGCCGTAGTACATTTCCACTGAACTAACTATATATATATACACTGGAAACACACCAGGAGCGCTAGGGCTATCGGCAACGGACAAAACCTGATATCTTGGATATTATGGCAGAAGCGTTCCATGTCATATACACTTACGTGTAAATTTGATGTATTTCAATAATTTTTTTAATACGATTAATTGACATTTTCTGCTTTTGTAATATTAATTTATTTATTATAGAACAATATTCTATGGTCACACACCGGCATTTATGAAGATTTATTAATATTTAGCTAGGAATATGTTACTAAGAGAAATTGTGTCAAGCAGCAATTTAACAAAAGACAGTCAAACTATTTAGTCCAATCTAACCATGTTCGTCTATTTAATTGCATTGGGACTAAATTTGAAGTGTTCAACTTCCTAAATTTAGGCTCCTACCTATACCAGGAGTAGATCCAGCCCATTGGGGGGGGGGAGGTAATTTGGCTCAAAATATAATAAACATATGTAGTATCCTATACATTATCACGTAATAAGTTAGGCAACTTACAACAGGCTAGCTTATAAGATTTTGGGGGCAGCTCCCCCTTCATCTGTCCTTGACTACGCTTCAACTAGATCGAATAAGCAGACTATAAAAAGAATAAGTAGTCACTCTGGCTAGACCCCATGGACGGATAGGCCTACAGGGAAGCAGGTTCCCCCCCCCCCTGGATCCACCCCATGGATGGAGACAGGGGCGGATATCCCCCCCCCCCCCCGAAAAAAATTCAGTAATCTATTTTATAAGTTAATTTTTATAACGCTCTGATTTAATCGACACTACATAGGTTTTTCCTATTTTGACCCACAGATACCCCCCCCCCCCATGAGCTAGATCCGTCCCTGATCCACCCACACCGGCATTCGAATTTTTAAATCTCATAGCCTACTTATTATGCTTACACGATTTGAATATTCTGTGTGCTATCATCGATGAAAAAATATTGCAGTGTAGTAGGCCCATGGAGCTAATAAAACTATGGAGCCACCATGTCGTATTTCGGCTGTGCTGGAGGACTGAAGCCACGACCACGCCCCCTCATAGGTGCATTTTGGCGGGAAATTCAAATTTAATAGTTTTATTATAAAGCTTATGTTTCCTTTGTTGTTTCATATATAATTATATTTATTATTTACATTTATTATATATATTGTTTAAAATTTAAATTAAAAGTACTGAAAGATCTGCATTAAAAAAATTTATTTTTATCTAAAAGTAGGGAAAACTTTGCTAAAAATATTGTTTAAAATGTAAATTAAAAGTACTCCAAGTTCTGCATAAAAATATTGCTGGTTAGCTGGCATGATTTTCCGTTCTAAATAATCTTTAAATAATCAAATAAAAAATAAAATGTTAACATGGTATCAAATGGCAAAAGGCTCAATCTGGTCCTATACTACGGAAATAGCCGAAGTCAAGCGCTTCAACCCGAATGTTTACGATGAGTCTATAGTTTTACTATGTCTATGAGTAGGCCAATGCTGTTGATTTAGGGATGTCAATATCAAAAAACCTAATAAGAGCTATAAAAGCCATAAGAGATCATGGAGCTGTGGGGACCACTTAGTCCCACATGTGTAATAACCAGTCTGCTTCCAGCTTCACCTTTTTTCCGGTAGATGGCGCTGTTCACATTCAGATAATTCAATATTCCTCAATCTTCCTTTTACGTATTTATATCTCTTAATTAATAATATCTTTAATCTACCCTCTGTGTCTCATCAGCTCCTTTAGCTGTGGACACAGAGTTGGTTTTTCTATATGGAAGCAGGCTGGATCAAATTCAATATTAATTGTAAGCATGTATCGTTCTCGTCTCACAGCTCATATTGTAACCACTGTGTGTTAAATTACTCTAACTTGAGCCGAAGCACGAGCTTTTCCACTTTGAGGGAAATTTCCCTTTTTAGGGAAAATCCGGGTTTAATCACTGCACTAAAGGGAAATTGGAGGGAAAAGGGAATTTTGACTTTTGAGGGAAATTTGAAGAAATAAGCAGTGTTTCCACTTTGAGGGAAATTTCCCTTTTTAAGGGAAAATCCGGGTTTAATCACTGCACTAAAGGGAAATTGGAGGGAAAAGGGAATTTTGACTTTTGAGGGAAATTTGAAGAAATAAGCAGTGTTTCCACTTTGAGGGAAATTTCCCTTTTTAGGGAAAATCCGGTTTATTCACTGCACTAAAGGGAAATTGGAGGGAAAAGGGAATTTTGAGGGAAATTTGAAGAAATAAGAGAGATATTGAGGGAACTTTGAAAACAGGAAAAGTCAATGATTAAAATAACCTAGCTGAAAATGGAAAATGTTACAATACATAACAAAAACACATAAAACATGATAAATATGAATAAATAACGGTTTCAAATTTTAGCGCGAATGTTATGAATTCTCAATTCTGATGCCAATACTGATGGCTTGGTGGGAATTTTAAAAACAGGAATACATCAGTGCTTTGCTTATGATATGATGATTTGACCTGTTGTAGCAGCACAACTACACGACAACACGAGGTAAAGAAAGGCACAGGCACGTGTTTTGGGTCCTCCCCCCGAAATATTTGCAGCGTACACTAGATAGAATGGAGTTTTAAATATACAGTAGAATCCGGTTATAATGACATCGAAGGGAAAATAATTGACAAACATGGATGTCATACAAGACGTATAGTATACAATATAACTAGGTATATATATTGAAAACCTAACTATCTTCGTAATTCGTCATAATAGGCGGTTGGTCAATGTTCAATATAGACGGATTCTTAATAAACGGAATCTACTGTATTGAGGTTACACCAATTTTAGGAAAACTCGTTGAAAGAGCGAGGGAAAACCATTGGCGTAAATAGGGGGGTCCTCCCCCGGATTTCTGGTGACAAATGGAGTCTTCAGGGGGGCATTTTCGTGGCAAAAGAAACTAAATTAGATAATTTAAACCTAATTATCTTATTACTATTATTATTATTCTCACTATAAAACATAAATTGCATTTGAAAATTCAATAATTTCCTAAAAGGATTTAATATTTCTAACAGAAAAAATGAATTTTAAGTAAATTTTAATTGTTGTAGCGCACTAGCCTAACTAATTAGTTTTTTGTCTATGGCACTAGCATTCCGCAACTAAAACATAAACAAACCTTTCATTTTGAAACAGGGATCTAGAGCTCTACAGATGCCGACCAATCACAAGCAAGCATGGACACATTGTGTGTTAAGCCCTTTTTTTACTCATTACTAGAGGTGGGTCGTTCTTACTGGAGCCGTTCCATGAGCTAGGAGCCAGTTGCAACGGATACAAAAATATTAGGTTCTTGAGGAACGCAATGCAAAATTATTATTGGTTTGAAGCAAGCGCTATATCGCGCACTAGTAAAGTTGTAGTGATTTAATTTTCAGTAGCATATGAGGTTATTGATCTAGCTCTTTGCGTACACCGTTCAATATGATACTTCGTACACTGATATCCACATAGGTTACACCGACACGCTTCATCCGGTTCGTGAAAGTCAGTTCTTTGTAAAATGGGGATATCCGGAATACACGTGGATTGGTAGATTAGGGGCCACTGGTGAACCTTTCTATTTCTATATCTTTAGTTATATTTTAGAAAGTTTCAGAGTTATATTTTATAGACTATAGCAATTGCAGTAAAACTTATTTAATGTAGCCTTACTGCAACATCAGGTTATACTTATACCATAAGATACCTAGTGGCTACTGAAGGTGCGGTAGTCTACGTAAGACAACCTTTGTCCTGTAATTAGGTTTCTTATAGGTACAGCTTTCCAAGCTGCCTATACAGTCGACCCTTAGCTGCTTAAGGATGATCCAGTAGGATACATAATAGGTATAACGAGGAATATTTAGTCCTGTGGAACGTAGAAGTAGTCAAATAGGGCTTACTTGTATAGCTTTTTATAGAGGGTTCATTGCATGAGTTTTAAAAACCAATCAATATAATTTCAATAAGTTACAATATAATCAAGAACAAAATTGTAAAATCAACTGTAATTCTGTAAAATGTGTTTTTTTTTATGCATATCAAACCAAATCCCCGTTTCATAGTTTATTTATATAGGGTCTATTATGTTGTTCTGTGGTTTAACTGTTCCAGACCAGACTCAGCCATAGGCTATGTGGGTTTTCTGACTCAATGCCAAGGCGCCCGGTAGTAAAATCTGAAAAGAAGGAATTACTTTAAAAAATGTCTATTGTGTTAAAATTCCATATTAAATAAGCAATAGGCCCTACATTCAATAAATGTTCACAGCCTTTTTTTAGCATTTTAGGTTTAAATATTTCAGTCCGGCGAGTCTCAACATCCAAAATTCAGTTTAACCTACACCGTTTAGTAGCCTTCCTAGCTGATGTCCAAGTTGACCCAAATCACTGACTACATTATGAAGTGTTTAAAACAAATTATCTAGCCAACCTGACCCGGAAAGCACATTTGCTTTCCTAATTGTAATGTATTTTTTTTTTTTAAACGTAATGTAGAAGGATAACAGTAAGAGGCAAAAGAACAGCCATCAGCATTGAGGAACGAAAATTCAACTCATACTGGCTATAGCCCATAACCGTTATATAATCAGAATGTATTTGACCAAATGAAAAAGAAATTCCCCTTAATGTTGCCAAAAATTTTAATAAGGGGAAATTACTGACAGAGTAATTACTTTATGCCTTTGATTGCAAAGCCCTGATTTCAGCGAGAAATGATAATCAGTTAGGTCAACACAAGCTTGGGGTAGGTAGCTTATGTTTTTACCTATTATAGGCCCTAGCTCCACAGTATGTAACTTAGCATTTAATGAACAACACTACATTGAACTTACCTTCCGTTGTCTTAAACGTTAAACGTTTCCACTCTGAAAGATATGCCAATGGAGTGAGCGGCCGCAATATACCGTATGCTTGCGTAACTTTTCGTATGTTGAAACACCTCTTAACAATCAGGGCAGATAGGGCCGTAGAAAGAATTTCTTCAAACTGAATGTGTCAGTGTGTCACAGTTATCCTTTTTATGGAAAGTACGTAAATGCCGCATTAATGTGTTGTTGAATTGAAATACTACTCCACAAAACCAGCACAGAAAACTCATTTTAAACGTTTTAAATACACAAATACGTGATATAAAACAGTTTCCAATGCCAAGTCGGGAAGACGGAAGCAAATGGTCAATGGAGGCTACATATATTGCTTTTTGTTATATCTTACAGCTGATGTGTTGATGTGTTTACAGTTTACACGTGGAAAAAGGGTTCCATTTTGCATTGCGTTCCTCAAGAACCTAATATTTTTGTATCCGTTGCAACTAGCTCCTAGCTCAAGCCTCAAGGAACGTTCATAGGAACGGCTCCAGTAAGAACGACCCACCTCCAGTGTTGAGTAGAAAAAGGGCTTAACACACAATGCTTGCTTGTGATTGGTCGGCATCTGTATAGCTCTAGATCCCTGTCATTTTGAATGAGTGTTGGTTAACTGGTTAAGTGATTGAGACTTTCAAATTTTATTAACTGAGAGAAAAGATTCAATATTTTACACGGATTGTAATAAAATTATATTTGAATTTAATGTATATATATGCATGCCATAGTGGCAGAAGCTGTGAAGAATAGAATCATGTCGGTTTGCGACTTTGTGATGTGGAATGAGTATTGGGACGGCTTTAGCACAAAAGGCAGAAGGTGCGTCGAAGCCTCTGAAGTGAGAGAGTACTGTAAGAGAACAGGTTACGGACAGATCTCAGGCAGCTGGAGGTTTGAGAGGAAAATTGTGAAACAAGCTCCTACAGTATAACCGTAACCGTACATGGCATATACGGCGTAAAGAAGCTAAGTACGTAGCTGTAAATAAGTAACATAGGCTAGTAAAAGTCTAGTAAAGCTACCCCTAACAAAATCCTATAATTTTGTTATGCATCGTTTTTAAGAATACAAAGAAGACTGACTTACTTACATTCAAGTAGATTAAGCTTTTTCCAAATTTAAGCTGCACACGGGCTGAGCCCTGCAGCATATTATCAGGGTTACCAGATCAAATTTTTGGAAAGGAGGACATTTTATGAAAAAGGAGGACATACGCAAAAAATTCCCATTTATTGAAGACTTACATATCTACTAACATATTTTTATTCGTATTTCATTTTTGATGATATTTCTTTCAATAAATTCGGTTTGCTAGAAATATATTTGTAAAAATCAGTACAATTTAAATGTTTGAAATTAATTGTACTTAACAGCTACAATTCCCTTCACCGACTCAACCAAGAGTTTATTCCTCTCGTCAGTCCATTGAGTATTTATAAGAGAAAACACTCTTTCGAGTGGAGTTGGATCCCAGTATAGCGAAGAAGAACTGACAAATTTTTAACAGCTCCGAAAAATTTTCTAATTCACTGGTGCAGTCAAAAAATTGCATCCATTGCAAATGCATCAATTGTTCAAAAAAGCCTTCTTCTTGGCAAGTCACAAAGGTTTGCAGGCATCGGAACTGATCAAACAGTTTGTTGTCATCGATTTCCAACCCTCCATTACTTCGAATGTATAAAAGACTTTCTAGCGTGTCAGTGAAGCAAATGGACTAATTTTGATCAAATAATATTTAAACTAGGATTTTTTTCATTATTAAATAAGGCGAAAAAGGAGGACATCTGGTAACCCTGATATTATTGTTAAACTTTTTTTATAGAAATATAATAATTATCGCATTGTATTGTATACAGCACCAAAGGCTATAGACAATCCATAATCTGAAGTTGGAGATTCTAAATAAGCGCGCGGCGCTTCTGAGTTTCAACAACAACACAGAATTTAAGGTCGGCGAAGCGTACTTATTTACCCACATTCTATTTTATGTCTAATGTTCGCATTGCAGGTATAGGCACTAATTGCTTATGACCAACTTGATAGAAGGAACATGTGATGCAAATATAACAATCTATGCTTAAAATATAAATTACCTTACCAATGGAAACTTTGCCTTCCACTTTATACCAATTTTTGTTTGACTTTTTGAACCGCAGAGTAGCTTAACTAGACTTTACCAAAAAGGGTCCCGAGATCTGATTTTTGTGAACCTACGTACAAAACTTTGTCAAATTCCAAGGTCCAAAATTAAATTCGCCCACATGAAAAGTAAAGACAATTTTCTTTCTTTCTTATCCGCCGGACAAATAGGCATTGCATAAAAACCTGGGATCTCAAAACGTATAAATCCGTCGAAAATTTAATCATCACAAAGCTTTCCTTATACTACCTTCGTATAGATAGGAAAGCGAAAAGCCAAGATTCAATGTATAAAGTTTAACACACTAGATTTAACTTAACTTTAGCTGAACACAGCACTAAAAGCTCAAGGACGTTACATTTTTTTCGATCTTTTCACGTTGACACCAAATCCTCTTTGCAGATTGCAGCCTGGAGAACTATCGTTTTCACCAGCATTTGAGCAGTCATTATGTTCGTCGCCCTCAAGCTCGATGAAGCCTGATGCAGAAATCGGACACGTTTTCTGCAATATCGCAGTATTCGAAGGTATTATTTTAAAATTAATTTTTTATAATATTGACTTTTTGTACTATTACCGAACTAGCCTAGTGGAGTTAGGGCTATAAGGCCCTCTCTTCCACTTTACTAGGAAGGCCCGGGATCACCTGCTGTAAATGCCCTCCGAAGCATGGCCAGAAAACTTAGCAAGTTTGGGACTCGATCCCACAACCTTTCGGTTGATTGTTGAAGTCTGTACCACTACTCTACATGTCCTGTGTTTTATGTAGCCTACTATAATATTTTTATAGAATTGACATTTCCTCGAGTAAAAGGCTTGTTTTTTTTTACGATTGGGTTCCAACCCCCTTATGCAATAACTTGGGAATCAATAGTGAAACGAGCAAAACATTTTTCACACTTATTCTATGGATCAGCCAAGCAGGAATGAGCCGCCACGAATCTATTAACATCCAAATCGGAAGATTTCAGAAAAAAGACTGGATGTTTGACATCTATTGGCTGGATGATGACGTGTCACAGAACAGCAATGTGGCGCTGTATAGGCGTTCTATTGTTGTCCATATAGATTCTTTACAACTCTGTTTCCACCAAATCGTCTTTGCACTTGATGAACAACCGTTTTCACCAGCGTCAAGTCAACCTCAAGCTCAATTTAGACATAGACACGTTTCATTCAATATTGCAGCATTTAAAGGTATTATTTAAAGTCAATTTTTTTATGTAACCTAATGTAGTATTTTAGCAAGCCACGCCTAGTTGAACGTTTGCACTAAAAAATTAAGAATGCATGATTATTCAAAATTAGGTAAATGGTAAAATCCATTATGGAAAGTTTTTTTTTTACAAAAGCGAATCTATGGTTTCCAGCAGAGTTTATTAAACGTGCACATCGTTTTTCTGATTGCTGATCTGTAAGCTCTGAATAATAAACTTTTTAAAAAATAATTAAATTTTTATGTAGGTTATGCTGCAAAATATACGTATAATAGGTCTAAAACGTATAGGCCTACACTTTATTTTAATATCTGTCTTCAATGGGCGATTAAATAACGATTTATAATAATTTTACAGAAATACGTATTATGTAGGTCTATACCTAATGTGTTGAGTCATATATTTTGGCTGCAAATTGCTGTATTCTTAGTGCACACAGAGCCCAACGTTTCAGAAATGGTTTTCACTTCAATGGTTTTCATAATTATTTTGAATTCTTTTCAGTTGGTTGTCGTCATTGCGTTAACATCGCAACGAAAGAAATAGATGCATCACACATACAGCTGAAAACTTGTGGAAATGTCTAAAGAAGATCATGGAATCCTCAGGAATCATCCAGGAGGAAAAAGTAATTGCGGCGGTGAGCAACACTGTCGCTAACGTCGTTGCAGCTATTAATCTAGGTCTTGGTGTAAAGAAGGCCATAAGTCAGTAGCGCCTAATTTCATAAATCAGGGCTACTTATGTTAAAGCAAGTGTAAACGTGAGCGACCAGCTGAGAAAAACTGCAAAAAAATACTGTAGCAGACGGGAAATGTAGAAAAGCATTATTTGGGACGTAAAAATGTAGTATTTTCCATGCTGGTACGTTATTTTGAGTTGAAAGATATCATCAACGCTATAATTTTAATAATAGAACATTAGAAACCGGATGTTCTTCCATTATGGATTATCTCGTATTACACTTATTTTTAACAAACAGCAAGTTTTACAAAGTTACTAAGGAGACTATTATGTTTATTCGTATTGCACTACATACACTACCCCATGCTTGCCTTTATTTTTTCTGTCAGTTTTAGGTATAGTATTATAGACTAAAGGTGTAGAAGGCTTCCATACACCCTAATATCATAATATCATGAGGGATTTCTAAATTTTGGAGCTGTAATTTAATTAATGAAAATTACTGGAGCATAAAATTTAACACATTGTAAAATTCATGGAAAAGTCGCACGCTGAAAATTATAAATGCTTGAAATAGCCCTCTATAACATTATCAGGGTAAATCGTTAGTTATTTGTGTTGTAAAATAATTAAAGAAACGCATTTATCCGAGAATAGCATTAGCATATATCTACGGAAAGTGGGCCGGCTGAATGAAAAACAAAGACAAATTCGAAACTAGACAAAATTTTAATGGACCTGAAGAATCCAGGCTAATGGATCGTCGCTGATTTCCAAATTGTTCCAGCTGCAGTTGGTTTCTTCTGTGGCACCACGTTGACTTCGAAAATGTATATCTCAGTAGCAAAAAGTTGGATTTGGATTAGTGCATTATTATTAATTTTATGAAGATGTTTTAATATTGTAAGTTAATATTAAGTTTCCACAGTGTCTCCTTTTTCTTTCCTAAAACAAAGAAGACAATGAAGTAAGCTACACCTTTAGTTAGATAATAGTAAGAGTAATGCGGTACTGTTAAGCCAGCACATTAAATATTTTTCAGGTATGCGCTTTCCGCTCATTGAAAGACATTAAAATGATTAAAGTGACCTAGCCTAATTAATATAAAACTAGGGAGTAATGATATTATTGCCAAGTAAATTATTAAGCTATTGATTGGCCTATGTACAAAAATTGAAACGAGGTGCATGTTCGTATTGTGAGCATAGGAATCCAGTGTCAATCTGAGTGCTAAAATACCTGTTCTTCCCGCTTTAATTTTGAAAAAGATGTGGTTCTAGCTGTCACGTGGCCCCTCCACATTCTTCCCGCTTTAATTTAAAAAAAGCTACTGCCACGTCTTTTTAATAAATACAATGAAATACAACCCCCCTTAATTGAAGAAATTCATACAAATCTTGTCAAATTAACCTGCATAATACCTTAATTTAAGCTCTGCCAACAAAAACAATCTATTTAAGTAGTACACAGTATGCAAAACTATATTAGAACTTACCTTTCTTGATTTTTCTTCTGCCTTGTTGACCGACGCGGTTGTTAACCTATATTTGAGGTTATCTACTTATCTATCGTGTCAACAGATTGAAGTTTGAACAGATCCGCGCTAATTTTGTTGGTCTTTTAAAACATTGAAAATTAATACAACTAAAGTATGCTTATTAAGCAGGCCAAAAAATAGCACATTTATTGTAAATAGCAATAGACGGATGTCAAATACAATGTTTTTACCATAGGATATCAAATTGGTGCTGAATTTTTTTGTATGAGACCTTGGAAGTTTACCCTTTTTCAATGTTCGACAGACTTACTGGTCTTACTAATTCAGAAGATGTTATACCCACTAGATTCCACAACTGAACTCATTTAAAACTCTTTTAACGAGTCTTTTGGCACGAATAGTTACATTAGGTGCATATTCGTATCCAATTGTATAGTAAATTCAGTTAGGTTACGTAGGTAGCCTAGTCATGATAGAATTAAAGGCCTAGGTTGCATAACTGAATTTTGGGAGGCTATAATAGGTATTGTTCTTTTACTTATATTATTATTAGCTAGACCATGTACCAACTTATAGTAGGCCTGGTGTCGATCGCCTAGCTATAATTATCTCACTAATCAGTTATAGGTGCATACTGCCTTTTCCAGCTAGGAAAAAGTGCAGCTGCTTAGGGGAGTATCAAGTATCTCTATCAAAGGGGCCCAAGAAGCTAGCTAAAGCCTAAATACTAAAAGCAGGAAACCTATTTATGAGGGTTTTAGTCTAAACTTTAATAAGTTGAAATCCATTGAAATACTATATATATTGTAATTACGTAAACAAGTAGGTATGTTTAAAAAATTGCGATCACGTATCGAAAATATTTGCTTTACTGAGTATAGCCTACGTCCTAACGTCCCGCAGGAAATTGGCAGCCCGAAATTTAATACGGTCCTAATTTTTTATTTAATTAACTCTCAAGTTATTAAAAATTATGTTCATTGCTTTCCAATTTATACGTAGGCTAGTATAAGGAAAGCTTTGTGACGGCCGAAATTTTCGATTCCGAGATTTCAACAATTATACACGTTTTAAGGTGCCAGGAACCCAAAAGTGTTTTTTACGAAACGTCTGTCTGTGCGTCGATTTCCGGGCAAACTACCCGGTCGATTTTGATGAAATTCGGCATGTAGGTTCACAAAAATTATTAAACCTCGGGATAGTTTTTTTTATTTGGGGCTAACTCAATTTGGGGGGGTTTTATTCTCAAAAAACTCCAAAAAAAACTCTAAAAAAAATTATCTCCCAAAAACGGCTCCAACGATTTCTATTAAATTCACATGTATTGTAGTTGCTATTAATATTGATAAAATGCGGGGGGTCGCTTGCCCCTTGATAGTTTGCTTCTGGGGGTAAAAAAACAACTAAATTTTAATGAAAAATGACTAAAAATAATTTTTCTGCGAAACCTTTCTATCGATGATTTCTACCTTCAGGTATATTTTAGGTGTTGAGTAAAGAAATCGGACAGGTTGCTTTCCCAGAAAAGTATTTGGTTTTGTACAAAAAATTTTTTTTTTTTAAATTATAGAAAATTCACGCTCAAACGCATTGCGTGCCCTGCCAGTATTGCTCTGTGTTAATGTGTTGGTCGGGACAATCCCCCCCCCCCCCCCCCCCCCCCCGGCACATCGGAAATTTAACCATAGGAAAATTATTTACTATGAAATTACTCATTTTCTCTATCTACAAATTTTGATAAATTGGAAAGCATTTTCGAGTAAACTCGGACCGGTTCTTTAAGTTGCAGAAGACTACGTCATTGGTACCTACTGTAGCTTTTTCATAAAAATTATTGAGGGCTAAAATTTCTCATAAAATAGATAACATGAAAAAACTACAAACAAAAAATTAATAATACCCTATTATCGTATATTATGCTTAAAGTAGTCTTCTACAATTACTTAAATGAACTAATATTTTAATAACTTGCTTAGTTATCCCATTACATTTTATAATGAAAATAAAGGTTATTATTATGAATTAAATAAAAGATAAGTAGGCCTATTAAATTTTGGACTGTCAATTTCCCACGGGTCGTACACTCTTAAGAATTTGTACATAGCATTATTTACTTTCGCGTATAATTAATGGCGGTCTTAAAAATTATGGATTGTGATATTTTCCCGGACTTGCCTAGCAATGAGAAGAAAAAAGCCTGGAAATGTTTTCAGGCAGTAGGCCTAGTACATTATTTTCTTGGAAACCATAGAGCTGAAAATTATGAATGATAACTGACATGATTACGAGTTTTTCCATCAACGGATGAAAATATTAAAAATCATCATAATCATATAAGATAAATTATCTCTACGTCCACTTCTTATATATATATTTTCATTTATTGGAACTTTTCCATTTTTTACATATAAAAGCAAATTAAGAACAATGTGCACGGGTTATACATACCTAATTTTATTGCTTTTATACCCAGAAATAAGAAAAGAAACAAAATTCTTATCTTATTTCTGGGTATAAAAGCAATAAAATTAGGTATGTATAACCCGTGCACAAAATTGCGATTGATGGTTTCTTCGTACAATTGCAAAATTTATGAACTGTGTGTTTCTACATTCCAGACTTAGTTATTTAATTTTAAATATATAACAATGATGGTCTGAATTTTAACAAGTGCCAGTCCTTTTCAGCACATACAACTTTTCTCGCAGCTTCTCCTGAATAAACTGAAGTGCAGGATGGCGTAATGGATCCTCCTGATTCTACAGATCCTTCTCAAATATCACCAACATTGAAACATCCTGAAAATTATAATAATACATAAATATAGAGCAATAATAACCATTGTACGCATGTATAGTAAACGTAGTAAGGACAAATTTCATGGTATGACGTCCAGTCACTAATTGGCGAGACAATATGACACATAACATAAAGCCAAATCCAATGCAAATTATGCCTTCTGGACCGGCTCGGGGTTTCAAATTCAGATGCTATGCTTGTCCAGTTAAAGAGTTTGCTATCTCCCTTTTTCCGAAACGTTGCAGGGTTCTTATAGATATATAGAACCTGGTGGCCGTTGGTACTCACTTATGGCATATAGGCTACCTGCGGGCATACTATGGCAATTTTATAAAGTCTTAACATGCGATTAAAAATGTGAAGTTCACCAAAATTAGAGGATATAAAAAAACTGGGCTTGACGGGATTCGAACACATGATCTACGCCTAACCAGGGAGTCGTCTTAACTGCACAAGAGCGTAAGACCGCACAAGAACAGTAACTGATGTATACCTTCAAGTTATAACCTCGTATTGACATGATTCGTAATGTTATCCAGGTTAACACAAAGTTAAAGAACCGGTCCGAGTTCACTCGAACATGCTTTCCAATTTATCAAAATTATTAGATAGAGAAAATTAGTAATTTTATGGCAAATATTTTTCCTATGGTTAAATTTCCGATATCTCGGGGGGGGGGGGGGGGGGGCGGTTGTCCACCTGACGTCACTGGAAGTGAGGTAAATTCTCGATAGGTCAAACAAACACATTAATTACCACACAGCAATAATGGCAGGGCATGCAATGCATTTGAGCGCGAATTTTCTATCATTTTTTTCAAAAAATAATTTTTTGGGCAAAACCAAATATTTTTTTGGGAAAGCAACCTATCCGGTTTCGTTACTCAATTTAACACCTAAAACATGCTTGAAGGTAGAAATCATCGATAGAAAGGTTTCGCATTTTTTAGTCATTTTTTCATTAAAATGTAGTTATTTTTATTTTTTTACCCCCAGAAGCAAACTATCAAGGGGCAAGCGACCCCCCGCATTTTGTCAACATTAATAACGACTACAATCTACGAGAATTTAAAAGAAATCGTTGGAGCCGTTTTTGAGAAATAATTTTTTTTGACGTTTTTTTGGAGTTTTTTGAAAATAAAACCCCCCCAAATTGAGTTAGCCCAAAAAAAAAATGGTCCCGAGGTATGATTTTTGTGAACCTACATGCCAAATTTCACTCAAATCCACTGAGTAGTTTGCCCGGAAATCGACGAACAGACAGACAGACCGACAGACAGACATTTTGTAAAAACCACTTTTTTGGGTTCCTGGGACCTCAAAACGTGTAAATCCGTTGAAATCTCGGAATCGAAAATTTCGACCATCACAAAGCTTTCCTTATACTACGTATAAATTGGAAAGCAATTAAGACCAGTGTTATATAAACCATATAATACTTCAATATAATATGTAAAGCATTGCCATTATAGCATTAAGGAAGCTCACAGACTAGTTCGGTAGCTGTGCTAACCTGACTGACAATACGAATCATGTCAATTCGAGCATATAAGTACATCAACTGTTCTTGTCGGGGCTTCTGGTCCAGCGGTTAAGACGACGCTCCGGCTAGGCGTAGATCATGGGCTCGAATCCCGTCAAGCTCAGTTTTTCTATATCCTCTAATTTCGTGGGGGTTATCTCTTCAACCAAAGTTAATTTAATGTTAGTGTTATATACATCATTTAATACAACAATATAATGTGAATTTACCATTCTTAATAAGATTGGGTAAGTTGCCCACTCATGATGTTAAGACACATTCTAGGTCAGGTTACATTTGTTTCTGCGTAAAACATAAAATAATTATTAAACTAACTTACGAAAATCAGGTACGATTGAAGGAGCTTCTCCTTCTTATTCCATTTAACCTGACGTCACAGTAATGAACTACTATGTTGCTGATTTGAAGCGTTTAATTCAATGCTGAATAGGTTAGCAGGTATTAGTTTCGGACTCTCCCCTTGCGAATAGTGGCGAGTAGAATCTAATGCGTGGTCGGTTGCTAGAACTTTTAAGACCTATAACAATTCAAATTATGTAAGGCTGAATAAAAGGTGATCTACAAGCCAAGAGAGAGAGAAATACTATATAACCAGCATAGATGAATTTGTCAAACTATTGGGCCTTCAAATTAATGTTTTCGTGGAAACAACATATCTATTGTCTCGATTCTATTTTTTTTCGCAATAAAAAGATAAGCTAAACTAAAATCAAATTCGTTAGCATTACATTGCTACTCCTGAATCTCATATTTAGCTTCCAAAATTGAGTTGTGGTAGGAACTGGTGGTTATGTGATTCAGGAAGTATTGCTAATACAAAAGTAGCAATTCAAAATATTTTCCATTTGAATAGGTCCACGTCATGCCGAATTTTAAATCATAAAAAAATATGACTGTGTCATGCCGATGCCTCACTCCACTAAAGTTATTTGACTGGGTTTTTAGTTGTTAGCATTCGCATCTCAGCCTAATTCATGTAAAGACTACATGATGCAGACATAGAAAATGGTTCAGCTCAGTTAAACGTTCTTATCAGGCCGTCGTGGCGAGTTGACCCACTTTTACTATTTATAGGGTTCGTCAAAAAAACAATATTATCTGCCTACCGCCCTTCATTAAGAACTTAAGTACTCTGGTATTAGCGGTGAATCAGTGAAGTGTCAATATATAATAGGTATTATAGTTTGTAGTTGGAATGTTCCAGTTTATCTCAAAACTTTTTCTCATTATAACTTACAGTATATGAAAAAATGGCCGGCAGCTCCCTCATGTTTAATGAGTTATGTATCCCAGTTCCCTGAACTCATCCATGCTGTGGAGTGGACATTCCTTCATCCTCCTCGTGACAACGGGCTTGAACCCTGAATTTTTTTTAATAGCAAGACTGCTGGGGACACCACAATCCTGACAGCCTTCTTCTGCAATAGAAGAAAATTAACCACCCTTGGAGAATGACCCCATAGAAGTGAGCCGTAATTAATGTGTCTATGGAAAGGAGCATGATATGCGATTAGCAGATACTTTTTGGTACTTTTGACATTTTTATTTCAAAAATGCTATGAGTAAGCAGTCCAATTTAACTTGAGTCCACTATTAAGCCCAACAGCTTCACAAAATCACTCTCCGCGTTCGGGGCTCTAATCTGGAGGGAACAGCAAGTCTTTTAACCTTTAATGAAACCAAGACGAATTGACATTAACAGGACCTTCTTTTGCTTCCCTATGTATACGTAGTATAAGGAATGCTTATTAACGGTCGAAATTTTTGATTTCACTTGATTTTAATGTATGGAAGTCGCAGATACCCATGTTCTGCAAGAGAGCTATTAATATAGCTACGTCCATTGGCATAATATTGTCAGTGAACCTAAGCCTATTCAATTGGTAAGCTTCCTGTTTCAATTTCAATTCTTGAACCCATATGGCGCCCATTCGGCCCCCATTCCACATACGTAGGCTACAACGTCAATGAAAATTATGAAATTGATGGTGGCAGCAGAATTTTTAGTATGTAAAAATGTCTGCTGCCACCATCAATTTCATAATTTTCATTGACGTTGTACGTATGTGGAATACCCCCCTTCCACATACGTACAACGTCAATGAAAATTATGAAATTGAAGGTGGTAGCAGAATTTTTAGTATGTCTTTAATGTCTGCTACCACCTTCAATTTCATAATTTTCATTGACGTTGTACGTATGTGGAATGGGCACCTAATGGATTGAAATAAATGATCCCAACACAGTAACCATTAGTGGTCCCTAACAGCACTACAGACAAATGTTACAAGCTAGAAGCTACATATTATTGGAAGTTAATTTAGGCAACTCACATGATTGTAACTTGCTATGTTGCATATTGCTATATTTCCATTCTAATCCATTTCTTTAATCAATTCAGATTAGTGCGTATATATTTCAATATAGGTCTATTAATAATTAATTTAATTAATAATAATGGTAAATTTAGTAAAGCCAATGTGGTAGACTGGTAGATTCAAGATTGCTAAAATCCAGAACAATATTATTATTTGGAATCAGGAATACGTCTCTTACTCTAAAGCCACGACTAGAGATCCCAAAACACGATTATTTACTACGCTAATGCTATTTCAAAGGTTTCAAAGTTTTCAAAATGTTAGAAAACGCCCCTGAAGACAGGTGCCCCTTCCAAAACAGGCATAAATGAAGTAAAAAATGTGTATTATTTTATACGTAAAAATATACGTCAATAATTCATTAGACAATAGATAATTAATAAATGTCTAGTTTGTATTTCAGAAATTGTTTTAAACTAATTTTCTAGGGAGAAAATAATGTTTTTATCAAACGATAGTCGAATGGGTCTATTGTAATGCGTACATAACAGGCTTTAACTTTTAAGACTCCCTGGCAGGGCTGCCACATTCCGTGGTTTACCTCGGAATTCCGTGGGAAATAATTTTATTCCGAAAAATTTCCGGGGTCAACAATTTTTGAGGTTTTTCTGTGGGATTTTAGGGAAATTTGTTTTTATTTTATTTTTTAAGAATTTTGTCGAAGGACCATTGATTCTCTCGCGGTTTCATAAAATTTTCGCAAAAATTCAAAAAATATAAACACTATTTCCACCCCGAGCCCTACACCTCCATATGATTTGCATGCTGAAGCAGGGGACCAATCGAAAGTCCACCATATTTTGGCCTAAAATTTTCGCGCCAAATGAAACTCAATAGTTATCTTATGGCAGTTATGACAGTTAATTGTTATTCTAGATTTCTGCATGTTTTTTAAAAATTTACTAGCTTGAGTAGCTTCAGCTTTGTATAATGAATAAAACTTAGATGAACCTGAAATAAGATGCCGGGAATTTCATATCAGCCTATAAAAGTGTGAGGGTGAGAAAAAAGTCAAATCAAATGATTAAATCATGGGAGCCAATTGCATTATTTCCATCACAAACCTATTTCAAGAAAGGTTTGTAAGTTTATACATACATGCATTGGCGTAAATAGGGGGGTCCTGGGGGGGAGGCTAAGCCCGCAGGCCCCCCCCCCCAGGATTTCTGGTGACAAAGACGTTATGGAGGCGAAAGGCATAGTATCCACAATAACGAAAGGGAAATTAATTCTTGATACTGGTATGCTTATTTTACATGAAAGACATCATGAAAAAATCAACACATTGACTTATTTTCACAAACATATATTACTCAAAATGCTTAAGATCCCAATAGGCCTATTTCAGACCTATTTTTTCAAGCTTTTTCTTCGGGGGAGACCCCCGGGCCCCCTCAGTGGTAGGTTTATTTGTCGGTACAATCTCAACTGTACTGCTTGCAAAATTCGTAAAACCTCACTAATTTGGACCTATATACATCAATTTTCCTTCTCCGGGGGAAACCCCCGGCCCCCCATTCTCCAGGGTTTAATATGCGTAAAACCTCACTAATTTGGGCCTATTTATCAATTTTTTTCTACGGGGGAGACCCCCGGGCCCACCTATCACCAGGGTATAAAATGCGAAAAACCTCATTAATTTGGGCCCATTTATCATTGTTTTTCTGCAGGGGAGACTGCTGCGCCCCCTTCTCCAGGGGATAAAATGTGTAAAACCTCACTAATTCAGGTTTACCACAACATTAATGGCTTGGATTCACGGAGAACAGCTTAGATCTGATAATGACAACCCAAACAACCTAGCCCCCCCCCCCCCTCCAGTCTCCAGAAGGTTACGCAGCCCCCTATAATGCTTTTCTCAGCGCTCCAAGTATTTTTAATTGTCAACTGCCAATTTTGAATTTGCCACAATTAAAGGTACCTACTTATGGTATACGTGGGTGTAGCTTAGGAGCCTTAGACTATACTGCTCTAGCTTCTGAAAATTAGCAAGATTAAAAGATGAAAACTGGTGAAGTAGGCATGGTGACGTACAGCAGTCGATACTCTCAAAAATAATAAAAATCCGCCTATGCTTAGCATACTACATGAAAACAAACTTTATATCCAGTTTAATTTGTAACATCCTTGGTGAATGATAAAAATCATATATAAGGCGCTTATTCGACCAACGTCAATAGTGATAGTAAATGTGGTATTGACGTGGTAGCAGACATTAAGACAGTCTAAAATGTCTGCTACCACGTCAATACTACATTTACTATCACTATTGACGTTGATGGAATATGCATCTAAAGGGGACCAACATTTAAAAAAAATTCCGGGGTATTCTGAGGAACTATTTAACAATTTCCGAGGAATATGGCAGAAGTCATTTGGCAGCCCTGCTCCCTGGTTAGGCGTAGATCATGTGTTCGAATCCCGTCAAGCCCAGTTTTTTTATATCCTCTAATTTTGGTGAACTTCACATTTTTAATCACATGTTAAGACTTTATAAAATTGCCATAGTATGCCCGCAGGTAGCCTATATGCCATAAGTGAGTACCAACGGCCACCAGGTTCCCCACTCTCCCTGTCGATATCTATAAGAACCCTGCAACGTTTCGGAAAAAGGGAGATAGCAAACTCTTTAACTGGACAAGCATAGCATCTGAATTTGAAACCCCGAGCCGGTCCAGGAGGCATAATTTGCATTGGATTTGGCTTTATGTTATGTGTCATATTGTCTCGCCAATTAGTGACTGGACGTCATACCATGAAATTTGTCCTTACTACGTTTACTATACATGCGTACAATGGTTATTATTGCTATATATTTATGTATTATTATAATTTTCAGGATGTTTCAATGTTGGTGATATTTGAGAAGGATCTGTAGAATCAGGAGGACCCATTACGCCATCCTGCACTTCAGTTTATTCAGGAGAAGCTGCGAGAAAAGTTGTATGTGCTGAAAAGGACTGGCACTTGTTAAAATTCAGACCATCATTGTTATATATTTAAAATTAAATAACTAAGTCTGGAATGTAGAAACACACAGTTCATAAATTTTGCAATTGTACGAAGAAACCATCAATCGCAATTTTGTGCACGGGTTATACATACCTAATTTTATTGCTTTTATAACCAGAAATAAGAAAAGAATTTTGTTTCATTTCTTATTTCTGGGTATAAAAGCAATAAAATTAGGTATGTATAACCCGTGCACATTGTTCCTAATTTGCTGTTATATGTAAAAAATGGAAAAATTCCAATAAATGAAAATATATATATAAGAAGTGGACGTAGAGATAATTTATCTTATATGATTATGATGATTTTTAATATTTTCATCCGTTGATGGAAAAACTCGTAATCATGTCAGTTATCATTCATAATTTTCAGCTCTATGGTTTCCAAGAAAATAATGTACTAGGCCTACTGCCTGAAAACATTTCCAGGCTTTTTTCTACTCATTGCTAAGCAACTCCGGGAAAATATCACAATCCATAATTTTTAAGACCGCCATTAATTATACGCGAAAGTAAATAATGCTATGTACAAATTCTTATGAGTGTACGACCCGTGGGAAATTGACAGTCCAAAATTTAATAGGCCTACTTATCTTTTATTTAATTCATAATAATAACCTTTATTTTCATTATATAAATGTAATGGGATAACTAAGCAAGTTATTAAAATATTAGTTCATTTAAGTAATTGTAGAAGACTACTTTAAGCATAATATACGATAATAGGGTATTATTAATTTTTTGTTTGTAGTTTTTTCATGTTATCTATTTTATGAGAAATTTTAGCCCTCAATAAATTTTATGAAAAAGCTACAGTAGGTACCAATGAAGTAGTCTTCTGCAACTTAAAGAACCGGTCCGAGTTTACTCGAAAATGCTTTCCAATTTATCAAAATTTGTAGATAGAGAAAATGAGTAATTTCATAGTAAATAATTTTCCTATGGTTAAATTTCCGATGTGCCGGGGGGGGGGGGGGGGATTGTCCACCTGACGTCACTGGAGGTGAGGTAAATTCTAGATAGGTCCAACCAACACATTAACACAGAGCAATACTGGCAGGGCACGCAATGCGTTTGAGCGTGAATTTTCTATAATTTAAAAAAAAAAAAAATGTTTTGTACAAAACCAAATACTTTTCTGGGAAAGCAACCTGTCCGATTTCTTTACTCAACACCTAAAACATACCTGAAGGTAGAAATCATCGATAGATAGGTTTCGCAGAAAAATTATTTTTTAGTCATTTTTCATTAAAATTTAGGTTTTTTTTACCCCCAGAAGCAAACTATCAAGGGGCAAGCGACCCCCCGCATTTTATCAATATTAATAGCAACTACAATACATGTGAATTTAATAGAAATCGTTGGAGCCGTTTTTGGGAGATAATTTTTTTTAGAGGTTTTTTTGGAGTTTTTTGAGAATAAAACCCCCCCAAATTGAGTTAGCCCCAAATAAAAAAAACTATCCCGAGGTTTAATAATTTTTGTGAACCTACATGCCGAATTTCATCAAAATCGACCGGGTAGTTTGCCCGGAAATGGACGCACAGACAGACAGACAGACATTTCGTAAAAAACACTTTTTTGGGTTCCTGGCACCTTAAAACGTGTAAAATTGTTGAAATCTCGGAATCGAAAATTTCGGCCGTCACAAAGCTTTCCTTAACTAGCCTACGTATAAATTGGAAAGCAATGAACATAATTTTTAATAACTTGAGAGTTAATTAAATAAAAAATTAGGACCGTATTAAATTTCGGGCTGCCAATTTCCTGCGGGACGTTAGGACGTAGGCTATACTCAGTAAAGCAAATATTTTCGATACGTGATCGCAATTTTTTAAACATACCTACTTGTTTACGTAATTACAATATATATAGTATTTCAATGGGTTTCAACTTATTAAAGTTTAGACTAAAACCCTCATAAATAGGTTTCCTGCTTTTAGTATTTAGGCTTTAGCTAGCTTCTTGGGCCCCTTTGATAGAGATACTTGATACTCCCCTAAGCAGCTGCACTTTTTCCTAGTTGGAAAAGGCAGTATGCACCTATAAGTGATTAGTGAGATAATTATAGCTAGGCGATCGACACCAGGCCTACTATAAGTTGGTACATGGTCTAGCTAATAATAATATAAGTAAAAGAACAATACCTATTATAGCCTCCCAAAATTCAGTTATGCAACGTAGGCCTTTAATTCTATCATGACTAGGCTACCTACGTAACCTGACTGAATTTACTATACAATTGGATACGAATATGCACCTAATGTAACTATTCGTGCCAAAAGACTCGTTAAAAAAGTTTTAAATGAGTTCAGTTGTGAAATCTAGTGGGTATAACATCTTCTGATTTAGTAAGACCAGTAAGTCTGTCGAACATTGAAAAAGGGTAAACTTCCAAGGTCTCATACAAAAAAATTCAGCACCAATTTGATATCCTATGGTAAAAACATTGTATTTGACATCCGTCTATTGCTATTTACAATAAATGTGCTATTTTTTGGCCTGCTTAATAAGCATACTTTAGTTGTATTAATTTTCATTGTTTTAAAAGACCAACAAAATTAGCGCGGATCTGTTCAAACTTCAATCTGTTGACACGATAGATAAGTAGATAACCTCAAATATAGGTTAACAACCGCGTCGGTCAACAAGGCAGAAGAAAAATCAAGAAAGGTAAGTTCTAATATAGTTTTGCATACTGTGTACTACTTAAATAGATTGTTTTTGTTGGCAGAGCTTAAATTAAGGTATTATGCAGGTTAATTTGACAAGATTTGTATGAATTTCTTCAATTAAGGGGGGTTGTATTTCATTGTATTTATTAAAAAGACGTGGCAGTAGCTTTTTTTAAATTAAAGCGGGAAGAATGTGGAGGGGCCACGTGACAGCTAGAACCACATCTTTTTCAAAATTAAAGCGGGAAGAACAGGTATTTTAGCACTCAGATTGACACTGGATTCCTATGCTCACAATACGAACATGCACCTCGTTTCAATTTTTGTACATAGGCCAATCAATAGCTTAATAATTTACTTGGCAATAATATCATTACTCCCTAGTTTTATATTAATTAGGCTAGGTCACTTTAATCATTTTAATGTCTTTCAATGAGCGGAAAGCGCATACCTGAAAAATATTTAATGTGCTGGCTTAACAGTACCGCATTACTCTTACTATTATCTAACTAAAGGTGTAGCTTACTTCATTGTCTTCTTTGTTTTAGGAAAGAAAAAGGAGACACTGTGGAAGCTTAATATCAACTTACAATATTAAAACATCTTCATAAAATGAATAATAATGCACTAATCCAAATCCAACTTTTTGCTACTGAGATATACATTTTCGAAGTCAACGTGGCGCCACAGAAGATGCCAACTGCAGCTGGAACAATTTGGAAATCAGCGACGATCCAATAGCCTGGATTCTTCAGGTCCATTAAAATTTTGTCTAGTTTCGAATTTGTCTTTGTTTTTCATTCAGCCGGCCCTCCTTCCGTAGATATATGCTAATGCTATTCTCGGATAAATGCGTTTCTTTAATTAGTTTACAACACAAATGACTAACGATTTACCCTGATAATGTTATAGAGGGCTATTTCAAGCATTTTTAATTTTCAGCGTGCGACTTTTCCATGAATTTTACTATGTGTTAAATTTTATGCTCCAGTAATTTTCATTAATTAAATTACAGCTCCAAAATTTAGAAATCCCTCATGATATTATGATATTAGGGTGTATGGAAGCCTTCTACACCTTTAGTCTACAATACTATACCTAAAACTGACAGAAAAAATAAAGGCAAGTATAGGTAGTGTATGTAGTGTAATACGAATAAACATAATAGTCTCCTTAGCAACTTTGTAAAACTTGCTGTCATTCATTGTTAAAAATAAGTGTAATACGAGATAATCCATAATGGAAGAACATCCGGGTTCTAATGTTCTATTATTAAAATTATAGCGTTGATGATATCTTTCAACTCAAAATAACGTACCAGCATGGAAAATACTACATTTTTACGTCCCAAATAATGCTTTTCTACATTTCCCGTCTGCTACAGTCTTTTTTTGCAGTTTTTCTCAGCTGGTCGCTCACGTTTACACTTGCTTTAACATAAGTAGCCCTGATTTATGAAATTAGGCGCTACTGACTTATGGCCTTCTTTACACCAAGACCTAGATTAATAGCTGCAACGACGTTAGCGACAGTGTTGCTCACCGCCGCAATTACTTTTTCCTCCTGGATGATTCCTGAGGATTCCATGATCTTCTTTAGACATTTCCACAAGTTTTCAGCTGTATGTGTGATGCATCTATTTCTTTCGTTGCGATGTTAACGCAATGACGACAACCAACTGAAAAGAATTCAAAATAATTATGAAAACCATTGAAGTGAAAACCA
This sequence comes from Psococerastis gibbosa, assembly GCA_963971405.1. Taxonomy (NCBI): domain Eukaryota; kingdom Metazoa; phylum Arthropoda; class Insecta; order Psocodea; family Psocidae; genus Psococerastis; species Psococerastis gibbosa. Next base: position 2,726,966 of record OZ020485.1, read on the forward strand.
TTTCTGAAACGTTGGGCTCTGTGTGCACTAAGAATACAGCAATTTGCAGCCAAAATATATGACTCAACACATTAGGTATAGACCTACATAATACGTATTTCTGTAAAATTATTATAAATCGTTATTTAATCGCCCATTGAAGACAGATATTAAAATAAAGTGTAGGCCTATACGTTTTAGACCTATTATACTAATATTTTGCAGCATAACCTACATAAAAATTTAATTATTTTTTAAAAAGTTTATTATTCAGAGCTTACAGATCAGCAATCAGAAAAACGATGTGCACGATTAATAAACTCTGCTGGAAACCATAGATTCGCTTTTGTAAAAAAAAAACTTTCCATAATGGATTTTACCATTTACCTAATTTTGAATAATCATGCATTCTTAATTTTTTAGTGCAAACGTTCAACTAGGCGTGGCTTGCTAAAATACTACATTAGGTTACATAAAAAAATTGACTTTAAAATAATACCTTTAAATGCTGCAATATTGAATGAAACGTGTCTATGTCTAAATTGAGCTTGAGGTTGACTTGACTTGACGCTGGTGAAAACGGTTGTTCATCAAGTGCAAAGACGATTTGGTGGAAACAGAGTTGTAAAGAATCTATATGGACAACAATAGAACGCCTATACAGCGCCACATTGCTGTTCTGTGACACGTCATCATCCAGCCAATAGATGTCAAACATCCAGTCTTTTTTCTGAAATCATAGAAAATACTACAATACATACTATAATCAACAAGAGCGTGCACTCATAACTAGACTAACGCTCTTCCGATTTGGATGTTAATAGATTCGTGGCGGCTCATTCCTGCTTGGCTGATCCATAGGATAAGTGTGAAAAATGTTTTGCTCGTTTCACTATTGATTCCCAAGTTATTGCATAAGGGGGTTGGAACCCCATCGTAAAAAAAAACAAGCCTTTTACTCGAGGAAATGTCAATTCTATAAAAATATTATAGTAGGCTACATAAAACACAGGACATGTAGAGTAGTGGTACAGACTTCAACAATCAACCGAAAGGTTGTGGGATCGAGTCCCAAACTTGCTAAGTTTTCTGGCCATGCTTCGGAGGGCATTTACAGCAGGTGATCCCGGGCCTTCCTAGTAAAGTGGAAGAGAGGGCCTTATAGCCCTAACTCCACTAGGCTAGTTCGGTAATAGTACAAAAAGTCAATATTATAAAAAATTAATTTTAAAATAATACCTTCGAATACTGCGATATTGCAGAAAACGTGTCCGATTTCTGCATCAGGCTTCATCGAGCTTGAGGGCGACGAACATAATGACTGCTCAAATGCTGGTGAAAACGATAGTTCTCCAGGCTGCAATCTGCAAAGAGGATTTGGTGTCAACGTGAAAAGATCGAAAAAAATGTAACGTCCTTGAGCTTCTAGTGCTGTGTTCAGCTAAAGTTAAGTTAAATCTAGTGTGTTAAACTTTATACATTGAATCTTGGCTTTTCGCTTTCCTATCTATACGAAGGTAGTATAAGGAAAGCTTTGTGATGATTAAATTTTCGACGGATTTATACGTTTTGAGATCCCAGGTTTTTATGCAATGCCTATTTGTCCGGCGGATAAGAAATAAAGAAAATTGTCTTTACTTTTCATGTGGGCGAATTTAATTTTGGACCTTGGAATTTGACAAAGTTTTGTACGTAGGTTCACAAAAATCATATCTCGGGACCCTTTTTGGTAAAGTCTAGTTAAGCTACTCTGCGGTTCAAAAAGTCAAACAAAAATTGGTATAAAGTGGAAGGCAAAGTTTCCATTGGTAAGGTAATTTATATTTTAAGCATAGATTGTTATATTTGCATCACATGTTCCTTCTATCAAGTTGGTCATAAGCAATTAGTGCCTATACCTGCAATGCGAACATTAGACATAAAATAGAATGTGAGTAAATAAGTACGCTTCGCCGACCTTAAATTCTGTGTTGTTGTTGAAACTCAGAAGCGCCGCGCGCTTATTTAGAATCTCCAACTTCAGATTATGGATTGTCTATAGCCTTTGGTGCTGTATACAATACAATACGATAATTATTATATTTCCATAAAAAAGTTAAGTGACATCAACAATAATATCAGGGTTACCAGATGTCCTCCTTTTTCGCCTTATTTAATAATGAAAAAAATCCTAGTTTAAATATTATTTGATCAAAATTAGTCCATTTGCTTCACTGACACGCTAGAAAGTCTTTTATACATTCGAAGTAATGGAGGGTTGGAAATCGATGACAACAAACTGTTTGATCAGTTCCGATGCCTGCAAACCTTTGTGACTTGCCAAGAAGAAGGCTTTTTTGAACAATTGATGCATTTGCAATGGATGCAATTTTTTGACTGCACCAGTGAATTAGAAAATTTTTCGGAGCTGTTAAAAATTTGTCAGTTCTTCTTCGCTATACTGGGATCCAACTCCACTCGAAAGAGTGTTTTCTCTTATAAATACTCAATGGACTGACGAGAGGAATAAACTCTTGGTTGAGTCGGTGAAGGGAATAGTAGCTGTTAAGTACAATTAATTTTAAACATTTAAATTGTACTGATTTTTACAAATATATTTCTAGCAAACCGAATTTACTGAAAGAAATATCATCAAAAATGAAATACGAATAAAAATTATGTTAGTAGATATGTAAGTCTTCAATAAATGGGAATTTTTTGCGTATGTCCTCCTTTTTCATAAAATGTCCTCCTTTCCAAAAATTTGATCTGGTAACCCTGATAATATGCTGCAGGGCTCAGCCCGTGTGCAGCTTAAATTTGGAAAAAGCTTAATCTACGTGAATGTAAGTAAGTCAGTCTTCTTTGTATTCTTAAAAACGATGCATAACAAAATTATAGGATTTTGTTAGGGGTAGCTTTACTAGACTTTTACTAGCCTATGTTACTTATTTACAGCTACGTACTTAGCTTCTTTACGCCGTATATGCCATGTACGGTTACGGTTATACTGTAGGAGCTTGTTTCACAATTTTCCTCTCAAACCTCCAGCTGCCTGAGATCTGTCCGTAACCTGTTCTCTTACAGTACTCTCTCACTTCAGAGGCTTCGACGCACCTTCTGCCTTTTGTGCTAAAGCCGTCCCAATACTCATTCCACATCACAAAGTCGCAAACCGACATGATTCTATTCTTCACAGCTTCTGCCACTATGGCATGCATATATATACATTAAATTCAAATATAATTTTATTACAATCCGTGTAAAATATTGAATCTTTTCTCTCAGTTTTTATTGCCCTTAATAAAATTTGAAAGTCTCAATCACTTAACCAGTTAACCAACACGGGGATTTCTAAACTGCGGATGCGGACTGCGGACAAGGCCACTGCGGACGAAAGGGTTATAAAAAGGGTTATCATTAAGTCACAGACAGAACAAAAAATAAATATATTTGTTTTGAGTTTAAAATGTGTTTTGTGATATTTCATCAATAAAATATTAAAAAATTATGGTTTAAAAACTTATTTTATTCATTGAGTACTGATTTTTTTGTTTATAGTTAGAATAAAATACTAATAAAAAATGTGAATGCATGGCTGTCTGCTCAATGACGTCAAACAAAATAATGAATGACTGCTACGTCATTATTGTATCAGTAATTAAATAAAATTAAAAATACCTTTTATTTTTATATTTTGAATTTGAAACTTTGAAAGGTTGAAAAACAACTCAATTTAAGCATGCTCTTCGAGCGCTTGCAACTAGCACTCCCCCATGCCGTGTGAGCTGCTGCTCAAGGTTACATTTAGAAAACCTCTACGTAGAGTGTTACCAGCGTATTGACCCCATTATTTAATGAGTTGGAATGTGTCTCGTGATAACAACTAATCTATACGACTGCTGCAGCTGGAAACATCCTGTTCTCTTATCTTTTATTATATATACGGGATCATAAATACCGACGTTGGTGATGTTTCCAGTTAGTAGTTGGTCAAGTTCGGAATCGTTAGTTTGTGGTGAAACCGAAAAATTTATGTCAGAAAGTGAACAGTTTGAATTGATTTGTTTTGAGGACTTATTGGAATTGTCTAGTGATGACAGATCAACCGCAAATTGGGACATTCTTCAAAAAGAGCAAGAAGAATGTCAAATTTCAGAAAGAGAAAGAAGTCCCATTAGACGAAATGGAGATACTACCATCGACCCAGCAAATAGTAATGGAGTTGGAGGAAGAAACAAACTCGAACAGTCTGATGTTTTTCCTGGAGTTAATATGGGAGAATATATTGACATTGACCATATTATTAAACAGTTTTTCGAAGATGATAAAACAAGCAGCAGTCGACAAGAGTTTACTAAACAAACGGAAGTGGGTAAAGATCAGGGATCTAACGGCGTCGGCATTGAAGAAGGAATTGCAGGAGCCCTCGCAGACTATATCATTCGAACATTTCAAACGCGCCCTGCAAGAAGCAGACTCCTACATGACGTTATCGCAGCAGATGTTGTCAGAGAAGGAGCGTCAAGACTTGATAGAGCTCTTCGGACCAAATACAGCGGAGGCATCTTTATCGTCGCCACACATGGCGACCACTACCACCTTATCCACGATTGCGCCTATACTTCTTCCACCTGTAGGTGCAGACGCGTCGATGAATTTAGAGGCGATACCAGATACACTAGAAGAGTTCTTCGTAGCCTCAACATCCAAAGAGGATACTGGCAGAATCTCCTCATCTATCTCAGCAACGGTGGGAGAGACATTACATACATGGAAGTCGGAGGACGTGCGCGGATCATCGGTGGTGAAATTAGAGGTATTCCCTTTCAAGAACGTAATCAACAAGGACAAGAAGGACTGGTGGAAAGCGGCGACCTTTCGAGCTACGATTCCAGTGTCGCCTTTGAGCCAAGTGCAACTTTTAGTGAACCGAATGATACCAGCCATACTTCAGATAGCGAAACAAGAAGGTGGCAGATTCGAAAAAAAAGAACTGCACCGTGGCGCCTTTACATTTACGTCAAGAGACACCTAGCTTCACCACCTTCACATTTAGTTAACACGACAACCTTTAATGACTCAGAATTCGCCTTATTAAGCCATAATGAAAAAATTATGGCACTTGACTTGTTTGGTAACGATATAGCTGAAAAATCTACCTTAGAAATAATGAAATTAGTCGAATCTAGCGAGTTTTGTATTTATAATGCACCTTTTGGAAACGTTGAGGCTTATTACTATAATGTAGAAGAAAGTTTGTTATACATGCGAGATTTATTGAAATATCAATTTGGTGAGGAAGAAGTTATTAAAAGTTTCGTTAAAAACTTATTTGCAGTATGCGAAAGGAGCTATCCTAAACGAAATTGTCTAATGGTAGTGTCACCACCAAACGGTGGTAAAAACTTTTTTTTTGACGCTATAATACATGCCTTTTTAGTTTTTGGAATGATAGGAAATTTTGGAAAGCACAGTCAATTCCCTTTGCAGGAATGTTGCCATAAACGTATTTTGCTATGGAATGAACCAAATTGTGAGCCTTCTGCTTTCGATACTCTTAAAATGTTATTTGGAGGAGATACGATGAGCATTAAAGTCAAATATAAACATGACAGTGTAATTTCGCGTACTCCTATTATTATTCTTACAAATAAGGATATATTTCCTAAAGATTTAGCTTTTCGAACTCGCATGTTTGTATATTATTGGAAAACTTGTCCTCCTTTAAAAACTTTACGAAAAAAATTACATCCAATGGCTACTTATTATTTGTTCGAAAATTATCATTGTTTTACCGATAATGTAACTATTGACAGCGGTGAGGAATATGAATAACAATATGTAATCAATATATATATATTTCATAAATTACAGTTTTAAATTATTTAACCTTTTGGCGGTGCTTGGGTGGACGTTATAGGCATCTGCGTTGTTCTCGCTTTGTTTATGAACAAAGAGTTGTGCGTTACTGCATAATCCTGATCGTCTAATGTTACTACTTGCAGTAGCTGCCTTGGTATTTGTAGAGGAATGCGCACTGGTGCTTCTTCTGCGTTTCTCCACACGTTCTCCCAATTCTTGGGTTGCCATGTCATCGTCGGATTCGAAGTCGTTGTCCTCCGTGGTTTTGAAACCGCCATTTGGATACAAAGGCAAACCAAGACAAGTTTCACCGACAGCGTAGTGCTCATTACCATTATAGAAGTAGGTGTTAGTACGTGGCGCGTAGAAGTCAGTTTCACTACTGGCATTAACAAAGATAGAGCCAGGGTTAGCTTTAATGACAGCACTAGTTTCAACGGCAATGTATAATGCACTATTCTGGAACTTAGATGCTTCAGTTGCAGGATTTAACTGTGGTATAGCCAACATGCCGATGTGCAGCTGCGGTTGCGCAGTAACTCAATCAGATTGAAGAAGGAAAAATGTGTCCCGTTTGACCGCTGTGAATTTCGAAAGCAAAGCTGAGATACAGAATTCAGAAAGGCTCAAGTTTCAGGATTGTGTGTACTTAGACACGATGTCTTTTGTATATAAACTTGAGAAAGGAAACCTCCCGGAGTACATGACTACGGAAATGGAGAAAAATAGTGACATACATAAGTATGGAACAAGAAGTATGAACAACCTGCACAGAAATTACAGAAGAACGAACTTAGGAATAAATTCAGTGTATCATAAAGGCATGGCAGAGTATTATAAAATAGAACCGTCAATAAGAACATCGCAAAATATTTCTATATTTCGAGCTAAATTAAAAACTAAATTGATGGAAAACATGTGACATAGTGATATAGTAAAAGTGTGTACAATAGTTATTCACAGAAGAACTGAACATTAGCGCAAGCGCTACTTGGGAATACAACAACAACAACAACATTAGGCATTGGAGTTGTAGATGAAATGATGATTGTACAAGAAAAAATATTTGGCAAATGTTCCGGGTTACAAATCTACCAACTAAGCTATTTGTATATGTATCTATCTGTGCATGTGAATAATATTGGATAACCTATTTTCCTGTAAGTAATGAAGGCTGCGTTGTTTCCCTACCATATTAGTTATATTAGTCATATTAGTTATTTGTCTATGAGCGGGGGCTATATGCCTATACCCTGTACCCAAATAAAATTAAAAGAAATACAACTGTTACTAATATGTGTAGACTAAAATAATTACATTTGTTTCGCTCCATTTGAGTATCTGTAATAGACATTTGGAGCAGAAATAATAAATTATTCTGCTTTAAATACACCGACTACATGAGAAACCCCATGAATGAATGCCATCTTCCATTTCAGTATTTCCACCAGTCTTAACTAAGCCAGCCGCCTAGGCATGTCGTCTTAGTTGTAGGCATCGTCAAGCGCTTAATATTTAGCCCTCTTGAGTCGCAATCTACGGATTGGTTTGCAGCGAATGTTGTATTTTTCTCCTGCACTCTTGTCTGTTTAGTGCGGTCCTTTTCGCACCCCAGGTCCCTCATGACATCCTGTAGGTACTCCTTCCTCTGTCGTCCTCTTGAGTTGGTGCCTTCAACCATACCCTCAATTATGTTCTTGAGGAGCCTTTCGTGTCTCAGAATATGTCCCATCCATTTGCCTCTTCTTGTCGAAATCGTGGCCATAATAGCTCTTTTTTCATATATGTAATGCTGTAATTTGGATTTTATAGGTCTTCTTCATAGTGACTCTCTATGTGTCCAGCAGTCCTGCCAAATTAGCTAGGATATGAGTCATTTGGTAGGAGTAATGGATCATTCCAACGGAAGAGCCCAAATGGTCGAAAACCACCAGATTTCATGCACATAATCATCGACGAAAAGGGAGACATGAAGGTCCCAAAGTTGTGCCTGTTATCAAGCCAAACCAAGCTCATGTGAGTAGCCTAAATTAGTGTAGAATAATAAAAACATCGTGAAATATTACAAGTTGTACCTATATTTTTTAAAGACTGTACAGCATGTAAACTTTCTACTGCATACTATTTCTCCGTTAGGTACCGTTACAGTATAATATACCGTAACCGTTACAGTATAATGTAGTTGTCTATGTTTCTACAGTGTATTATTACCATGCCGTTTACTGTACGTGAAATCATGAAGGTGTTGAGTTTGCATAAGGTTTACCTTATTTCAATCCCTAATGGCTTCAGAGAGCTTGTTAAATATTGGTAATAAGTAGATTTTTATTTATTCTGTAAATCGAGATGATCTGTGAGCCTGGCCTTATGTGTAACGATTGTCACTGGCACGTGCAGGTGCCATGTTGGGTATCTCAGAGACTCGGACCTTGTCTCGGTAAACGCAAATACGCCTTTTATAATTCAATAAAGGGCAATGCCTATTGCGGAGTGAGGGACCAAATGGTCTCGTTTACGCCATTGTTTCGTAGCATGGAATTCATGTATGCATTACAAGTCACAAAATTTGTGAGGTTAAGTCCAGCCAACTTCAGTTAGAGTCTTCCCACGAGGAACACTTAGGCGAATGTCCCAGCAAAATAATTAAATATTGTGCCAGGTATGATGCTTGCCTCAGGGCATGAATGAATTCTAGAATGCGGCATGAGACACTTTGGATACTCTTTGACTTGGTAGTTTTCTTTGCATTGGCTGCGTTTTTAAACAGCGTACTGAATTTATTTATTTACAAAAAAATAGATAAAAAAAGCGCTGCAAAACAAAGGGCAGACCACCAAATATTAGTTTAATTGAAGTGATATGCATTATAAAACTATAAATTGTAACATTTTTGACCGCGTTCTTATTAATTTTGCCATAACTGTATCCTTCAGATCCTTCCCCCGAATTACACAAAAAAAAAATTATATTTACTAATACAATATTAAATTTAAATTTTATTTTCTGAGTTGTAAGATACCTATGCTATGAATGCTAAATGACCAATTACTTGTCACTTATTGTGTAGGCAACTTCAATTTTTTTAGTGGCTCTTATAAACTCGAAAGTTTGTAAGTAGTTACTACTTCTTGACCCCTGGTCACCAATGTGATTCTCAGGCGCTACCGCGACATTCACCAGATTCTCGGCACTCACAAGCCACAGCTAAATACTGCTTCATTGAATGCCCCTGACACTCCACAAGATCGTCTTCGCCGAGGTGCAGATTATCTTTTAATGATATGAATAATAATTTTAGAATGGGCCTGACTACGACCAGGGGACCTACTTTTGATTGAATTGGGCTTAGATGTTATGTTGGGTCATTATTATTTCGCCAATGATTGGTTAGAGTGGAATTTGACCTTTCACACCCAATACCAAAGGGTGCGTGTGATGTTCATTCCTCAATTTTTATTTATGTTTATTGTTTTCAGGCTATGTCAATGCTGGTGATACTCAGGAGTGATCTGTTGAAGCAATCTACAATATTATGCCCTCAGTATTTATCATCGTTAATAGACTTAATTAGCCTTCAAAAGTCAAAACAATAGAAGGCGTCAACCAACCTGGGCGCCCGAGAAAAGAATATCTGCAGCAAGTTGTGAATATACATATACAATACATACTGTATACATACGCGGACCTGAATTGAAGAAGAAGCCTTCAAATTGCACAGAAGTCGGGGAAGCATACAGTATTACTCTTTGTACTATTAAGATAATATAATAATACCATTTACTAGACTAATAAATGTATGCAAATGCAATCTATAATTTATTATTCATATACCTACTTTATCTTAATTTAAGAGCATCAAGTGCATCATGGTGTAAGCGCCATTTTTTATTTGCTGTAGAAAGTCCTAGTCATTCATCATATTAGAGTCTTGAATGTAAACTCCTATGGTTATATATATATAGTTTAAATGTTTTTAGCCCCTAGCCTAAACCACCTTAGCTCAAGGTTGCGCTGCCTGATTGATGTCCTTGATAGTTCTTAGCGCTGCAGCATAATTTCCATGCCAGAAAAGATAGCATGAACCTGTATGTTATTAGTGAGATGTTTCTCCCAGCTAGGCAATCCCAGGACTAAAATAATATAATATACCTAAGCTTAGTTCGTGGTTGATCTAAAAGAAAGTATTAAAGTTAAAGAACAATATAAAATAATGTAATGATGTGGCCTACACAGGCCTATAGTTGGCTAAAATTTAGTTATGCAACCTATGCTATTAATGCTCTCGTGTCTTAGGCTATTAAGCTACCTTACTGCACTTCACAATTAAATTGGTTATGCATAGTCTAATAATGTTATTATTCGTGTCATAAGGCTGATCAAAAAATTTCAAATGTACAAAATATTGAAATAGTGTGGGTATATGTGGTGTCTGTGGTTTTCTAGAACCACGTATTCCGGAAAACCATTAACCATTAGTTGGAGTTGTATGGTCGTAAACAAAAAATAAAGATGGATGAACGATTTACCGAATTATTAATTTATTACTATATTATTTAATCCTGTACAATAATTAATGGATATAACAGAATAATATAATGGGTAAACTACAGAACAGTGGCGCAGTCGGTAATTAGCCTACTATATTTACTATTTTGCGATTGTTTTTGCTTATTGCTTACTTACTAGTGCACGTGGTACTTTTACTTTGCCACAATGACAGATCTAAAAGACGTTTTGCAAGCCAATTTGAATATGCAGAAGACAATGTCGGATATTTTGAAGGCTTTAACTAGACCCCAAGGGCAAGGTTCACCTGCTCAACCTGCTACAGGTGGGGGAAAGAGTTTTCCAAAACTTGATAAATTTATTGCAAGTGACGACATTGCGTTACACATTGAAAAATGTAGTGCAGCTTTTAAACTTTACAGCATTACTGATGATAGCACGATGCTGCAATTGTTTATGCATAGTTTGCCTACTGATTTATATGGACTTACTAAGGATTTGCTACATCCGAAAACGCTTGCAAACTCACAGTATGATGATGTGACTAAACTTTTGCAAGGTCATTTGCGACCAACACCTTTAGTCATACCTTCTCGGCATACACTATATAAACGCCGACAGCAAGAGGGAGAATCATTGGCAGCTTATTCGGCATCTTTACGCCACTTAGCTGTTCCTTGCAAGTATGCTTCCAGCGTGTTATCAGAGGTCCTCAGGGATGTTTTTGTGGCAGGTTTACGAGATCGTCACATTTTAGATCGTGTTCTTGAGGAAGATAACGCTGATTTCGATAAGATTTATGCTCTGGCGGTGTCTCTTGAATCTGCGTCGTCAGGGACACGGGAATTGCTAGTGCAACCTTCTAGTTCCGTTAATAAAATAAAAAACAAGTCTTTTCAGAAGAATAAAGTTACTCAGGGCAAGAAGGAATCTACTTCAAAGCAGTCTACCTCTACTACGAAGGGGAAACAGATTGTGTGCTACAGGTGCGGTATGGTTGACTCGCACAAGGCTCCTGATTGCAAGAAAAAGAACTTAAAATGTACAAATTGCGGACGCGGCTCTCATGTGGCAGCCGTCTGCCTTTCAAAGAAAACGGTTCACGCGGTGGAAGATTCATTACCCATTTATACATTGTATTCCGTGACATCCGTGAGTAATGACTTTTATAAACCTTACATGGTTCCACTGCAAGTAGGGAATAAAACAGTATCGTTAGAATTGGATACTGGAAGTGCTCATACTATTTTAAATGAACATTTATACAAAGACTTACAGTTGAATGCTCCGTTGCAACCTACAAAGACTCAGTTCCGGGGTTATGGTGGTACGATAATCACACCTAAAGGAGTTGTTACAGTGCCTGTGACTTATAAAGCCTCGACGGCTAACTTGCGACTTTTTGTAGTGCCAGGTAACCTGCCTCCACTCATGGGACGTGAGTGGTGTCAAAGTCTGCAAATTTCACCTGTTTTTCATGCAACCGCTACAATTACGCCGTCTGCCGAAGCGAAGCTACAGAAATTGTTAGCGGAGAACAAGGAAATTTTTAGCAGTGGCACAGGTATCGCAAAGAATTTTTGTGCTGAATTACAGTTAAAAACTGGCGCTAGTCCTAAGTACTTAAAGGCGCGACCAGTACCATTTGCTTTGAAGCCAAAAATTTCGGCCGAGATTGACCGTTTAGTTGCAGAAGGAATTTTACGCCCTGTCGAAAGGTCGGACTTTGCGACTCCAGTGGTTCCTGTACTTAAGGGAGACGGGTCCATACGTCTTTGTGCTGACTACAGCGTTACATGCAATCAGCTCATTGAGGTTCCTCAACATCCAATGCCAGATATTGAAGATTTGATGTCTACTTTGGGGCATGGTAAATATTTTGCCAAACTGGACTGTCGTACTGCTTACTTGTCGCTACCTGTTACACCAGACACCGGTAAGATTCTAACCTTAAATACACACAAGGGACTTTATCA